>CM068308.1:22711751-23369251 GCA_034768735.1 Schistosoma mekongi | reverse complement strand
TTAAGATAGCTGAATAGTAAACTATTTCATACACTTTTCCGGCATACCATTAAAAACAATTTCACTGGTCATTACTACCAACATATGTCTATTTGTTGTAAACTATATATTTGCTTTCTATTCTTGTCAGTAGCCCCTATAAGTGAAAGTGTTTTAATATTGACAAGTCAATGTCATATTACATAATGACTATTATCCTAAGTCTTGACAATGGATATTGCATCAACTATAAACGAGACATTTGTCCCTAATATGTCGGTAATAATCTTTTTGATCTAAATTTTTATTTATCTACAACTGTATTATGGTAATACAGATGCTAGTCTGTTTACATGTGTAAATTAAATAAGGCTGAAATGGCAATAATTTGTATTCATTAATTGTAAGGTAAGTAATTTACAAAACAGTGATTATGTTCTGAGTATACTATGATAATTTTAAAATATTGTCCTCAAGTGAAAAGATTTTGAATAATACTGGCGATGTATGCATAGATATTTATTACTATTAAACTTTTAAATGTTACCTATAAGAAGTTCAAAGACCAAATGTTTCACAGTTGTTAGGATCTATCAACAAATAATATCACAAACCCGTGTTATGATAACAAAATCGATATATTTCTGTGTTGCATAGTGTATACACCTAAGAAACTTTTCGATAATGACTTAATCCCAAATTTCATGAGATGCATGGATTTGCATGGCACTATAGATAATTAACACTGACATGATTTAACCATTTTACGCACCGTTTTATTATACTCCTAGAAAAAGTGCTTCATAACCTTTCTATGAATAGTGATCATTAAGTAACGCTTAGAAAACTTACTGATTATTTATTATTGTTGTACAATCGGTGAAACTGTTGCCGATAAGATCAATAATCAATACAAGTATGGCATAACTTTAGATTAGATTCAGAATGATCATAGGAGCTTGCATATTAACGATTGTGTTACTACTACTTTTCATAAACGATATCACTTATAGATTCCCAACTATAGACTATAAATATTTTGTAGATTCTTAATCATTTGCCGTTATTTTAGTCTAACTACTCTTAAATATTTAACCTTCATAAGTTCAGACGTATATGATAATTACTTTTAAGCTTGCAGAATAAACTAGATGATATAAGGTAACAAAATTTCTTAAATGGAGTGAGTGATGATTGAAGCTCAACAATTATGTACAAGACTAAAAATAATAAGAATAATAGAAAGAATCATAATTAAGTCAAATTTATGGTTTATAAGATTACGTTGTGTTTAGTGATATGAATTGAGTTAGAACCAGAGGACTGAATTGGGTAATAATCAAATCCATCATGTTTATCCATGACTAATAACAGTAATAGTATGGAGACTTATGAATGATAAGAAGAAAATGATAGTATTCAGCTATTGAATTACACTAAAAGAGAAAACTGTATGTATATTACTCCAAGTATAACATCGTATAATTAAGGTATGATTATAATTTTGTCACCCTTTGTCTCTTCTCTCTTTAATTTGTCTTATAAACTCATGCAGGTTAAACATTAAGTGAATATCATTTCAACATTAACAGTTGTATTGTACGGATAATTTCAAATTCATACACAGTAATCCTTCGTTTATCTCAAAATGAACTATACTTTATTTTGTGATCATTAATTTTAAACCTATGAATGTAAAACTTGAAGTGGATTTATCTAAAAATGTGTTTCCCCCCCCCCTCCAAACATCTCTGCTTTAATGAACACAGGAACTTTTAAACAGCAATGAAACAGATTAAACAATGACATTTAGCAACTGAAAACCAACTCAGTTAAATAACAACAATGGGAATAAATAATTATAATTAACGTATCAGCTTATGAAAGTTAATATATCCACCATCTTTTTATATTTGTTTGTTCATATTAACAATTTACTACAAAAAGGATAACAATATAGTCACCTGTTAAAAGTCATACTAAATAAGTTTACTAATACATTTGTTGATTCATCTGTCTTATTCTTATAATAAATCATGATAATAGTTATTACTTTTACTAATATTGCCACATTTACAATTGCTATTAGTGATTATCGTAATCACCATCATCAAAATGTTAGTGGTCATTACAATAAGCTATCTTGATGAACTATTCACAAATCTAATCTCTTGAACTAGGTGCAAGGAAACTTTACTGATATACGGAAGCTGTATAATCCCAATTATATTCATATCTATGCATATAAAGCTCCATGTTTTCATAATAATATTATTTTCGAGTGAATCATAATGTTCCACTAAATAATTATGTAGTCTGGAGGTGCAAGGAAAAAGATGCAACAACGAAAAACAATAGAAGTAATTGAAGTTATTATTAATATCGTTTTTGTAATTAAATTCCGAATGAGAAGTTAATACTAATAATATTGTGAATTATTATAGGTAGCATGCAGCGAAAATGTCATGTGAAAGTTTCAACAGTAAATAACAGATTAAAGAAGTAGCAGAATTGCAAGTATCACTCCATATCTAGAGCGTGTAGGCGACAATGAAAGAAGTAACAGTAACCAGTGATTAACATAAAAGAAGCCTAAATGGATGACTGAAGGCAATGTATACATAAATTACCACTCTCTGCAATGTAATCAAATACATAATTTCCTATATCCAAGCATGAATTCTCCATATTAGCGTTCAACTGAATTATATTTGTTTGTGGTGACTGAATGTTATCATACTACCCAATATCATTTTTTTCAATTCACGTTGTCGTCACACATAGGATTTAGGGACTGTTTATCTTTTTAAATCTGGCAGCATAACGTGAACAATTCAACATCATTAGATTATTTTTCTAATAGTTCACCAAAATATCTAATTATTGCATAAAACGAAACTATGTATAATCGTTAGCATTTGTAATTGAACAAGAAAACATGAGAGGACGTGCTTTGGGCTAATGTATCGCAAAGACAAGCAGTATTCAGAAAATCCACTCAATTAAATAAAAATGAATTTTCAAATTCTCTGATCAAGCAATTTTTTGTATTTCCAGATGAACTTAAGTGGTATCATTTTTTCAGCCGACTGATCAATTTGAATAACGCAAGAAAAACAAGATTTGAAGAATAGAATGAAGCAATCAGTCTATTTTGAAGCTTCTTAACAACTGTGAACAGCGTAAAATTACAAAGAATTATACGGAATTAAGTATTTGGCATACTTTATCTGCTAAAGTTGAAACGAATGTTCTAAGTAAAAATAAAAGTTATAATAATTAAAACAGAGTTATAAGATATGCTTATGATTGTAGTTAAATATAGTGTTCATTTGTATACTCCAAATTAAGAGTACATGCATGCAGATTCAGTTAGTAAAGAGGTGGGAACAAAGTAATCTTTGTAAAGTCAAAGAGGGTAAGTATTACACAATTATAAGAAAATAACCAAGAAAATAGATAATTATTGGATGAATTTTGAAAGAAAGTCATGATGTGTGAACAGCTTGGTGACTGTGTAACGGATAATTGTTATATTCATCAAAGTAATGAAAGGCTTATCACTCCGTCTTTCTGTACAGAAGTTTAGGCTGAAAACATTTGATAGCGGTTACCTGTACAAAATATAGCGTTGTTTGTCTGCCGACAACTTTGAATGTTACTGCAACATTGTCAAAAGTTGTCTGTCTAGGTAGTTCGTTGGCAGTGAGATTAGGCAAGATTCTAATATGTAGATATAGTAGACAACTTTTGTGGAATAGTAAATAACTGTTGTCGCTTTTACAACTCATTTAAAAAAAAATCAAATAGACGCTGAAGCAAAAAAGCAGCCTTAATATTTCTAGTAGTAACAGTAAAGAACACATTTGGACATTTCTAACGTTATATTGAATTACTTCTGATTACTGATGGGTTTTGCATATCGGAACATTCTTTCTATATCCATAAAGAAAAGATAAAATTATTAACTAAGTAACTAATTTGTTGCCATTGGTTCAGTGTGTAACAAAGTTTATCAAGCTTTTAGTCCGCACTTCTCAGTATCGAAACTTTTTTTACACATATGCGTGAAGTATACTATGCTGGGAATTACTAATATCACATAGGTTATGTAAATTTTATACCTCATATTCTTGGCTGTGGTTGTATTTTAGACTACAGAACTAGGAATTGTGACTACATTTCTTATGGAATTGATGGTTAGAAATAAATCAATTTGTTTTTACAAGATAATAAGTAACTCATCTTTTACACCTTTTGGCACAATTATAAATTCATGTTATAGCCTGTGCAATTCATCTTCAATAACAAATATATCTTATTTTAAATCCACTCCCTATGTGAATTACTTCACAAATAAATTTTCGAGTTTACTGAGTAGTTTGTTAGAATGTCATTGCGAAATAGATTCACTCTCAATAAACGTCTGTTATTTCCTATCTTCTGATACTAAATCAAATTGTTTACACCACTGATTATCTCTAGCTTTACTAGTGAAATTATAGGAACTCTCAATGTGTTATTTATTAATACTCACTCGACTTACTCTTATTTCTATATTTTAGCCTTTTGATCTTATAACAAGATTATGTTGTTAATTATATTTTGCAGTGTCCAAGTAAACTCTAACTCTACCTGCTCACTTCATTCCCACAGGGATATTTTTTGCCGTTTTGTATTCTCTCTCACTGGTTACAACAGATCATACATAATACGTGAGTTAAATCATCTTACACTAGGCTGCCTATTTTTCTTTTTCTCAAACATGGCATATTTATTCCCATGCTAATGAAATACTTTTAATCCCACGAGACATCCTCCACTTTAAAACACTTTCAATAATGTATCACCGAGTGAATTTCAATTTCCCTACACTACACACTGTAAACAAAAGTATATTTACAGTATTATTTCCGATGACAGTTATAATTGGGTTTGGTGAAAATTGTTAAACGTTAGTTTGATATCACGAATTAGTCTTAACTAGGCGACCACTGATCATGAAGAAGCACTGGACAGCTGCTTTGTCCTAGTATGGGACTCTTTGTCAGTAAGTATCCATGACCTCATCAGGGATCGAACAACCCATATTTTTTTAACAACCTGAACACATCTGTAAATTGTTGCGTAATTTGTAGTTAGCTTCAGAATATATTATGATTATTAGTGAATGATAAATATATCGTCAGAATGGCCACTAAAATTAAAGTGCAGTAGTTCAAAATAATCGGTGGTATAATTTAATATAAATTTAATTATCCGGACTGTATAAAAAGAACTACAGATGTATCTGTTTCCTTAATAATTAAAGACTAATCAAAATATTGTATTCGAAAGAATATTTTTAAGTTTTACGCCAACAAGAAACAAAAGTTCCAATCTCACTTTTAAATAATCAATCTATACAAGAATAATATTAAAAGAACAATATTTTTAGGGAGTTTATCGACCAGAGGCTACCCATAACATCTTCAATATGTTTTACCTAGGATTTTTTAATTATGATGTTGAAATTATTACAGGAGACTTCAATTTCCCTAAGATAAACGAGAACATTAATATCGTTCAGTCATATGACGAACTCCGCCTGTAGCTCTCCTAGGGCTACTGCCGGTCCCAAGCCCGGGTAAAGAAGGAGGATTGGGCATGAGGCTAGAATCCCCATCCCGTAAAAACCAAGCTGGCTAAAAAAAGCTAACCAGATTAAACATGGTAAACCATTAAAACGCTGCCCTGGGAGTAGAAGGATTCATGACGCCTCATGATGAAAGCCGAAATTTTTCGGAAGTCATGAGGCCAATACCCCTTCTAACAACCAGAGCAAATATTTTTATAGGTACATGGAATGTTCGAACAATGTGGGAGAGCGGGAAAACAAATCAAATAGCTGCAGAAATGTAGAGATACAACTTGACAATACTCGGAATCAGCGAAACCAATTGGACTCAAGCTGGACAGAAAACATTGGCTTCGGGAGAGACGCTACTATACTCCGGCCACAAAAAGGAAAATGCTCCTCATACCCAAAGGGTTGCTCTGATGCTGTCCAAAAATGCACGTAATGCACTTGTGGGATGGGAACCACATGGACCCAGGATCATCAAAGCATCTTTCAAAACAATGAAGAAAGGGATTACAATGAATATTATCCAATGCTATGCACTAACCAACGACGGCAACGACGAGGACAAAGACCAGTCCTACGATAGACTGCAATCAATTATAGCAAAGTGTCGAGGAAAGGATCTGACAATCCTGATGGGAGACCTAAACGCCAAAGTCGGAATGGACAACACTGGATATGAAGAAATCATGGGACAACAAGGACTGGGAGACAGAAATGACAATGGTGAAAGATTAACAAACCTATGTGCCTTCAACAAACTCGTTATAGGTGGTACAATATTCGCCCATAAACGCATACACAAGGCTACATGGGTCTCACCGAATCATACTACAGAGAATCAAATAGATCATATGTGTATCAATAAAAAAATTTTGAAGATCAATGGAAGATGTAAGAACCAGGAGAGGAGCTGACATAGCTTCTGACCACCACCTGGTGGTTTCTAAAATAAAACTGAAGCTAAAGAAGCAGTGGACAACTGGAGTGGCAGCAGTACAACGGTTCAATACAGGCTTTCTCCGAGACACTGACAAACTCAACGAATTCAAAATATCTCTCAACAACAGGTTCCAAGCCTTACAAGATCTGCCGAAAGAAGAAACCACTATGAAGGACAACTGGAAAGAAATCAAAGAAGCACTAACGTCAACGTGTCAGGAGGTTCTAGGCCGCAAGAAGCACCATTATAAGGAATGGATCTCCACTGAGACATTGAGCAAAATTCAACAAAGGAGGAACAAGAAGATAGAAATCAACAACAGCTGAACAAGAGCAGAGAAAATCAAGGCTCAAGCTAAATACTCAGAAGCAAATATGCAAGTAAAGTAGAGCATTAGAGCTGACAAACGGAAATACATCAAAGGCCTTGCAACGACAGCGAAGAAGGCTGCAAGAGAAGGAAATATGAAACAGCTATACGACACAACGAAGAAACTGGCAGATAAACATGGTAAACCAAAGCGACCGGTCAAAAACAATGAAGGCAAGACACTCACTGAGATTGAAGAGCAAAAGAATAGGTGGGTAGAACACTTTGAGTATCTTCTAATTAGGCCAGAACCACTGAACCCACCGGACATCGAAGCAGCACCTACAGATCTCCAGATAGATGTCACTCCACCAACGATGGAAGAAATCAAGATGGCCATCAGACAAATCAAAAGTGGGAAAGCAGCAGGACCTGACAATATACCAGCTGAAGCACTGAAGTCAGATATCGACCTAACAGCAAGGATACTCCACGTTTTATTCCAAAGATCTGTGAGAAAGAACAAGTGCCGGCAGACTGGAAAGAAGGACACCTTATCAAGATACCAAAGAAAGGAGATTTGAGCAAATGTGACAACTACAGAGGGATCACGCTACTGTCGATACCAGGGAAAGTCTTTATCAGAGTATTGTTGAACAGAATGAAAGATTCAGTGGAGGCTCAACTTCGAGATCAACAAGCTGGTTTCCGTAAGGATCAGTCGTGCACGGACCAAATCGCAACACTACGGATCATCGTTGAACAATCAATTGAGTGGAACTCGTCACTGTACATCAACTTCATTGATTATGAGAAAGCGTTTGATAGCGTAGATAGGTGAACACTATGGAAAATTCTTCGACACTACGGCGTACCAGAGAAACTAGTCAACATCATCCGGGATTCTTACGACGGGACACAGTGCAAAATTGTGCATGGAGGACAACTGACAAATGCATTTTCAGTGAGGATCGGAGTCAGACAAGTTTGCCTACTCTCGCCTTTTCTCTTCCTCCTAGTGGTTGACTGGATCATGAAGACCTCCACATCTGAGGGGATGCACAGAATTGAATGGACAAGTAGGATGCAACTCGATTATTTGGACTTTGCGGATGATCTAGCTCTCTTAGCACAAACACCAACAGATGTAAGCAAAGACAACAAGTGTAGCAGCAACTTCAGCATCAGTAGGCCTGAACATACACAAAGGAAAGAGAAAGATTCTTAAATACAACACAGGGAGCATCAACCCAATTAAACTTGATGGAGAAACTCTGGAAGAAGTAGATAATTTCACATACTTGAAGAGCATCATTGATGAACAAGTGGGGGTCCGATGCAGATGTAAAGACAAGGATTGGCAAAGCAAGGGCAGCATTCCTATATTTGAAAAACATCTGGAACTCAAAACAAATATCAACTAACCTCAAAGTCAGACTCTTCAATTCGAACGTGAAGACAGTCCTGCTGTATGGAGCTGAAACTTGGAGAATTACTGCAAACATCATCATTTATAAACAACTGCCTACGCAAGATACTGAATGTCCGTTGGCCGGAAACCATCAGCAGCAGCTTACTATATGAGGGAACAAACCAACTTCCAGCCGAAGAAGAAATTAGGAAAAGACGTTGGAAATGGATAGGACATACATTGAGGAAACCATCAGACTGTATCACGAGATAAGCATTAATATGGAATCCTGTTGGGAAACGGAAAAGAGGAAGGCCAAAAAGCACACTGTCGAGAATATTAAAAGGATGAACAGCAACTGGAAACAATTGGAAAGGATTGCTCAGGACAGAGCTAAATGGAGAACCCTGGTGAGCGGCCTATGCTCCTTAGCTAGGAGTAACGGGCGTAAGTAAGTAAGTAACTAAGTCATATGACGAAGAAAACTTTCCTACAATATCAGACTGACGTTGAATCAACACTCCGAAGAAATAAAATAACATCCTAGTTTTATGTTATGACGTCACTCCTCTGTGAGTTCGAGTTAATAAAGAAATCGAAAGCAACAGCCACAAAATGTGTACTTCCTTTTAACTTCGGAAATTCCAATAGTCTTATACACCAAAAACCGGACAATATCGGGATTGTCAGAAGTGCGGACTAAGGCCCTTTACAAGCCTTACTAAGTTGCTCAGACTTTAATAACCATTTTTGTCCAATCGTTTAATGTATGTACTTTATAAGTTTTGTCAAATAACTCGTGTGTAGACTCCATTACACCTATGAAACTAAGCCATATAATCCAACTTAGTGCTTCATACATACCAATTATTTGTCGTAAGAAATTAAATACCTACGAAAATGCTACTTTAAATCTATTAAAAACTCAGCTATTGTTTAATAATGAGCTGCTCACAGTAGTTTCGCAAGGCGCAAACTTGGTATATCTATTTAATAAGTACCTTAAAGCTTCATAAAATACTGATATTCCTTGCACCTCACATGATTCCTTAATTGTTAACAACCCTAATGTTATTGCTAACCTGTCCAGTGATTTTTGTAAATAGAAGTAATCTAAACAACCTTAAAATAAATAATATGTGCATGCTTATTTACCACATACAATTTGCTTTTCTCAATTTCGACCATATCTTACTGACTTACTTATGCCCGTTACTCCTCGCTGAGGAGCATAGGCCGCTCATTGACCATATCTGGAAAGCCATAAATTCGTGTATGGCCTCAAAGAGTTAAGAAGCAGATGGTACGTCACCTATTGGATTCATATTTGGTGGACTCAACATTCCATTACTTTTACCGAAACTGTTTAATCTTACTTTGGAAATAGGCACTTATCCTAATAGAGTGAAAACTTTATATATAATTCCTGGTTTCCAAACAAACCTGAACAACTATAGGCACTTAAGTATCACTCTAGCTATTCCTAAAATACTAAAAAAGGTATGTGACGAAATATCAGACTATTAACTTTCCAAAAAACTCTTTTCTAATCCTAAACATGGTTTTCTGATGACAGGGTCTTCTATTATATGCTACTATGAGATTTTTAATTTCGCCTTTGTATAGAGTGTTCTTTGGCACCTGGTAATAATGTTGTACTTAGACGCATTTAAACCTATAGACATGATTAAGCAAGTGCCTCTAATATGTGAATTCTTATTTATGAGATTATAGATCCATTTCTTTCTTAGTGGTCTTTTCTTAATGATCGATATGAAATTGTCAAAATTAACTCCTCGCTATTGAATTCTGAACCAGTTACAAGCGATGTTACACAAGGCAGTGTTTTAGGTCTACTATTTATCATAACTTACATAAATGGTGTTTGAAAGTGCTTCAGTTTGGTCAAAATTGTATGTATGCTAATGGTGTTAAAGTTATGTGATTATTTTCTCGTGAGTTTACCAATATGCTGAGTGACGTCATTGATGAACCCATTAGGTTTGCCTTATGGTACTAGAAATGGGAATTACAACTAAGGTGTAATTGGATATGTTCTGGAAGTACACATCTCAGTTTCTACAAAATTTAGTAAGTAGTCAAGGTTTCATTCAGTGGTCAACTTGTGACTATAATATTCTTAAAATTTAATTAGGATGGACTTGTATCTTCCCGTTGATTTGTTATATACCAAAACCGGTCAGTCTTTGTTGCTATATATGCATCCTAAGCGGATTGTCTTGATATAACGATAATTTAGAAGTATTGTTTTAAGTTTGTATTGTGACTGGCAAGCGGAATCCAAGACGTCCGTTTCGTCTTATTTAGAACTCGTCAGGTGGATGTACCTGCATCCTAATATTGATTTTCATACGAGATGTTGACTGGGAAGATACTAGTTCATCCTAATTATATATACGCTGGTTACAAAAGTGTGACTGTCTGAACTCAGTAGTATAGTGACGAACGCAGTGGCGTTTGGAACGAAACGGACTGAATTCGGATCCGGTGTAAACATCAACGTTGGGATGTAGGTTCGTTCAGCAGACGATTCCTAAATAAGATGAAGGGCGTGTCCTGAATACCGCTTGCCATTCACAATATAAACCTAAAAACAATTCTTAAAATCCCTTCCATGCTTCCATGCAGACATCTAAATAACACTGACTTCTAGGTTACATACCACACAACTTTCATAACAACGATTTTATTATTCAACCTAACTAGGTGTACGTTTGACTGCTACTAGAATATTGCACTTCCATTTTCACCGATGTTTTCCTGAAGGAAAAACTTAAACTGGAATCTGTTTATTGTCACATATCTCCTTGTATTCTTGGAACCAATTGTACCTTACGCAATAAAATTTGATGCGTTAAGATAGAACTAGATGCTTTATGGAGGTGGTGGCTCAAATGAACTCGAGTTTTCTTTTCCAGGACACTAAGTAAAATGGCTTTTCATCCTCTAGTTTGATTTAGTTTACGAATCCTTTTGTGTACGGCCTCCGTAACTTGGCTTCATAAAAATAGCATCACACTGTAAATCCACTTTTTATATGGCCTACATTACAAATAAATTCTCAAGAATTTAGATCAGTTCACCATAAACTGTTCTCGAAACAGATTTGTTTTCTGCATTGGTACGATACGGTGGTAATTCCCTCTCTTCTGATATCGCAGTGAAGGTGCCCAAGTCAACGATTGCTTTTTATTCCACTAGTGACATTAAAGGGATTCTAAATCTGTAAATACTCACTACTCAATTCATGTACCTAACGTAGTTTTATGCTAATATTCTATTTTCTTAATTTAAAAATTAGCTTGTGTGGTAAGTCATCTTTTGAAATGACTAACTCTAGGATACGAAAGAAAAATGTCTCAAGCTAAATCCACTTTCTATATGTTTTATTTTTAATTAAATTCTCAAGAATATAGAACAGTTTACCACACGACTATGCCTGTAAACTGGGCTTAAACTATGTACATTTGTTGGGATTCATTAACTTATATTCTTAATACCAGTCAGTTCACAATATACTGGTCAACCTAATCTACTGCCTTGGATTAATGTGAGTCTGTTTGATTATCTACTTCATGAAAAAGTCATTGTAAACCACTTTTTTTCTAGTTTACTATGACTTTTATCAGATTTTATTTTTCAGTTCATGTTCATATTTCCATACATATTCTTCTCTGTATACAATGATAATGGTTACTTGAAAAAAAAACGAATTTAGAAATAAAAAAAAATAGTTACGGTTACAGAATAAAGTAAGTTGAGTAGATAGTAAATGTTATTATTATTATTATTATTATTATTACTAAAACAGTTAGCAACGTAGTACAAAAATAAAGTTCAGTCTTTTTCTAATAAATTATGTTACTCTCAATAATATTATTACTAATACTGTTACTATAGTTGCCTATTATATACCCTTATTTTATGTGTCATCCAACTCGGTTTAATTGCAATATACAATAATATTATATAGTATTATCAACTAAACTGGCCTGTAAAAAAATTAGAAAAAAACAACAACAAAATTAAATGATAATAACAGTACTATACATAACAACTGTGAACAGTCGTTTTTTACCACAAATTATGTTAAGTTTACAGAGAACACAACCCGTTCATTTAAATAAATGCATCTATCTATCTATCTTTATATATGAAAGTATCCACGTATGAATGCATGCAACATATTGAATAGTATCAAGAAGGGAAAACTTAATTTCTACACCTGTTTTATTTAGGGAAGCAGTGTTTTTTATACTACTATATTTTGTGGGATAGATACTAACATATCGCCTTTCCCCCCCCCTCCACCCTTCCATGTACATCGGCACATACCCAAGAATTCAATCTAAATTTAGTGGGTTAGATCAGCGGGGAGTAATACAATTTATGTGTGCATGTGTACACAAAACGGAAAAGGAATAAAATACAATGTAGTACACCTGTGAATAAATGCACAAATAGTGGGAAAAAAGCGAAGCTAAATACGTGTACATTTTTTTTCACTTGTTCTTTTTTTCTTTCAATATCTACTCTACTTTTTAGGATTTTATTTTGTACTACAAATTAATTTTAAATTTCCTTACTTTGACCACCATGGTAACCATAATGGAAGAGAGAGGTAAAAAAATATTACAGATGTAGTTGGAAATAAAAGTAATTTGAAAAGCGAAACACGCAAACAGTACACAACGAATGAATACAACAGTAATAATTATAATAACAATAATAATAAATGAATAGTAATGACCACCTGGAAGCAAATATGTTAAAGAAGATCAGTCAGTTACTGATGAATAATAACAACGATGATGATGATGACTGTATAGGACTTTATTGAAGAGGTTATTTTTCTTGAAAATAAACAGAATTCTCATTATTACAATAAACAAGTAGTAATATTAATATAATAATATTTCTTCAATGTTTTTTTTATATTCAATAGTTTAAAACTAATGCATTTAATAAATGAAATTTTGGAATAATATCAATATTGAATTATGGCTTTAAAAAAAACTTACTTAACATTTTTTCTTAGCGCGAACTAGAAACTAACAAGTTTTTGGTAACCAAATAAAAGTTTTTCTCACTTTTAACAAAAAAAAAGAACAAACAACTGATTTCATTAAACTGTCATTAATATTCGACCCTAGAAATTAATTAATTAATTAATGTTTATATTATTCTTACATTTATTTAATATTATGATGGACATAAGTTACGATAAGTTTACAAACAACTTAATAAAGTAATAAATTTTTTTTGCTCTTTACTTACTGATAAATTAAGTTTTTGTAGGTCATTGTTAACATATTTTTTCTATATATCTTTACATGTAAGTCTATTTGATTATGTACACATTGATCTTGTTGTTGTTATTGTTGTAATTATGGAAGTAAAAGATAGAAGGTGCCAGAAATCTTTTTTTCTTCTTTAATTATTAATTGTATTATATAATTGGAAGAAGGTAAAAGATTATACATAAACAATTAAAACATAATTATGTGGGAGGGGGGAGGGCTGGTGTGTTTACACAGTATATAATGTACGTTTGTACGAAAGTTAACAATTGACATAAATCGGATGGATGTGCCGTTTCCGATTTACTGTCTTCTAAAACCTTGTGCATTTAAACATACAGAATATTTTATGTAGTTTCTTTCGCAAGTATCGAATTCAGTGACTTAACTTATAGAGCAGTGTTTGGTCGTTTAACAAATTCAGTTGAAAAATTGTACAATAATTTATAATTCAAGAATTGGTTGAACTCCTTCCTTGTCAAATGCTTATCTTAACACAATGGTTATTTAGTGGTAAATTCGTAAAGTGAAGTAGTAAATAACAGGATATAAACATGTTTGGTGAAAAGCCATCAATCTCTTTAGATGATTGTCACTGAAATTTATAGGTAAACCATTAGAATTAGATTTACTGGTTAATAGGTTAGTAGCATTAGTTATCTTCTGTGGGATGGTGAATGGTTGGTTGAAGTTTAATACTAGAAAGGAATAGTCATCAACGGTTCTGATTTTCAACGTGTTTCAGAATATTGTCAGTTACTGAGGGAATTCAACAGTAAATTAAGCGTATCGTCTTTGCAATGTATTTTTCAAATATTCTTAGAAGCTGAGAAACTTTTACGAAACGTAATTCTTATATGTTTGATATTTTTAATGTCTTTTAATTTGCTTGTTACCTTGTAAACTTTCAAATAGTTTGATTTCAGCTAAGTGGTATTTCACAATCTCATTTATGGATTAATTATGCTTGTTGTGTCAGTAGCAATAAATCTTATATAACTCTACAGATCACCCATGTACAACTAATACTCCAAAGAAACTGTCTACATTTTAAGACTTCATCCAATAAATCAACGATAAAATCGGGGAATATAAGTATAATGTAATGTTGATTCATGGATCATATGATGATGCAAAATCCAATTAAATACCTGGAGGGAGTATGATACTTAAATCTCAACATACGTACTGCAGTAACAAATCGCTGATAGTTGTTTATGACAGTGAAAATGCTATGCATCAAAAGAAAGCTCACAGTTAGAGAAAAATAAACACATTTTGAAATGATCCATTTTATAGTCAGTCAAAAGACTAATTCATATAATCGAAAATAATGCAGAAAAATGTTTGGCTCCTCTAAACTACACTAGTATTTAATTTAAATGGGAAACACCGACTCATTAATTTTTTTAAAGAAAATGTCTCTGTTGAATCAATTCGACAACTAGTAACTGAGAAATGTTTTAAGTAAGCATGATGACAGTCAAAAATGACACTTTAATTAAGTGAACATTCAATAATAATTGATAGATTCATATTATAGTTTGAGCAAAAAATAAACATTCAGCTATTTGACTTTTAGTGTATAGATAGAATTCTAATATAAATCATGTTGTTCATACTTGTTGTTTCTTTATATTTGTGGTTCTTTAAATTTCCATTCATTATTTTATGTTCTTTGACTTACTTAGGATGACAAAAATGCATCTCATGTATATGACACCACATGTGTGGTCCATAAAATAACGAAGGCAATGTTTGTAGCATACTACCTATCTATATATATATATATATATATATATATATATATATATATATATATATATATATATATGTATATGATAAGAATTGTTATTATGAGGGACGTTCTGTCCATTAAACAAAGAACACGTGGGTAGTGTACTGTAGTTTATTTAATTACAAATGATTTAATCTACTTTGAATTTTCTATCTAGTTTTTCAATGTTTTCATTGATATATATATATATATATATATATATATATATATATATATATATACTGTCCACTATAAAGGTTTTCTAGTTTTAAATTAGTAAGCAATCCGATAGTTTGGGATGAAACTCATCATTCAAATTATTATGAACTGATGCTAGTAGGTAAACAGGTGAAAACTAATGTTGATACCCATCAATTTGTCAAACAATACACATGCGGTCATGAACTAGGATCCCATAAAAACAGCTGTTTTCACCTGCAGATAATAGATTCTACATTAATAATATTTCACTTATTCAAACTATTTAGTGTGTGTTTCTATAAATTTTTGTCAGTTTTTGTGTGAATTTATTAAGCTAATTTATTTCAATACAAAATAGTGCATTGAACTTTCATGATTACAAGGTGCCCTGTCATTACTCATTAATTTACAAGTATTGTAGGTTTCATTATTCAATAAAACTATTGAATAGATGAATTCCTATGAACCGCTGATGTTCTAATCTGGAAACAGTGAAATAAATCATCATCGACTGCCGTCTTTAATCGGCAATAAATCTTATATTTGTTCTTGAATCATTTTCATACAATTTAGCTACACGGAAAGTGAATCTAAGTGGAAGAAATTACTTGAAGTAAGAAAAAAATCCTTAACCGAAATCTGTATTATTAGAAAATGAAAATATGAGATGCATTATTACATAAGTTACATAGTGTTGAAACTTGCTGACACAGCAAGAAAGTTGATGGTTGGAAGTCATTAAGGTCTTCTAACAGTACGGAGTTCTACTCATGTATTCAGGTAACGATGCTTTCTACTTTTTCAATCACTCACTCGTGACTCGTTAATTTATTTTATCACAAATAGATTACGAAGCAGCTGCCGAGCACAAAAACAAGGTAGATTACATTAAGCACTGTGAGGTAAGCTGTATTTACACATAAATAGGTTGGCCATGGGTTCGATTATATGCATTTATCACCAAATATACATGTATACTTCACATAAACATATAGCCAATGTTCATTGAAATCTATAGCTTAAACCATTTGTGAAGTAATCATTGTCTTTTTTCAAATTTCAAACTGTAGATTATTTTAAATAAATGAAATTCATAACGGCTAATCAAGGTTTGATGCTAGATTAATAACCACTATATACTTAGTAGTGACAAATTTTGAATGGCTTTATGTCTAACCCTGAAAAGTGGGGTTCTGTTGCATTAGTTGTAAGACATTTCCTCAGCGATAGAACTAAAAGTTAGTCGCACGAGTTTAGAAATGAACTGACGTTGATAATACTAACCAATAGAAGCTCAATCATTGATCTAAAAGCACATAGCTCTCTGTTATATCTCGTGCTTGATGACTTTGACTAGCCGCAACGCAATCTTAGCACTTGAACGCCTTGAACCCTCTTAGTCGCAAAATCAGAAGTCAGAAGACGAGGAAACAGGAAACTTTATTCCAGTGAAAAGGGAAGTGAGTCGTGTACAAAATATTCGTATATTTATAGTGACTATTCATCAAAAATTGCAATCATAAACATTTTATTAATACAATGAAATATTGTCAAATATACTCTGTGAATATAACTTACATTGACTCACATTAAAATGTGATGAAAGTTTATAAATCAAGTTTACAAAAATCAATACAACTTGATAAAATGAACAATTGTATTTTTAGGGATATCGAATCCCTAACACCTCCCCCTTTTTTTTTTAAAAAAAAAAAAAGAAAACGGCTGATAGGTTTCTCGAGACCAGTTCAGCTTTGTGGTAGTCCGGCAAAAACACTAGGCACCTCCAAGCGTTCTGGAGGCTTCGTTGAGGTTTCTGGGAGCCAATTCATCACCTTCCCTCTTCACGGTTTTTGTATGTATGATTTTCTACTTGGGTCAACTTGCAACCTTGTTACCGTGTTCCGCTTGCGGTCCATTACTCGGGGTGGTTTGATTGTTTTGGCGTTGAATCTTCTGCGTTCCTTCTTACTGGGGCTCTTTGGAAATGTGTCCACCAGCATTTGAAATGGAAGTCGTCCATGCGTTTTCACTGTTCCCCCGTTCTTTCGCATTTGATTGACATGTCTTGTGCACGTACCGAAATTTCCCCGAACTAAGTATAATACTTTTCCGATCCTGCGTTCAACGACACACGGCTCCCAGTTTCTATCACCTCGAAATGATCTGATAAGCACTTTTTCACCCACCTGAAAACTACGGATAGTCGTCTGTTGACTTTCACCGTTGGATTTATTCGTTCTTTGCTGAGGCAGCATACTGTTAAAAATAGTCCGCACCTTCCTTCCGAACATGCACTCTGCCGGTGACTTTCCCTCTGGTACGGCTGGGTTTGGCGTAACACGATAAGACATTAGGAATTTGTCAACAACTTGTATCGGCACACTATCTCCTCCTTTTTTCAGAGCTCTTTTCAATGTATCAACGAATCTTTCAGCTTGGCCATTGGATTGAGGATGGTACGGTGGAGATTGCATGTGTGTAATTCCGTTTTCGCTGCAAAAACGCTTGAATGCGGACGACATAAACTGGGTTCCATTATCGGTCACCAGGACCTCTGGGACGCCGAAACAGGAAAAAAGTCTGGACAGTTTGCGAATTGTGGCCTCTGACGTCAAACTTTGCATGTGGTATACTTCCGGCCACTTTGTGAAAGCGTCCACAACAACTAAGTAATTTCTGCCTTGTATTGGACCAGCGAAATCAGCATGTATTCTACTCCAAGGGGCGTCTGGTTTCGGCCAAGGTTGAGGTTCGGCTTTGGCTGGACTCTTTGAAGCTTGTAGGCAGGACCAACGGCTGCGGCACTTCGTTTCTATATCCCGATCCATTGACGGCCAGTAGGCGTAACTTCGAGCTAGTGACTTCATTTTGTTAATACCTGGGTGGCCGCTGTGAAATTGGTTTAGGACCTGCTGACGGAGGATTTCAGGGATAACAATACGGTGGCCAAACATGATACATGAATCGACAATTGTTAGGGCGTCTCGCCGACAGAAGTACTGTAAAAGTTCGCCCTGGAGTCGCGATGTGGGCCACTGATTGAGTATATAATAACGTATGATCTTGATTGTTCTGTCTCTTTCGCTAGCCTCCTTGATGGCTTGGAAAGTAACCGGTAGTCCAGAAACCGCGTCTGTCAACACTGTGTGGACATCTGCTTCGGCTTCTATGTTAGCCACAAGTACATCCTCTTCTTGTTTTGTATGGGAGCCGATTAATCTTGAGAGGGCATCTGCTTGACCAAAATACTTCGTCGGTTGGTATTTTATCTTAAAATCGTAACCAAGCAGAGTAGTGGCCCATCGTTGCAGACGATTTGCTGTATAAACTGGAATGCCCTTTTTGGATCCGAAAACTGCAAGTAGTGGTTTGTGGTCTGTCAATAATGTGAACGGTCGGCCAAATAGCATTTTGTGAAACTTTTTTACCGCAAAGATAATAGAAAGGGCTTCCTTCTCTATTTGACTATAGTTCCTCTCCGTTGCTGTTAATGATCGTGCAGCATGGGAAATCGCCTTTTCTGATCCATCTGGGTAAACATGTGAAATCACCGCACCAATTCCGTAGTTCGAAGCATCTGCTGCAACCATAATGGGTAGGGTTGGGTTATAGTGCGTTAGAAGTAAGTTCGATGATAGAAGTTGTTTGATTTCCGTAAACGCTTCCTGGCATTTTTCTGACCAGATCCATTTGGCATTTTTCGACAGTAGACAGTTCAGCGGAGCTCGCAGGCGGTGCAGGTCTGGAAGAAATACACCATAATGACTGACCATCCCTAAGAAGGATCGTAGGGTTGGAACGTCTGTCGGCGGTGGCATCGTCTTAATAGCTTCAATGTTATCCGGGTCAGGTCTTCTTCCATCCTTATCCACTATAAATCCCAAGTAACGTACTTGCTGCAGATGGAAATCACATTTTTCGGCACGCAGTCGGAACCCAAAATCTCCAATTCGCGTGAGCACTAAATCCAGTTTCTTTTCTAAATCGGCTTGATCTACACCCATTATGAGTATATCATCCAAATAAGCAGCAGTACCAGTAATGTCTTGTAGCATAGCGTCCATGATTTGTTGGAAGATTGATGGAGCTGTCTTTACGCCAAATGGAAGTCTGTTATACCGAAACAATCCCTTGTGCGTATTTATAGTTAGATATTGTTTGCATTCTTCAGCTACTGGAATTTGTAGATAAGCATCTGATAAATCCAATTTTGCGAAGTATCTTCCTCCATTCAACTTTGCAAATAAGTCTTCTGGTAACGGCAACGGGTACTGATGGGCTTCTAATGCTTCATTAAGGCCTGTAGAATAATCTGCACATAGTCGGATGTTTCCATTGGGCTTCTTAACGATCACAATTGGAGCTGCCCATTCGGAAAAGTTTACCGGCTCGATGACTCCACTTTCTTGAAGGCGTGCTAACTCATGCTCAACAATAGGTAAAGCCGCATACGGCACTGGACGTTTGGGTCGGAATACTGGTGTGGCACCATGCTTGAGGACTAGCCGTGCTTTTGCTTTATTACATTCTCCCAGTTCTTCTGCAAACACTCTGTGGTGTCTTTCTAAAACAGTGTTCATCCTTTTTACCGACATCTCAGACGTCCTGACACGGCTGCAGACATGATTAATCGAGTGGTCGGCCAGTTTCAGAGTTTGTATGAGGTCGAGTCCCAACAAATCTAATCCTGGACTCTCTGTGAGGTATACAGTTGCATTTGACTTTGCATTTCCCTTCGCAACTTCACAGCATACCTCTCCAACAATATTTAATTTACCTCCTGATGCACTGTGGGCTAGCTGAATTGTTGGGCACACTGGGGGTTTGCCAATTTGCTTCCAAGTTGCTCGGCTAATAAGCGTTATGTCGGAGGCAGTGTCAAGCTGTAGACGAGTACGATGGCCATTGACCTCTAAGGTAACATATTTTCTTCGGCTGGAAAGCTGTGTGCTAGTGTGAGCCACCATTATTTTGTTGGTTACTGCACGGGCTTTGTATTTTCTGGAATAAAGTCTTGGTGGACGACGACGATGTGACTTCCCTGTACAGTAAGTCTCTTTGTGTCCTTTACGATGACACTTAATGCAACGATGGTCTTTGTATGGACAAAACTTCTTATAGTGCCATTCTCCACATAACCAGCATGGGGAAGGAGGTTGTAAGCCACATTGCTTTTGCACACTAGAATCTTTTCGCTCAGTTATTGCGTGAACGTACGGAGGACGACTACCAATCTCGACCAACCTCTGACATTCACTGGTAACTTCTTGGAGAGTGATGCTTGGACACTGTTCAATTTTACTCAGAATTCTGGTTCTGATGTCAGCATCTTCAGGTGATTGCAGGCTGCATACAAATACCAAACATTTAAACTGGTCTTCTGTCATTGATGATAGTTTGAATCGTTCACACTCACGATTCACTAAGCCTGCATGTTTCACCCAGTCGTCATCGCCTGCTTTTGATAGTTTAAGGCACTGGTAGCGAATGTTGAATAAGGATGATTGTTCACCAAAGATTTGCGACAGAATCTTTATTGTTGCTTCGAAACTAAAATCTCTTGGGTTCTTTGGTAGGATGTAGTTAGTGTAGCGTTCATGTTCAGCCGTGCCAAGTTTTCGAAGTAGCATTCTGACTCTTGCGGCATCATCAATTTTTTTCAGGTCGACTGTGAATAAGTCTTCGTACTTCTTGAACCACGAATCAAATGTAATACCAGCTAACCCATCGAAGTGGAAATCATTTATGGAGTTCATGATTGAATCGGCGTGAGATGTGCATGAGTTTTCTGATAGCCCCTTCTGGGTAAGATTCATTTGCTGGGTTAAAGTTTCTAGCATACGTATCTGGAACTGTTCATAGCGTTTTTCTTGGCGTTCCAGCAAGGCTTCAAGTTGTTCGAAGGTAAATGACATTTTGATGAGTTCACCCCGTCGCCAGTTGTTATATCTCGTGCTTGATGACTTTGACTAGCCGCAACGCAATCTTAGCACTTGAACGCCTTGAACCCTCTTAGTCGCAAAATCAGAAGTCAGAAGACGAGGAAACAGGAAACTTTATTCCAGTGAAAAGGGAAGTGAGTCGTGTACAAAATATTCGTATATTTATAGTGACTATTCATCAAAAATTGCAATCATAAACATTTTATTAATACAATGAAATATTGTCAAATATACTCTGTGAATATAACTTACATTGACTCACATTAAAATGTGATGAAAGTTTATAAATCGAGTTTACAAAAATCAATACAACTTGATAAAATGAACAATTGTATTTTTAGGGATATCGAATCCCTAACACTCTCTACAGGGAAAGAGAAAGTTATTCTAACATTTTAGTTAGTTCATAGTCATACACTAGTGAGGAGTGATATCTAAGAATAGGAGAGGTACTAAATCCATTCCATTTATTGTCTAACCAAAGTCAAATCGTGATGAACAATTTCAGATTTATCAGGTAGTTTATTCAGCATAATTTAATTTGTCTCAAAAGGCAACAAACAAACATAACTTAATGGTTGACTCTTTCCTGTACATAAAAATAATCCCTATTTAAAAGATTTTTAAATTCTTCTAGCCAAAACTATAAACTGAATAGACAGTAAATCATTAAATTTTATCTTTGTTAATTAATCAAGTCGATTTTTTTCAAAGCTAATATAAAATGTATCAGTATTCCATGAATGAATTGGATAAATACAGTCCACTTCATCAAAAGATTAAGTGATAGATGTGTTAGTTTCTAAATTACTTTAAACAGTCCCTTGGTAACATGAGAATTTGAACCACAACTTTCAGTTGTGTGGTGAAAGTTAATGCAAGATTCGTTTCTTTACTTGTGAGTTTATTTCAATAAAATGAAGCTTATTTTTATTAAAGAGTAATCGAAAAAAAGGCCACGTTTTCCAAGATAGAATCATTAGGTGATCCTTTTCTATAGTTTTATACCCACAACCTGTTAACTTTAATTATAGATCATTTTTATTTTTAAAAAATTACGACGTAACACAAGTATTGTAACAGATGATTAAATACTCAAGTACATTTTTTAGTTCAATCAACAAAATCCTAAAACCTCAATGAAGAACAATTAAGTATACTATTAAACCCAAGTAACACTAGTCACTTTAGTTTTACAAACTGTTTACACGCCTAAAATTTATTTTTGCGTATCATTTCGACACTCAGGAATGGTAGAGTAAACTCACTGCTGAAGAGTATGGTTCTAAACTTCCATCAGTTGTTTACGCCAATGAACTTGTTCACTGAACATCACTTAACTTAATCAATCAGGAATATGGCTTTGATTTTGAGTGAAATTTTCATAACCAATAGACTTTAAATAGGAGATCATTGAAGTCTCGTTATTCGATTAACTTGTTCTCTATAGTCTACCTAGTATATTAGCGAACATGACTATGAATCGATATTCATTAATAAAATTTTCCTGAAGTCCGATTTCTGATTCAGGCCTACTGTAACATTTCATTACTGATCACAATTCATATCTTATGTGGTTTCATTTGATGACAAGTAGAAAGACAAAAAGAATATTCAATCCAAAGTTTTTTCACAAAAATAGCCACCTAAGTATAGAGAGACTGTTACAAATCTCAGTCACATAAATTAGTTCCACACTCCAGAGTGAAATATAAAGAAGCAGGGGCATAGGATATGAGCTGTGAATTCAAAGTCCTTTTTTTGCCAAAACTTTACACTGAGAAAAATATTTGCTATAAATTTTAAAATGTGGTCAGTGTAAAACATAACTTTCTCCGGAAATCCGTTATTCACCTCACCATCCTATGAGTACAGTCAGATAATGAACAGAGTTATCATATTCCAAACACATACTTTGAATTTTGACATTTTGAGGAAGAAGATTGTGACATTACTGTCCAACATTGGTGCCTCAACAAATAATACAACTTCGAAAACATTTCTCATATTTTGATTTATAGAAATTCTAGACAACGATTTTTATTTTATGGTTATCTAAGTTAGCATAACCACAGTTTAAATCGTCTAATTTCAAGTACGCTTTCCAGTATAACAAGGAGTTATAATTTGTTTACCAAAAATCACTTAGCTGAGATATAGCTATTGTTATTCCATTGTATTAAAGGACATGGATACGCACCATTTGTTGTGATTTTTCTAAATCTAAGCTAGATTATCAGGATGTAAAGTCATCAAGTATTTAATGTCGTAGGTTTATGTAGCTAGAATATTACATAGCATAGATTGAATTGTGTGTCTGGAAAATAAGTTGGTTTATATAACTACTAGGTTTATCCACCCAATAGTTTGGCAAAATATCAAAAGCTTCTCTTTTTATCCAGGTTTTTCACACATATTATACTTACTTCAGTATTTTCATATCATTCAAATAGAGACAACAGGTAATTGATAATTTCAATTCCTACTTATATCATCCCTTAGAACAGATGAAAAAATAGAAGGTATCATATTATTAACTTGATATTTGTCCTTCTGTCTAGTATTTGTTCAAATAATAATCGGTATCGAAAACAATCTGCTTGCTAGTCTGGATCAAGTTAAGTGATTCTACACTTTTTCATCATATATACAAATATTGGAAGAATAACTTGCTATGGTAATCAGCGTTGGTGCGGTTCTTACCTAACTAAGTCAATATTTGTATTGCCCACAAGATAAAGTCAATAAACCTCTCTCCCTCCTCTGATACAGATTTCCGAAATTCTTTAGAGGGTCATAGAAATCTAATTTCTTTCCATAATCATAAAGAAGACTAAATAAAAAATGCACGAAAACAGAAGGAACTTCATGGTTTTACAGTTTTGTAATAAATTATTTTTTAGTCTTACATGATCCTAGCAATTTACTATGAGATTTCATTTCAGTCAACTTAGATGTTTACTTAATGATACCTAATGACAATAATATTTTTGTCTTTCATGCTCTTTACACAAGTTTGTGCAGTAAAAAAAATTCTAATAAGCATCTAACTCCATCATCACATACATTTTAATAATAGAGTGAGTAGTTTTGCCCAAGATATACAACCGAAAATATATTCAAATGTCAAATATATATATATATATATATATATATATTGGATAACATACCAAAATAAGTAAATTTGCTTTAAATCAAACACATTCCACCTCCTGTTTTTTATTTAAAAATGTAGACCTACTTTTTATTCTTCTATCTACAGTTTCAAAAAGAAGAAAACCATAACTGACTTCTTTCAGCATATCTACAGATAACAACAGCATTAGTTATGATTATACTTTAATAACATCTTGTTTATTCTTTTTTTATCACTATTATGTTCATTTTTCAATTTTTAACAATTTGCATATTTTCATTATTGACTTCTAACCTTAAAAGCTAATGCTCTTTAGATTATTGTTAAAAGAAAATAAATACGATTAACTATATGAATATAGAATTAAAATTAACGAAATATACACAAACATAAAATTACACAAAACTGTAAAGTATCATGAAACAGTTTTACTTTTTATTTTACATAAATGTTACTTAAGGCGCCAAAAATTGTGAACATGTAATAG
Source organism: Schistosoma mekongi (assembly GCA_034768735.1). Taxonomy (NCBI): domain Eukaryota; kingdom Metazoa; phylum Platyhelminthes; class Trematoda; order Strigeidida; family Schistosomatidae; genus Schistosoma; species Schistosoma mekongi. The sequence goes on along the minus strand of CM068308.1, from coordinate 23,344,119 downwards.
TATTATCATTACTTCATTACTTAAGTTGTAATTTGTGACAGTTTGCTTTTGTGTGTATTATCTATTATGACCATGTATCTACCCATAAAAATCGTTATTATTCCTTCTCGTGTGGTGAATTTATCTAACTATTTACAAAACCACTTTACATTTACATGTACATGTAGTCATAGATGATCTAGATTTTTGAAAAGAAAATATTTTTGATTCATAAAAAAACAAAGTAGTAAATGAATCAATTTAACAGTAACCATCACAATGTCCCCACCTCGCCTCTTCTTTCTTAAATAAGTGTTTTGTTGTGTATATGTTTCTTTCTCTTGCCATTTTTAGTTTTAATATATAATGTATTTTGTCATACGTTGTTTATTCATTGAAGTACATATATTGTATCATTGCCACCTATAGGGCCTTTTAGAATATGTTTATTAGCACATTATGTATTTGATTATAATGGCTATCTTGGTAAGTAATTACAAATTATTCATTTTGTCACGAAAAAGTTTAGTGTCATTTGACAATAGGTTTGATTATAAATCGACATCATTTAGGGAATATTGTAATTTATTTCACGGATTAATTGTATCTAGGCTTCCATTAAAAAATCAGTAATCACTAAACAGCTGTTTTGTCCCAGTATGACGTTTCACATTAGTATCCACTGCAGGGTTTAAACCTAGGACCTTTGCGCTTTGTAACTAACAGATAATCACCAGACCAGTGAGTCAAAGTTTAATGATTTTTATGTATAACTTTAATCGTTTAGTGAAATTCCATGTCTCCTATTCGACCCCAACAGTAAAAGTTGTCAAATGCTTACTGGTCTCTTACGGTTGTTTAACAATAGTCAGTCAGTGATGTAAATGGCGAAACTCAACAACTCACATGGATCCATCAGTGTCAGTTACTTCTGCCTTCATATAATAAGTGAATGGTGCATAATAATGTGTTGTTTTCATTAATTTTATTTTCCGTTTAAACTTTTAATCTGTCCATGTTTTTAATCCTGGATATAGTATTGCAAATAATTAGCATAGCTAAGGATGATTTTAGATGTTTATAATGAAAATTTGTATATAACTACATTTTAATGTACAAAAAACATCCACTATGTATATCAGAAAACAGCAGAAAGTGGTGGTAAACACACAATCGTTATTAGGATGAACTTGTATCTTCCAGTTGATTTATTATTCACTAAAGCTGGTCACTCTCTATTGCAACATATGCATTCTTAGCGAGTTGCATCGATATAGCTGTAATCACAAGTATTGTTTTCAAGTAGGACTGTGACTGGAAAGCAGGATCCAAGACAACGTGTTTTCTTCCTATTTTAGACTCATCGGCTGGATGAAACCCACGTCCTGGATTCCACTTTCCAGTCACAATCCTACTCAAAAATAAATAATCCTTTTATTCAAAAATTTAATAAACCTACATTTTACGTAATTGTTTAAAAGGAGAGTTGATAATACCTCTTATTAAATAGTATAGTTTCTTTTTGGGTTCTACATTTTTCTACATTCATTTGATTAATGTGCATAATGAATAATTTTCAAAAAAAAGATGTAAATAAGTTTTATCATACGAATTGAGTATTGAATTTGACTTCTTAATTCGGTTGAACAGAAAAATATCAATGTAAATATTAAAAAAAAGCAACGATTTAAAAGAAAATAAATACGATTAACTATATGAATATAGAATTAAAATTAACGAAATATACACAAACATAAAATTACACAAAACTGTAAAGTATCATGAAACAGTTTTACTTTTTATTTTACATAAATGTTACTTAAGGCGCCAAAAATTGTGAACATGTAATAGTATTATCATTACTTCATTACTTAAGTTGTAATTTGTGACAGTTTGCTTTTGTGTGTATTATCTATTATGACCATGTATCTACCCATAAAAATCGTTATTATTCCTTCTCGTGTGGTGAATTTATCTAACTATTTACAAAACCACTTTACATTTACATGTACATGTAGTCATAGATGATCTAGATTTTTGAAAAGAAAATATTTTTGATTCATAAAAAAACAAAGTAGTAAATGAATCAATTTAACAGTAACCATCACAATGTCCCCACCTCGCCTCTTCTTTCTTAAATAAGTGTTTTGTTGTGTATATGTTTCTTTCTCTTGCCATTTTTAGTTTTAATATATAATGTATTTTGTCATACGTTGTTTATTCATTGAAGTACATATATTGTATCATTGCCACCTATAGGGCCTTTTAGAATATGTTTATTAGCACATTATGTATTTGATTATAATGGCTATCTTGGTAAGTAATTACAAATTATTCATTTTGTCACGAAAAAGTTTAGTGTCATTTGACAATAGGTTTGATTATAAATCGACATCATTTAGGGAATATTGTAATTTATTTCACGGATTAATTGTATCTAGGCTTCCATTAAAAAATCAGTAATCACTAAACAGCTGTTTTGTCCCAGTATGACGTTTCACATTAGTATCCACTGCAGGGTTTAAACCTAGGACCTTTGCGCTTTGTAACTAACAGATAATCACCAGACCAGTGAGTCAAAGTTTAATGATTTTTATGTATAACTTTAATCGTTTAGTGAAATTCCATGTCTCCTATTCGACCCCAACAGTAAAAGTTGTCAAATGCTTACTGGTCTCTTACGGTTGTTTAACAATAGTCAGTCAGTGATGTAAATGGCGAAACTCAACAACTCACATGGATCCATCAGTGTCAGTTACTTCTGCCTTCATATAATAAGTGAATGGTGCATAATAATGTGTTGTTTTCATTAATTTTATTTTCCGTTTAAACTTTTAATCTGTCCATGTTTTTAATCCTGGATATAGTATTGCAAATAATTAGCATAGCTAAGGATGATTTTAGATGTTTATAATGAAAATTTGTATATAACTACATTTTAATGTACAAAAAACATCCACTATGTATATCAGAAAACAGCAGAAAGTGGTGGTAAACACACAATCGTTATTAGGATGAACTTGTATCTTCCAGTTGATTTATTATTCACTAAAGCTGGTCACTCTCTATTGCAACATATGCATTCTTAGCGAGTTGCATCGATATAGCTGTTAATCACAAGTATTGTTTTCAAGTAGGACTGTGACTGGAAAGCAGGATCCAAGACACGTGTTTCTTCCTATTTTAGACTCATCGGCTGGATGAAACCCACGTCCTGGATTCCACTTTCCAGTCACAATCCTACTCAAAAATAAATAATCCTTTTATTCAAAAATTTAATAAACCTACATTTTACGTAATTGTTAAAAGGAGAGTTGATAATACCTCTTATTAAATAGTATAGTTTCTTTTTGGGTTCTACATTTTTCTACATTCATTTGATTAATGTGCATAATGAATAATTTTCAAAAAAAAGATGTAAATAAGTTTTATCATACGAATTGAGTATTGAATTTGACTTCTTAATTCGGTTGAACAGAAAAATATCAATGTAAATATTAAAAAAAAGCAACGATTTAAAAGAAAAACACAACATCAAATGATTATGATTAATGTATTGCAATTTTTTTCTCCCATACTGATGTTTCGTAAAAGTGATGTCTTTTTTTTCATCCTCTTAGTTGTTTTTCAATGTCCATATCATGTTTATATGGTTTAAACATTAACGTTTTAATTTCTTGGAGATATTTTGTTTAAATTTTTCTTTATAGTCGGTATGTAGTCACTTTATCATTTTCTAACCACTTCTACCTATCGTTTTTTTTGTTTACTATACTTTGGTTCCTGTTTTTATTCACATCTTCTTATTGCTCATTTTCGTATGCTTTTTGTCTCCCTTCCTTCCTTACAGGCTTTCTTTTCTTTCTTGTTTCATTAGTTTACAAATTAAACGTCAATGTAACTTTTTCTATTGAAAAAATGTTATGTTTGATATTCATACAGTATCTGTTTGTATGCTTGATGGTTATTGTGAGGCGGTGAATTTGATGAAATCTATGACTATCTTTATGATTGTCATCATTTTTCAAGATGTTGTACGAATGTATCATCATGTTATTATTCTTCTTTCTAACTAAAAAAATGTTTTTCATGATTATTGTAAAGTCCTTTATTTTGTTTACATTCGACTATATTGTCTTATTTATCATTTCATTCATATAGTTTTTTGTTTTTCTCCCATCCTAATTATCGACGCTTTTATTTAACAATAACTATTATGATTAAATGTGCCAGTTTTAAGTCACTTCTGTATTGATTAATTACTAGATAAAAAAGTAATCAACCATTCTGTGTATTTTTGTATCTATATCTATATTCTATAAATGTTTATTATTTTTTTCATATGATGATTGAAAACGTCATTAAGTATAAGAATTTTTGTAAATATCAGTAAAGTTATGTACCCACATATACTTATCTATTTAGAAGTTATGTAGTTATTTCTACAAGTTATTATGTACATGACATAAAATGTAAGTCTGTTATAACAATTGAATTCATACCACTGATAGAAATAAATTAAACTTGAAGAAATTATTGATGCTAGAGTCGAATTATTGTACGCCACAGTTATTATATCATGTCGTTATAAGTTAATTTGTTCCACATTGGATACAAGATATTGTCCAACTCAATCATATTTTGGACAATTTAAACGATTTATCGAATTTTGAAATGCAGTTATTAATGTATCAGATGGATCATCTTCTTTTGTAAACTAATGTATAGTATGATCACTAACATATATATTCTCGAGTTAAGTCAGTAAGTTAACTGAACACTAAATTTCAATTTTATAAACTTACTAATCAAGACAATGTATCACTTGTTTGAAGATAAAACATGAAAATAATCATTATTAAATCTGGGCGATCATTACACATCTTTATGAAAAAATGTAACATGTTGACTGACAATGTTTCAAACATTTTCATCATACAGTAATCTTAGCGGAAATAGTCTCTAAATGATAAGAAACTATAAACACCTATTTCGTTTGGGTTTGAAACTATCCAAAGGTAGTACTTAAGTTGTACTGTGTTTGCCAAGTGGAATCCAGGACTAGAGTTTTGTCTACCCGCGTTCATCCACTTGCCAGTCACAATCCAACTTAAGTAATACTTGTGAATAACCTCTATACCCAGGTAATTCGTTTAGGATTCACATATAGTAACAGAGATTGACCGGCTTCAGTCTAAAACAAACCGATGGGAATATACAAATTCATCCTAATATTCAAAAGTAGATAAGGATTTCCCTGAATAAATAAAATAGATCAGTCATTCATTATTATGGTTTTGAACATCATATAACAGTCTGCAGTATGGTTTAGTAGATTTACATTTGATGTTGTATCATGAAATATATTACGGTAAATTTTGTTCTCATTGTTCCTTATTGAAATACAATAAACTAAGTTAATTCACTCACTTGCAAAACAGTTTATCTTTTTCTTAACGTTTTATCCGCTTATAACTTTTGATTATTTCCTATCTATTCATTTATGATGCTTTCTATAATGTAAGTAAGACACGTTAATAATGTTACTTTTATTTCAACAGTTTACATGAAAAAGTTACTTACAGACAACTATCATACTTAAACGTTACGTATTACATTAATTCACTGAAAATTACACTAACTTCCATTTCATACTTTGATTACTTCCCATGATCTGATGTAATCTAATCTGAACTATCAACTATCTTTATTTCCATCATTTCTTTCCTTGTTCACCATTTAGTGTATTTGATAAGATACAACATAATCCAATCAAGGATTTTATCAATGGCAGACTGTCAGGTTTGACTGACAGATAAACACAGTTGGAAATTATGAATTTCAAGTTTGTTGATATATAGCTGGAACTCTTAAAACCAAATTCATTCATTCATTCATTCACTTATTCTTCTATCTTTCTGTCTATTTTTTGTCTGTATGCATACCAATAGAGATCTGACCTGGCTAGACGTGAGGAGAATTAATTAATATGCATGGCATTAGAATGTTTCTTTACATGTTTTTTTCAAACATTCCTTCACGATTCCATTTACGAGTGTTAATAGGTTTTTTTCCACTAAATGATGCTATATCTATTCAAATACTCTTCGTTGTATATAAGTGAGAGTGAAGTAATTAGACATAGGCTGAGATTTATGACTGTTAGTAATAGTGATACTGTCGTAGCAGTAGTAAATAAAAATTCAGAATTAGTCGGTTACATTAAGTTCACTCTCTTATAATTGTACTATATGCTATCATGATGTTGAACAAATGTGTTAGTACTGCCATTTTCTCTATGTGGTTTATTAAATTACGGATAGCAGTGCATGAGTTATGAAGGAATGATCTTATCAATTTAATTTTTATACTGAGTTTTTACTGTATTAGGATATATCAGAATATACTATGTGTGTTGATGTAGAAGTATGATAAATAATTAACTTTTGGCTTATCCATATTCATCAGAATGATGAACTATTAAGTATACTATCTCTTTTCTCCACTTAACCTTGTCGAATCAGTCACTAAGAGCTTTCAAGAAATCAGGATAAAAGTCTAATTTGTATAGTGTTACAAAGATAATATCAAATCAAATAAACTTCTGACAAGCATTCCAGTATTTTTTTCATTGTTTTCTTTATTTTGCTGCTACTAAGAACAGAAACATGGATTCAAAGTTGTTGCTCTTAGATAACGATTAGATTACAATGAAGACCAAATCGGAATCTTTTTATAATATTCAATAATAAGAATGTTCCTATGTAATAAGCTATCTAATACTTAATGATTTATTCAGTAAGAAATAAATTTCTAATGTCATGTCAAAGATGCAAGTTGACTGTTTTCATAGTCGACTATATAATGTGATCAAAACATATCTAATATTCACTAATATATCACAGCTACTTCGCTTATATCAATAAAGTTTGTTCAGCTGTAAGAAACCATACATATAGAAATAGTTAGCTACTAGATATTAATTATGTATGCGTCAATGAATGTAGCACGCAGACTACAAAAATAACATATAATTACCGTTTATTTTAATCTAAGGTTCTATTGAATACCGGAATTCAAAAAGATATAAAGATAATTGAATTGAGATGGTTATTTCTATGGAGATTGGTACTTTCAATTGATTGAATACGTCACAGGTTGATGTTAGCAGGGTACCAATAAACACCAGGAAGCACTGGGTAGCTGTTTCATTCTAGTGTAGAACTTATCTAGGGTACGTATTACTGAGAAGTTCCACACTAGAACAAAACAACTGCACAGTGCTCCATGGTTTTCAATAGTGCCCTGTCAATATCAGTTTGTGACGCATTCAATCAACTAAAAATAAAGTTAATTCAATAAGGAAAATTACTGTTTCTATGATACCGCTTTTGAAGTTGTATAACTATATTCGAACTGATTTTCTAGATAAACCAGTCTATTAATAAATAGAGAGTGAATACATAAGGAAGTATTTTAAAATTTCAACTGTCACAAGAGGTTACTTAACGAATTGAAAGTCAAAGACAAAAATAAAATGAAAACTGTTTAAGAATCAGAAATATAAGGCGTAACGTTCTACTTGATGATTCTGAAGACAATGAAGATGATATGAGAAATATGGTGTTTATAACACTGATTCTAATTATAGGTGAAAAATCAGAAAAACTTTTATTAACTGTTTACCAAATATAAAAAATTGAAAGTATTAAGAGCTTGGATGCGTGAGACACTGAACATAATTTTTTCTCATACAGAGTTTCGTTTTACACCCGTAAATTGTAAATACCTTTGCAGTGCAGACATTATTACTTTATACTTGCATTTGGGTTGTTCATTCTGCTGATGAGATTATTACGTAGTAGTGTATTATTAGAAACATTGACAAGAGTTGTATAAATGAGCCAACGACCGTTTAGTAAACTATGTTATCTGCTCCACTAGAGCCGGGAGATGCATAGATTTTTGACATAATTCATGAAACAAGGACAATAGATAAGTAAATTACTAGGACATTTAAATTATTACAGTTGTGTCCTCCAAATGTAATTATTGAATCATATTTGTTGGAGGTAACTAAACTGAGCTTTGTATTTCTGTTTTACTAGATATTCATATTATGTTCTAAGTATTCATATTTTTCATTAATTTGAGCATCATTTTCCAAAGTTCTACAATTGTGAATTGAAAATTAATGATCACAAAAATAGCCAATTCTGAGGCAGATACATCATTTCAATATCAAAGATTAAAGCGTATGAATTTGGGATTGTAGTGCAAGTGTTAACAGTTAATGTTGTGATAATAATTATCATGTAACTTGTTTAACTTGTATAAGTTTATATAACAATAGAACTAATAAGATTATCAAACAAGTATGTATATATATACATGTTGATAAATGGGAGGTGACGAAACTATAGTTGGGTCAAGTGTTAGTCAGCGACTGGATTTTACGTAAAACTGATATCAGAATTTGTAAAATTAGGGGGAGGTGAGTGATAATTAAAAATTCGTTACATAATAATAAGACGAAGAATAGTCTGTTGAGTTGTTTGACTTTAAAAACGTTACGTCATTCCTAATATGACACGAATTATGTAGGAAATGGAAGAGTGGAACTGGTGAAATTCAAATTCACTATATGTATTCATGATTGCTAATAACAATAATAGTAATAACCCTAATAATAGTGGCATGTCGATTTGTGAGTGATATGAACAAAGAAATAGTATTTGGATATGGTGAACACAAGTTACGCAATTACACAAAAAGAGAAGACTGTATGTACATTCCTATAATAAAGTCGTATAACTAAGAAAGGAAATGGTTCATTGAATCTTCGGTCGGCGATTGCACGAGAAGAGGTTGAACGTATTTCTTTAGTATATAGAGTTCTAGCCTGTTACCTAATATGACAATTGCCTCTACCGTTTCAATAAACTTGAATCTAACTGTTCACAGGATCGATTATTGGGAATGACTAATTCATACTCGCAACATAGCCCGTTTGAACCAAGTGCGCTAAAATTGAACCGTTGATATTTTTAACAGCACCCTTGGTTAACCACGAATGGAGGTGCTTACGAGCACAGAAGAGTAAATTCCTTGAGCATCTGCCAATGTAATTTGCTCCACAAGAACAGTTGATATGATAGATATAAAATGAGGTGGCAAGTTTAGGTAATTTATTCTTCAGTCTCAGTGTTACCATCATTAATTTGGGATTCATAATCTTAGAACCTGATAAGAATTTATCGGAAAAAATATTTTTCGCTGAAGCATCTTCGTTTTGATAGACGTGGGAATTTTTAAACAACTTTCTAAAGTGCTAGACTTCTTTAGACTATTTTTTACCAACAAAATGATAATTTTAAATAACGAACTGCGAATAAACCTTTAAATAATCAGTTTTAATCGAACAACATGGTGATTCTCCATAGGGGATTTTGTAGAGGTTTCTTAAAAGAAATTTAGACTACTGTTTCCAAAATAGCGAAAAAGGTGAATAAATGATGTAGGTTAATTACATGGATCTATTTTGACACAACTGAACCGCATGTAGGTATCAAAGTATCTATCTATAGAAGATATGATAGCAGATCTTCACCAAATATACTTAAAATGATGATACAAATGAGGTCATCAAGAGTCTACTGTGACCATATAATTTATAGTTCTAATATCCTTTTTTTAAAAAGTGTAGTATAATAGGCCTGCAATCACGATGTTTCTGTCAGGATTCTGAATGCATAACTAAAACACCTTGGAGCTATTAGAAAGAGTGTATTTGAAACTAATGATGACGTGAGTTGTAAATTACCTCAAATACTATTCAGCTGGAGAATATTTAGAAATCAGACATCTAATGGTAACGGTGACTACATTTATGAAGTTTGTTTCATAAGTATTAAAGCTCATTGTGTTCTACTGTTTATAGAGTTAAATATTAATATTATATTACGTGTAAATGCAAGTTACAACCGAAGTGCTACACGAATTCCATGAAACTTGGGCTTCCTCAGTTATCAAGCACCGAAGTAATAAACAGTTTATCCATAAAAATGAATATATGAACATGATATATAGTGAACGAGTGGATTATCCTATTTGTTGAAGTTAAATATTCATGTAGAATCTATTTAAATCACTTTACAACATTTCAGTCGAAACTGTAAAAACCATAATCTGATTATGTTTAAAAGTCAAGAGTTTACTAAAATGATTATATTTGTTATTCAATAAGCATTGCTTATAATGTTGCAAAGAAAAAGAAAACAAAACAAATAATACTAAACTCACTAATTTAATACTTTCTTTTGTGTTTGATTAAATCTTTTAACCTACATGAATAGCTTATTTTCAGTGAATGTCGTAGATTTTAATGTAGAATTTTGTTCATCATAGAAATGTGTCATTTGTTTGTTAAATAACCAGTCAGATTCTTTAAATTCTGTTGAAAATTTCCATTTTAAATTAGATTTTATATCTTCACTCTTATTGTTATCACTGCTACTTTTAGTAATAGAAGAGGAAGAAGTAGTCCTGTTTCCTTTCATTGAAGTATTCACAAGTTCAAGATTATCAGTACATGTATCATTCATATATAAAGAATTATTTGGTTCTGATGAATTCCATAGTGTATGACTGTTTTCAATAGAAGTGGTAGTCGTCACTTCTGTTGTTGCTTTACTTGTATCATTCATATCATTTTTATTATTGTTACTTTGATTAGTATGTGACTGATCGTTTTGATCTCTCTGTCTAGATGTGGAGTAACAGTTACAACTAATTTCATTATTGTCCTTATTGCTGGTACTGTTTTGAGCATTTAATGACCACTGAAGTCTTGATGATAATGATGATGAATACTTTCTCTGCTGATCTATAATATCATTGGTAGGAAGTGAATGCTTTGCGGAATGACGTCTTATATCTGTAATTGGTTGCCATCTATCGTACATAAAGTTTGCATTAGATTCAGAAGAACTATGTTGCTGCTGATGATGCTGGTTTGATTCGTCACTGTGTTGAATATATCCAATTTTGTTATTCAGCGACACATAGAAGTCAGTATTTTCATTTAACGGAGTAGGCAAAATATTGAGATCATCTCTAAATAAATGTTTGCCATCAAATTTCTCACTATTTACTGGATTTGTGGATGCAATAGCATCAGATTCATGAGTTGATCTTCTACTGAATTCATTACAGTTTATGCCAGATCTAGCTAACTTATTCAATGTTAATGATAAATATGGATTTGATTCATAAAAATGTTTTGAATGATGTACTAAATTAGTTTCGTAATTGTTTACATTAGCATCAATTGAATTTTGTTGATCAAGTAGACCATCAATACGTAGTGTATCAGACATATGCGAGGTAGGAATAAATGAAGAGGAATTAGATCCAGAAAATAAATAAGGGTTACTAATTGTGTTCCCATTGTTTACATGCTTATGTAAGTGATTTTGTGTTGTACTTAGATTATTTCCTTGTAAATTTGTACCAGCAGTAACAGCTGCAGCCATAGCACATGCAGCTGCAGCGGCAGCAAAAACCGCTGTCGATGATGTAGATGAATTATTACTATTATTATTTATAGATAGGTCACTTTGTTTTGGTAAAGATATTTGTAAGCCTAAATCAGATGATCCATTTATACTGCTACCATTTCCACCTATACGTTCACGTTTACGCCACTTAGCACGTCTATTTTGAAACCATACTTGTACTCTAGCCTCGGTTAACCCAGTTCTCAGTGCTAACTGTTCACGAGCATACACATCAGGGTAGTGAGTTTTCTAAAAAAAAGGTGGATAAAATGATTTTCGTTTTAAAATTACACTTAAGAAAGTTGCATTGGTAGAGGAAATATAACAATAAAGCAATTTCAGCATATTTATCCATAACAATATGCTTATAGGCTTATCCATGCAATGAAGCAGTAGTAAGATGTAGAGAGCTTTATAAATTTTATCAGTAACCTAAATCCAACATTAATTCACTTCTTACTTTATATTTGTCAATTGTATAGGTGAAATTATGTCCATGGTAACAGATTACCATTTAAATGATTATCTGTCACAGAACAACTATTTATCTCTTAACTACTTAATTAGCTAATAAATTAATGTAGCCAACAATATTTCACTACAAGTTTATTAATCATTGACAATGATGCCGTATAAAAATGTATATTTCGGTATTTGTAATCACAGTTCAGAAGTTGTTGCTCACTAAACTTTCATAAAAACCTGGAGTCACTGTAACGTGAAATCAATTTATTCTGTATATAGTAATTTTTAATGTGAATTAATGTATAGAATAAATGATTTATATTTACCACCATAATAAATTATAATGATTTTAGTGGATTCGTATGATTGATTATATTTGTCAACAAATTATTTATGATGGAACAGTTGTCCAGTGCTACCTGATTTTCACTGATACCAAGTCAATGCCAATCTCCGACAAATATAATCAACTACGAGTAACTTTTATGTTTATTTTCTTCCTAATGACAATTGACAATGACATAAAAAATAAATAATTAAGAAAGCTTCATTAGTTGTTTAAAAATTCCCATGCTTATTAAAAACAAAGATGTTTGAATATTCTTTTCGATAAATGCTTATCAGGTTCTACATTTATTAGTTCAAAATTATCAGTGACAAAAATAGCCAGTTCTGAGGCGGATATAACATCATTTAAATATAAAGGATTATTTAGATACTAATTTTATCTCTTCAGATTATTTGTAAAATACGAATGTTAATGTTGAAATAATCATTATCATGTAACATGTGAAACGTAAACGACAATTGAAATGAACAACAAGCTTATTAATCCAATATATATGTATAGGTGTCTCTGTATATGGGTGACCTAGGAGATGGGGTTGTGACAAAATGCGATTAGACAAAGGCTGAATACTATTTAAAATGTAACCGAATAGGTAAGAGATTACAAACTGGGGTAAGTGATGATCAAAATTCGTCAAATAGTAACAATAATAGAAAAAACTATAATCAGTTCGTTTGATCGGTCTTAAGATGTTGTAAAGTCAATAAAATTAGGAAAGAAGATTGAGTGATATTTAAGTTCATTCTGTGTACCTTCATGAATAACAATAATAATAATTATTATTATAAATATGCATATATGTGAACAAGGAGAGTAGTATTTGGACAGGGTAGACCTAAATTATACAAATACACATATGAAGAGGGAAAGACATATGCATTACTAAATGTAAATCGTCGTGTGATTAAATTGGAGAATGGTTTAATGGATCTTGCGTTGGCCATGGCAGGAGAAGGGGTTGAACATACTTCTTCTGTATGCATAGTTCTGGCCTCATGATCCGTATAGCTATCGCTTCTGCCGTTTTAAGGACTTTGAGTCTAACCGATCTTGGCAGATAGCTGTTAACACAGAATACTATTTTAAATGACTGATCTATGCTCGCCGTATGACCTGTTTCGATTAGGTGAGCTAGTATTGAGCTGTTGATATTTCTGACAACTCCTTTGGTTAACCAAACTGGAAGGTGCTCCTGGGAACGGAGGAGTAAATTCCTTGAGCATCTGCCAATGTAACTTGCTCCACAGGAGCAGTTGAACTGATAGATACAAAATGAAGTGGCAAGCTTAGGTAATTTATCCTTTATTTTCGGTATCACCATAGGGCGGGTGGAAAATACCAGTTGTATTTTTGCGGCGTTAAATGTTTTCCGGATGGAGCTGCTTAGCCTCAACGTCAGAATTTCACTGGGCGCGTCCCCTCTGAATGCTAGTCTAATGAAAAACGGCTTTCTGTTTACGGTTTGAAACCCCTTTCTATTTGTTTTGGAAATCACATGTTTATTAATAAACTTTTCAGGGTAACCGTTCTCCCTCAGGGTTTTATGCAACGCTTCTATTTCTTCGTCAACCACATCATTAAGCTTCATTAAGTGCGCACATTTTATGACTATGCATTAATTTGCTTTATGTATAATAGATCACAAAGTGTAATAAGCAGTATACTAATGCGATAATTTCACGAGTATTTTTACTTTACTTTCGTATGAAATGTTTTCTATACGACATAATGCCAGTGACTATCTGAAAGCTGGCTTCCAGACCTGCTGACATTCAGTGAACCTTTCTGCACAAACCTAATATATTGGTCAACAACAATAAAAAAACCAAACCATTCCAATAAAATCAACTTAAAACCTATTGCAAATAATACCACCAAAAGAAATTGAATAACTGATAAATTCAACAACACTAGTGTGCTCAGTTATTAATTGATGAAGCTTTGTATGACTTAAAAATAACTGTTCTCATTAAAGATAGTCATAGTTTCAGATGTAGCGAGATATGCTAAAATGTGAATACGAAGTATCTTCTAGTAGTGTATATATAAATCACATTCCGATTGAACTTTTAAGATTGATCTTTAAATAGGACATTATTTTCAAAATGAACCATGCTATTTAACATGTTTCCATAGCCGATTCCTTAACATTAATTAACTTGGCTATAAATTACTCATATATACAACATTTGGAATACAGAAAGTTAATTATTCAATCGGTGACTGACACAGAATACACATAATTTTAAATGTAGGTTAACTATGAAGATAGTCATCGATCCTATCTGACATCAGCCGTATAAATTACCAAAAACCATAGACCACTGGAAAGCTGGTACTTTAAAGCTCACAAATCGCTAAGCAATCACTAGACAGGGCTAAACGGATTACATAAGTTATATTTAGAATCCATAATAGGCATAGTCTACTTTTATCAAGATTGAATAAAAGATTACCTGTAAGATTGCATGATCTTCACTATTTAAGACTTACTCAAGTTGAAAAAGTAAAACATTGAATAACCACTTAGTAGCACATCACAAACACCCGAAATTTATTAGTGTAATTCTGCATGTAGTTATATGTGTGGGCTTCTACTTTTAGATTCATAATAATTTCATCACTGCAATTATTCAGTGACGAAAATCATGTGTAAATTAAACCAATTTCTACAAATCACTCTACTGGATACACTAAATTTTATATACGATTTTAAATTTTAAAAAAGCTGAGTATCATTTTAGTATCCTTGTCTTGCTGAAATGTAGATAAAATGTAAGCTGTGAAGTACAGATAACAATTTGTAACTTCTACATGCATTCATAACCAAAAAATTTATAATTCAATTAGGAAAACTGGTTGCTAACTATCCAATCTTGTAACAGTGGACAACATGTAGCGAACTGTACAAATTCCTATTATAACTACTGTATTATTAAAATTTAAAAGAATTGTAAATATTGACTATTTGATAAATTTACTGTTGTTAACTACTTCCTCTAAACCACACAAGGGAAAAAGAACAGTTGCATTAAAAACTAAATCTATCCTTCTACTTCTATTTATTTTAGCTGATAGATATCATATTAGTATGTTCAATCGTTTATACATTCTAACTTATAGCAACTACATTATTCTAAAGAACCTAACATAGAGTACTAACATTTCAGATAAACAAAAAGCCATCTGAAACTTAAGCGTAGGTACTTTTAAGAGAAACAACTATATGAAACCAGGTTGGTTCGATAATACTCACTAAATAAATGAAAGTTTTTATGGTCGTTTAAAGTAATTTATAGTTTACTCGTGATATAAATAAAGATAATTAACAAAATATTTATAGTATGTAGTATATGGTACTAAAGCTTGTTGTTACTAGCTGTTTTTCAATGTTATACTTAATTAAGATTTCAACTAAGAAATCTCCAATTAATTCAGAAATAAGAAAATAGGTTGGTTATTTATCTTCTGTAATGTGTAGAGTAGTTAGTGACATAATTTTAATTTGCAAATTACATTCTTGTATGACAAATACAATATTTCTTTGATTTGAATTAGTAAATAAAATTTCTATATGCTATATTATTCTTAATTAGTCTTATTTAAAAGTAGTCTACTGTATCCTTGATATATGCTATCTAGAACTTTCGTTACATTAAACGAATCTTTTACCAGTTATTTTTATAACGTAAAGGAACTAAGTTGATAGATTCAAATAGGTGAATACTGAATTACGTAGCTTTCGAAATAAAATCAGATAGAGGGTAATCTACTTAAATTTTGCGGAATTTTCCTGTTTGAACCTAGGATAATTTGGAATACTATCAAAGATATTTTTCTTCGTGAATTGATAATGTATAGACAATATGCAGATACACTTTTTCCACAACTCCTCCATGTTTTAGGCTTGTACTACATTTGAAAACACTATTATGGATCACTGGTAATTGTCTCATTGCTTGATAACCTTAATTTTAGTTAACTTAAAGTATAACCCATTATTTCTTTACTAATTCTAAATTTTTATATTATTCGTAAAGGCTATAAGTTCTTTCTAATATCTGTGACAAGTTTCCATGATTGCAGGATTTTTCAAAGATTGCAACTAAAGCATAACAAAAGCTACCAAAAGTGGGATTCATCAGTTGACATAGAAAGTTTGTAGAAAAGAATTTCATCATACTTTATGGCTTGCATACTTCAACATAGTAATAAGTTATCTTCATCAGTGGATGTTATTAAATTAAAAAATTACGAGTGAAATATCAATGAAATTGATTTCTTGTAACAATTATCTACCTTTTCCATGGAACTGAACAAAGGAAAATTTTTTAATCGTATTGGTCTATGACTGCGATATTTCCTAAATCACTGAACCATTTACAACGCATGAAAACAACGAGTATGTTGACAAAATAATCATGATATTAATCGAAATATTAGTTTAACCAGGTCTAATTGACTTATGAATATATGTCTCATTGTTACACAGAGTCACCTGTTTTAATATTTTATTAAGTAGAAGATGTAACACAGCACAGGTTGTTTTATTTCTACTGGTCTAGCAGTATGAACTTAGAGTGATAGTAAAATATCCATATCTCCATTAACTGACACTTAACTACAATTCCAGTTAGACTTTAGACGGCATCAAAATAAAATTGAATGTTTTTAAGATTAGAAACTATTTTTTAAATGTTAGATTCTCATATAGGATATCAATAAATTCTGTATATAATTCATTTAGTGGGCGAAGGAGATCAAATAAGACCGAGTAATGTTAAGTTTACGGCAAACAGATAGGTATGTGATTATTTGAGTAAAACTGTGAGCCTAAATGCAATAACTTTTACAGTACACTAATTGAACCGGGATATGTAATTCCTAATGCAAAATCAACCACGAATATTGATCGATTGGTGCACACTCTACTTGCGAGGATTTAATAGAACTATTCTGTCGAAGGGGATCTATAAGACGTTTATTAACTGAACACTATGTTAACATAGGTCCTCCAATTAAGGCAGATGCATCTTAAAGTAACCTATTATGTGAATAGAAGACAATCAACACGCTTTTATAGATTTTTCAAGCTTGGCCATATATATTGAGAAGACAGAATTGTATCGACTAGACCACTTTTGATCTTAATCTCTAGTCTTATAAAACTATTAGCTACATTTTCTGTCCTACTCCATTTACCTCTTACCCTTAATAGACATATCAATGTTTATGTTCTTTGCTAATCGATCCAATTTTATTTCAACTATCAAGTTATTCATTTCGTTTTCAAACTTACAAATGTTTACTCAATTTCTGTGACATTTTTAACTAATAATTAGGCTCCGATATACTAAACTTTTACTCTCTTTATAGGAAAGTATTTTTCTCCTTTTTACGAAATTCAGTAAATTATTATTATTACTAACAAGCATATTACTTATTCATATTGTGACAAAACAGTTCTTTTATGCTACAGTATAGCTTCAAAAATAAATAATTGTCTTTGGTGAAATACTAAAGCAAAAAAGTGAATGGTTGATGGAACCTCAGGTCACTTGCTGTTAATTCAATTCTTCTTAACTTACACTTCACAAGTAGGTTAGATCATTTCATATAAGTCGCAGATCAGCACGTGAACTTTTGATTCTACGGATTTACTTATCCTATCAATTATTTACTTATTTTATAAATTTTCTACTTATTAATCATCCACAAAACAATCTAAAAAGTTTACTAAAGTTGAAAAGAGAGTTAATGGCTCCTTAGATATTGTTTATACACTACTCAAATATTAGGTTATTGACTACTTCATGTTTATACAATATGTAATAATAATTAATTACATAATAAGTGCTTATTTAGAAGCTTGTCTTGCATAATTTGATATTATTGAATAAACGACAAACATTATCCTCAACCGGTATCATTTGGCACAGCAATCAATGCCAAGAAACGTAAGATACGTTTATAGTAGAGTTCAATACCTTATCAGTAAACACCTACTACCACATAAGAGATTTATCTCAAAACAGACAATAACACTTATCCACTTCTTAGATTTCATAAACCATGTTTTATAACTTCACTTGGTAACTGTCTCATTCATGACTTCAAAAGTTACAGATTTTCATTAGAAATTCCTAAATAACTTAGTTTTAAAAGACTATATGGTTGTCTTGTCCTATTTTATTTTAACAGCACTCAAGTGAATTTTAGTTTTTGATTATTGTCGCTGTAAATTTTACAAAATCTCTACGAATGATTGCATAAAACAGTAGGCCGTGTTCATGGAATTCTTAATAATTGATGGAATATTAAACTTCATAAAGCCGTTGAAGTAACATTAACTGTATTAAAGACATTATTGGAAGAAATATTCGTTTTCTCTACATACTCAATTATCTAGCAACAGGAAGTTATTAACTACCTGAGTGCTTACTTTATACGTGACTTCTAATACTTTCAATTTATTGATTGTATCAATCTGATAAGAATAATACGTTGTTTCAACAAGAAGAATACTGACAATATAAAATTAGCCAACCACACACTATGTAAACTTATGCACATGTGATTTTCCTCACGGACCAGCAACATCTACGGAACTACTACACAGTTATTGACACTATGACTTTGGGTAAACCTTGGGTCACTAAACTGAAATCCACTGGCTTACATTTTCAACTTTAATCAGTTTGTGACAGAACTTAATTTATATATATATATATATATATATTTATGGTGGACAAAATATATCATATTTCAGCATATCAGTAAAACATTATAATTGCTCAGCAGGATTGCGTCCATAGTGAGCTAATTAGTTACGTTTAAATATTGGCATTTATTATTCATGTGGCTTTCATCAGATTAAGGTAATCATCAAGCTAGAACATCATGTTATACTTAATTTTTACAAGATTGGTAAACATTAAGATTGTATTATTATAAACACTGCATTAGTGGAGAGGATATCTAATACAAACAGGTTTCCATTTGAGGTATATATTAAACAAAATGCCTAGAAGGAAAACTATAGATTTGAAATTAAACTATTCAGCTCAGAGAATCAAATCTCTAAATAATCGGAGGATTCCATGAAAATTTAAAGAATAATCAAGAGTATGCATTTCAAAGTAAATAAATGGCATAATGCAATTAGAAATGCACTCAAATATATAATAATACTTTTATTCATAGATCATTTGCATTCTTGCACAGATTCCACCTTACCATTTGTTACCCATAACTCACGAACAGTTAACGAAATAATTATTTTCACATTAGAATATGCTGAAGTTATTTTGTGTTATCGAATAATTGAGAAAATTACTTGAAAAAATAGTTCAATAACTTCACATCATTACAATATTCTATCCTTTATATAAACATTAATTTGCCCTACTAAGAAGTACATCTTTCGAAAATTTTGACTTATTACAAAAGTATCAGTCACTGTACCGCATAAATTAAACTAGCTACAGGTAGACAAAAGCTGCCTATTGTCATATGCCGTGAAGAAAGTAGACAGTTTTTTCTTCTGTATCATTATCTTTTCATTTAAATTTATCTTTTATTATTTTATGAATAAATTACCTTGCTTTTTACTATTATTATAAAGTAAATATATTTATCATACTTCATATATCATCCACCTGGATTACCTCATTCTGGACACAAAATAAGGTAGTTCGTTAAAACATAGTTTCTGAGGTGAAAATATCAAGTAGATTAAGAACCTCAACCAACAAACACAAATAGACAAATCAAAGCAACTGAAATATTGGGAATCGTTTAAAACCATAGTGAGTTTTATCACATAAGGACTATGTAATTTTCCACTAGTATTATTGTTTAAAGATTTCTATCGAAAGATTATCAATATGATAAAAGTTAATGCGCTTGATTTTAGGTGTTTTCTTGCTTAGTTAAATCATATTTTTGAAATTATTTAATTTAGGGTTTTTTAATTTTTATTGTGTACTTCAATGCTTACTTAGTTTTGGGTACCGATTAGAACTTTTACAAAAACAAAACGCTTATACAAACATTTGAGTCTGTTTGTAAGAGTGGTGATATAATCATATAGTTCAGGCCACCTATATAACTTAATCGTCACTAGAGAATGTACAATCTAATGTTGAATATTATCCAGTTTTCTGTTAGCATACAATTTATCTTCAAGTTGGATTTCATATTTCTGAAATGAAAAAAATCACTAAACAATCATAATCTATGGTCTATATATATACATATATCTTAACCACAAATACAGTAAAAGTTAGCCTCACAGCGCTGAAATCTTGAAGGTTCGAGGAAGAAATCTGGTATCTGAAAAGTTTTTAAATAAAAATTGAGTGTCTGTGGCAATAGCCCTAAAATGTTCATCTTAGTATTATTAAGTAAAAGAGCCTCTTTAGACACTGAGAAAACCTAGATTATGAACAACCATCTACATAAATTGGAGTTAGGTTAATCAAACGCACAGGGAAATATGTGTGCATCGAATTAGATAGCTGTTTGGAATACGTGTTATTGTTTGTAACTTTGTAGTTAAAATATTGGCTTTAACATACTAAATTGATGTCGAAAACTAGAAACTTTATTTTAATCAAAGAATAAACAGTTCAAATGTTGGTATTTGATCGTTATATTTCTGTAAATAAGTAAAATCTCTATAGATTATTGCATTAAAATGTTCAGTTGAAATAGTGAAGAAGGTTTGTACTTCAGGTGAACGCTTTTGGTAGTAATATTTTTTGTGGTGGATAGTTAACATCATGTAGAAGTAAATGTGCTATATATGTAAAACATAATAAACACATACAACTAATTAGTTAAAAAATTTCATTGGTATGGAAGTCTCTAACACTAGAATAATCGAGCATATATTAGTTATGTGTTACAGTGGATGAATATACTACCATTAGTATTTAAATGCTGTCTATATCAAACACAATAAGTAAATGCATAAAACCACCAAAGTTCTGCATATGCTTTGGAGAGGACCTGTATTAGGACGACGCAGCCGCCATGTGATTTTGCGTTTTTAATAGTTGTCTAAATCAGATTAATTCTTGATATTTATAACATATACTATAATAGTTGAATGGATTCGTCACAGATTGATGCTGATAAGGTACCACTGAAAACCAGGGAGCACCAGATGGCTATTCTGTCACAGTATAGGACTCTTCACGAAGTCACACCCTTGATTCCGCCAGCGGAATCGGATCGAGCGCCATCAGGTTGACGAATGCTTACCCTTTGCACCAATTCGCTGATCATGGCCCAATAGTAGAATTCCCACTTCCATCAATTTACGATATAGCACAATGATCATTCAATATGATCGGTGATAATTGCCTCACACAAAAATATCTTGAATTTAGTCACCAGTGGGCTGAATAGTATAGGTGAATTGAAATAGCTTTGGAACGAATCAAATCAACTGAAAAACCTAATACCGATATCCATCAAACTGCTTCAATTCATATGCTATAATAAGAATCAAACTTGTCATTTTATGATGTTTCAGCTGAGGGCTATGTATTTATAAAATGTTTATTTATTAAGTGGTTCCATCACATTAACGTAATCAGGAATTTATTCATCTTTCCGTTGCCACAGCCAAATACTCATTATTTAATAGAAAAGTCAAAACGAATAACATAATCAATCTCTAAGGTGTTAATTGTTTATAAGACAGGGAGGTAGTTCAGGTTTATACAAACTTTATTATTTGATTAAGAATCATAAATTAGATGTCTCTGAATATCCTGATTCAAAAATGGACAATGATAAATGAAAGATGGAATAACGTCATATAACTAGATCTTATCATTTTCATAAAATCCGAAAGCAGTTCAAAATATAAAACACTTCACTTAGTCTATTAGCTTCATTAAATCCCATTAAGAATGTCTTGATTTCATTGACACTCACTTTTATACGATGATGTGTATATTAAAAACATGCCTATAAACTATTTTTAAACAACAATTTTTTATAATTTAACTGTAGGCAAGTATATACCGTTTGTGCCACAAAGATTCAATGGACAATTCTTTGCAAAAGATTTCGTTTTATTTTTAAGATGTCGAAATTTTAGCTGACCAATAGTTTACCTGTTATATATTTATGGCTTCAGTCAACTGCCCTTAATTTTCCATTTATCTGATTCATTATATTGGTAAAATTCCATCGAACTTGACTGTGGTTAATATGAATTGGAATCCCGTGAATGTCAGCAATACCCCCCCTCAATCACCCAGTGTTTTAGATACATCTTTCTAATAAGTACTAACTAACCCAGAAGTTAAGTTTAGGATTTTCTGCCCATTACCTCTAACCAACTGTCATCTTAACATTTCTTATGTAACTAAAGTTCACGTAAAATAAGCGACACTGATCAGTGTAAATTTTACTAATCGTTTGTTAGAATTATAACTGTTGTGTATTTTATTTCAGTAAACAGTTTTAAATTGAGTTGTCGCCTCCTAATTTTCTTGCATTTCGGTTTAAGTATTTTAACTGTTGTTAATAGTTATTTTTACATAATACACATGAATACATTCTACCTACTTTTGAGTTGTCACATGGTAGCTTCTTTTTACATCTATAGCTTTCAATTAATCATACTTACCGAGTAAACTTCCATCGTTACATTCAATCACATTATCTTTCATCTATAGACGTAACACAAGTTACCTATTAGTTAAATACTACACAAAGCTGGATGACGTAGATGATACTGTTCAATTTAATTATCATATTCACAAGTGTATTCAACAAGAAGCTTTGTTTCAATGGACAGAACTTTATTTTATTTGCTTTATTACGTTCTTTTTTGTGAGTCTAGTTTTATGTTTTCTATTGGTATGTAAATATCATATCAAATTATGATGTACCAAATGAATACTACTTAAATATAACTATTGAGCAGTATTATTGTAGTTGAGTTAATCTCATATTAATAAAATGTGATCTATTCAAATTAACCACATTCTTTGTTAGTTATTTTAAATTATACTGAAGTGAAACTTTTGTACTTTTATTGTACATAACAAAATTTTCCATCGGATTACGTTTTGTTACGGTTGATTAAACAAAGAAAATAAGTAAGTTATATGGTGTATTTGAATTTTGTGCACTAAGACCAATGCAAATCAAATGGATAGATTGTACCTTTCTGCTTAGAAATTAAGGAGGTAAATTGTTTTCAACTAAACTAGTGTAAAATATTTATTTCTTGTTTTTCAACCAGACGTTCATGACTGAACATATTCTCATAGACAATTTATTCTTTCATATATCATACCTGAAACATCCAAGTGGGAAGTTAGCATTCAAGTGTATAGTAGTAGATTGGCACTCGATTCCAACATGCGTATAGATTATATCGTAGTTATCTATAAGTCAATCTAAGTTCATTTCTACAAATACTGAATGTCAAGTACTTCATTGCTTATAATAATTCATTTAGATATTTGCTTTTCTGAAATGGAGTGCCAAACTATAAAACAGCTGAACAAAACATAATTGATGACATATACGTGTAGGTTTGGATCATCCTGGTGTTGATATTATGAAGTGTATTTGATCTGTACTTGATGACATGCGTGCATCCCGTGAGGATTGCTTAGTTACGCATTTTCAGCAAAGCCAAAACTTGTAACCCGATAGGAATATTATGAGTAATTTTCTCAGGACTCACTTATACCAATCGAGATTGACAGTCAATAATACTAACAACTGGGTGGGGGTGATTCGAATTCTTACATAAATAACTTTATTCCCAGTTATATAAACCGGTGGATACTGGGATTCAGTAACTCAGTGGATAGTGAGTTAGGGTCAGATTTCCAGTATGAATCTTATCAAGTTAATGAAAGTACATCCAGATGGCAAGTCCTATATAGAAAGGGATAAAGCTTTCTGGATTCCAATGATAGCCATACTCTAGTTTTACTAAACGACAGGTATGAGTTAGTGATATCTGTCAACTGCTCAGACAAAAGTTGTGAAATCGGGCTTTAGACACCCAGTATTTGGTTGACTTCGAAATAAGCACTTTAGCTAGGAAATAAAAGCTGTTCTGTTATTGTTTACCTAGGATAATGGAATTTAATTTCGCCAATATCATAGTATACTTTTTATACATTATGCGTATAGTTAGGTGCCGTGTCAAACTGACTATATCGTTCTGTATGCTAAATTACGATGAACTTCGATAAAGTTTGATAAACACTAATAATAATTATAATGTAAAAAAGGCTATATTTAACTAATAATATCACCTGAAATATTCTTTCCATTTCATTTAATTGGTGACTTGTAAAAGTAGTTCGATTACGACGTTTTTTTACTTTATCCCTTGAATTACCGTTAATCACTGGGTTAATTGTGTGAATATGGTTATCATTGATGTGATTGAACATTGAATTATTTGGATTAAATGCATTATTTACTAGGAAATTCGATGTATCGTCATTTGATTTTGATGATTTATTACTTTTATCTATCGGTAATGCAAATTTTGACATATCATAATTTGTAGATCGTAGCATAGGACTTGTAGTAATACAACGTGAATAGTTTGTATTCTGATTATTATTACTATCATTATTATTATTACAACTGGTGTTATCACACTGATCAATTGGTGTAGTACCAGCTGCTCTTGCTGCTGTTGTAGGCATTCTAAATGATGAAGAAAATAAACCATTTGAAGGTTGTTTAGGTGTATCACCATAGAATTTTTGTGTAATTGAATTAATTTGAGTTGGCGCACAGATAGCGTATGGTCGTAATTTGCCATTCGTTGAAGTTGTCAGTAAACTTGGTGGCAAAATATGGTCTGAGAAATTTTCACCTGAATATTTAAATTATAAATTATTTGTTTTAAAGTAAAGAACAAAGAATTAGGAACATTCAAAATGAATAGATATTCGAAAAAAACTTGGTGGAACTCATGATCATATGACACTCCAATACAATAATCAAGTTCGTTAGTCCAAAGTGATAAATTATTAGAATCAAGATGATATATGAAGGGTGGCATTATATTCGGTTGATTGACTTCGTCGCAGATTGATATTGGCAGGGTATCACTGAAAACCAGGGGACACTGGACAATTGTTTTGTCATAGTGTAGGACTCCTCGGCAGTAAATGCCGGCTCATTGGTGCACATGGTTAGGCACTCACTAACCTGAAGCCTCTGGGGCGCAACCTAGGGTGCTTACTGCTGGTGAGTCCCGCACTAGAACAAGATAGCTGTCCGGTGTTCCCTGGTTTGTATTGACACCCTGCCAACATCAGTCCATGATAAATCATTTGTAAAGTATGAATATTTCTTAATGTTACAATGAAATCATAATAAACTTTCAATTAATTGAAAGTTCTTGGATTTAGCTATGATCTTTCTTGGAAGTCTTCAACAGATGGATTATACAAGAAAGTCAGGTCTTTTTGAGGTCATAAAACTGTTTCAAAAATATTCCACCCTCAAATGCACTTAATATCCCCCCCCCCAAACTACATAAATATAAACAAGTGAGTAGGAAAAAATAAGTCAACCATTTAAAATAGAGTTTAATCTGAACTTTAACACTTTAAAATGTCGATAGGATAACTGAAAAGGTTTTAATTAATCGTACAACGTACAATTATCCAATTAATATGGTTTATGTTGGCAAATCGAATTAGTTTTAAAATTAAATATTCTTTTATCCGATTGGCAGATAAACTGGAGTTTGTCAAATGTCAAATGCATATTTACTGAAAGCTTTCCATATACTCGATTGTTATTGCATCCACATTTGATCATTTATCAGCATCATAATAAGAATTTCATTTCCTGCTTTATGCTACAGCTTGATTACCTGATCAAATGATTCTCAAACATCTTGTAGTTATCAATAATCAATTAATATCGAAATGAATTAGTCGATTGGATTATCATGAAATGACAAAATGTTACATAAATTGTTTTAATGAATAGTTTTCAAATGAAATATTCTTAGGATTATATAAGTTGGATTGTGACTGGCAAGTGGAATACAGGAATCGCGTTTCGTCCTATTTGGGATTCATTGGCTGGATGTACCTGCAACCCAATGTTGATGTTCATAATGGGACACGAACTCAGTCCGTTTCGTGTAGAACGCCACCGCGTTCACCACTAGACTACTGAGTCCAGACTGTCACACTTGTTTTAGTTTATGTCATTATTAGATTAAGCAGTAAAGTCATTAAGTGATCCATTTTCAATAGTTCTATAATTTACTACTAATCATTTTACATTAATTTATGACCAAAAAAATGTAATAATTTATTTCCATTACATTTTAAAACTAGTTCATCCAATATTCAACAGTTAATTTTATCTATTTTAAATAACTATAACATTATTTTCAAATAGTCAAAAAATGCTTACATTCATTATGATTCATTAATTTAATTGTTAGAATTAATTAACTCACCTATATTGTTTGTTTTATTAAATGAAATTTATTATTTATAGTCATTACGTACAATTGAACATTGAACCACAAAACATATCCTTTTTTATACATATTTTCAACTCTTAAATTTAAATAAGTAAATAGTTTACGTCTAATTTAAATCTATACAATCATTTTGTTTTAGTCAAATGAAATATTCTTAGGATTATATAAGTTGGATTGTGACTGGCAAGTGGAATACAGGAATCGCGTTTCGTCCTATTTGGGATTCATTGGCTGGATGTACCTGCAACCCAATGTTGATGTTCATAATGGGACACGAACTCAGTCCGTTTCGTGTAGAACGCCACCGCGTTCACCACTAGACTACTGAGTCCAGACTGTCACACTTGTTTTAGTTATCAATATTCAATAATTCTGTTAATTATACTTATTTGTAACATTCATGTAGAATAAGGACAAATAAACACGTGATACAACTTGTCATTAAAAGCCGTTAAATGCACAAAAGTAAATTTATGTAATCGTATACAGAATAAGAAATTGTATCTACATAAACAGTATACAAATTTTATCATAAATTAAAAGTTTCCTTTAGTTCCTCAAGTAACACTTTGACTTTAAACCATTCGACAACTCCGTAGTTAGAAACTAGAATGAAAGCAGAATCACGTTGCGAGAAAATATATGATTGGCTTGATTTAAATATGAACAAAAATGTGTTATGTTGTTTGAAATATACAAAGTGCCACAATATAGCCCATGAACTATGTTCAAAATCAAATAAATACCATTGAATTACCTTGTTTTTGTATTATTAGTCGACGGTATTGACTGCTGACTGCCGATAATTCTACCTTCAGACACCCGCCAGTAAATGCAAATGGCTCGATTCCCCGGAGAAACCGATAGTCCACACCACCGAGGAATTCAACACTAGGACAAAACATTTATCCACTGCTCCTCGGTTTTCAGTGGTACCCAGTAAACAACAAGCTGTAACGAATACAAGCAACCTAGCTTAATACCTATCTCAGAAAACCAACCTTAAATCACTTACGTCTAATTGCCTTATGATATAGAGTTAATTAGATTGGTGACGACGTTGTAATTTGATTGACAGAATTCGATCTATCTTTAGTACTAGAATAAAATAACTTTGGACATTACTCACTGATCAGTCAAACTTTAAGAAAGTCAAACTTCATCAGTTTTTACGGCGGACAACAGTAGTGTGTATTTAAGTTCAGAATTTACAGTGTGTGGAAACTTTTCTCCTTATATGATTGTGCATATTATCCACGTGTATGTATATATACATCCGTATAATAAACTCGCCAAGATAAATAACTTATGGGCACAAAATATGCACATGCTGTGTTTACAAAACGTATACACATACATTACATTTAAACAGTATGCATATGTGCAGAAAAAATGGGTTTATGTGAATGGTTGTTTGTGGAATAATACAGTGTCGAAAGATTGACTACAATTCATAAAAATTTTGATACGAACTAAAGCACGCATAGTACATTAGACAAGAGGGGGTTAGAATGTATTCAATACAAATTTTATCATAAATTAAAAGTTTCCTTTAGTTCCTCAAGTAACACTTTGACTTTAAACCATTCGACAACTCCGTAGTTAGAAACTAGAATGAAAGCAGAATCACGTTGCGAGAAAATATATGATTGGCTTGATTTAAATATGAACAAAAATGTGTTATGTTGTTTGAAATATACAAAGTGCCACAATATAGCCCATGAACTATGTTCAAAATCAAATAAATACCATTGAATTACCTTGTTTTTGTATTATTAGTCGACGGTATTGACTGCTGACTGCCGATAATTCTACCTTCAGACACCCGCCAGTAAATGCAAATGGCTCGATTCCCCGGAGAAACCGATAGTCCACACCACCGAGGAATTCAACACTAGGACAAAACATTTATCCACTGCTCCTCGGTTTTCAGTGGTACCCAGTAAACAACAAGCTGTAACGAATACAAGCAACCTAGCTTAATACCTATCTCAGAAAACCAACCTTAAATCACTTACGTCTAATTGCCTTATGATATAGAGTTAATTAGATTGGTGACGACGTTGTAATTTGATTGACAGAATTCGATCTATCTTTAGTACTAGAATAAAATAACTTTGGACATTACTCACTGATCAGTCAACACCTTATAAAAACTAAAAATTAAGAATCTTTTTCACTGATCCGAAATATGCATATTTTCATCCAATTAACTAACGTGAGAACGTAAATTAAGACCGAATGTAATGGTGTTTACTAAAAGCCTGTGTACTAATAGTAGATAGTTACTATAATAGGATATTATGTAGTTCAGTAAACTTGAAATTTAATTTTACAGTCAACTATATTAATATCCTATATTGCATCATAAACTTTGTTCACATCAAAACTAATCCAATAAAAACAGTATTATGGCGATATCAAAAAACATTGGTTAGCTACTTCATCCTGGTTTGATTCTATTAAGTAAGTAGATTTGACAGTTCTGTAAGCAATTGATTTTCAGGTCCTGAAGTATACTGGTGATAAAAACACAATGAGTCAGAATCCAATAGTTACCGATTTAAACCTATGCAAATCCACAACAGTATATATCTTATTAATAATGAATCGAAAATAAGAATCTAAATTTCTTCTGAAATTATCAAGAATGATTTAATTCATTCATATTGTGTGATTGGATATCTCGATGTATATAAGAAACACAATGAAATAAACAACCGTTTTCTTTCAGTTCAGTTTACCACCATTAGTGCTTCAGTTTTTGTCATGATCATTATAATCATATGAAGAGTTGTCGAAATATTTTGCCCATCTGCATTAATATTCCTATGCTTGCCTTCTGATGTATTGAAGCATAATATATTCTTTTAATCATGATGATTCCTGTTCAGTAGACAGGTTCTTACAGCCTATGCGTTTATAACGCTTTGTTGGGAGTGTTACCGCTTCGCGCATAAAGCTGACCTTATTTCTCCTTATAACAACGCAAATGAACATGTGTACACGGGTTACACATTGATAATGAAATCACTTTGTATACTAAGCACCTTCTCTTGTAATACACTGATTAAATTAAATCGCTAGTGAAGAATATTCAGTTAATCTTAAATGAAAACCAATAAATTTACTGGTATTAATTATCATTTTCTATTGTTTCAGTAGAATATATGATTTGGTATTCTCACTTATCTAAAATTTAGTTTAATATTTTTAAGTTGCATCGTGACTGGTAAGCAGAATACAACTTAAACCATACCTGTGAATTATCAATCTATGGAGGCAATTCACTCACGATGCACATATAACAATAGCGACTAATCAATTTCAGTCCATAGCAAATAAATGAGATCTAAGCATATTCTAATTAATTGAATATAGTCTGTGTTCATAATTTACACAGTGTACAGTAATCACACATTCAGATGTAGCCACTGCACGTCACGCAACCACTTATAACTAACATTGAGAAAAAGTCAGTTGTAAGTTGACTACTAAAATCGCATCAACATTTATTAAAACCAGTTACTAATTTTCATCGGCTCAATAATATATGAACACTATTGCGTCTAATTAAATAA
This sequence comes from Schistosoma mekongi, assembly GCA_034768735.1. Taxonomy (NCBI): domain Eukaryota; kingdom Metazoa; phylum Platyhelminthes; class Trematoda; order Strigeidida; family Schistosomatidae; genus Schistosoma; species Schistosoma mekongi. Next base: position 23,313,672 of record CM068308.1, on the reverse strand, counting down.
TCTTAGTAATTGTGTATAATCTGAAGTCGATATTTTATCATAAAATGATATTGTATGAAGACCTGGAAACAACGAATAGTGGTTTTATCCTATCGGAGGGTACAGTTTTATAGCTTTTTAAATTTAGTTTTAAAACAATTAATTTTCTCCATATACTTCAACAGTGTTAAATGAAAGCGGAGTTGGTTTGAAAAAATATGATGTATTCGCATCGTAAATTTCTAAAAGTCTAGTCATATACCCATCAGAGTATTCATATATAAACAGAAGGTTAATTTCATTAGGAATCTTAGAGATTGTAATATAGAAAAAAGGTGTTACACCTTGGTAAGCATCAAAATGCATGTAAGATTCCTAGAGCGAATTCAAGGGAAGATCAAATCACTCCTGTGCAAACGAAGATGGCTCAAAGTTTTTGCGTTGAACACTTGGGATTAACTTAGGAATGTCTACCTGACAGCTTTCATATTTAGCGTTCGAAGGTAAGGAATAAAGATTGACAAGTAGCCTATCGTTTGTGGTAGCTTAGGATAACAAACAGTTGATGTCTCCTTTCCGTTTACATCTGTGACAAGATATCTGAAGCAAAACGTCCTATTTCTTAGATCATACATATTTTACTAGCCAATGATTTACTTATTGGTATCAGCTCGAAACGATTTTAGCTAACTTCATTGTCCTAACAATTCACGTCCGTCTACCACAACAACTTATAATACAGTGCATCGAATACAAAATTAATGCATATACAGGCAATAATGTTTTATTACAGATGATTATGCACTAAGTACTACTGTGTTAAGGCTGGACAATTATACAAAATATAAGATTAGTGTCTTTATGTGAGGTAGAAGAAAATAAATAATGTTAGTTCATGTAGGTTTAATCCTGAGACTGGTAAACATTCATCATTCACTCTCAGTACCGGTCAGCAGAAGTAGTCATTAAAGTGACTGATGGATTAGTAATAAAAATGTCAGAAAATGTAATCCGTGAACGTGGCGATATATGAAGCTGCGTTACGAAAGTTTTGTCATTTTAGAACATGCATGATAACTCGAACTGATGTACCTTGCGTTCGTAAAAGCATTTCATTAATCACTACATAATGATGAATACTTATTTCGAACAAAACTAAGAGTATAATGTGAGACCTTAAATTGTTAACTACTTTGGCATAGTCTAAAGTGTTTAGACTGTAGAAAAATCCCTCCGATTCCACGTCTCTATAGTTTTTCTAGCTCAAGTATTTAATGGATCACCCAAGATAAATAACTGGCATCGGGTTTTACAACTTCAGAGGAGTAGAGTACTAGTGTGGTATTTGCATATGATAATCAATATATAATGAAGCGTCTTATTCATAATTCCGGTACGATCCACTCCTGTGTATCAGCTATCTTTTTTTCAAGTTCTGATGTCCATTTGTAGCTACTAAAGTACATTTTGAACAAATCTGAAAGCTTTTATATCGTTAAATTCGCTCTGTAACACCGATTCCAACCAATAAATTAACATGAGATGCCAACTCAATGGAGTTGTAGTTAATTTTCAGGGAATTGTATTAAGGCATTAGGTTCTTGTTAAACTGACTATAATTGTAAAAAAACTCTAGACTGAATAGTATATCATTTAAATAAAACAAGCGAACTGTTAGTAACAGTTTCCTTATATTTACTTCTGCTGCTGCTGTCCTGCATATAACCTTGTCTATACCGCTGTCGAAAAGTCGCCTATGCGTTATATATGACATTATTAAGCTACTAGAAGTTGATATAGTATCGTACTTTATTCTTGTGAATATTTATCATTTGATTAATGAAAGATCCGAAGCATGATTTACTCAGGTATTACACTTCAGATCACTAAACAGGTAATACAGCTACAGAACACAGTGGCAGTTATGAAATCAATTAAACGAAACAAGCATTTATAAAGTGAAAACACCAACTGGAAATAACTATCGGTAGGTACAATTATTCCGAATACAATAAAATTACTTAAGATCCTAATAAATCAGTGAGAATATTGCCTGATTGTAATGAATTGGATAGATAATTTATCGTGAAAATGGTTTATTACTAAAACAACAATGAATGATCAACAACACTGACCCAATAATCTTAGCTTGCAGTTATATATCCTAATGCAAACTCTATGATGACTTTGTTTTTAAAGTGTGTAATTTAATTAAAACTAGATAAACATTCGTAAAGAAGTATTAGCAAGTTTAAGCAATTTTCAAAATTCCAGTAATGATTTCAAAAATTTTTGAAATTTGTGCTCCGATGTACGAAACATTGACTATCTCCCAAAATTAGCACTAAGGATTTGACAATGTAAACTGCGTTACCAAGACAAACGGTGACAATTGCCACACATAACTGTAAATTCACTTGGTTCATACATGGAGTAGTACAAGTGTTTAGTAATAATCACGCTATTTAAATAAGCCTCCAACAAGCCATGCAAACACGTTTCAACAGCTAAAACAAAAAGGTTGATAGGAAGGATGAACGGAAAAATCAAGCGTCCTGATAATCAAACAAAATTATTATTCAGGATAAATACATTTGTCCTATCCTTCCTGAAGTAATAAAAAACATGAAATATCACCGATTTGTATTAAAACTCTTGTGAAAAAAAGTAAATTAAGGAGTCAATCGTTTTGGATCGCGGGGGAACATTGATGTTTTTCTGATATTATCCAACCCAAGGAACAGCATAGTTACCCGTTCAAGGCCTGGAATTCAATATTGAAAACATACAATAAATAAAGCACCCATATTTCATATGAAAAGGGATATTTAAAATGATAATCAGACTATACTACAAATTAATAAAAAGGCTATTATATCACAAATATAATTTTTTTAAAAAGTTTGGAAGTAAATTTCTAAAATTTTGATTAATCAGAAGTTACTTAGACCATAAGCTGACATATCCCGTATTTAAACTTTCCTCTTCATAGGATGATAGAAAAGCTTGTCAAACGTCCCAAAGGTGACCTTCTAGAAAGTTTAATTTCAAGTAGGATAACAATTATTTTAAGGAGAGAATAAACAAATGACTTATCTGTGACAACACAGACTTCAGTCCAGAATACAATTAGCCTTAATAAGTATGAAATTTACCCAAAACTTTTCAATTAATGCAATCCTAGGTTTTGTCTGATATTGCCTACTAAAACCTGTCATTAACGCTAGTTTGGTGTTGCAATAAAACAATGTTACAAACATTCATACGTTTTGGTGAAAATGGTCAAATGAGTTAAAAGTATATAGTAACTTACCAATCCCACCACCTGCATGAGGAGGGCAACCATAACGAAAAGCATCAATGTATGCTTTAATTTTTTCTAGATCTGTAATGGAAGAAAATGCTAAGTGGTCACGCAACAAAATGTAGCAGATAAAGTTCAGAAGAGACAAGTCGTTATACACATTCCAACTAATTCTTACTACATTCATATATTCATACACTAAGATCACTTGTGCTTTTTCAATGAAGGTCAGAAAATGTCAGCAGAAACTCGTTACAAGCATACTGTGAACATGTGCGCAATACACTTGTCCCAAATAAGTGATATGTACCAATTTACAACCAATTCACACAAACAAACGTCATAACTTTGAAGACACCATGATCACGCAAAAAGCATTTCCATTCGGTAACTCATTAATTTTTGACCTCTGATCTTGAGAACACGGCACATCTTATTTGAACTGCGATGCAAACCTTTATATACGTCAACAAACATTGAATAATTAATATGGATAAGACTAAGTTACAAATAGGAAGAGAGAATGTAATAGTTTAAATTCAACATGAGTTGTGATGTATAGTGTCACGTAACCATTATAGTTAACGATTTTGTAAACACATCAGTAGGTTAGTTAGTTATAAAATAGCTCTCTACGCAATAATTTGGTCTTACAATTACATATCAACGTCGTTGGTAGTCACAGAGTGGATATAATTTTTTTTTATTGTTTAAACCAGTGATTTATATTCCCATAGAAAACTCGAAAATAAACTTAACATTAGATTTTACCTTGATTTGCATGAAACAGATAATTTATTTATACATGTTGTCGAATTTTTATCTCCCAAGATCAGGAAACCACTTCAGAATATAAGTCACTGAAATGTGACGGTTAACCATACATACACCTACTTTAAGACAACACATGTTCTCCCAAGTTATAATTTTCAGCTGGGGTTGTCTGCGATACTTTTATGTTCAGTGGGAGTTGCAGATAACTCCAGCCTAATACTGTTCCTTGAAAGCAATTTATGACACATTGTAATAGATCAAAAAATAATTAAAAAAAAACAACAAAATGATAGTTAAACTTACCAACTTTATGGTGTGTAGCGCGTTCTGCTAATAGGACAGGGTCATGAATACGTTGTGCACCAGACATAATTTCCTCTCCACGCATGAAAAAATCATAGGAATTAGAATAACCCTGTTTGAAATAACAACGATAGGAATAGTGTTATTCATTGTACAAATCATTATCAAGTTTTAAAAAATGCAAAACATTGGGAGATGGTTAGTGTCTTAAACAATGTATAGTTATAGTGCTCACAAAATATGATTAACTGATTAATACCCACAACAACCATAAGGATAATACTGATGAACATTACCCAATCGTTTTATTCATGAATATGTCATATCCACGGGATTCTAAAAAATACTGGTCAACTAAGATGATAGCAACTAGGACGAAGCACTCAAATTAACAAATTAGTTATGTAAGCGTTAACTAGACTCAGCTGGGACTAGAGTACAGCTTATTCGAAATGAATAGTCACATATTTTGACAAAACTGGTCTTCGTAAATGAAGATCGCAAAACTACGATTCAGAATACTTACACAAAAACACATTTACGATATTGTTACGTTTGGTCTGGAAAGTGAGACTTCCGGACACTCACCAAGGTTGCTAATAAATTAAAGTTAAACTCATGTTGTGCGAACTCAGCCGAAAATCAATTTAATATTTAACATTTCTTCACTGAAAATTTTATATTTTATGCTTTACAAACATATGAATACACCATTCGGTATAAGTCAGAGATAATCTATTGTAACAAAGAAATAACCAAAAGACAGTTTTAACATAATCATTACTTAGTACGAAAGTGGCATACCTTATCGGTAGGATGTGGCATAGTATAGAAAGCGCGGATATCAAGAGGAAATTTATCAAGAATATAGAAGTCTGTATGGTATTTCTCCTTAATTAGTTTTCCAAGGAACTTTTCGGCAGATGTATTTAAGTCATCTAAATCCCCGATTTCCCAGCCGGCACTTTGTAACATTCGAATCGCCTCACGATATTGCAAACGTAACCTTTAAACGAATGTAGAAGGAGCATAATAACAATTTTTATAAAATAAGCACAGTAGCATAACCAAAACATTAAAAAATAGTTCAAAGAAAACAAGTAGAAAATCTATGACGGTAAACGTACGTGGGTTGGAGGAATTCGAAAGGCTCAGAATAATATTGTCGACATATAGTTTGAATTTCAGTTTGATATCTAGAGTTTATAAAACAGAAATAGAGTAAACAACAAAGGTTCAGAACGAAAGTATTAAATTTGAGAAAACTGATCAATTTGGAATAAATCACGAAATATGTAATATACCAACTAAAATGATAAAAATTTTGACACATTAAATGGTGACCTTCTAAAGTATTGGGGCTAGCTGGTTTGGAATGTATCTAAATAATTTAATCTTGTATATTGACAGCCTTTATAAGCATTCTAAAACCTATCAAAATGCGATGTGCCGTGAAATGCAAGCAGAGAAATTGCAGCAGCTGGCAAAATACAGTAAAAAGAATTAGAGTTCATTATTTGTCAATTATTGAAATACTTAGTTCTAACTGAAGATCCCTTATAGGTAAAATGGAATATTTCCAAATTCTCTTAAACCCTAACATGCGTAGTAATAGAGGTATAATCAGAACTCAAGAATCTCCGTTTCATGACTTGTACGATGATAACCTGGTACCACTAGAAGGTTTCAAGATTTATCTCTGTAACTGGAAAGCGCGACAGTAAAATAGTTATGTTTGAATGGTTTTAAAATGATCATTTTGACTGGCAGATACTAAAATATTAACCATTACTGTCGAATATTATACCTAAGATTCAGAAAATAAGAGTAGTAACAATACCAAAGAGAGTGTCTATTGGTAGGGGTGCTAAGTTTAAACTCGCAGCAATAATCAGTTATGAACGTAGGGCCTGGCACATATGCGTATAGGTGTCCAAGTTATCACACTACATGACTTGGTAACACATGTTTGGTCAATATTAAGGAAAGCTTTTCGTGTAATTTATTATACAAAAAGACTATAGAATATTGACGTTATTATACAAATAATGATATAATTTGTCTATTGCTGAATATTGCTTATTATTCTGTACTGACCTTCATCACCCCCCTACCCACAGGTATTACGAATATAGTTGTAGAAAGACATCTGAAATCCAGTAAAAAATTGGCAACCGCTATTCTGTCAGATGAAAACCATCCCCTTCATTTACATCGTTCTCTTTGTATACTTTCTGGTGGAAATCCCACATAATACTCACACCATGCAATCAAGACGTAAAAACTGGCTTAATCAGAAATCTGTGTTTATGAGACTACTGATTCACACTTATCTTTTGATTTTTACTTTACTCAAATGCACTTTTAAGATGCACAGTGACAAAAATAATAGTTGAAATATTTCACGCTGAAAATTCTATACTGCACTAAATGCACAATATTGAATAAAACACCTATTATTATACGCGAAACAGCTGTAAGTAAAAAGTTAGAAGTGATATTTCACTTCTGAATTACAGGATGAACAAATACAAACATACCAATTATACACAGGCTTCACGGCATATTAACTCCGCCTGTAGCCCCTAGGGTTGCTGCCGGTCCCAAGCCCGGATAAAGGAGGAGGGTTGGGCATGGGGCTAGCAACCCCATCCCGTAAAACAGTAAACGTGCTAAAAAAACGCTAACCAGTAAAAACCTTTATAACCATTTTTACTCTGCCCTGGGAGTTGGAAGGTATGTTATGACGCCTCATGGTGAAAGCCGAGTTTCTTCGGAAGCCACGAGGCCGATGTCTCTTCTGACAACCAGAGCAACAATTTATATAGGTACGTAGAATGTCCGCACGCTGTGGGAAACAGGGAGGACCATGCAAATAGCTGAAGAAATGAAAAGATACAACCTGAAGATACTTGGAATAAGCGAAACGCATTGGGTGCAAGCTGGACAGCAACGGTTATCCTCAGGAAATGTGCTTTTATACTCCGGCCACGAAGAAGAAAACGCCCCCCACACACAAGGAGTAGCATTGGTGTTATCCCAAGATGCATGGAAGTCTCTTATAAGATGGGAACCTCATGGACCTAGGATCATCACAGCATCCTTCAAGACGAAGAAGGAAGGGATTGCAATGAATGTCATCCAGTGCTACGCACCCACCAATGACAGCCACGAAGACGACAAAGACCAGTTCTATGCGAGGCTGCAGTCAATCATCGAGAAATGTTCAGCCAAGGACCTGACCATTCTGATGGGCGACTTCAACGCCAAGGTCGGAGTGGATAACACTGGGTATGAAGACATCATGGGACAACATGGACTGGGAGAAAGGAATGATAACGGTGAGAGGTTTGTGAACTTATGTGCCTTCAACAAAATGATTATAGGTGGCACCATTTTCTCCCACAAACGTATACACAAAACTACATGGGTTTCACCGGACCACATTACGGAGAACCAAATCGACCACATCTGCATCAATAAGAAGTTTAGAAGGACCATGGAAGACGTAAGAGCAAGGAGAGGAGCCGACATAGCTTCAGATCACCATTTGGTGGTAACTAAAATGAAACTGAAGCTGAGGAAGCACTGGACAACTGGAGCAGCAGTATTACACAAGTTTAATACAGCCCTTCTCCGGGATACTAACAAACGCAACGAATTCAAATTAATTCTCAGCAACAAGTTCCAGGCATTTCATGATCTACTAGAAAAAGGTGAAACTAATATGGAAGACAACTGGAAAGAGATTAAGGGAACAATAACCTCAACATGTCAGGAGGTTTTGGATCTCAAGAAACAACACCAAAAAGAGTGGATTTCTGTTAGCACTCTGGACAAGATCCAAGAAAGGAGGAACAGAAAGACAGCGATCAATAACAGTCGGACAAGAGCAGAGAAAGCCAAGGCACAGGCCGAATACACCGAAGTCAACAAGCAAGTGAAGAGGAGCATCAGGTTGGATAAACGAAAATTTGTTGAGGACCTAGCAATGACAGCGGAAGAAGCTGCAAGAGAAGGAAATATGAGGCTCTTATACGATACAACGAAGAAGTTAGCTGGGAAATTCAACAAGCCAGAACGGCCAATCAAGAACAAGGCTGGCAAACCAATCACTGAAGTGAATGAACAACGGAACAAGTGGGTAGAGCACTTCCAAGAACTCTTGAATAGACCAGCCCCACTGAACCCACCAGTCATCGAAGCAGCAGCCACGGATCTCCCTATAAGCACAGACCCACCAACAGTCGAAGAAATCAAAATGGCCATCAGACAGATCAAGAGTGGCAAGTCAGCATGACCAGACAACATACCGGCGGAGGCACTGAAGACAGATATAGAAACAACTTCAAAGATACTCCACATTCTCTTCAGGAAGATTTGGGAGGAAGAACAAGTTCCAGCAGACTGGAAAGAAGGGTACCTCATCAAGATACCAAAGAAAGGCGATCTCAGCAATTGTGAGAACTACAGAGGCATTACTCTACTTTCAGTACCAGGAAAGGTCTTCAACAGAGTGTTATTGAACAGATTAAAGGACCCAGTCGACACCCAACTCCGAGATCAACAGGCCGGATTCCGTAAAGATCGATCATGTACCGATCAAATCGCTACTCTACGGTTCATTGTTGAACAACCAATTGAATGGAATTCACCACTTTACATCAACTTCATCGACTATGAAAAAGCATTCGACAGCGTGGATAGGAGAATATTATGAAGCCTTCTACGGCATTACGGCGTACCCGAGAAGATAGTCAACATCATACGAAATTCTTACGACGGACTACATTGTAAAATCGTGCATGGAGGTCAGCTCACAGATTCATTCGAAGTGAAGACCGGTGTCAGACAAGGCTGCTTACTCTCACCCTTCCTCTTCCTACTGATCATCGACTGGATCATGAAGACTGCAACATCTGAAGGCACTCTCGGAATACAATGAACAACACCGACGAAACTAGATGACTTGGACTTTGCAGATGACCTAGCTCTTCTTTCTCACACACATCAAATGCAGAGGAAGACCAACAATATAGCAGCAGCCTCAGCAGCAGTAGGCCTCAACATACACAAAGGGAAAAGCAAGATCCTCCGATAAAAAACAGCAAACACTAACCCAATTACACTTGACGGAGAAATTCTGGAAGACGTTGAAACCTTCACATATTTGGGCAGCATCATCGACAAACGAGGAGGGTCTGATTCGGATGTGAAGGCGCGGATTGGTAAGGCAAGGGCAGCATGTCTACAACTGAAAAACATCTGGAACTCAAACCAACTGTCAGTCAATATACAAGTCAAAATTTTCAACACAAATGTGAAGACAGTCCTGTTGTATGGAGCTGAAACTTGGAGAACTACGAAAAGTATCCTACAGAAGATACAAGTATTTATAAACAACTGTCTGCGTAGGATTCTTCGGATCTGTTGGCCAGATACCATCAACAACAACCTGTTGTGGCAGAGAACTAATCAACTTCCAGTTGAGGAAGAAATTAGGAAAAGACGCTGGAGATGGATTGGACACACACTGAGGAAACTGTCAAACTGTGTCACAAGACAAGCATTGACTTGGAATCCTAAAGGCCACAGAAACAGAGGAAGACCCAAGAACACACTGCGTCGGGAATTGGAAACAGACATGAAGAGAATGAACAGCACTTGGGAAGAGCTAGAGCGGAAAGCCCAGGACAGAGTTGGCTGGAGAATGCTGGTGGGCGGTCTATGCTCCACTTGGAGTAACAGGCATTGATTGATTGATTGATTCACGGCATGTTACGCGACGTCTATAACTACTGACAATTAGTAATGCGTATACCCCAACCACGATACCTAGACCTTACAAACTTTTGATCAGCAGCCAGTGACTTGATTCTATTTTTATTTATTCATCCTTATATTGCATATTAGCAAAACAACAGACGGACATTCATAAGCATAATGTTTGATTTATAAATAGAGAGCATATTTACTAGAAGAAAAGAACAACAAATAATAATTTTTACGGATTATCCGCTGGAGGGACTTTGTATTAGCTGGTGAACTTTAGATATATCTAAAAGCAAAAGCTTAACGCCGATAAAAAGTATAAGTCTACCACTAAAACTGTTCAGGATTGGGATTTTGAAAAATATTAGATGTTATAAAACGAGTAGAAATGACATTACATACTCAACAAAGTAAAGCTTCACGAATGGTAGTAAGGAAAAACGACACAAAGATGATAAAAAACTTCTTACTCGCGTTGTAACCCTTTGAACATGTGAACAAACATATCTGCAATTAGGTCGACCACCTCATGATAGTGATTTTTGAAGGCCATCTCTATGTCTAAGCCGACAAACTCAGTAAGGTGTCGATGTGTGTTAGAATCTTCAGCACGAAATACTGAACCTATAGTAAAAACCTTTGAATAGAAAGTACTTATTTTTTAATCAAAAAAATACTGTGATAGTAGAAAAGTAGATTATAACGAAAGAAATCGATATGCCTTAACGAAACGTAAGTGTTGTGAATACAAAGTCTAACTATTAATTGGAATGATGATTCGTTTCAGCAAATTACTAGCAGTATTAAATATTTCCTGTTGTTAATATTTCGTTTCACATAAGATTGCATTTTCATGAACTCATTCGCAAGGTACAGAATTATGTACTTAGCTTTGAGTCATATTTTAAGAGAGGGATAAATGTCAAAGTCAAATAAGACTGAGTAAAGGTCTAAATTCTAGATTAATCGAAGGCTAAACGCACTAATCATTAAGTCGCTATCTCATACACAAAATTAAGATATACAACCTTTTGTAAACTGTTTCGATTATTTGAGCTCTTACCACATTTACTAGGCTTTAAACTAGAACTTACTATTCAATTGTGCATCGATTTACATATTTCTTTCATATAGTTTTGTAGACACTAGTAGAACAAGCAATACAGTAGACTTGCAATGATTTAAAAAAAAACTCTGTTTAAGAAACATTCACTCAGCAGTGTTGGAATTTGAGTAACCAAGACTGAAACTACCATTATGATGAAACTATCCATATAATCGTTTAAAAAGTTTGCTTAATATATAAAAGACCTTAAATAAAAGGTCTAAATCAGCAAAACTTATTTAATGGATAAATACTAAGATTTAAGCGAAAAAATCTACTCTGGGCAAACAAAAAACCTTTTGTTTACTTAAAAAAGCTCTCAGTATGAAGCTTAAACCTTTAATAAAAATGAAATTCCATATTTGATATAAATACAACACAAAATGTAACAGTTTGAGACAAAGCAGTGACGTCTGACTCGATTTTAATCACCGCTACTTTCCATAACAGGTATTTTTCAAATTCCTGATTGGCGAAGATTTGCATTCCAACACACAATGAATCGACGACTGGTTGGATCAGTCGCTCAATAAATATGCTCTCTGCAAAAAACTGTGATAAGTGTAAACACCTACTGACCACTGAATTAATTATCATTGAATTTTAAGTATTTGGTAGGATTGTTTTGTTACTGTGGTTTAATTGCTGCAGTCTGTTTAAAAAGGAAATTATTGTATTGACCGTACTGCTTTCGTAACCATCCTTGAAGTAGAAATTATACCAAACATATGATACCATGCACCTATAGCAAAAGTTGAATAGGCAAAGCAATAAGACTAGGGTAAGTGAATTTATGCACCTAGCATACAAGATAATAGTCCGATAGTGCGGTGGTGGGTTGGTGGGGAAATATTTTATGTCTTTCAGTTTGAACCCTGTGACACCACTTGTTCTGGCAACTTGAGATAATTTCACGGTTAAAAAGCGGGTAACGGCATAACTGACGTACTAGCCTAGACATCTTTTACTTGATATACAGCGGTACACAGAAGTATAATTTGATATCACAGCTTAATACAGAAGCATGGAATTTATAAATATTTAAGAATTTAAGTTTGGTAGCAATCAGTTTAACGTTTAAGTATGATTTAATTCCCAGAAGCAACATACTCTTTCAAAATCGGCCGCTATGGCCATTTGTTTATATAGTTGAGGTGATTGAGCTAAGTAGGCACTACCAGAAAAGTAAGATACTTTGAAAACATTTGCACCTCCTTCAGAAGCTGCTGAAATCATTTTTGGAGTATGGATATTTACAAACCCAGCATTGGTAAGGTATTCCATAAAAAATCTGACCACACCAGCTTCAACCCGATAAATGGCTTGATTTACTGGAGTCCGTAGATCAATACATCTATTATCTAGACGAGTATCTTGATTGACTCGACTCAATGCCTGAAAGTAAGGAAAGTAAAATTCAAGTCGTGGCGTGTGAGCTTTAAGAAAATAACAGGAAAATCAATATTACCAAGTGTAAATAACTAGATATTCAATTCTCAGAACAGACTATTCGATTTTATTGTTGTGTATAAAGTATGTGGAAGCAAACACATTAATAACGAAGTCCAGTGCAGATATTTAACTTTCTAAAGTGCCATTTGCTTGTATTACACTGTATTTACAACTCTAAGCAATATTACACTCACGAATATACCCTTGCATACAATTATCCATGTTTATTTGTTTTCTCTCCTCTAAATAGTATTTATATAAGATTTCTTTTAAATGAACAACTGAAGAGCTAAAATAATGAAGCCGAACACCCATCTACCAGTGACCGTTGTAATAACAGACCTCTAATGCCAAACGCTACTTTTGGAGTTTCATTTGGAAAGTGCAGGCCACTAGATTTTAACCCCGACTCAAGGGAAAATGTTTACGTTGAAATCTAGAACGTCTGAGTTTGCTTGAAAAGTGGCTGAAATTTCCAACGACAGGTGATGTAAATTTTTGATTTGCTGCGTGACAGATACAATAATATGCGTAAGTTTGGATTATCTTTCAGACCTACAGTTTGATGGTCACTAAAACAGGGTCAGTTTGTAATAACAATTATCGGAAACGGCTTATTTTTCGATCCCAAGGAGGTTTTCATTGAAAACGCATATAGCTATATCTTGATCGGTCTTTAATATTATGAACAAAATACTTAGAAGTATTTCGTTAAACTGCACTTTACAAGAGTCGACGGAAAAATAATAAAATCGAAAGACACTACATAACTAACCGTTTCATTATCATCCGGTCTCATTGCATCTTCAATTTGCAGAGGCAACGTTGACAGAGCAGAACTCACGACAAACACCTTTTCACAGTGGATTTCAATAGTATCTGGGTTGCAACCCTCAATGAGTACGGGACTCTTTAGAACTTGCCCAAAAACATCAACGATTGATTCCTTAGAAATACTTTGTCAAAAAACGAGAGCCAAAAAACAATAAAGTCAGGATATATTATATACAAATGGAAGCAAAAACCATCGTTATATTTTTATTAATCAGTTGATGCATTTTATTTTATAGACGTGTACCAGGTTTTTGTTACAGATAAACTATATGATGCACGGGGTGAATTTTCGCTGACGGTATTCTTATAGCATCAGCTACTAGGTAATAAAGCTAAATCCAAAGGACTGGTTAGAACAAAACACAAAAATATGTGTATATACGACTCATTAGCCAAAAATAGGTATCTAGGCAAAGCTTTGAGAAGCAACCCAGGTATACAAGAAAAATAAATGGGAAATGAAAAACATGATAAATGGTTGTAAATTCGTGCTTTAAATATCAAAAATGCGAAACTAGTTTGAGTGTGAACGGGAAACACACTAAACACTTATTAGAAATGAAGTGGGAAAAAGGTAATCTGGAAATCAAATAAAGTATCATGTGTAAGTCATGACAAAAGTGAAAGAAACTACCTGGAGACGAAATCAAGCATTTCTTTCGGAGTACGCTCTCCAACAGAAAGTACATTCTGCACTCTGTAGTCTTGTAGACGTAATATAAAGAAGCACAGTTTTCCCTTCATTCGGCTTCTATGAAGACGTCCACGAACCCAAACATATTGATTAACGTAGGATTCATCTGATAATTCCTTTAATTCAACGTACTCAGGGCCTTCAGTAAACTGAGACTGGCACATTGGAAGAACGCCATACACTTCTGTTGCAGTGAGTATGCCATTTTCCCCAGATAATGTAACTGTATGAGCTTTCAACTTGTTAATCGATTTTAGCAAGAAATAAGTAAAATCTACCTGATCACCCTCTGGCTCCTGAACCTTTAGTTTACCTGTTTCTCGTTGTAGCTTTCTAAGCTCCTTCTTCGCCTTCCTATCGTCATCGTGGTGAGTGATGTCAGGCATAATACCGCGTCACGCTAAAAATACGATTAAGGCCGCAACCTTGAGGACTTAAATCTGCGGTCACCAATATCTAATGTCCAGTATCTATGTGGTGATACAGCCTAGACCAATTGATTTCTACTCCCTTGCGTATCGATGTTAATATTCGCCAGCTGGGAAAACATCCTTGATCGAACAGACCTTGAGTAAAGAAATGAGATCCAATTTGCGTTATCGCTATCTGATATGATCCTTCTTTTTTGGGAGTAGAGGAGGAGGTCCCACTTTAGTCGGGACGACTGGAGATAGGGAGGATAAAGTTGGAAGGCTGTTCTTTGGTACTGACAATGTTGTAGACGGTTGTCAGGTCACCTAGTGTTTGTCTATAATTTAGCGAGAAAAGATCTGGCTCCTGAGCTTCTCTTAATACGACCGTTAAGGTTGGCCGAATACCAGACTTAACCACTCGTCTCTAAAACTTTCATAGATATCTGACCTTCTGATGGATGTGGAGAGTAAAATGGTGTTGTAATTTTCAGGCTGGTGCAGAACGTACGTTTTAAATATGATACAGGAGAGTTCAGGTATCAGCCTATCTAGTCGTATTGCAAAAGCAGTGCACCCAGGTGCTACAGAAGATTCTCTTGAAGTCTTAGTAGCCTTAACCTACTGTGCAGGTTTTTCAAGAGTACTCAGTAGATCGTCATATGACGCAATTCGGCTTGGTATGGCGGTGAGAGTACGTTTTTTTGTCTGTGGCCGTTGTAAATGTTAGTTGATGGCGTCGGTATTTCCATGGTGTTGTTTGGGCGGCTGACAATCAATTGATGGGCTTTCGGCTAGTCCACCAGTGGTGATTGGTATTAATGACCTGTAGTTGTTAGTTGAGGCAATGTTAGGATAGGCCGCTCTCGTCATTACAGTGTTTGGAATGCTGTTAACCATGGGTGTTTAGGTTCCTGCAGATTACAGTTAAGATGTTGCCGGCAGAATGCCATTAGCAAGTGATTATGAGCTCTCTGTCTAGCCTCACAGCATCACCAACTCCCCCCAGGTAGCGTATAAAAATGTGAAGATAAAATATGCTTTAGAAGGTTAACAAGTGTTTCTGTTCTTAGTTTTGAAAAAGAAGTCTATGTTTGAAGCACCCAGTTTATTTCTCTGACTACTTCTGCTGGCAAAGAATTCGAGGGACACGATTAGTCTTCAGAAGACGAAACCTTGCGTATCAACCAACCTACTGTATTGCACCCTTTTTTGTCAAGTGTTCCTTCTGGAATATGCGGGTTTGAATAAATATGATATTAGCTAACCACTGGTATCTACGATTTCACGGGTCATTATGTTATTATCTCTATGTCGCTCATATTTTAAAGTCTGTTGGTGACAGGTGCCTCCCGAATAATTTAAATGGATAATGTAAATGGAATAACAGTAAATACTATCTGTCATATCCTCTTCGTCTAGCTTATTCCTCTTCTGCCTACTTATCCGCGCTACTAATTATTATTCAGTGAGCAACCAATCAATGCTGATTACTACTCGTAAAACAAAAACCACCGACTAGAACTTTCCAGCCAACTTTATCCTAGGCTTTCTTTTTCACTTCTTCCTAAGTGCTGTTCATCAGGTTTGCCTACAATCCCTGGCGAAATGCTTTCATTGGTCTTCTTTTTCTTTGGCCTTGAGAATTGTAACGTAATGCTTGTCTCGTGACGCAGTTCTGTGATTTTCCGAATGCGTGTCTAATCTACCTTCGGCATTTCCTAATTTCTTCCCCGGCTGGCTTTTGGTTGGTTTGTTCCCTGCTTTAGTAGGTTTTAGTTGATGTTTATCCAACGGACTCGTATTATCTTGTTTAAACTGTTTATAAATCTCTGCAACATTTGAATGATATTTATTGTAGTTCTGTGAACTTCAGATCCAAAACAAGAAAACTGTCTCAATGTTTTTACTGAAAATTTTGACTTTGATGTTGGCTGAAAACTATTTTGATTTCTAGATATTCTGAAACTGCAGAAATGCTGCCCCGTATCCTACCTTGCTAATCCATATACAAGAATGGACTTTACTATTAACTTAAACCCCACTGCATAGTAAATGGTATGGTGCAATTGTTTGACCTACATAAATTAATGTGTTGGTCACACTTAGCCTGGCTCACCCGGACCTCAGTGATCAGGCTTCTTGACAAGTACAAGGTTGGCTATGAGTCAATTTATACTCAAGAAGAAAGATATTCAAATGCGTCAACACACAAGTGATACACTCCGTTGAAGACTTTTCCTGTTGCTGAAAGTAGAGTGATGCTCCTGTGGTCTTCGCTCTTGCTTAAATTCTCTTTCTGCTGTATCACGATGAGCTATCGTTCTTTCCAGTATGTTGGTACTTGCTTCTCTTCCTAAAATTTCAAATGGCACTATTGCGTGTTTCCAAGTGATCGGTTGGCGATACGTGGTCCTTGATTGATTGTTTCGGTATACCATATTTTTCAGCCAGCTTCTTTGTTGTGTAAAATGGATGTCTGATATTTTTTCTAGTGCAGCTTTCTGGTGTTGTTGTTAGGACTTCTACTTAATTACGCTTGTAAGCCTTAATGTTCCTATTAACTTGATTGTTTGCCACTGTTTTCGGCCTATGTCTCGGTTTCCTCTGTTTTTATTCGGCTGTTATTTATTGCTATCTTTCTGTTACTTTTTAAATAATGAGATTGTTGCTTCTTTAATTGCCTTCTGATTGCTCTGTTTGCCAATTTTCTCTTTTTCTAAAAGATCATGAAAGTCCAGGGACTTGATTTTGAGAACTTTGCGTCCTCTGAGTTTGTTCGTATAATGGAAAAGGGTTGTATTATGCTTCTCTAATACTGCTGCTTACAGTTGTCCAGTGCATTGTTAGTTAAAACTTTATTTTAGCCCTACCAGGTGATGATCCGATTCTAAGCCAGCACCTCTCTTGGTTCTAATGACTTCCATTTTCTTTCTAAACGTCATATTGATGTAAGTGTGGTCGATTTGGTTTTCGATAGTGTGATTGGGTGAAACCTATGTAGCTTTGCATTTTTTAGGGGGGAATATGGTGCTTTAGCGCATAGGTATATCCCGATCTAGTGACAGAAGAAACCAGACTATTATAGGAATAAGTCTTTATTCTGTAGCGTGGGCAGGAGACAGTGGAGCGCAGTTCTAGTTATTCAAACACACAAATACCTCTCAACGTTTAATATAAGCTAATAGAAAGTATAATCCTTATACAGAATAAGGATATAAATGAATACTGGGGCTTAATCCTCTTGTCGTATGCTTAAAGTTTGAAGTGAACTTTTAACTAGTCAAGCTAAGCTGCTACGTTAGCTCCCTCCTAGAAACGACTTCCGTAGGAACGTCGGTTCGATCAACATACCAAACAAAATCATCTCAGTTTTGTAGCTGCATCTTAGTTCAGAATTACTAGCTCGTCCAGCGCCTGACACTCAATCCATGGCAAGCAGTCTGTCAGTACTCGATGACATTGCGTGGATGACATTTACTTTTTTTTGAGCTTGCTATCTAATTTTGTACTATTTACATTCTCCTACGAAGGATGGTGGGATACTTGGTGAACTTGATCTTTTAACGGTGACTGGAGCTTGAAAAGTATAAGGGCAAGAAAATAAAGTAGGAATATCTGAGGAAATACCGCGAGCGGGCTACCCAACACCATGTTGGCGAGGTACGATTTTTCCATGCTCTGTCCGGCAATCAGGTGTTTAGTCACCTGCCTCTTGAGTCTCCATCAAGTAAAAATCAAAGAAGAATCTGCTTTACAATAAACCAAAAACGATGAAACTCAATCACACCTAAACAAGTGCTTTACTGTTTGCATAAAAATTTAAAGTACAACATATATATATATATATAATTATAATTAATAAGTGTTCGTTTCAACGTAAGTGTTTGGTTTCCGGGACGGCTTGGCCATCTGAAAGAAAATAAACATGGTGTAGAATCTTGTGTACGCAAATGCATTAAAAAATTTTATAAAAAAAACAAGAATATATATATAAGTGCGTGTACTTGCCAGAAGTCGGATCAACTAGGCAACCTTGAACATGTGACGGCCGCCTTTTATGACTGGTTCGTAACAGTGGGTACTGACAGTACCCGTCAGGTTGAAATTTCTAGCAAACGTTTAGGAAAAAAATGAATTACCGAGAATATGAGGATGTTTAAACTTATTAGGGTCAGATGATGCTATAAGTCAGTGCGAAGCATATAGCTAATGTAGAAAGCTTATTTAAACGTTACTAGATGACATCTCCAGTTGACTAAGAGTTCGAATGTCGATAAAATGGATGAAAAGTATGTGGTTATCTGAGGGAGCATATATTTTAACCGACGGAAGTATTATTCATAACCTATGTCAATGATAATGTATGGATTTATAATAATTGTTTGTTTGATGCTGTGGAGGAACTACAACAGTTAATGATAATTTTATATAAGTTTATCGACTCGGTTTGTTAATAGTTTCATTAATTATATCAATCATATTACGTGTTTGCCAAGCCTAGACAATGCTATATGATGATATCGTGAAACCATTATGAGTAATTGGTTGTAGTGTTAGCTTGCTGTAAGCTAGTGAAAAAAATGAGTTTTTTTATTTATTATTTGGGATCTAAAAGATTGTAAAATCTAACAACAGAATTTAAAATCTTAGATATGACACATCACTACAGTTAGAAAGATGCTAGTGATAATATAGAAATTTAATAAGTTACTCTAATTAGCTTAGTGATATTCATAAACTGTGGCAAGAATAATTAGAACTAAGAAAAGTCGAACAAATATGGAACCTAATATGTTTTGACTGAAAACAACACACTTACTTGAATAGTACGTTGCTGTATAAAGTCGTTAATAATATGTATCCTAAGCAGAAAACGTTTCTAGTAGTGGTTTACATGAAATATACGTGGCTAGTCTAAGTAAAATATATACATGCCAAGTACTAGAGGTGTGTATAGTAAATCAAACGGTAAAAAGTTAATACTTGCCTAAGTTCTTTTTGGAATTTATCCTGATTTGTAAGGTTCATTGTGTGATTTATAGAATCATCAACTGATAATTGAGAAATCTAGAAAAATTATCAGTTCCGCAGGCAAAGCATGCTCACAAAACTCACCTCATTTGATAGGTTTACGACTTATATTGATCGCAAAATTGTTTAAGAATTAATTAAGTATTCAGTATTTAATAAAAAATAAAATGACTACCGTTTCTACATCGAAAGATAAGGTCCGAGAAGAAGTGGGTAGAATGGTACATAAAAGTACTAATATTCCGATAACGTTTGTCGACCTTGAACAAAGAGAAATATATTGCTTTTTCGTTTTCGTTTTATTTTATTTTTACTTTATTATTTATTTTTTTCAATATTTACTAACTCAAAAATTTTAGGAGTCACGTGATTATTTTTTTAGTCCGGAACTAAAACTGTGGACATCTCCGCCTGAATAATCGGTTGTGCCCATCTAACACTCTTAGTTACTTTTGTAGCCTTTATGTTCTTATTTGGTGATTCCGTGCTTGTTTGATTAGATAAACAATCTAATAACACGTATGGTGTTTCATTATCTAGGTAAGCCGGTTTTAGTCTATCAATACTTAATGAGTCGATGTTTCCTTGTTTTTGTATTACAAAATACTTAGGTTTTCTTGAAATAACTTTCAATGGACCTTCAAAAGGAGGGCTAAGGGGTGCTTTTACTTTGTCACATCTTATCCAGATGTGCTAACAACTGCTTAGATCCTCAGGTAAAAATGTCGCTCGTGATTGTTCAAGAGTATTAATCGGTTTAAGTTTAGACATTTGGTCCCGCAGTTGATCTGCGTAAGTTCCTAAGTCGAGCATTTTACTGTCGGTGTGAGGGCTAATGAACTCACATGGGAGTCTCAGAGTGGTTCCAAAACTAGTTCTGCCGCTGAACATTGTGAGTCAGTTTTGACAGCTGTTCTTATTCCCAACATAACTAATGGTAGGAATTCTGTCCACTGACTGGGGTTTGAATGACATATAAGAGCAGCCTTTAGTTGACGATGGAACCGTTCTACCATCTCGTTTGCTTGAGGATAATATACCGTGCAGCGAATTCTGTCGGAGCCTAGAAGTTTAGCCGAGTTGTTGAATAGTTCAGATTCGAACTGGGCTCCTCTGTCTGACGTTATTGTAATAGGCGTACGAAAAATGGTCACCCAGTTTTGTATAAAGACTTTGGCCACTGTTTCGGTTGTAATGTCCGCGATCGGTACGGCTATAGGGAACCTCGTAAACCTATCTATGCATGTAAATAGATACGTAAAACCATTCGACATTCGCGATACACGCACCGTGTTGGAAAAAATCTCCGATGGGTGAATTTGTGTGTCGGCTAACTTTTGACACGCCAAATACTCTCTAACCCATTTATGTACATCCTTCTGAAGATTCGGCCATATGTATCTGGCATTGATTAGTTTAGTCGAAGATTTCACTCAAGGGTGAGACAACGAATGAAAATTATTAAATGGTAATCGTCGCATATCTTAGGGAATAAAAAGCTGAGACACCGCCGTCGTCATATCGCAGTAAATTAGAACACCCTCCATAGGTGATGGCAGATGTTTTAGTCTCAGACTAGAGCATTTAGTTGACAGTAGGTTTTGTCATTCCTGATCAGTTTCTTAGCTGTCTCTCAAAACTTCGAAGTCTACTGTAGGCTGTGGTATAATATTCATTTCTAGTCGAGACAATGCGTCTACCGCCTGATTGTCTTGACCTTTTGCGTGATGGATATCATTAGTGAACTGTGATATGTAGTCGAGATGTCGGACTTCTCAAGGTAAGTATTTATCGGCTTTCGCTCCTAATGCATTGGTTAACGGTTTGTGATCCGTATAAACTAAGAATTCCCTGCTTTCTGGCGTGTCAAAAATGCTTGATGGTTAGGTAAATTGCGAGTTCTTAACCGAAGGTGCGAATATCTCGTCTCTTCTGCAGCGAGTTTTTTCGAGAAAAATGCATTTGGTTTTCAGGTGTCTTAACTAGTTGACTAAGAGTGCCGCTTACGGGTTTGTCCGAAGCACTTATTATCAAGGTAAGTGAGTAGTGAGAATTCGGATACGCTAATGTGGATGTTTGAGCAAATTTATGTTTTAATTGGTTTATAGCATCGAGGGCCTCAGAGGTCAACTTGAACTCTTTTGGTTTTTCTTTAGGCGCATCCGTTAATGGTTGCATTAGTTGTGTACAACCGGGTATAAATCTGCTATAAAAGTTCATTAAACCGAGTAAACTTCCAAGTTGTGTTATGGAACTTGGGATGGGATATTGTTTAGTAGTATCCACCTCTTGTTTGATTGGTGTAATTCCATCAGGACTTATGGTATGTCCAAAGAATTCCAACGTTTCCACACCAAAAACACATTTACTTTGGTGTATGTTCATGTCATTTTAATTCAGTCGTTAAAGCACTGCCCTCACATGTTGTTCATGTGATTCTAAGTCCGGGATGACAATCAATAAGTCATCTATGTAGCCTTGAGCAAATGGCATATCTCGAAGTAAATTATCCATAAACCTTTGGAATGTTTGTGCCACGTTCCATAGGCCGAATGGCATGCGTTCAAACCCGAATAATCCAAAAGGTGTTGTGATAGCTGTCTTCGGAATATCTTCCTTAGCTACTGGGATATTGTGGTATACTCTGACTAAGTCAATTTCAGTAAATATCTTCATATCCTGCAAGCAATTTGTAAAATCTTGGATATGTGATATCGGGTACCTGTCTAGTACCGTTTGACGGTTGAGGGTTTCGTAATCCCCACATGGTCTCCAATCGACTTTATTTTTCTTTGCGACCATATGCAGAGGAGACGCCCATTGACTATCAGATGGACGTATTATGCCCAGCTGTAGCATGTAATCGGATTCAGCTCTAGCTATTTTAAGTTTATCGAGTGCTAGTCTCCTGGGTTTAGCGAAGGCAGGTGCCCCTTCCGTTTTGATTGTATGACATACTTTTGACTTAATTTTGGAAGGTTTAGGGTTCGGTTTTGTTAATTTTGGAAATTCGGCGAGTATATCCAGTAACTTTACCGTTGTTACTGGTGGAGTTTGGATTAAATTTAGAGAAGTGATACGACTTTCTGTATCTTTAGTATATTTCGAAGTTTCTTTTAATGTCAAACGTCGTTTATTAGTGTCAACAAGAAATTCATATCTCTCTAAGAAATCCATGCCTAGTATTGCCAGGTTTGAATCGGCCAAGGTGAAAACCCAGGGGAATTGTCTTCTAAACCCCAAATCTAGTGTCGTTGTTTTCTGCCGAAACGTCGTGATTTTAGTTTTATTAGCAGCTTGAAGTGTGACTGAGGAAGTTTCTCAACCCAGCTCGGTTTTGTTCTTAGGAATGATACTAAGTGCAGCACCAGTATTCTTCAAAAAGTTAAAGCCTGAATTCTTATCTCTAACGTAAAATAAGCAACTGTTTAGGCACTCCGATTCTGTCGTCGCGACCTGGGGAGAATTATTCATTTCCCCATATTCTTCTGGGACTGTTTGGTCCACGCGCATGGTTGACTGCATTTGGCTGATTGAACACCGAATTTCCAGTGATACCAACAAAATTGTCCGGAATGTTTGGACTCTTGCGACCTGTAACATGACTTGAATCCCGATCGTTGTGTGGCTTACTCTTGTCTCTATGATCCATTTGCATTTTGCTGACAGCCTCTGTGAGACTTTTAACACTCGCAATGAGTTGTGCTATAAATGGATAAATTGCTGATGCTTCTTTCTGAGTACGGTGTATCATACTGATGCGGTTGGGGGACCTCTTTCCATTATTTTATCTGCAATACGTGCTAAGTGAGATAAAGAGGTGTCGGGATCTTGTGCATCCAAACAGTGTTGGACGATGCATGGAAGAGCTTGTAGACATCCTTGTTTCAGGACTGTCTCACCAACTGTGTTGTCGCCTACTAAGGTTTGGAGATGACGTAAAAACTGTGACGGTGACCTATCACCTAATGTTCCCCATTGGAAGAGTCTTTGGATTCTTTGCCCATCTGTTAATGATAGACGATTTATTATTTCTCGTCTTAGGATGGTGTACGGTTGTGGTGTCGGCAGACTTAAAATCAAATCGCGAACTTCTTTGGCTACTGCAGGAGTGGAATTGAACATTGATCTCGATAGTGAACTCCTTCAGATTTTATATTGTGTCTCGTTAAATAATGCTCTTGTTGAGCAAACCATAACTCGGGGTCACTAAGATCGAATTCTAGAATTAGAACATTCGTAGTCATAACGGAGTTTATGTCTACCGATGACCCATCCTCTAGGCTTTCCCTTAGACTGAGTCTGCCATGTTATATGAACAATATGATAACGTAATGAGGACGAAAAAATAATCAGTGATAAAAATAAAATACTATTTATATAAAAAAATGTACGTAATCTTAATTGTTGTAAAACAGAAGACTTATTTTTACGATTGAATATAAAAAGAAAAAGTGATATGAACAACAGAAATGAAATATTTCGTTCTATACAGGGCTCACCAGTTTAGCGCCTAGGTATATGCTGATCTAGTGACGGAAGAAACCAGACTATTATAAGAATAAGTCTTTATTCTGTAGCGTGTGCAGGAGACAGTGGAGCGCAGTTCTAGTTATTCAAACACACAAATACCTCTCGACGTTCAATGTAAGCTAATAGGAAATATAATCCATATACAGAATAAGGATATAAATGAATACTGGGGCTTAATCCTCTTGTCGTATGCTTAAAGTTTGAAGCGAACTTTTAACTAGTCAAGCTAAGCTGCTACAGCGCTGCCTTTAATAGCTTTGTTAAGACTGAAGTGCACGCGGTATATGACCAAGTTACGTTTGGATTATTACCAGAGCAACTTCTAACGATTGAACCCACTCTTACGAGTGAGAAGAAATCAGAAGGCAATGAAGGATGGAAGAGAAGTTATATTTGATCGTGAATGGAGCAGCAATGGGATAGCAACGTCTATGTTGGCAAACTAGAGAGAGTTGCTTGTTACGGTACGGCGTGACGTCATCTGGTGATGATGCCTGACCGAGCGCCTTCAACTTAGTAGTGTCCGCTAAAACAAACATGGTCAGTATCAATGTCGAAACTTATGTAACTATCTGCCTTTATCTGGCGCGCTGTTCGATGCTCTCATAAGTGATGGGTCTCTATTAGAGCAAGCTACTCATAATATCAGCCCGCACAGATTCCATTGCTACGGAAGAATACCTCCTATATTTGTGCAAGGTTGGAGTTCTTATCCATTTTTCTAAATATTATTCGCCTTACCCCTTATCTGGATATACTGTGTGGTCCGTTCTGCTCATTCCGAGCCGGCTCTAGAAGTCGCAGCGCAAGAGACGAAAAGCGCGCGTTTGTTTGTAAAATAAATGCACTGTACTACAACGCTTAAATCTGGCGAACTTTGATGTCGTTGGTCTTGCAATTAATCAATGCCTTTATATGGTGTGAACCCCCTATCAATGACTATCAAAATCCCTCTTACCCAAATATCAACCATGCAGACGTCAATACCTTACGATAGATGTCCGCCGAACCAGGAATCTTGCTACTGAGTACCCCCAGTCTTATCCTGCATCTCATCCATTCCGCAAACTCAGCCGTTTTTTGAAATTGTAACGCTCTGGTCTGAGAGAGCGCGTCTCTCTGTAAATTATGAACCGTGCTACAATTCATATATTTTGCGTCCTAGCACCGTAAACATTGTGCAAATGGTTTGGTTCTCAATTCAACTGATTTTATGTTATGACACTGTCAAAATATCTGCATAAATGTAAACTCATATCATTCTGATCATGCCTGTAAACTGGCATGCCCTCATGTACAAAATGACACACGAGAATAAAAACTTTATTTATTTATTTATTCATTTATTTTGGGGATTATTTACCGCTACAAGACAAATAAATCTGCAAATCATTCATTGTGTTTGTTCTTCTCGCCCAGCCCATTCTGTTCCATGATGTCTTCACATTCGGTGTTTTCCAGTTCACACTTAGTATTCACGTCTGACATTTAAACGTTTAGGTCCTTGCTTCAATATTTCTCTACTATTGACTGTAGCCGCTCATAAAATTAGTCTCTGTCGTCTTCGTCACTTTTGTTTGTAAGAGCATATCACTGGGTAACATCCATTGTGATCCCATCCCTCTTTGTATTGAAAAATGCATTATTATCTTACGTCTGTGAGCTTCCCATTTTAAAGGATCCTTTCGTGTTTCTTCGGACAACATTAGTGCCATCCTTTGTATGTGCTAGTTGTTATCGTGATCGGAGTACAACAGTACCTTTCCCGAGATTAATATTTCGTATCCAGCTTGCAACAAATGGGTTTCACATATCCCAGGTCTCAACTTTTCATTTTCTCACCTATTTGCATGGATCGTTCAGTCTCTTACATCCTACGAACATTTCGTGTACGTAGATTAACTGTTGCTCTGACTGTCAGGAAGAGCACAGGTTTCATTACTATGGAATAAACATAGCTATTGGCACTAGGCATCATAACTTTTCGGAATAAATCTCTTCGTCCCAGGGCAGAGTTAAAATGATATAAGTGGCTTGTTTTGGTAGGCTTTTTTCTAACAAGATTGCTTTGTGGGACAGGGTTGCCAACCTTATGCCAAACCCTTCACATTTATCCAGGCTTGAGACAGGAAGTAACACTGGTAGGATTCCAGTTGGAGTTTCCCAGTAACTCGCTTCTCCATTATACCAGCAAATGTAAAATGTTAATGGCTAGCAAGGGAGTTAAATTCTTTACATGCACACTTGGTGGGCCTAGTGTTGCTTCTTCTACTTCAGAAAAGGACCTGGGGGTAACCTTCTCTGATCCTCTGAGGGTTTCTTCCCACTGGCGTACCACAGACAATGAAAAATATTTACTCATTGGGTTTCGTCTAGAACCTTAGGCAGTTTGAGTCCGGAACTATTTACGTACGTATGCAGTACTTATTTTAGCCATCAACCCAAAAAACTAATATATTACGTCACTTTCCCGTATGAAGTACACTGCCATTTTGGCAGTGTACGAATTCAAAGAGAAGAAACCAGAAAGGTGGTGGGACTTAAAGTATACCTCACTAATGACGACTTCAAGCATCCTGTACAGTAAAGGAGGGTAGGGAGGGGAAATGATCTTTACGTAATATATAGCCCATAGCCCTCTTTACCCTAATAAATCATTCGCATGATTCAATCCTAAACTAAACCAAAGAAGATATCGCTTCAGGAAAGAACACGAAAGGGCTGGCACGAACTAGTGCTGTACTTTTCAAAACTAAGAACACTCTAATCATTTAGATACGGATTTCAAGGAAAGACAGCTCATTAATTTGCCGAGAAGAGTTAAAGATGAAATAAAAACTTCAAGAAGAATAAACTTCCAGGGCCAAAGCAATTATGCAGCTAGCCTATTATAAGAAGAAACTAATGACCTGAAACTCAAGCTAAGACACTCAAGGCGCGAGTGTTTAAATCAGTCGGTTAACGATAACTCTTCCTAAGGATATTAAATAATGAAGGATATTGAACAGTAGGTTGAGTGTGAATGCTGTCCGATTCGATTCAAGGCCGATGGACGAGGATGAAAAGGTTCTCTCGGATCTGGAAACTCAGTTAGATGTAAGGAGTGAACTCGTATTTATTTACTGAAGAATATAT
Organism: Schistosoma mekongi; assembly: GCA_034768735.1. NCBI lineage: Eukaryota > Metazoa > Platyhelminthes > Trematoda > Strigeidida > Schistosomatidae > Schistosoma > Schistosoma mekongi. The sequence goes on along the minus strand of CM068308.1, from coordinate 23,286,343 downwards.
TCATGGTACTTTCTTCAAATAATTCGAATGATTCTGATGTCTTGGAGTCACAACATGGTTTAAATGACAGGCATATGTCGTCGCTTCTTGACGCATGTAGACAGATGGACTCGTGGTTCATTAAAAAACGCCTCGCATTGTCGACCTATTGCCAGGAATATGCTTTAAAGGAGGTACTGAAGGCTTCTTCCTAATTTTGTCTTAGGAGATCGACTCCTTAAATGCAGAATGTACACGGAAAGAGAAGCTAGTTCACGAACTGAAAGCAAGAATAGAAGACTATTCAAAGTCTCTTCAGATTATTATTGACCAGGTACTCTTATTGAGCTATTGTTTATTTTTCAGTTCTCAAAAGACCTTCCTTATTTCTCATAATTGGTCTAAATACTTCGTTTTTCCTGTCGATTCCTCACTCTATGAAATTTGTCCGTTCTTACTTGTACTATTCACACATAAATCTTTTAAAATTCGTCTATGTTGTTCGTTCACTGTATCGGGACCTAGTGACTTGTTGCAGCACGGTTGTTATAGTTACAATACCTCGTGAATGAACCGTCTTACTTAACCTTTGTTATTCTGATTGTTTTATTTTCTGGCTAATAATGTGATAGCTTTTAGAACTTCTAACATCGTTTTTATGTCCTAGTTTCGAGTAGGGCGAAATGGTATGTATATTTGTTCTACGTGTACACAGTGTAACAGATAAACACTGGGCGCATACCTACAGAGATTTTTCGCGTTTAGTGGTCTGTATTGTCACGGCAAACATAGTTGCAGTAAAGTGCACAAATTTTTAGCCGATTACTTCGCTTTTCTGTGGATTTCCTTGCAACTTTTGTCACGGCAATTTTTAAGGATTCACTATATTCACAGTTTGTCAATTTGGGATAGTAAGTCCATACTAGCGTCTACTAATTATGGTTAGGTTTATCAGCTGTTAGGTAAGGTTTAGCACCTGGTCTTATATTAAATTTGCGAACTTGATACTCGCTTGTAAATTTAACTGTTATTAAATTTACTATCAAAAGTTCCACATTTTCATTAGTACTGTCTTGCAAAAGTAGATTTCCTCGACAAATTATACACCTTCAAACAGTGCTGTTGGATTGGGTGGTGTTCTTCAAACTCAGTGAAAGGAGTTCATGTATTCATAGAATTACAATTTTAATGGCAAGTTGGATTGTATTAAGACCATAGCTACTTCCTAAGGGTTTCTGTCTATAACCGCCTCGTGATATGTCAAGTAACCTTACCAAGTTTAGCTATATTTCGTAGACTACTTGTCAAACTTGGTGAAATCTGTGAAAACTACATTATTGACCACTTATTTGTGTATTTGGTGTTTTTCATAAAATGTCGATGACTATTAAAGGTATTCATGATCTTAGGAAACCTAATCAGATTTCGCATTTAATCACAATTCATAAAATTGGCATTTTTAGCAACTCAAAACCTCTAACACTTCATGAGTTTCAATAGAAAACAAGCTAAGAATAAGGCATGTGTAACTGAATTAAAACAGAATAAAAAGATAAGAAAATGTAAATTTATTTTCAATAAAGTGACTACATGTATCATTCGAATAGGTGGTGAGTCACAATAGCTGGAACAATTGCTTTATTATTATTCACTATATTTGTATGTGGTCTAGGATACTGTCTGAAGGCCTAGGCCTAAGCAACCAATCTGTGCAATCCACTTCCCTCCCGTTTGACCTCAAGTGTTCAATCCTCAAAACAGTTAAACGATAACATCCCTTTTTTCTTCTATTTTGTAAAGCCACCACCACAAAAGTATCGGTTAGGACTTTTCTTATGGAGGCAATAAGTGTCGCCATTTGTGAAGGCTGATTCATCATCATGTTCGTACCTGAACATTTGCAGGCAGCCATCATACTCTAAATGACATGACCAATATTGTTTTGATTAATATCTTCAATTGTTACATTAAGTAATGATTGTTACTAGATGTATCTCTAATATATTATTCATAAATCATAACAATTATCTTGGATAATTAACTTCAGGAAAAATTAACCGGTTTGCTTACTATATTCTCATTATAATAGTTTTATAGATCATCTTCATACATAATATGGTTCGAATTATTAAATAGACAGACAGTTACAACGTAGAACTTGGTACATGCGTACGTCACTTCAAGTTGCCATGCCTCAATTAGCAGATAGAGATTAAATTGTCGAATCAGATCCCAGAATAGGGGAGGTAGTAACAGAGTTAGTATTAATGGAAGGGAATAGAAATCGGTGATAAGATTTAAGAAAATATGATTCAGTAAAGAGAAAATTATGATAAGTTCAGAAACTTAGAATTTGGAGGAAGACAAGAAGTGGATGCACCTGCGCCATTGCCAACGATTTTGAGTCATATCACCCAAGGTCTCTAGCCATTTATTACAAGCGTCACGCGGACCCCAACCAGGTAGTCTGCACCTATTAACATGGCTCAGCCCAACTATCAATGGACTGGTTCCATGTTTTGGTTTGGCCGCCCCTAGCTTTCTTCCAGCCTACTCCTACATCGGATAGCATTGCTCGTCGAGGTAGGCGGTGGTCAGGCATACGTAACACATGTCCTAACCACCTTAGCTGATGGAGATTTACTACTTCATCAGTAGATTTATCGTATTTACCTAGTACTCTATTCTTAACCCATGTATTGCTTACTCGGTGGTCCCAGAAAACACGAGCAATGTTTCGAAGACATCGATGATCGAATACTAGGAGCCTCTATCCTTAATGGCCATGTTTCACATCCACAAAGTAGAACGGATTAAACTATTGCGCAGTAAACGCGTTCTTGAGTCAGCAGTCGGATGTTTCGCCTACGCCACAAGTGACGCAAATTCCCAGAAGCTAATTGGGCCTTATGTATACGCGCAGAGACTTCAGCAGACACCAGACCGTCAGGACTGATGAAGCTGCCAAGATAAGTGAAACGGTCAACACATTCAACTGCCTCACTCCCTATCACTAATTTTGGTGTCGAATCAAGCCAATCCTGAAGTAACATTTTGCATTTGGGTGGAGAGAATCACATCCCAAACATCCTTACATTCTTGTTTAAGGTAGTCAAAAGATTCTGCATTTTATCAGCATCTTCGCCTAAGAGAACTATATCATCTGCATATTCTAAGTCAGCAAGTTTATCTGCTGGAAGGAGGTCAACCCCGGAGGAGTCAGACGATGACAATGTTAACTCTAAAAGTATGTCAATGATAAAATTAAATGAAAATGGGGAAAGTGGACGACCTTGACGAACACCACTTGAGGTAATCAGTTCTGACGACAATCCGCCAAAAGCTCTGACTCGGTATGTGGTGTTAGAGTAGAGAGCATGTATACGGTTAATAGACTTCTCTGGAACGCCTTTCAATGACAGACATTGCCACATAACTTTACGATCGATAGAGTCGAATGCCGCCTTAAGGTCAAGGAATACAACCATTGTTGGGCGTCTAAAAGTGTGTCTATGTTTCGGAACCTACCGAAGTGTGAATATTTGGTCTATACAACCACGTCCAGGTCTGAAACCACCTTGGTTCTCTCTAGTTTGCTCTTCACGAGTTTTAGTTAGACGTCGAAGTATGATTGAAGCCAATATTTTGGACACTATATTCATTAAGCTGATTCCACGGTAATTGTCACAGGAGGACTTCTGTCCTTTTTTATAGATTGGGACGATTAGTGTTTGAGACCAGTCAGGTGGGATTTCGCCCAATTCCCAGATTCTAGATAGGATCCCGGTTAATCTCGCTACTAAAACTGGACCACCATCCCTAAATATCTCAGGGGTTAACCCATCGGGTCCTGCTGCTCTCCCTCGCTTTAGGTTCCTTATGGCCTTCTCAACCTCACTAAGACTTTGGGGACCAATATTAATTTGCCATTCAGATTGCTTGGGAACGGTGGGCAACTGGGATGACGCCGAGGGCCGATTGAACTGTTCCCTAAAGTGTTCTGCCCATCGGTCCAACCTTCTGGATTGACAGTGAATGATGGTCCCATCTTTTTCGGAGATCGTTTCACTTACAGTTGGATTTCTGATACCCGTTTCCTTGATAAGTCTGAACAGTTGCCTGCTGTTACCTATTGCCATTGCCTTTTCCATCTCTTTAGCTTTCGTCACCCACCACTGCTCACAGTCATTCCGTAAGCTTTTAACCAGTTTGTGTTTAAGTTTTCTTCGCTCCTCATCGTATTCAGAACAAGGTGGGATGTGTTGCCGAGCATCTATCAGTTCAGTAGACGCAGCTGAAATCCACTGAGTTTTTCTAACTTTTTGGTTTAGTTTACTAGTAGATATTACTGCTGTTTCGACAGCTTTTTGGATGTCATTTCAAGCTGACTCGGGGTGGGTATCGTTTATGCAGTTGACTAACTGGTTTTTAAGTTGTTCCTGAAATATATTCTTGACTTTTTCATCATTAAGTTGAACTCGTATGGGGATTTTTGCCGTGGGTCTTTTACGTCCAGTGAGACGCAGACTAATACGCGCTCGTACTAAAGCGTGGTCTGAGTCTAAACATGTGCTCCAAAGTGATCGACAGTCTTCTATCGAGCCTCTCCAACGGTGGCTAATAGCAATGTGGTCTATTTGAGTCCAACGTTGAGTTGACTGTGGGGGCCGCCATGTCAACTGATGTCTTTCCTTATGTTTAAAGTTAGTGCTTGCGAGAAATAGACGGTTATCTGAGCACAGTTGTAATAAACAGTCGCCATTATCTGTTCATTTGGCCTCGACACCATAGGATCCATCTAGGTGCCTTTCGGTTTCTCCTTATCTACCTACTTGGGCATTAAGATCACCAGCCATAATTACATCAGTACGCTTAGCTTTTCGGAGGAGGTCTGAAAGCTTTCTGTGACATTCATCTTTTACTTCAACTAAGCTGCAATCAGTGGGAGCATAGGCAGAGACAACAAAGAGGCAACGGCGCGTGTGCCCATCTTTCCGAGTTCTTACCGTACCGTTTAGATGGACAGTGTATAACCGACTGTCTATGGGAGTCCAGTCAAGGAGAGCCTGTTCAGCTTTTGAACTTATTGCTATACCTACACCAGCAAGGCCTCGAGTGATAGCAGTGGGGTCTCCGGAAACACGAAGGGTGAACCGGACCGCTTCTTTATCTTCACAAGGTGAGGTCAAGCGAATGATTGTACTTGAATCCTGTATACGCGTTTTGGAGACGCAGCAGACATCGATGGAACGAGAATCTAGGGTCATAGCTAGAGAGGCTTGTTGTCCTATTTGGCCTAAGGTTCGAACGTTAAAAGCTCCGATATGTAGTTTAGTGCGAGGTTTCAGGATACCAGGAATAACGTTTCGTGAACTTAAACCATTAGCATTAGAGGCGTGAGGTGATTAAGTTAGGCTAGACGGGTTAATCGTGGAAATAAGGGAGTTATTGAGAGTTGAGGGTGGGATTTGACCTCGAGCAAAATGATCTTTTCTGCTGTTAGAGGTATGAGGGCGGTTTTCACTTCCTGGTTGCCCACACCATGGAAGAGTCATTTTTGAGGAACCTGAATGAGAAAGGGGATTAGGGGAGGTCGTGATGACCTGAGAGTGTGACCGCAGTGCCCAGGGGACAGCTGTTTGAGGTCGGTCAAGTATATTAATTGTTGCTCCGGTTGTCAGGAAGGGGGGGCATCGGCTTCATGGCTTCCGAAGGAACTCGGCTTTCACCATGAAGCGTCATATTAGTCCTTCTGATTCCCAGGGCAGAGTTAGGATGGTTATGGAGGTTTTTACTCGTCAGCTGTTTTTTAGCATGGTAGTTGTTTTACGGGGTAAGGTTGCTAACCCCATGCCCAACTCTCCTCTATCCGGGCCTGGGACCGGCAGCAACCCTATGGGGGCTCCAGGCGGAGTTGGATTATTAAATAAGTTGCAATGAGTTTCAGTTTCTGTCATAATTAGATGCTTAAAAGTATCCGAGTTATGCTAACATACTAAATACGAATCATCTGAAACATTATGTATATAGGATTCTAACCGACACTTAGGATCTCCGGTTTGTTAGTTTCTCTTTGTTAAATGTAGTGTACAAACGATATCATAGAAAGAAGTAGTAAGTTCCTTGAGTTGCCTCGATAATTTACTAGATGAAAACCGAGGGCAGTCGGTAGTTCGTTAATAGTTTGGGAGATTCTATCCGTCCAGGTAGGTAAAGTTATTGCTTCTGCAGTGTTGCACACAAAATAATGCTGCAGGCATAAAACTTAGAGAAAGATAATATAGTTTTAATGAAGGTCACATCCATATACAATCTGGAATGCGAATTTGATAAAATTATAATTATGAAACTATTTCGATTTTTTCACACTAGACTGTTATTAATAAGTTTATATAAAACTTATTAATAACGACCAATGATACTACCTGGCCGTCATCAGCGATGTCATGAAACGTAGTTGCAGTGAATGACCAGTTACAAATTATCGTTAAACAATTCATGGGCGGGTGACTACATCCAGTCAAAACTGATACATTAATGTTTGTGAGACAGTAGACTTTAGACCATCTGCTTAGGTGCATAAATCTTTTTTTTCCCGATTTATCATAGATCTTCAGATGGGATTACTGTAGTTAAATGTCATGTGACGGGGTCATGTATGTGATTGCTGCGTTCCATTAATGCTAATTAGTATTACCTGACTTTTGTTTCATCATGCTGGGGTTCTTTGGTTTAATAGATCACTAAGGTATGTACCATCTAAAATAAAGTGATAAAGTTACGAAGTAGTGCAAAAAACTATTTTGTTCTTTAAAAAAGAATGGAAATGTTAAGGGATATAGTTTAAATAAAAGTACATCCGATTCTCTGTGAACAGAGCATTGGAAAACTACAGTAATGTAACCACCTGACTGCATTTAGATTACTAGTACCATCTTAAATCATACGCCTAGACGATTTCTAGGTACGCGTTTTTGGAAGGATGCAAATGGAAAGTATTTGTAGTTTCGTGATAAAGCGATTCACCATATTTATACTTCATCTACTTAGTTCCAGAGTCAACAAATAGTGCATCGTATGAGATTCTGTTATAAGTTAGGTGTTTTCAATCCACTAAAGTAGATGCTTCAAAATTGAACCAATTATTAGAACATGATTTCTACTAAGCTTTGTGATACATTGTCAGGTCTAAGGATTGCTTGAATAATTTAATCGTATTTGGGTTATGCTTCGGTACCACCTATGCTCGAATACTTCTAGTGGAACTTGGATTCATTAATTCATGTTTAGAAGTTAAATGCCTTACACTATTTATCTATATATACACTAAGTACAGTAGCATACATAAATATCACTTAAAGTACAATGTAGTTATCCTTCGTTGATGTCTATTACGGGCATTTGTAATTTATCTCCAAGCTCCGAGTGCACTCAGATTAAAATGTAGACGAAAAGAGTGCAGATATTAGAAGTAATTTATATTTGAAAAATCCTACCAATTGTCAATAAATAAAGTCCAAAGTTTCCCTCGGTAAACTAGTCCGATCTTCAGAGAGAAATAATCAAATTTATTAAATATATATATAAGGTCAGCATTATAGTCACTATTAAGTAAGAACCTAAAACACAGTATTTATACATGTATAATACTAGAGTTCATTTTGATATCACGACGATTAGATTTACTGCTCCGTTTTGTTTTTGATCATAATTATTACTCGCATAAAATTTAATTCGAATTCTCAAGTCATAATAAAAACAAAGTTATTACTGTCGCCATTAGCAAGACTAATGATTGTTTTCGAGCTAAGATTTTTGTTGTTAAAACGAATGTTTATCCAGTATCATCTACTTCTAAAATAGTTGATATGCTTTACTATACACAAACAAATCAAATCTAAGTTTTCAAATGTAATAACTAGTGTCTTTCTGCTCACACTATTTTGACGATAAAGTGTGCTTGTTTAAAGTATGTGTATAATTATTGTTTACAGATAAAACAAAAGTATGAAGTTGTTTACATTTATTGTGTTGTGCAAATACAAGGAAATTAAAAGAAGTGGCGAGAATACATAGTTAATTTTCGTTAGTGGCCAGCATGTCGATTATATGGGGTGGAATCTAGTAAAATGCTACCGGATTTGACTATAGATATTTTATTTCTAATATCGATCGGTAAATAACGATTAGTACACTGAGTAGTTTTAAGTTTTATATCGTACGTTTTGAGTTTGTTAGTATTTATCAAACTAGTTGTTATGACGGGGTACCTAAAAAAGATTGACTATCTTCTAGAACTGTTCTTCCTGCAAACGATTTCATTATTTTGGTTGTATATGAAGTAAGCATTTTATTAATATTATTGTTACGTTGCCCTCATTCTATAGGCCTGTTGAAGGCATAAACTGTTGTTATATCGTTCCTCATTTATAAACTATGGTTAATTAACTGCCCATACGTTACCCCAGTTCACACTTACTATTACTCTTGTTTTGTATTAATGTCAGTCTTCTAATTGGTTGATAGTGCTGTCTGATTTTGTGTATATATAAAGGCATGATTGAAATATAAAGATGATTGTGTCTGGTTGGCTCATGAGTCGTTGTTTTCTCTATTCCGGCTTTGGGGACTGGTAGTTGTGGGGCAGACGTGTCCGTATTCTGATTGGCAATTGTGAAGGTCACTGCGTGTTATTTCGCAATACATAACACCAGTGTATGTATCCTTATCGTTAATTACGTTCTTTATTATGATGCAGTTAAAAATATTTTGTTGGATTTCAAGAGCCAGTTAAATTTATCTGTATGAGGCAGAGTATACTACATGGTAGTTCTTTATGGCCATAGATTATATGCTTTAAAGCTGCGTATGTGACCAAATATGGCTTCGAAGCATACATCGTGTATAGTGAAATTACTAAGTATTACTGAGGTTAAGTATTATTTGGCAAGTTTATTGTGCTGATTGATTTATGAGACTCTGAACCTTCATATAATCTATCAATTACAGAATGAAAGTATACCTGAACACGTGGGTGAATTTCACCATTGGTTGGGCCTTCTTGTGACTATATTTGCAGTATTATTATTATTACCACTAGTAATTTCCAGTATTAACACTTTCATAATATTAATCACAGAAATAACGCCATAAGAACACTGTATGAACTATGAAAATTGTATTGAGTTTATGTTAATGACGATCTATACAATTCCACAGTTAGACTCGAATGATATGGCTTTAGTTATCCGGCATGTTACCGATTAATTTAAATAAAACTAGAGTTTAGATATTCTTGATCCAGTTCATCCGGATAGTTTAAAAACATACCGAATAACTGCAGCCGGAGCATTCCATTGTATTTAAATATTAATGCCTTAAGTGATCAAGACCAATTACAAGTTATAAATATTAAGGACATGGTAACGTCGTACATTAAGGTAATAGAGTAATAAGGATAAACAAGTTATTATGCAAACAATCACATGTGGAGAATTACATACGTATAAAAGAAATAGAACTAAGGAACGGTTAAGTGGCGTAGATGTATCATAGGAATCCATAACAGGATTCTACTGGAATTGCATTGTCCAAACTTTGTTCAAGAAGCAACAAGTGACTTCATTCACTATTTTTACAGCATGTACATCTAATCGATTTTAATCACGTAGGTCGATGGCACTGTTTGGTATTTCCTGTCATTGTTAGATGTTTCTAACTCACTTATATTTATATGTCTAAGACAAATTTATTGACCAAATCGCCAAACAGGTTTGGTGGATATTAAGAAGTGATTAAAATGGACTTATATTTTAAACGGTAGCCTGTTCTTATTTACTGTATTGGTTACCGATTGCGATAATGCCTTCTACAGTTCAGATATGGTATACGTAGGGAAGATACTAGGTAATACCGAATCATAAGATAGCGTTAGTCCAAAGTAAGTTGTAATTCCTACATAAATACAGAATACAACCTGCGTCAGTCGCCCTATAGCCAACGAATTTTCATTGACATTGTTAATCACCCTCCCCTGCTTACAAATTAAAGTCTATTAAAGTCTATAGGTAGCAACACAATATCAACCCAACGTTCTTATTTGGAAGGGTTATTAAGTTCGTAAATGGACTAATCATTTTGTTCTATCTGACTTTGAACTAATAATCTCCAGATTTACATGTGTCCGCCAAAACATTCAATTTCTATGCAACTGAGATTCAGTATATAGTAATCTTGTAGTGTAATCCATAAGTATATTTACCAATGTGTATTGATGCAGAAATTATCGGTGGACGCTTTTTGTCTACTAGTTCGTTATCAAATGCCGAATGAAACTTTCATTCTGAAAATTTATTAAATTGTGGATCATATTTGTCTAAATATATATCGTCTCTTGAATAAATATTTCGAAAAAAGGCAGTATCATTTTAACCGTTGAGTAAATTATCTGGTTTTGATTGTTTGGTACATTAAAACAGCAAGTATTTGCTTTAATTGAACCGAGCTCACTTAATGTATCATATTGTCTACTAAGGTTGAGGGACATTTTGCACTTTACACGTGGAGTAAATTCGTCCGATGTTTATTGTCATTTCCCTTGTACACCGATCGTATATTTTAAATCACTGTTAACCATTTCTGTAGCAATTGTAGCAACAAAGTATCACAAGATTGTTTGGTTACTATCATTCATCAAATACCGATGGCTACAAAAGGTGTGTTTGCCAACGCCCGGGCTGCCGTTACCCAGCAGAATCTGGCGTGTGATGTTATGACTGCAAAGGTTGGTACCATAATCTATGCACTAACTTAACGCCGACAGCACACAAACGGTGTAGTAAACCTGGGAACATAATTGACTTTGCCCACTCTGTTGTTTAGATTCAAACTACCTGTTATCAGACGCCATGTCACTTATAAGCATGGCTAAAGAAACATATTGCTAAACAAAAAGGCGTTAATTGCAATGACAACTGCTCTATCGGTTCTGTTGACACTAAAATCGACACATACATGGGTGACTTAACCCCGGCTAAATCTTTAGCTGCCACTTCTGACACGAATCACATTGAAGCACGTAGAGATAATACTATATTCACCCAATGTGAATGGTAAAAGGCGTAAGTCGAGATCAGCTACAAAGAGTGAAACATCACCATCATTTAGTGTAGTTATGGCTTAGAATAAAGAAGAAAAAGTGGAATGTGAAGCAATAAGGCGTCCTCCACAGGAAAGGCATAATACTATACTAGACTGGATACATACCAAGAGAAAACTGCGGACATTGATAGCTTCAGTAACGAGCTTGAAGGAAACAGCCTCATTAATACAAACTTCAAAGCCGTCCACTCTCACCATAGTCTAATTATATGGAATGTAGAAGAGTCGAAGGACCCGGAGCCCTCCAAACGTCATGCCTATGATCTTCAGTTAGTTGAGTCAGTTATTCGACTTACATTATCTGACACAGTGCAGAGAGTCCACATTCGGAAACTGATTAGATTCGCTAAGTGGATTGACAGAGAATCCCAAAGTAGACGAATTTTGAAAATTACCCTTGGCAGTGAGGACGAAAAAAATATAGTATTGAGAAATGCTCACAAAATCCGTGAGCAGAACATACGTATCCAAACAGACTGGCCGCTTGAAGACCGCATTAGGAGAAGAAAAGCTTTCACCGAGCTTAAAAAGGTTGCATAGTGGAGAGAAAAACCTGAAAATCCAGGGTTTTCGAGTAGTGAGGTTTTGAAAGCCAATGCTTCCAAAGCCTGGGTAGGTGGGGCGGATATCACCTCAGGTACCCTGAAAGTATTGTATACTAGTGCCCGGAGCCTAAGAAACAAAATGCCTGAATTAAGTATCTTGGTAATAGAAATTGATTCTGACATAATCGCTCTCGCAGAAACGTGGTTAATGACTGATGTAGACCGTACGCCAGTCATAACATGGTATATCTGTATTAAGTCTCATAGGGTTACTTGCCGTAAAGGTGGTGGTGGTGGGAGGGAATAAACTTATATGTTCGGGATGACTTACGTATCCAACATAGTATGTTAGCAGCGTATCGAAGTGGCACGTGCGAGGTAGCCAGCTGCACGCTCAAGTCTACGCGTAGCCAAATACATGTTGGAGTAGTTTGCCGTAGTCACATTTGTGAGTGGAGTAAAGTTTGTGGGTGTTTTATTGTTGGGGACTTTAATACACCGCACATCAACTGGATGGAGATCACATCTGTAGGCGTGGGGCTTTGATAGGAACTTGTTGTTAACTAGTCTCCAGTGAGCCCTAATACAGTGACACAAAACCGACACGTTGCGATCTAGATTACGAACCGTCACTCGACCTTGTATTCACACATAACTCTGACGATGTTACAGATCTTAAGCTCCTATTCCCATTTACTAATAGCGACCACGTTGTCCTGTCCTTTGGGTTTAAGACTTATGATATTGGATATGAATCTGTTCCATCCCGTTCAAATATATGGTGAGCAAACATTCCGGCAATTAGGGACCCAGATGCTTTAGCCAATTGGATGGTTAACAAAAGCCACTCAATTGAAGAAGCATGGTGCAAGTTTAAAGAAACATTCTAAGAAGTAACTACCCCATTCTTTCTATGGTCATTTCCACGTAAGTTGTCAAATCATTTTCCATAGACTGATGAAAACTCACGAAAACTACTACTACGCAGTAAACGTCTTTTGGACTTGTACATTAATGCGAGTTGTGATTCCTTTAAGTGAGAGTACCGTAAGATTAGTAACCTTTGTAAACTAACTATTGATAGATCTCATATAATCTATGGAAGGCGGCTTGTAAATGATAGCCTTACTTGTCCTAAACGGTCATCTTATATTAAGAGATGAAGCGAAATGATGATATCCCGTCACTAGTGAGCAAAGTTGAAAACTTATCAGAATATTTTGACATAACCTTCTTTGTATCCAATAAACACAACTGAAATAGTTGCAATGAAATCAATCCTTATTACTTCGGAAAAGGTTTTCTATCGGCTTAGCCACCTAAAACCAGGTAAGTCACCCGGACCTGATGGGATGCGTCATAGGATGTTATCGTCACTCGCCGACATCATTTCAAGACCATTCATAGAGTTGTTCAGGATATCTCTTTCGCAAGAGCAACTTCCGAGGGATTGGAGGGGTGCAATAATCAGCCCTGTTTTTGAGGGTGGAAATAGAGAACTGACATCTAACTATAGGCCCATTGGTTTAACTAGCGTAATAGTTAAAATCTTAGAGAAAATAAACAATGACAAAATATTAATTCCCATGGAGTCACATAACTTATTAAATCTAAAGCAACATGGATTTCGTAAGTGCTTTTCTTGTCTTACTAACTTGTTAACTGCGATGAAGGACTCGGCAGAGCTATTGATAAAGGACTGTTTGTGGATGTAATATTCATTGACTTCAGCAAGTCATTTGACAATATATCTCATATCAGGTTATACGGAAACTATCATATTTTGTGGTAATAGGGCCAATTGAGTGTTGGATAAAAAATTTCCTATGCGAGCGGAGACAGAGAGTTCGGGTTAAGGGATCACTGTCTGAATGGAAGCCTGCATTAAGAGGATTCCCCCCAAGGTACCATCTTGGGTCCTCTCTTAATCTTGCTTTACGTTAATGAATCGCCACGTCAGCTGAAATCATCGACAATTTTATTTGCTGATGACGTGAAAATTTTGAAAACAGTATGCAGCATTACTAACCAGCTTGATCTTCAACATGACTTAAACGAATTGGCTAGATGGTCTCAAAGTTGGAGGGGGGGATAAGAAATTAATGGCAGTAAGAGCGCACTAATGTTCATTGGCCACGGTAACGGGCACCAATACACTTTGAATAATGCACTACTTCTACGAATATAAAAATTTAAGAATTTAAGGGTAAATATAAGTCATGGTTTGAAAACCACTGCACAATGCAACGCAGCAGCTAGAGGATTTCTAATATTATGATCACTTTGAAGAGTATGCAAATGTTTTGATGGAGATATGCTTCTGATATCCCATGTGCGTGAGACCTCATCTTGAATACTGTATCCAAGCGGCAAGTCTCCATTTTATTGTGAATGTCATAACACTTGATCGGTTTCAACGGGTATGTACTAAACCAATAACAGGCCTTTCAAACCTCCTTTGCTATAAGCATATGAAACATCTGGATCTTTTCACGTTATCGTGCCACAGAATACGTGGTGATCTTATATTGGCATTCCACATCTTAAACAATGACTTAGGTGTTAGTTTGTATTATAATTTTGCTCCCCCTAGACCTAATCTTCTCAGAGGCCATCTTATAAAGTTTCAGAAACCAAGATCGAATAAACTTAGAGTGGGGATCCTTTTCTCACATCGAGTGGTCAATAACTGGAACGCGCTACCTAAACAGGTGGTGTCAGCTCGATTGGTGAACGCTTTCAAAAAGAAGCTGGATCTACACTGAAGAAACCGCCTCACGGATTAATACAGGTCACCAAATCTACTATCCTTATCGCTGAAGACTGAAGAATGAAGATTATATGTAAGCAGCATAATGGTCACATCTGTAAATTACTAAATTTATACAGATTAAGTAAACGAAATGAAATGAATTCACTTCATTGACCAACATTTTTTGGTCTTACAACAGTTCATAAAGGGGATTAATTGTATACAACGAATAATAAGTATTCTTTTTCATTTTATTTATAAAGTTATGCATTTGTTTATAAGTTGCTGATAAAACCAATAAAAACTTCTCTCCTTAGTGATTGCATTAGTGATATAGTTAAACTACATAAACTTAGTGACTCGGTTTATATATTTTTGTTTACTATTCTTTCTTGGCAGAATTCACTGGCGAGTTTGTATTCTAATAAGGTGTTAATGATATAAATGGAATCACAATTTTGAAATATAAATATCCATGTTTCCAATTTCTGTTTAAAACCCTTTCACAGAGGCATTCAAATGAGAAATGGAGTAATGTTCTCCTTGTAAATATTCTACATAATAAAATCTTTTCAAGTTTTAGATTTATACAATTGGCTTTAATATTGTTGTGTGTTAATCGATCCGGAAAGAATTTTGTGTGATATTGGAAATCAATTTTTGATTAAGAAATTATCTTAGATTCACCAATTTCATTTACCTTTACATATAACCAATTATTTTTTACCATTTCGTGTTTTCTTCCACTAGTAATTCATTGTGTATACTTATCATCATATCTTTCAAACAAAAATCTTTATGACACTCTACATGTTAATTAATAGTTGAATAATACAATGTTGTTTATGATCATTCTCAAACATTCAATTGGATGAAAAGAATATGATTATAAAGAATTATTTATTTCATTTAGGATGGTTATTTTTGTGGGGATTGGTTATTTTATTTGATTGAATATATCACAGATTGATGTTGGCAGGGTACCATTGAAAACCAGGGAGAAGTGGACAGCTGTTTCGTTCTAGTGTGGAACTCCTCAGCTATGCGCACACCAGATTCTGCACCAGGGTCTTCAGGCTGACGGCGAACGCCTAACCCCCTGCACCACTGAGTCGGCATCTAGTGGTAGAATTCCCACTTGCATCAATTTGTGATATGTAGCGCGACGATCATTTATTGTCATTGGTGATAACTGTCTCACACCCGACAAGTCTTAACTCCATCCTAATTGAACTATAATAATGAGCTCATTATTGACTAACTCCAGGATGTTCCTGAAGCTCTCATGAGAAGTCGTGACTGGTGGAGTTCAGACTTGTCGGAAGTGAGACAGTTACCACCAACGACAATAAATGATCGTCGCGCTACATATCACAAATTGATGCAAGTGGAAATTCTACCACTAGATGCCTACCCAGTGGTGCAGGGGGTTAGGCGTTCGCCGTCAACCTGAAGCCCCTGGTGCAGAATCTGGTGTGCGCATTTCTGAGGGGTTCCACACTAGAACGAGACAGCTGTCCAGTTCTCCCTGGTTTTCAATGGTACATCAATCTGTGATATAGTCAATCAAATTATTTATTTCTCATGTTACCTGTTATCAAGAATAACTCCTATTATTATTTCCTAAATTTTCAACTTAATAAACAAGTTTCTTTTTTTAAAAAAATGTTTTTTTATTCATAACAACTTAATGGAACTACTCATCATTATCAAACACTTTAGCCCACCTCCACAATTACATATGAGGAAATATTTTCAACCAATCAAAAGTGAGACTTTGTGTTTCATCAAAAAATATGGCTCATCATTAATTGGTGGATTAATAGATTTAAGTTCAGTGAATTGAGGTGTTTACAAATTAATTTCCATACTGCTTAGTTACTACCCAAAAAATTAATTACATATATTGTGAAAGTAACTTTAAAATGATTTGCTCAAAGAAAATGATTCTCACTAATTCCATTTTATTGATCTTCTCTATATTATCTACTGAATGTCTACCACAATCAAAAAGTAACCAATTCTTACCTGGTTACTCCGAGTAAGTTTCTGTTGATAACAATCACCAATGTTTTTCTCACAGTATTTATAAATTTGTATTTACAAAGTAATTTTCGTTAACTACTTACGTTAGCTGAAGAGTTACGGTTGATCAGTATGAATTAAAGATTTGTTTCATCTTAGAATGAGATAACTAAGCGCTTAGTGATTTTCAACTATTTTCCAGTGAGTATTTCCGTGATCGAAATTGCTTTTGAAAGATTTCAAATTATTCACAATACCATTCACAGTTAATCTTATTTTTAGTCAAGAACTATTTTTATAACTTAAAGATATATGATTTTAAATTGAACTGATATGTAGACAAATCACTATGATCCAAATTCATAGATTAGTTCATTTAAAATTCACTTTATCCATTTTATTATAAATAAAATCTCTTAGTAAATTTTACAGATAGTTTCAAGATGAACTTTGAAATCACTGTAAATATTTTGTTAGAGAAAATATTAATAACTGAGGCTTATTTTATTCTTTACATAGTTTATTAATATGTTAAGGTAGCTTTTTACTGTTTACTGAACTATACATATTATAGGTATCATATCAATGACAAATAGCATGATTAACTCTTTAACAGCTTATGAATTATTCAACTGATAACGAATCTTGTATAAACAGTCTTAAGATTAATTTCATTCATAGTGACGTATGCTTCAAACAGTTGTGGAAGACAATATAGAAGTGATAGATTATGCAGTCTACAATTGACGGGTTCATTTTGATTGTAAATACAATAAATCGTTTTAGAAAAATAGATAAACGTTTTTGTACCAGTAGGTTGTATAAATAATTTTTGTGTAGTATTATAACAGCTGTTCAGTGCTTCCAGGTGATCAATGGTTGTCTGATTCAGATCAATTCGTGATATCAAAATTGAAATTAACAGTTAACTATCTCTACAAACTCCATTAATTGTAGTATAATAATCAATCTTTTGCTATGTTTAATAGTTAATGCATTTCCAATCTGGTTTTTTGGCTGCATGTGTGTTATTGCAATTTTTCAGTAGAATATATATATATATATATATATATATATATTTGCTTCTGGTATTGCCAGAGTATAGAAAGTATGAATCAAATGATGTTATTAATAGTTACATGAAAATGAATGTAATTGTTTAGATTAGCCTTTATTAGGTCACATTTCTTATCGGTTACATTACGAAAAGTGTTTGCATCATCTTCAAGTAAATTTCTCTTGTTTCCTCTTTAATCCATATTCATAAAAGTTTTAGTTTTAAGTTTAACGATTATCTGCATTACTGAAATACTTTATTAATACTTTATTCATTTTATTTTGTTCATACAAGACCTACATTTTCAAATAGAGCTGCATGGATTCTTTAAAACCTAAGTGAATATTTATATCTAAGTTATGCAGTTTCATGAAATCATATTTTCTCTGATCAAATAATAAGTTTAGTTGGACGGGAACACCATAACTAATACACCAACCACTATACACTGACGTTTTACTTCTTAGTAATAGGAATTACTGTGACTAAACATATTCCTTAACGTGAAATTCCTGCTCAGTCCAGAAAGCAATATGTTGTATAATAGTAATTTCTGTTCAAAGCACATACTAGTAAAACCTTACGAAGAACCAATCTTATGTATCATTCTATTTTAAGTATGGAATTGTATATAACGTTCTCTGTTAAATAAATCCATCTGTAATACTTCATATAACAAGAAGTTGTTTTCAAAATGAACATCAAATAAACTGTTTTGCAGTAAATAACTTAAGAAATTCGTCTTTACTATGCATGGATATCAGTTGAAGTAATACTGAACACGAAGAGAAAAAATGACGTTGTTTTATTACCTTACTTCTGGCACTTTCACCAGATATAGGACCAAAGAACATCAGATCTTGTATAAATAATCACATAATCTATTATACACCAATGGTATACACTATCGTCAGAAGCAAGGTTTTCCCTGCTAAACGATCTTTGTGTCTTTCTTCACTTCGGATCTCTTGATATATACTATGCTTCTAAATCAATTACTTAACTATATTATCAATTATGTCCATTTCTGTTCCCACACAGTTAAATAAATAATCAGAATAAATATTAACCAAGTTCAAAAACAAAATCAATTTGCAAATTTTGTAATTATAAAATAATTCAACTAATAGTGCATTTTATTTGATTGACTATATCACAGATTGATGTTGGAAGGGTACCATTGAAAACCAGGGAGAACTGGACAGCTGTCTCGTTCTAGTGTGGAACCCCTCAGAAATGCGCACACCAGATTCTGCACCAGGGGCTTCAGGTTGACGGCGAACGCCTAACCCCCTACACTACTGGATCGGCATCCAATGGTAGAATTTCCACTTGCATCAATTTGTGATATGTAGCGCGACGATCATTTATTGTCGTTGGTGGTAACTGTCTCACTTCCGACAAGTCTGAACTCCACCAGTCACGAATTCTCACTAGAGCTTCAGGAACATCCTGGAGTTAGTCAATAATGAGCTCATTATTATAGTATAATTGGGATGGTTAATAACTATCCCAATCAAGCTATAATAGTTTATTTGTTAGTCAACCTCATCATCTGTGTAATCTAATTTAAATATTATCGTAAGTATTTTTTCATAGCAACATGACCTAAGTCACAATGCAAGTTGAGATTTACAATGTATTTGTGATTTACGTCAGGTTATCTTAAATACCATTATATTTAATGAACAATGTCCTTATCTTAACTACCTGTAGTATTCCATTACTCATCTGACTCAAAAAAGTTTATCTTTACTCGTAGCGATATTAAGTAAAAAGAAGCCTAGTAAATACCAATGAGAATGTCAGTTATTTTTCTTGGGAATTAAATTGTATTAATAAGGGAAATAAAGTGTCTTAACATATTACAACTATCAAAAGTGAAGGCAGATTTAATAATAATAGTATTAGTAATAATACCAATGTATTGTGAAATTAATTCTAACATGTACACCAACTATCAGACATGTTTAGTTTATTGAAAAAAAAATAACAGACTATTCAAAAAGCGGAATCCCATTGATTATTTTAAATGATTATTAAATGCAAATTTGCTAGAAACTGAAATTGATAATGTTGGTGAAATGCATAATCATAATTAGTATCATACAGGTTACATAATTATTACCATGTGAAGTAATCCTCTAAGCATATAATATATGATGTAAAGAAGTTTAGATTTATATATACATTAGAGGAGATACTTCATCACAAGTAATTGTGAGTGGTCAACGCCAAGCATCAAGGAAAACAATATGTCATGTTTGTGAAGAGAAAAATTATACTGTACATCACAAGGAGATTTCAGTATTGTTTTTAGGGTAATCATCCGAAACCAGAGTTAAGATGATGTAAACATAGAGTACAGATCAATAAAAAAATATCTTAGAGGAAGGGAAGCAAGTAGGCAGTTACAGCTTATAATAGGATAAAAAAGGGTAAATCCTGAACACAAAACGAAGTTAAATTGGCACAATGAGTGACGGAATAATCCACACATTTGAAGTTCGTGTAATTCTACTGGTGAGATATGAGTTAATCAATAAAGTAAGCACTCCCAGTACAGTATCGTGAGAAGGAAAACTATCAATTCATCATGCAAATAATGCTATTTTTTGCAGTGAATTGTCTTATCCCGTTGAAAAATTATTTGCAAGGCAATTCGAATAGAAGGTGAATTTAAAATAAGACATTTTTACTGTTAAAGTGGTTATGTAAATTAATTTGAACTAGAGGGTTTGAAAGATAAAATATTCATTAACTTAAAAAAAATCAGGTCTAATTTGAGCTCACGCTTTTGTAAGGGTTCTGTCCAAACTCACGGCATCTTAATCGTTCATTCCCTGATGTGGCCAGGGGGGTGGGAAACCTCTACAACATCTTATAATAGAACGAAATAGCTATTTAGTATCTCTCGATTTCTAGTAAATGTTTAGCTTATGTTAGTTTACTATGTGAATTATACATATTTATAATAAGGCAGATTAATATCTGTGTTAATGGTTTTATTCTCAAATTAGAAGGTAATATAGAATAAAATTTGCTAGTTACAGATTATTATGTAAAATATAGAATTGACTTTAGGACTAATTAGCTGATTAGAATTACGTATTGTTCCGAAACGTAACGTATATCACGTCTAGTTTTGAGTTTGTTAACTAGGAGTGATTACTTAACAAAGACACATCTATTGAAACTACAAAAGTTAGTGTAAACCAGTGGATGATTTTATAATTCTTTAAGTAACAATTAGAATGTAGAAATGCTAATATCAGAAATGATAATATCAGTATTCATTGTGATACAATTGTAATAAGATAATATGATTCTTTGAATCTAATGTTAATCACTGTAATGGTATTACTGTTATAAATTTTTATCGTTTAACATAATTATATACCATTTTGAAAGTGGAGGATAAACAAAGTGGCAATAAGATAAATTAGTGAAAATAATTCAGTGAACTGATATTGATCTGGAAATGAACCTGATTCGTACAAATAAACGTTTAAAACAGAGAGAGCATTATGTAAATTCAGTAGTATAATAAATGAATAAATTTTTATTCAGTAAAGTATTTAAATGTATGTAAACTAGATTTTATTCCCTTGAGTGGAATAACAGTATGCATCTACCAACTGAGATTTGAAATAAAGTTAATGGGAATTAATATTCGTCATTTCTTTTAATAGTATGATTACTTTCATTGTTTAATTCAGGATGCAGAACACTAACATTAAAACATACTTAAAGTCGATGTAAGTTTGAATTATAGTCTTGAATATTTGTTTTAGCGGGTTTTACTTTAACAAATGGAGCTAGTACTATAGAAGTGGATATTCAGTTAACTACACCTAAATGGATGTGTATTCAAACTCAGTATTGACAGAACGATTGCAAGTGTATTTAGCATTATTATTAAAAAGAATACAACGAAATCCGTAATATGTCCTGATATGTCACCGTTATATCGGCACCAAGGTAATATCTTTGTCTCTTCAGTAGAATTGCAATTGTAATTCTCTAACAGTTTTCCTTCTGTATGAAAATTGCATAGAATCGTTTCGATTTTCTAAATGGAACTTTTGCAAACCTTCCTATGGGCAGATTACTACTGACGAAGTGTTGACCTAATATAAATGTTGATTATGATAAACAATTAATCCGTTAATATTACGAACATTATATTTTGGCCATATAAACTATAACACATGGATTAGTTTGATAGCGTATAATCTTAATAATAAACATTTACTTTACACTCAGAAAATCAAGTGGATTTATTTGATTATGACCTCAGACAAAGATTACTTTTATTAACTAATTAATTACAGGTACATTCATCTGTCTAAGTAAATCTGTTACCAAACTATGTCAGTTTAAAGTATTGTTATCAGATTCGTTAAATGATGACATCATCACATACTATACAGCTTCACGTTTACAATGTAAGTAATAGGCTTTGTCCTGAAATAAGTGATATTAATTCTTTCAATGATTGAAAGTAAATCAAATATTGATAAGTTAAAGAGTTTCACTATTGAGCCAAATCAATTGAAAATGTTATAATCTAATCGTTTATCATATTAATCTAAGTGAAGCATATCCAACTGTTGAGAAACATTAAGTCAAAATGCGTTTATCACCCCTAAGGATTTCATGAGGACAAAATTTTATTATTATTATTATTGCTACTACTACTGTCAACATCATGGTTCAATGGTTTTATCAAAAGTTAATAATCAGCATTTGTTTTGGTATTCTACCCGTTAACAAAGATCAGAATATAGATCCCGGAAAGTGAATTTTTGTCGTTTATATCCAGCAAATAATGCACAATCAATCGTTTATCAAATTGTTTGTTTCTGTATTATCTTCATTATATTCAGTCTATTTAGTTGATTTGATAACCACATGTTATATTCAAGCTTAACTGAAGAAGATAAGCCATTTTATTACAGAAAATTTTCATAATTAGAATGATGTATCACTGTGATGTTAAAGGTCAATAAAACTAAAGTAAATTCGAATTGTGTCTTATACTATATACTATTGAAATTTATTTAAATCAATGTATTCATTTTTTATGATTAACATCCCATTTTATTAAGTTTTTCAGTTTGTTATCTTGTTAAACAGAGAACAACTTAATTAATTACAATAAAATTAACCTAATTGTGTCAATTTCAGTTTTTAAATGTTTCATAAATAAGTAAATTGAAAATAAAACAGTTTAGTTGTTATTTAATAATCTTGAACAGTTAAAATACTTTCATATTTCTGTATAAATAATTTGATTATTACTTAGTACCAAAACTTTAGTTCATTTTGAGATGTAGACAAAACTTAGATATGTTTATGCCAACATGTATTCATAGTAATACAATGTTATGAAGAGAGTACTTTTCTGCATTTATCTACTGAGTTAGATTAGCTATGTAATCAGTATAAAAACGATATATCGGGGAGGCAAACCATAAACTACAGTTTATTGTTACTGTTTATCAGAGCATATAGTTATTGTGCAATTTCAGTTAGATACTAAATTTGAAAATCACGTAGCTCCTAAATTGTTTGATTTATCGTTTTGTGATTGTTATATCTCGTACTTGATAACTTGACTAGCCGCAAAACAATCTTAGCACTTGAACGCCTTGAACCCTCCTAGTCACAAAATCAGAAGACTGAAGACGAGAAAAGCAGGAAACTTTATTCCGGTAAATTTGGGAAGTGAAGTCGTGTACAAAATATTCGGATATTTATAGTGACCATTCATCAAATTGAAATCATAAACATTTTATTAACATAATGAAATATTGTCAAATATACTCTGTGAATATAACTTACATTGACTCATATTAATGTGATGAAAGTTTATAAATCAAGTTTACAAAAATCAATACAACCTGATAAAATGAACAATTGTATTTTTAAAGATTTCGAATCCCTAACAGTGATGTTACAAAATAATCTATTATAATTAGCTACAGTCAATTACTTACAGAGTTCGTGTGCTGTTTAGGGTGTAGGTAAATCGAAAAATGAATGATAAATGACCAGCGTTCAAGAATTAACATCGATAACAGTAAAAAGATTTATACTTTAAGTGAATCCATAGGGCTTCCTAATAACTACAGCCATTACAATTGTGAGTAGGGAATAATTGTCTAGTTTGTTACTCATGTTAATTACAATTTACATAAAAGCATCTACACTTTTATGATCAACTGTGTAACATATAGGTTTTCAAAGGGTTGCTAAAAACCATTGAAATAAACTGAATAATAATTAAACTGTATACTATTTTTTTCTAGAAACTATTAGCATGCATTGTCACGTTCACTGACGTACAACAGTCATAACAATGATCTTAAGTAAGATATTATGATCACCACATATATGATAATATTTACTTGTTGTTATGCTAAAGATTTTTTAAGGAATAGATCGATGTATTTTTAACAATTACAACTATTGTTATACAATGTATGTTACAACTTATAAATTTTATTTGGAGATTCTTTCAATGATGGAATGATCTCAGCTAGATAAAACAAAAACCAACTGAAAATGAATATGAACCCAATAGTCAATTTAACTAAAATCAATAGCATATATGTAGCTGATGAGAATGCAACGAAATACATTTAATTCAAAGTATTCTGCAAATGTTGTCGTTTTTGGATTATTCAAATGTAATCATAACTAATTCATCTTTATAATTCTAAATGGGTTAATATTAAAATCATTCAAATTTCATGTATACACCCTCTACATCCACCTTACTCTTGAATATACATGTCAGAGAGATTTAATAAAATTTTTTTATTGATTACTTTAATTTCTATAGGATTTCATTTTTTAATGTAACAAAATTATACATTAAATAAAATAGATTTCAAGTGTAAAATCATAATGAAAAATAGTTGGTACTTGTTTTGAGTTTCGATTATTTTTTGTAATATGAAAATTTTTGTTTAAAATATTTTTTGTTAAATGCTACAATTTCAAAAAAAATATAACATGTTACGAAGTTTTTCATTATATCAAAATATATTTTCATATTTTTTTTCTTAGTCTAGTCTTGAAACAATTTATTTCATTAAAATAAATTAATTAAATAATTATAAGATAATAAAAGGAGTTTAACAATTATGAATTAGTTGGCCATCATTATATTGAATCTGCGCTCAGTAACAAGAACTAACAATAACATATTAATACATACACAGGGTGTTTGATGTCTGGTACTGTTTAGAAAGAAGATTTGTCAAGTGTGCAACAATATAATTAAACGTAATTAGTAAAAACAAATATATCATGAGACTATAACATTCAGATTGTGAGACTGACGTAGTTGTATATTCACAGTCAACAGAATTTTAAGTCTTAGTTGCCATTTCGAATTAATTTTTGTAGAAAGTGATCACTAACCACATGTATGTGTTGTAGTAGTGTGATCTACTTTATTTTATATATATACAGAATTTAACATCGGAAGAAGAGTTTACAAGTGAAAAGTTCTTTGAAAAAACTAATATTTATAACTGACTGTCAAGATAACTATCATATTGTCGTAGTTAAAACTTAATCGATTTGACCAAGACATTGAATAGCATCGTGTCCACATTGTTTTGTAGCCACGGTAAATCGTTTGGATTATTGAAGAACAGGTCAGTGCTTACGATTTTACGTGAAATCCCAAGAAGTTCATTTCCATCCTGTTTGAAATTTATTAAATTTTTGTGTGTTTTGATGGTGTAGACGATCTACCTTAAACACAAATTTTAATATATATACATTGATCTGTCAGTATAGATCCTCAAGTAATCTATTTAGAAATCATGTCGAGTGCGAGGTGGATATCCACTGACGACGTCGTGACTTAATTTAGAAACAACGATAGTGGGTTACTGGCTTAGTGATCTATCAGTTAAGTGTCTGCTTCGTAACCCCAAGGTCCTTGATTCAAGTCCTTGGTGAGGTCGTGTGTATGAACTGTTGTCTAGTGCTTTTTAATTCCAGGGGTCATCTAACTCGTGTTATTTCTTGATGGCAAATCTAAACTCAGCAATCTCCATAACATCCAATCATAGTTACGAACCAGTTTTCTAAGGTTCCTATGTAATTTAGTTTTGGATTTTGTCGTGAAGCTTTTCAATGGTACTAGTATATATATATACATAGATGACAGAAAGTATCACATTTTGACATCGGTGATTATAGTAGAACTTAGGGCTGTTTAGTAGCTAGATTCTGTGCAACAGTAATTTGGTCATAAATTGGACATAAAATCTATTACAGTTTAATTTTTGGAAGTTATTTGAAACTATTTATAATTTCTATGTTACAATCACATACGAGTCTTACCGTTGTTTAGCGTCTACAACGTAAATGTGTCACCCTATTTGCATGTGCGAAGTGTTTTTGTGCTTACAAACATTACTCATGCAGCTCACATCACTAATGCACAGACGAAGTTAGATGTAAACTGCATCATGTGTAAACAGTTAAATAGTTTATATGTGGAGCGTCGCATGGAAGTACATAAACCCAAGTTGTTATATCTCTATACGCCAAGAGGAGTTTTTGACAAAATGAAAGGTTAGTTAATCAGAATTAATGTATTACCAGTAAGAATGTAATAAATATGGCTAAAACCAGGCGAAAGAATAGGTTTAAAGAAAAATTAATGCAAAATAAAAAACTCTATTCACCTCAAGTTTTAATCAATCATTTTAAATTCTATGCCAAACTTCTACAAAAACACCAGAATTTCAACGCATATTGTGGACTAAAAGTTGATAACTTTAAGGATTAATATGATGTCTTTAAGCTAGTAAACATTGAATCTTACCATGTAGCAATGACTAGATAAAATAACAGATAGAGTATTTTATCAATCAATTATTGCCTGTTACCCTTTTTAAAGCATAGGCGGCCGACTAATATTCTCTAACCAGAACATATTCTAATCACAAGTTTTTGAGCAGTTTTAATGGTTTTCACTATTTTATATCTGCTCTAGCAAGTTTACATTTTATTCAGTATAGATGTATAAGATAATCATTTTCCTGATTCTGAACAATAAATAAAAGATCTAGTTTCATACACAATGTACTCAGTGTTAAAGAAATTTTCTGTGTCGATTAACATTGGAGTGACGATAAGAAAATGACTTTTAATGTAGTAAAAAAACAGATTTTCCCTTTTTTTTTCTATGAAAAAAAGTTTTTAGAATAACTACATAAAAATTTGTGTAGGCTATTTTATTTATGTGTTAGAAAAAATGAACCTTGTAATATGGAAGGGAGATAAGATGATCTGTTGAATTTGAAAGAATTCAATGAAGAAAATCATTCATTTTTGTCAGTTGAATGCAATTACAAAAGCATTTTTTATTAATCGGTTATCTAATTTTAATTCTCATTGACACATTATTAACTAATTCAGCTTAGATTCTTTTGATGTGCATATTTACTAGACGTAAGAAGTTACAGTTACACGCAATCAATGATTGAAATATTTACTTAAACTGTATTACTATTACCTTATTAAAATATTTAATTTGAATTTATGATTAAAATAAGCATTAATGTAGTCATATTAGGGCTGAATTGTGACTTGTAGTAGAGTAAATGATTTACGCTTATTTCCATTTCTACTTTGGTAACTAGATATATTTACAGCTCGTGATTAATGTCCACATCGGGATGTTATTTCAGCCTATCTGTTTCAGAGATTATAGTGTTGAATGCATATGGTAGTAGTGACTAAGTAATTTTTAGTCCTTAGTATCCAGTCACAAATTACTTTAGTTGGTTTACGCTTTGATGTTTAAACATGAATGAAATTTATTTATTCATTTAGAGTAACAACTCGTGAGAACAACTTACGGTTCAACAAACTAGTTTTATAAGCAAAAAAATGATTTGTTGTTAAAATTTGAGGGCAATTTTTCTCACGTAATCTAGTAAAAAAGCTGGACAACACACAGTTAGAGCTTACAATAATGTTAAAACTGTAGCATTTTAAACCATAGTGACACTTATTGCTGTGAAGTCAAACATCTAAATAACGCATGTACTAAATCAATATCAAACATTTGGATGATAATTTTATGTTACACATAATTTAGCTTGTGGTCTTGACATAAACGCAGTTCAGGGCGGCAGCACAAAAAGCGTACGTCGTGCAACTATTCAGTGTAAATATTACTTATATTTTATTTGAATATAATGTTAATCTTCAAAGACTTGAGTAAACTTCGTCTTAGAATTTTAGAGGCATTTATTTATGTGATCAGGTCTTACAGATTTATGGAGTTACATTCGCTTGGAATATGCTAATGTATCTAAACACTTTTTATTAGAATTCAAGTTATCATTAAACGAATGGAATCTCTTAAATATTAGGTAGGGGGGGGGTGTAAGTTATATGTATTTTAATTTAACATCTTACCAAAGTTGTATACAGATATATTTTATTTTACTTGTGAATAACATATAATCATGTTGTATACCTGAAGAAGATGCGTTTTAATTCTTCAACTATCCGTATTCACAATTTAATACCTAGTAATTCAAATATTTACTATTATCTATTCTATTGTTTCTCTTGATAGATATGATTATTTAAACGAACCAAAGAAACGTATGTTGAATGGGCTTAGATTTCAAGAATTACTGCGCCTACAAAAACTAAAAGACAGTGCTAAATTTTTAGAAGCTCTGTAAGTCAAATTAATCACCTTAGTTTTGTTTCTTCAACAATCGTGTTGTTGTGATGTCGAATTATATCATGAAAATAATATTTATAACAGTCAGCTAAAGACACATAAATCCCATTACATAAGGGAGTTACTAACCAGGATTGAACAACGTTTTGCTACCTATAAACTGTCAGTAACTTTTTTCCCCGACTATCAGCGGATTTAGTGAAAGGCTACATGTCTTAGCTGAAACATTCATCTATAAATACAGTACAATTGAAAATACTTTGCAAAATACTCACATGAAAATATGTTATGATAAGAGTGGCTATGTTTTTTATTTGCGATCATCTGAAGTCTAAACACTAAACAGTATAGTAAGTTCTTATGAGGTTATCGTATAAAGAACACCTTTTTTACGGTACACTAGTTTGTTTAAACATACAAAGGTACGATTTATTACTTCTTATAAAAGATTTCATGCATCTCATTATACTAGTTTCACTCATTTATTCATATTTATTCAGATTAAGTTGTAGAGTAATTTATGGAAATGGTTAAATAAAGCTAATAAGTGTGGTTTACTTAAAAGTCGAAGTTCAAAAAGCATATGAAAAGTGGCTGCAGAAATAATATTGATAAATGTTTTTACATGTTCCCTGTTTTTGCACTGCCATACTACCACTAATTGTATCTGTTTCAAATTGTTCTTTGATTACTGATTTACCTGAATCCACTGCTTCCAAAAATCTCTAAGTTTTCTTATATTTCTTCACAGTTAAATCTTTGTTCATGATGTTCTGTATATACTTATATGTGAAGATACATCGTAGCACTTGGTGGCTAATTGATATTCATGTAGGCAGGAGGTTATGTTCGTCGCAGTTGGCACAGTTTACTTTACAGGCGACCTTCAGTCTGTCTACTGGTATTTTGTCTTTTGATTTGCATAAAACCGACTGTAGAGAAGCTGTCGGCTTGTGCTCAACATATCACTTACTGTCTCAGTAGCCTGGTTATAATTTCTGATGTCGTTTATGTATAGTAGGATGATCCATTTGCTGCTTTCGATTTCGGTCTTGATTTTGTGTTTGTTAGTGTTTCTCTAAAAATTTTCTAATAAAGCTGCCTGGAGAGCTGTTCTTTTGGAAGCAAGTCATTCCTATTTTTTCTTCATTTCTTCATGTGGCATGTGCACTGCAGTGCGTCTTTGCTCTTTGAAATACAGTCTGCCGCAGTTGTTTTTGTTTGTTGATTGTTGTAATTACAATAGAGAATTTGGTCTTTGTGAGCTGTTTTAAAGAAAAATTGAGTCTCGTTTTTCTGTGATGGTTCTGGTGATTAACCCGCTTACGAATGAAAGTTTGTTAAATGTTCCGTTTTATTGATGTAAACTTTATGTCTTTAGAGATATTGTAGGTGAAACTGTAAGCACTTTACGACCCATCCTATTTTATGATGACGCAGGTGCCGTTTACGTAACGAATCCATAGTTTTGGTTTGATCACTGGTAATACTAAACCTTCTAATTTCTGCATCACTGCTTCTTCAATTAGTATAGATATTGGTGATCTATTTGGTGCTCCTTTAGTTTGTTTGAATATCCTGTTATTGAAATAAAAGTATGTTGTTATGAGCTTCTCGATAAGTTCTAACAGGTTTTGGCTTTGAAGTTTTGTGTTTTATTTGAAAGACTAAGATCATTGGTGAGATGAACGTGCATCATTTATGTTGTCTGCCTTGGTTCAATTGAAATGATTAAAGCCGCACCACCATAGGACAGCAGTAATTCGCTGTTGTTGATTTGAATGCCTTTAGTCCTATGCAAGAAGATTTGATGGAGTAATTACAAGAATATATTGAATGCTTCACAAAAAGTTTCTTGATACGTTTGAGTCCCTGAAAGTGAGACCACTGGTCATAATGAATACTTGTTTTGCATAGTTTTATCCACTGTACAATTGAGGGAGAATAATATCATTCATTTTTATTCGAAATGATTGTTGTTTTTTGATTTATCCTGCTTTGACAAGCTTGTTTGAGATTCTAGAGCTCCAAGTTTGTGATCGGATTTGTGTTGATTGAGTTGTATTTTTTTTCACCGTTGAATTATTTTTTAGGTTTCTTAATATAGTCCTCATCGTCCGTAACTATTATGATGCACCGTTTGTCAGCTGGAAGTTTGACAATATCTTCTTCATACAGACTTAGGTTTGTTGAACAAACAATGTCCAAAGTTTGTACTAGTTTTTGTTGGCTGTATATAGTAATCATTAATTCTGACAACAATGTACTTTTGAATTAGTTATTTATAGGTATGAATTCTGCATGGCAGAAACAAAACAACCATATACAAGGTGAATTTAGTGTAATAATTGATCCTGAAACAAAGAAAACATATGATTGCTTTTTTGATTCACAGTGCTATTTTATAATACACCTCATACTCTGGAATTACTCTTTATATAATTGTCTGTTATCTTGATTACTATGGTCACACTAATAGGAATTATCGTCTATTGTTATTTTACAAAAATAACAATACTACTTATTTACTATTTCTTCAAGAATAAACATTTCAACATAAACAGCTGTATTAAATTTCTTACTTACTAACTTTTTTCAACGCCTTGGTAGTGTGATTTGAGAACATGCATAGAACTTATCATCTTTTAAATAATACAATTTATTTTTCTTGTTGTTTTTATTATTTTATAGCGGGAAACGTTCTTCTATTTATGGGATAAATCCACTGGGCGATGACGAATATTATTGAATTTAGCGCTATTATTGGCGCCATTTACTAAAACAATAAGAAATTTACTATAAAGAGACTTTATTCAATAAATGTAATGCATATTACTAAAGTATTTGTAAATTATTTTGTTGAAAATAAATTTGAAACAATATAGCTTTAATATAAGAAAAAAAACAAATGTAGTTCTCATTGATTTTATTGTGACACATTTTGTGGTACATTTAATCCAACCATGTCAATCATGACATTGAGTTTAGTTAATCGGATTCGTCGCAGACTAATGATGATAGGGCGTCAATAAAATTAGGGAGTACTTGACAGGTATTTCATCCTGGTATGGAACTCTTCAGCAGTGTGCACTTTTGATTCCGGTAGGACGAAGAAGTCGAATCCAGAACCCCCAGGTTGACGCTTAATCCTATACACTACCGAGGCAGAGCCCAATCATAAATTCCCCATTTCTAACAATTATGACATCACTTTTAGTTGAGTCGCATGTACTTACTAATACTAATCCGGAACATTCAAGTATAGCTAATATAGTAAACATGAATTTTAGAAATCCTTTTCAATTCTAAACGACTCTTTAAGTTTGTTTAGGATCGTAAATTCAGGCTATTGACAAGTTTTCAACCAATCGTTTTTACTTCTTGACAAATATTTAACTGATATTAGTGTTTGAGATGAGTTAACTTCTGGTAATAAAGAATTCCCATAAAACTGAATAATTTTATAATGAATTCCAGAAATTTAACATTCATTTATATGAATGACCTTTTAATAATAATAGTTGTTATGATGTTAGACAATCTAACAGATTATGAAAAAATGGATCGTTAATTGATGCTGTTTTGAGACGAAATAAGAATTAGTAAGCAGTAAACAACTTTTGAATTACAGAGTGACCAATTTGATATTAAAGAAGATTTCCTTTTTTTCAACGTTACTTACTGAAACAGTAAAGTGGTATGTATACTTTTCAATACATAGAATAGAGTACGATTGCGTCATAATGTATTCGGAGATTTCAAGCAATAAAGTTGATAAAATATAGCGATAGTTATAGGAGACATTTACCTATTTACTTGAAATATCTAAAAAAGAAAATGGTTCTTAGATAGCAATTTTAACACATTAACAGATACAGAAAAAAGAAGAGCCTTATTAACTAACTATTCAATCTAAAAAACATACTATTGGGAGGTTTTACAGTTTTATATCAATATTCGGTTGAGTAACTCAGGCCTATACGCTATAAAAGTTTTCTATATGCGTTCTGAATTTATTTATTTATTCAATAATAAATAAAATTGGTAAGGTTACTCTGTCATTAAATGTTGCTTTACTCTTCCTAAGTATTCATTTTGTTAAAATATCATACTTCTAATGCGGCTTTATTGTTAATAACAACTTATATATCGTTATTACAAGAGCGAATCTAATGAGATTGCTTCTACTGTGCACTTTCATTTAGGACTTTTGACCTATTAATGTTTTTTACAGACAAGAAGATGATGTAACGTCCAAGTAACTTTTAGGCTTTTCACGAAGTGACTGTTTTTATCATCTACAATCTCCAGTGTCATTTTTTAGATGAAATATCAAGGTCAGCGACATTCTATGAAGGTTTGATTGCTGTCACCAATGAATAAAATTCTAAAATAAATCGAAGATAAATTCAGAATTTTACTTCTTGGCTATTTCATTGAAAAGTACACTGGATAACTCTGTAAATATTAATATATTAAAAAAACAAACTTGTTGTGGCCAGTACAGAAATATTCAAAGTTAGATGTCATTCAGAATGAGAGATAACATGATTCCCTATCCCCCCTTAGCGAACAAGAATATAATGACATATAATGGAAAAATTGACGATAAGTTGGATAACCTTATATAAAAATCTACCAAAAAAATAGTATCTAATTTAAGTTTATTGATAGGTACTTAAAGTCAAAACAACAACTTGTAATGGCCAACAGTATAATCAGTAAGTATGATCATTTTATTTATTTCGCTGTATGAAATAAATTTTGAGAAGCTCAGTTTTAGGAAGTTTGAATAAAATATTCTATTTAATTTTGAAACACTTTATTACCAGAGGTTAAATTTGAAATTTTTAATTTCTGATAAAGTCTATATAAGCAGTGCTATACTTTTTTCCTGTTAGAGAAACAAGATCTTAAAAACCCAATTCACTTATTCCCGTTCTTTTAAATGTATTCAATGACAGTAGTATGTCCTAAGATAAACAGATATTCGGATTTTTCGAACATTTTAGTCAATCGAAGCGCTTTCAAATATTCCTAATCCCTTCATTTTATTACTAATAGTAACCTTGGAAATTTTTACTTCTGCTATTAATGTTATCCTAACTCACTGAATCTAATTTGTTTATCCTTCACGTCTATTCATCATTTTTATTTAAAAAATAACACATCCAATTTTAGTAAATTTTAAGTCTTCTGATCCCTCCCCTCTCCGTTATCCGATTCTTAAACGTACATCAATATTTGGGAATCCTTCATGTGAGTTATAAATTGTCATACTGTGATATGGTCGTCCCCGTCGCCGATTGTCATATCTAAAATATGTTCGGCCCAATTACAGCTGTATGACAAGTTATAGCGTGTGACCTAGATAGCTACAAATCAGTGCCCGTAAGCGTTTGCCCCGCGATTACCAGTCCCTAAACCGCAAATGAAGAACACAGGCTAAATGAGCCAACCAGATAGAAATCATATTGTATTTCAAACACTCGTTTATATATACACAAAATCAGACCACATACAGAACCAATTAGAAATTTTACATTAATACAAAACAAAGGAGGCCGTGGAAGTGAATAAGGGTAACGTGTACACAACTAACTAACTGTAGTTCATAATAAGGGACAATAAACTAACATGGAATATATTAAACAAAAGGTTAGGGTAAGAGGAAAGCAACAATGATAGAAATGAAACGTTTACACTCCCCACAGTTAGAGTAATTGAAATAATGTTCTATAACACAATTCTGAAAGTTCGTTACTCTTCTTTAGTCACCCGATATAACATAAATGAAGTATCAACTTTCCAAATTGATACTACACAAGTTTTGTAGATAATTAAAAATAAAAAGTCAGTTACCAATTAATATTAGATTGTGTTCAGCTGACAAGTGAATTTATGGTATAATACGAAAGTAACACCATCTAAGTTTTCCCTCTTAAATATCCTCTAAAATGGTGTTCTATTTTAATTTAATTAACTTCATTCATGCGATTAACAGTGGATCAATAATAACTGATCTGATGCAGTCGGATTTGTCACTATGTTTAGTTCGGTTAATAGCATAATTCCTATACGCTAATGAATCTCAGTATATCATCTGACTCAAAATACAATTATGGATAATTGCATATGCATATAATAAAATGTAAGTAACCATGATTTTGATAGGAACATATTTAAAGTGACGTAAACTTATCAAGTACTCAAATCAGTGAGCCTAATAGTTGAAAATTCGTCTGTCGATGTACCTAAATTCAATTATGCTAACAGCTAGATGTACACTAAGATGAATGCAGGCCCTACACTATTTAATTTCAGAATAAGTCAGTCATATCCAAGAAACTCGAGTAAACATAGAATTCAACTTTTTAACTTCTTGTAGTGCGATTAAATGTCGTGTGGTCTTTAAATTTTGACATGGATACTGTTAGATCTAGGTGACAAACATCTAATGTTTTGTCAGCTGTATTCTACGCTAAAATCATAATAAATCAACCTATTAATTAAAACAAGTCATTTAGTGCAAAATGAAAGTTATTCTTATTCAATACAAAGTAATCTTGATTTTCTAATATTCTCATTATCTAGTGAATTCTAGACCGTATGGTTCTTGACTGGAGTATTATGAACAATACAAACTATATTATAATATAATAATATCGTAATTCTTCTGGACATGCCGAAACAAGGTTATAAGTGGTTTTGCTTGAGTTCATACCACAAACGTCTAAGATATTCATTTGATTCAGTACAGCCTTCAAATAATATTTCCTTGAACTTTACTAAAGCATCCTGATGGTGTTGTGTTCAACCCCATGAAGTTCCCTCATCGTCACCATTTCATTTCATATATATTGAATTTCTAATATGATACATAAATATAAATTCCTGCGAATTTCTTTCAATGAAATCATTATCAGGGTGTACTACTATATATATATATATATATATATATATATATATATATGTATATATATACAGATTTACAAAAACACATGAGAACAATGCATAACCGTGATGTAAACGAAACAATAAATTTACTTGTATAATATGTATAATAACACTACATTACAAGAATGTTTGAAGTTTAGCAGTTGTACGTGAATATCAAATGGGGCATAAAACTAAGTAACTAACATTAGATTAAGGTATAAGTGGGTCGTGGTAATTAAAATATCTTGGAATTAATTAAACACATCAGAAACATGAGATGAAATAATATCAGAAATAGTTATGGGTGGGTTTGACAAATAATCTGAGTAAGAGGGAGGAAAGAATTCTTCAAGTGAGCAATCACTGAAATATAATTAATAATAATCAGGCAAAAAGTAACTGTAGGCCAAGGTAAAAAATGACAAGATGTTCTTACTTAGTACATGGAGTTCAGGCTTCAAGCTAAGAACAAGCACAGCGTTCACTATTTTAGGGAGCTAAATGCGAAAAAATAATAGTAGACTAGAATGGAACTTTTAATAAACATGAATGAATAATCACAGTCAATGGAATGTTGAAGGACAAAACTTCTAACTACTTGTTTCACCCTTTTGGTACTAAGCTGGGATGTTTTCTCATATTCGTATTAAAATTGAACACTAGCTAAGGCATATATGCTTTCCACACAAGAGAGGGTTCATTGGGGCAACCAAAATTGAGACTTTGTCCTTTACAAATAAAGAAAATGGTTTCCTCCTGGTGAAAGTTAGAAGCAAATTAATAGCATATAACGTTGTATTGATTGCCGCAAGTAAACGGTTTTTGGGATTACTAACAGCTAGTTCACCATTGTGGAATTAAGATGCATAGAAAGATAAAATGATGCTTGTGTACCTAATAAACTTATAAACAGTAGAAAAATAATTTAATCAAACCAATATTAATTTAATAAAAAACATTATCTTCCCGTTGAAATTTTGTTTATTCCATAGGTTCATTTGGTAGTAGAACTGTATTGTAATATTTCATAATATGAAAAATGTAGATTATCTAATCTAAGTCTAAGAAAAACAAATAAATACGATTGGCTAATATTCAGTGAGCATTATCCAATATTTGTAGTAGCTTAATACTGTAGGAAGACTTATAAATTTCAGATTATTATCCTATGTGAAATTGTTTACTTAGTATAAGAAAAAAAAAACAGATGCCAATATTTCATTGTTTTCAATGATTCACTGAATGAAATCAATTCGTCATGAAAAGTTACTTAAACAGAATACATTGAAGATAAACTAGTATTTCTTAGAATAAAACATGTTTTTCTCTTAAAGCTTATTCATATCAATCAGCGATAGAGATGTTATCATACGTTAATTAAGTACAATGTATATAGAAAATGAACATTCGTATACATTTGAATAGAATTTAACAAAAATTGAAGAGGCCAAGTATACAGAAGACATTATAAGTAAATTTTAATTGGTAAATCTTAACAACTGAAAAATAAATGAATAAACCCTAACGTTTCACTTGACAAATTGACCCTACCTTCTTCAGAAAGATATAATCAGAATCAAAATTGTTAAAGATGTATATAAGGTGAAATAAGCAAACACTTATCCAATGATGTTTTATATAACGAATGCTTTTGTGTCGTAAAACAGTGTATGAGTCAAATAAGATGTGGTGGAGACCTGTTTCACATGTCTGTGTGTATTGATTTATAAGAAGTGTCTTGCGTAATGGCAGATTAAAACTTAGGCTATGGATTGGGGTAACTCAACCAATTTGAAGTATAATTAAGAATACATATGTGCACATGAAATATGACGACAAATATCAGTCGAACGAAGTGTAACATTGTTAAATGAAATAGGATAAAAATAACTGGAGTTAAATGTACTAAGAAAATTAACTAAATAACTGAATAACTACTGTCGTTTGTATCATTGTTGATGAAATAGTTGATGGGCTGATTGCTTAGACTAGCATTTTAATTAGTAATGCGACAGATACCACTGTTTAGCTTAGTATAATCCTTCTTTTCTGCTGGTGTCATCTGGATTAGTCCATATATTAAGTTCCTCAACTGTTAATCTTTCTTCGTAAGCAACAAAACCCTTTTAGAGGATTCTAGTGCTGTTAAGGTCAATCTGACGTCCTATCTCAAAGGAATGTAAAGCCATTCATAACGTATTTCTTAGTTTCTTTGACTCTTTCTGACGATTTAGGAGCATGTTTCAAACACTGTTTAAGCCCCCCAACACTTAAGTCTAACTACCTGGATATTTCACCTACATACACAACATTACAATCGATACGATTGATTTTGTAAACACCATGCTTTTGACCTCAACTAATTCAGATATGTTAATTTTACTGATGTGAAAATATGCTTTTACATTTTGTTTATTTAAAATGCTTCAAATTTTTTATAATATTTCTTTACGATATGGGGTATCAACGTATTTTGTGAGCATAACTAAGTGGAGACGGTATAGTTATTTTTGAATGACAAAATAAAACAAAATTAGTAAGCAAATATATATTTTTATGTAAGATTAATTTCTTTTATGAGACTGTCTGTTAACAACTACAGTACAGTCGGGATGGTTAAGCGTTCATCGTCAACCTGATGCCCCTGGTGCGGAATCTGGGGTACGCTCTGCTAAGGAGTTTCACACTAGAACAAAGCATCTGTCCAGTGCTCCTTGGTTTCTAATGGTACCCTGCCAACACCAATCTGTAAGATATTTAATCAAACTACAGTACACTTAGAAAAAATAAAAAGATATCTACGTACTCGTTCAGCATAGGTTATTTACATTAAATTGTATGCATAAGACATTTAAGCCAAAATCTCATAATTTACATTTTCAAATTTATTTCAATTTACAAAGAATCATAACAAATTCTCATTATCGAAGATCAACATTCATTAATAACCTCCAATAGCTTGTATGTTATAGATGATACCGATTATCTCTTAAAGCAAGGCTCTGTTAAGTAGAAGTTTACTTTTAAACAACTTGTTTATGAACAAAATTAAAATAACTAGAAAATTATGGTAAGCTACATAACATTAGAAAGGTGTACGTAAATTCTTTAAAAATATATCGTAATATCAATTTTTCAATGATATAAGTAAATTCTTCGGTGACGGGTCGTTAACTACATGCTTGAAATAGAATCTTAGACCTAAATTGAGAAAAAATATCCAAACCAGATAATTTCAACAACAATTTAGATCGCTGAACATGTTTAATTGGAAAGGTACATGAAATAATAATTACTTCATGAATACTTATAAGATTTCAAAACTTTATTTCTTAATCTTATGAATCATATTCACTACTCTACATGGCATCCAATAATTACTTACACAGTTAGTTATGTACACTGTTCAATTGTAATAAAAGGGCGTTTTGTAGGAAACACTATCAAAAATAACTAAAACTGATGTATCATTATAGTCAATTATGTGTATTATAATAAAGAAGTAACATGATCTATGTGTTTACAAATTTTTCAATTAAAAATACTTAACCTTTGATGATTGCATCACCGATAGTAATCCTTGAAACTATATTTGCAACACGAAGAATTTTGAAAAGCACTTCAATATTTTGTATGCAGATTATTAAACTGAACATAAATCCATATAGACTACTAGCACAACTTTGAGTAGACACTATGAAGTAACAAACAAGTATACAAAAAATATTAATTGGTTAGTTTATGGTTTTCTACTCAAAATCCTCTGGTTATCTATAATCTCTCTACATACTGCTAATCTATTCTGCTTGAAAGGAAACATAAACCAGATATTCCTATTACAAGTTAATTCACAGAAGTTGAAACCGATATTCGATTTCAGAAGGGCAAGGAAGATTATTTCAATATCATTGAAAAACATGGCGTTACTTTGATAGTTAACTCTTATATTTGGAATACTTAGCTTTCAAGAGACTGTGATGAAAATGCATTCAACAAAGCATCTAGATTTTATTGCCACGATTGCATTCGGTGTATACATTTTTGTTTATATTAGTTGGAACAAGAAGCCAACACTAAACATGTTAATCAATAACAAAATATGCATAAGATATCATGAATTGACCTGAGTTAGATACTAGTTCAGTGTTAAAATGGGTTAAGCTTCCGTCGCGATAACTGAAGGTCCTACGTTTGAATTCCTAGTGTCGTCGTCAATGTTCATTCTTGAAAAATCTCTTACTAGAACAAAACAGTTGTCCTATACTACTTCGTTTTAATGGTTATTCAATTCAGATCAGTTTACGATATCTAATTCACATACACCAGTCTCTACAATAATCAAAGAACAGTTTCAAAGCGAAACTGAAATTCAAGTCATTATACATATGCTGATATTTCATATTAATCCAAAGGAAATATTAATGTAAAAGAAACCATGCAATTTATTCATTGCCTTATAAACAAAACATTAAACATAAATGCATAATAAGTAGGCATCACATTTATTTATTACATTGGTTGTTACCAGAACTATTGATAGAATACACGGAAGTAAATGCAAAAGAAAAACACAATCAGATCTTATCATCGTTTTTAAATAGTAATTAAACATTCACTTGTAAGTGTATATACTCTAAGATTACTGAGGTAAATTTTAAAATGAATTATAATGAGATTATCAATAAAATCGGAATATTTGTTTTTCAAGTATACTATTTAATCTAGACATAAGTAGTAGAATAAATTTTGTTTGTCTTTTCTTTTTAAGAAAATAATTTATAAAATGCACAAATTAACTGCTATTAATTAAATTGTTGCCAAGTAAACAATGTAAATAACTAAATGAAGTAGAAATTAGTTGAGATTTACAGGTGTAATGATTCTCATATTTTTTTAACATTATTACTGCTACTATAAATTTGTCTTAAAGGTAAATAATAATTTAAGAGAAAAAAAAACTGTTTTACTTTCACCAAAATTTTTATTTTTTCTTTTGTTTTAAATTTGTTACTAATGCATAAAAAAATTTCAGACAATAAATTATCAATCATTATTTAATCATAATAAGTCATGAAATGCATAGAATATGCATAATAGAATTATGATAACATTTGTAGAAGACTATAAGTTCAATTGTAATTCATGGCATTGTCGTCGGCTATATACAAGATATAGATTTTAATTAACTCAAAAATGTCACTATACATGTTGATCATGAACTAAAAGGTTTAACAGATTTCAATAGATTGTTGAGAGAGTGGGGCTGTAAAGAAGTTGATTCTAGAGTATATGTATATATATAAATTAATTAGATAAATATTTTTGCTTTCAATTACATACCACAATAATAGAGTTGAAAAATAGCTCAGAGTCAAGTACGAATGGGAGTTCTGAAAAAATAATTAAAAGGGTTTGATTATGTAATTGTGAATATGTATTTGTTATGAATACATGAAGATATGTAATAAAGTAAAAATGTAATAACATAACTCACCGGATTGCAGTCATGCATAGCTGGAAAAGAAGACCGGGTCATAAGGCTAATGTAACGAGGACAACTGAAGATTAACTATGGATTCCTTTCGGATACAAAGGTCAAGTTTTATTCTTCTAATTATAATGATAATTGAAGGGATCACATTGCGCGAAATGTATAAAATTGGTTGTAACTCATTATGACTTCTTATCATAACATCAATATAGTGAAATTGTTTGATATGTTTTCTGTGTTTTGAATATAACAACATTTTAACTAAGAGTAAGACAGTTCGAAATTTTCAACTGACCAAAAGTAAAGTTTAATCAAATCGACTTTTGGCTTGCTTTGTGTTCTAGACCTCGTTCACCACCTATAATTTGCTGAAAATCAATAAATCTGGCATTCCATCGCTTTCATATTCATTCTCTTAATATGTTTCATAATTCCTTGATAACTGATGGCGTGAGGCTTAACTCATTATTTTGTAGTGGATAAATTCTGGTGAGTAGTTCCAAACTGGAACAAAACAGCTTTTCACTTTCTGTCAAGATTCATGAATACCTGTGCGTTATAAATTTGTGGTAAAAAACACACATTCTCTAGTAGAAAGGATTTTGTAGCTGGTATAAATTTCAGCTAACACAGCATAAACAAACATATGAAAATCATAACAACTGTTGAAGTTAAAGAGGAATTCAATAATTAATTGATTAACAAAATACTACGGTTGACTTAATTTACGAGTTATTTTATATATTCATTTCATATAATAACCAGAGAGTTAAACGCCACATTGCTGACTTTTAATTTGGTGCTTACTGTTTTGATATGGCTATTAGAAATTAGTTAACTGAAATAATTGATCTCAACATATACTGAGGAAGAGATTATCTTTAATAAAACGTACATACAGAAGAATGAAATAGATATATTGGAAAACTGGGAACATGTAAATTCACAATTGATTTGCTACTTGATTGATCTCTTTAACTATTGCTAATTAGCAGTACAAGGTAATCTCAAGTTTTAACCTATCTTAGTAAAAGGCAGCCGGTTAATTTAACTAGCCCTTTACTACACAGAAACATAATTTGTCATTACTGAACTGACTTCTGTGTTACAGCTTCTTAACTTTTCGTGTAATAGACATTGTTTTATTTAAATAAAACAAAATACGTTTTAATCATTTTCTTATCTGTCTGTATGCTTAGATTACAGTCACGCAGTAAATGCACTGTAATATCATTGTACTTGATGATAATTGAACTTATCTTTTCATTAACGACTATATAGAAAGCATTTTTTGCTGATGAAGTATAGTGCTTATGAAATATCTCATGTGTTTCAGAAACACATTTATGTTCTCGGCAATGAATTAATATTATTCTTTATATAGTAGCTAAAATAGA
Source organism: Schistosoma mekongi (assembly GCA_034768735.1). NCBI lineage: Eukaryota > Metazoa > Platyhelminthes > Trematoda > Strigeidida > Schistosomatidae > Schistosoma > Schistosoma mekongi. The sequence goes on along the minus strand of CM068308.1, from coordinate 23,244,260 downwards.
TTAATTGTTTACAAAAAATGTGCAATCATGTATTCTTTGAAAACTCTATTAAGCGAACTTGAGCATTGAGCTATTTTTGATCCCATTTACAGTTAATATAAAGTCTAAAATTATTAAAGTTACAGATTCTGAAAAATTTAATGAAATGCATTTTTAATAACAAAGTAATACAAGAAATTCAATGAACAGTTGTCTTATTCTGGTACACAACTGTTAAGTTACAAACAGTAATGACTACATAACCTGTCAATTTAACACGACTATTATTCATAATAACCTTTGGTAAGAATTTTTGAAGTTGTGCCAGAAATTAGCATAAGTTCGGTTTACATATGGTATGTTGTATTATGCTTCTTAATGAAATGTTACATTATTCTCTGCTAACAACAATATATGTGAATAAATGACATCATTGGACGCCGTAGACATTATGTGTTCCAGTATCTTTCGTCTGTGATAATCATTGGGATAGTGATTTGATCACTAGGAATTGTTGCAGTTACTGTCAATATATGTCTGATATTGTGTAATTATTGTGGTATGTTTAGTGTGGTCCTTAGTAAATCCACAGTTCACTTAATAAGTTTTTGGAGTAAGTTCTGTTATAATTCATCAGCCTGTTTAATTTTGACAGGAATAGCGAAATCTCTAATAGTGGATTACAATCGATAAAATTAATCTTCGGCTTCCTAATTCATATAAGCGGATACCTTATACGGTCTATACTTGCTTTATAAACTCGTTACATTACCTTATCTCGGTAATCTTTTGATAGAATGTCATCTAGTGTGGTGATATATTGTTTATCCAGATTAATCTCATAGTTTAACACTGTTATGAAGCCTAAACTATATTTTTCAAGCATATAACCTTCAGTTTACCTTTAGTAGCCAAGTTGCAAAATATTACCATAATTTTCTATGAACTAAGTGCTAATGTAGGGTCGTACCTTTGTCTTAATGTTAATGCTTACACTAAGACTTAAACACAGTCTCTTTTGCTTAAAATTTCCAACACGGTACCTTATTGTACCTTGATAGCTATTCACTGGTTTGATGGATATGAAGGTAATAATAATCATGCTGTTAATATTCAGCAGTTTAACTGGTCAGTCATTAATGTCATATGAGCAACTTGACTCAATTACTTTGATACAATGTCAAGTCAAAAGTTAAAATAGATTTGGTGGCTAACTATTTATTTCTATACACCATAGTAAAACACTGATTATCATTAGATGTCCTTTGTTAATTTTAAAATATTTCTTATCATTAAGTAAATGCCATTGTTGCTTTCAATCAAACTGTATTGTTGCAATTAACTTAGATTTACAGTATAATTTATATAATTTTTGTTATTATGTTGTGTCCATCAATAATCAAAATTGATGGAACTCCTTTTGTTTTAATCTGTCAATTGTTTCAATTAAAAATAATTACTTACATGTTGTTATAGTGATTATTAACTTTGAAAGTTACTAAATTTAAAGTTATCCCATAATTTAATTGAAAATGATTCTATAAATACTATTATCTACTTTTATGATAATAGTAGTGTTGTATCAGTGATTCACCTAAAATCTACGGTATTCTCTTTTACAGCATTCAGTAAATTGTTTACAAAAAATGTGCAATCATGTATTCTTTGAAAACTCTATTAAGCGAACTTGAGCATTGAGCTATTTTTGATCCCATTTACAGTTAATATAAAGTCTAAAATTATTAAAGTTACAGATTCTGAAAAATTTAATGAAATGCATTTTTAATAACAAAGTAATACAAGAAATTCAATGAACAGTTGTCTTATTCTGGTACACAACTGTTAAGTTACAAACAGTAATGACTACATAACCTGTCAATTTAACACGACTATTATTCATAATAACCTTTGGTAAGAATTTTTGAAGTTGTGCCAGAAATTAGCATAAGTTCGGTTACATATGGTATGTTGTATTATGCTTCTTAATGAAATGTTACATTATTCTCTGCTAACAACAATATATGTGAATAAATGACATCATTGGACGCCGTAGACATTATGTGTTCCAGTATCTTTCGTCTGTGATAATCATTGGGATAGTGATTTGATCACTAGGAATTGTTGCAGTTACTGTCAATATATGTCTGATATTGTGTAATTATTGTGGTATGTTTAGTGTGGTCCTTAGTAAATCCACAGTTCACTTAATAAGTTTTTGGAGTAAGTTCTGTTATAATTCATCAGCCTGTTTAATTTTGACAGGAATAGCGAAATCTCTAATAGTGGATTACAATCGATAAAATTAATCTTCGGCTTCCTAATTCATATAAGCGGATACCTTATACGGTCTATACTTGCTTTATAAACTCGTTACATTACCTTATCTCGGTAATCTTTTGATAGAATGTCATCTAGTGTGGTGATATATTGTTTATCCAGATTAATCTCATAGTTTAACACTGTTATGAAGCCTAAACTATATTTTTCAAGCATATAACCTTCAGTTTACCTTTAGTAGCCAAGTTGCAAAATATTACCATAATTTTCTATGAACTAAGTGCTAATGTAGGGTCGTACCTTTGTCTTAATGTTAATGCTTACACTAAGACTTAAACACAGTCTCTTTTGCTTAAAATTTCCAACACGGTACCTTATTGTACCTTGATAGCTATTCACTGGTTTGATGGATATGAAGGTAATAATAATCATGCTGTTAATATTCAGCAGTTTAACTGGTCAGTCATTAATGTCATATGAGCAACTTGACTCAATTACTTTGATACAATGTCAAGTCAAAAGTTAAAATAGATTTGGTGGCTAACTATTTATTTCTATACACCATAGTAAAACACTGATTATCATTAGATGTCCTTTGTTAATTTTAAAATATTTCTTATCATTAAGTAAATGCCATTGTTGCTTTCAATCAAACTGTATTGTTGCAATTAACTTAGATTTACAGTATAATTTATATAATTTTTGTTATTATGTTGTGTCCATCAATAATCAAAATTGATGGAACTCCTTTTGTTTTAATCTGTCAATTGTTTCAATTAAAAATAATTACTTACATGTTGTTATAGTGATTATTAACTTTGAAAGTTACTAAATTTAAAGTTATCCCATAATTTAATTGAAAATGATTCTATAAATACTATTATCTACTTTTATGATAATAGTAGTGTTGTATCAGTGATTCACCTAAAATCTACGGTATTCTCTTTTACAGCATTCAGTAAATTGTTTACATGTATAAACTATTTTATACGACAAGAGAAATGTTGCATAATAATATAAATTCATTTTACTTCGCGGTATCATACCAGCTGTATACGATGGATAGGCAAATCTAAATCTCTTAAGCTTTGTTAAAGTAATTGGCATAAAATGATATAAACTAAATTTATATGTACAAAGAGTAACTCTAGCAAACTTTGCTTTGCCTTGATGATTTTAAGTTTCTACAATTTGGTTCTACAACATTTTTGATAATATTTTTCAATTTTTATCAACTTATATTTATTAAGTTAACCATTGTTTCTACTTGCATTTATTGTTGCATAACTAGTATTACTTATCTCTTAAACCATATATCCATACCCTCTTCACTTTTATTCTCTAGAATTTTCTTATTACTAGCCTATAAGTAAACATTATGTTAATGATATTTTAATTGCTATGCAATTGTGTAATGTTCTTCCACATGATTCACATCTACATGTTAGTTGACAATACTTCAATTTTTTATGATGTTAAATATGTATAATCGTTTTAAATGTTTATAATTATAATTGATTTGCAGTTGGATGTGGCTGATGAAATACTACGAAACAAAGTAAAATAATGAAGTATTTTGTTATAGTTGTAGTTCTCATCTTACTAAAACTTATAAAGGGGAGGAACTGTATAAAAGAAAAACGTTGTAGTACATAAAATATGCAAATCAGTGTGATAGGAATAGTTTAGTTGGAAAATGTTTTCATGATAAATAAGAAATGTTGAAGTTTGATCGTATTCAATTTAATCTTTTATTTATAATATACATTCATCATACTAAGCAAAAAAACAAATATTAAATTATTCTCATAAATTCCCTATGTTATTTTTCATTATGTAATCAAAATGATGGTTCTCTTTGAATGTACAAGATCAAAATATCATTGTGAACTTATTTGCGATTCAATAGTTAATCGCAAGAAATGCTTGTATGATGTTGACAATTTAATCAGAAATGTAAAGAATTAGAATAAGTTTACTATACCAAAAAGGTTGTAATACACACAAGGTATGACATTCATTGGATGTAATAAAACTCATAACATTCTGAAATACCTTGAGTGTGGTATAAATAAAATTTGCCTAATTCAAACCACCCACAAAACAAATACAGTTTCATATTTTAGAAAAAAAAAGTACTAGTTCAGTGTTCATTTTGAATAAATTTCTTTATTACTTGTAAACTTTGGGGTTTAAAAATTCCTGAATTGGAAAAGACTATGAAGATTTCTAGCTCTGTACTTTGATTAATTCATATTTTAACTTTGGACAAATGTTCATAGTTTTAACAGTTTTATTGTGTTGATATGATTTTATGAAGATAGGTATTAAGTATAGTTGTTTGCATCCGTTACAGAATAATGTTGATCGGATATCACTGAAAACCATAGAACATTAGACAGTTGTTTTGTCCCAGCATGAAACTGAGTACCTTCAATTTCTTCAAATTATTGAAGCCAAAGACTTCAGGTTTCAGGGCGAACACTCAACCATCTGCACACTAGTGGCTAGTTTCAAGGTGTTCCAGAAGCTCTGGTGAAAAGTCATGACTGATAGAGTTCAGACTTGTTGGAAGTGAAACAAGTATCATCAGTGATATTGGACGATTATCGTACTCTATCACAAATTGATTGAAGTGAATATTCTACCACGGAACGCCGGCTCAATTTGCAAGTTATTAAGCGTTTGCCGTATGACTTTGGTTCGACCCTCCGAGAGAATCGAGGGTGTACACTACTGAAGAGTCCCATATTTTGTATAATCAGTTCGATTGATTTCAGTTGGACCCAACCAACACCAATCTATGACGGACACGAACAGGTGAGTTTTAATTGAGCATTTAGTTTTATACAATTTTTTTAATGCACTTACAAAGTGTTTTGATAAAATATACTGAATGTATCCTACCATAGTGGAAAAAATATGAGTTATGAATCTGCAATAATTGTAGTACGTTGGGTTGATATTTATCTTTTTTATCGTATTCTACTTCCTGGATTGGATTAATGCAGACATAAAATGATTATCAGGTCTTAGCGATTATTACGTTAACGCTTATAATCAAAAAACTTGCAAATTAGTTTTTAAATTAATTCATTTTGATAACTGTTGTTTTGATAGCATGATGTTAGATCTGTCTGTAAATCTGTACTAGATTGATCTTTTCTTGACTGAATAGTTGTCCGGGTTTAAATTAGTCTTCAATCAAAATTATCTCTGGTTTATAAATTCTAAATGTGAAATGCAATTTTATTACAAGTGTAAAAGTAGTGAAGTACTCAATTATCTATAAGAGATTAACATTATCTGTTAGAGTTCACCGAATGTTAACGTATTATCTATCGGAAACTAATTGATAATGTTCTTATATTACTAATATTAATGATGTTATAATAATGACAAATTACTTCATGGTCCTTCATGAAATGAAAGTTCTTTTTGAAAATAATCATGTGTAATGATACTATTGTAATATCACTCATTATTTATCACAATTTGGAAGTCCTTGAGTGATGGTTCTACGTGTTCTGAACAAATGCTAATTTACCTTTATTGATTAACTATATCTTACAATTGACTTCATGTTGGATGGCTTTATTTGTAAACCCTCTTCTTGGACTATTAGTAGTTAAGACAATTTGGAATGTAGGTCATTTTACCCGATATCATGTACATGGCAGTTACTTTTAAAAATAACTACGTAATACAACTTTGATTACGCAGAACTACTAAGTACTTATATAAGTAATATATCTCTTGTTATTTAAATAAAGGAACATATGTTATGTATGTGAATTAGGTTAAGGCATTTAAAAATCAAAATTATTACCATTTAATTCATCATAAAATACCCAGAGAAACATCTTATTTATAACTAAAATATAGTAATTTAAGAGTCGTTTGTCAGATATTTTCGTGTAACTTCAGAGTCATTCAAAACTTCGTAAACTTCAAGACTTCATAAACTACTCGTTCATAGATAAGTTCTCCTTAGGAAATGAAATTTAACTAGCCATGTTAATTGAAACTGTAGTGCTGTAATATTATTATTATTATTACTATTAAAAATAACTTTTAATCATGTAAAAGTTTACAAACGTGGCATCAGAGATTTAAAATGTTTGATGACGTCTACTAAAATAATCTACTCACATCCCAGAGGCATATTTAATACTTTTGTTTGTTACTTATGTTATATGTTACATAATTTTACCGTAATATTTATGGTATGTTTAATGTAAAAAAATATCTATGAAGCTTTTCGTCAAACGTTTTCACCAAAGAACAATAATTGCACTGGACGCATTCAGCAATCAGTTTTTTTTATCTGTTTCAACACATTCCTCCTGAGAATAATGTACGTTTCTGTGCGGCGATAGATATATTTCATATAAAAAAAATGTAAAAACGTTTTTATAGCTTCTTCATAGTGAGCATCAAAAATTCAAAAGTTTTCAAGAAAAAACCTACATTCGACTCATTGTTAACTATAATCTACTTGCCAAAAGGAAGCGTCTGTGGTATTTTTTTTATCTCTGAACATCAATGAAACGTCACATCGTTTAGTTATGTTACGGTGTTGAATATATTACATTCAGGATGTGATAAAAGTTTGCTTTGTACACAAAGTCGATCACTGAATATTTTACAATAGAGAGTTAGAGTACTATGTGTAATTTTTTTGAACTATTTGTTGGTGTCATGTATAATGATCATCCATCTAGGTACTATTTAGTGTTTATATATATATATATAACTTATCTGTCATCACACTAATAATGACATTTTATTATGCCATTTTAAGGAAACCTTTGAATTCTTATAACTAATCTATCCAGTCTGATGAATAGACTTAATAACTACATGGTACTTATACTTTAGATATTTCTAGTATAAAATAAACGGAATAGCTTCCTGATTTTCCAATATTGGTCTAACCCAGAACCATTAGTGCTATCGAGTTCAAATTCAGCAACCTTGAAACGATTGATACAAAAGTTTTTCAGACAACATGCAAACATATTTTTAAAATGATGAATAGTGAAGTTAGGATTTAATCCGAATGTTTACTCTCCAAAATAAACAAGCTTGGAGTTTGTCTTAAAGGTCTATGCAAAAACTTCTGTTCAAAAAGTTTGCCTACACACACCCTGAGACGAAAATAATTACAACTATTGGTTAGTCGGAGGTTTCAATTCAAAATCTTAGTTGATACATACGAATGCTTAAAAGTTGATTCTGTGACAAACAAGTTTCAGTAGAATGTAGCGACAAAATAAAATGAACTGCAATTCCGCAGGTAAATTTTCCAGTTAACCAAAAACAGTAGGCCACAGGCAATCACGTTTATTATGTGACAACTTTCAATGTATTGCATATATTGGTGTCAGATTATAATGTTACAATCAAAACAAAATTACATTTTGCAATCAATAGTGATTGGTAATGAAATTTGACTACATACATATTACTTAAATATTATCTACAAATTAACTTCAATTTAACTATTTCTATAAGTTACACAAAGGACTCAGCAAGTGAATAATACATTTCAATTTCTATCGTTTTAGGTTCATTTTAAAGGAAATTATGTTGAACTTGTGTATTTAGTTAAAGTGCACACTAGATTCGATAGCTTGTTTTACTGACCTTATTAGTCGACTTCGACGTGACATATTTGAATACTAGTAGTAATTTATATTATCTGAAGAACGAAGTTACAGTTGGCAATTCTTTGAAGATATTCAGTTAACTGGCCTTGTAGTTAATACATGCAGTTTGTTTTGTGAATTGTTGGATTGCTGTTGTTGCAACTAGGAATCTTGTCTATATGTGTTGGTTTCTGATGCAATTGACTCTTCAGTTTCTGTGCATTCGTTCAAGTGACCGCCACGTTTAAAAAAGTTAGTAGGTCATTTGACCGCTTTTCGATGTGAATTTCGATGTGAAAATGAAGGCTATTGGTTTGGTCACTGGCAGAACTAAAATTATAGTCACTCCACTGCAGCTTCTGCAACAAGTCCAAATATTTATTCCTTATTTCTTACATTTTGTTACTGATCTAGAAGTAAGTAGTTGGACATAAGCCGAGGAGTTCTTCACACCAACAATCCTAAGTATTTATCACAGTAGTACTATAAACACTGCTTTTATCGAAATTTGGGAAGTTTAATGAGTTTTATTTCATAAGTTTTGGATTATCCACTATGAAATCAAACATACCAGGTAAAAGATACAATTAATTAATAACTTAACGCTAAACTGTGAAATGTGCTCAGTTCAGAAGTAAGCATCTAGTTTTAATTGCTAGGCTTGCATATAACTTTAAACTAGCTGTACTGGAGAGCAATAAAAGTCCTCATCAGGATTCTAATCTTGAATCAGTACCTGTAATTTTCATTTTCATGAGTTCATTGTCATAACGCCTTCGGTTTAAAATTGAAAATTTAATCATAGCATGCATATTTTATCTGAATATGACTAAAGTCACATCAGTCGATTACTTCGTCACGGATAAGTGCTTGTTGGTCATCACTGAAAAAAAAGAAGCACCGAACGTCAATTTAATTGTAGTTTAAGATCAAATACGCTAGAGAATCAAAACCAAGGCCTTAAGTTTTCACAGAAAATGCATATTCATAATCAACGCAAAGGCAATCGGCATACAATGACAGTTTACCCACTTCCATCAGTTCGCGAAATAGCTCGGCGATCAGTCAATACCAATGATGATAAGTAGTGGAGTTCCAATATTTCGGGAGTGAAATGCAAACTGATGGACGTGGAAATTTTACGACTGAACATTGGCCCTGTATTGTAGATGGCTAAGTGAGACCTAAAGTCCTTTAGATCGATTCTATTGTCGAATCAAAAGCGCGCACTACTGAAGTCTCAGGAGGGCTAAGCAACTGCCCAGTGGTAGATGGTTGATAGTGGTGCTCAAACGACATATAGTCAACTAAACTTAGTACCTCTATTAAAACTACCACAGATGAATATACTTTAGGTTAAATCCTCAAATAAAATAATGGCCATATTGGTTAGTTCGTGTGATCTTGTCTCAGTTAAACACTTCGAAGTTCAAACTCTTACCTTTTTTTCAGAATTACTCAATAAACCTACGAAACTACTGAAATCACATAAAAGACATCTAGTTTCAAATTTCGGCGATTTTCAAAGATATTATAAACAAGGATCAAACAAAAGGCACACAAAAATGTGGATAATATAAAATCATGAATTGTGAAGCCGAACTAATCTGTATTGTAATTAATTTCCACCCTACCATGATGCCATCAATCATTGACTGCTCTGAATGGTGTGTGATACTTTATTTTTACAGTTTAAATCATACTACTTATTATTAATAAGTAGTATAAAATATATATTTACTAACAAATAATATAAGTGGTAAATAAGTTACATTCGGTTGAGTTTAAGAATGATATGGTGAATGTTACAATTTCCACAAATTACCGCATACCACAGTTCCTTACCTGTTTCATTCAATTAGTCATAGTTATTATGAAGATAAACACAATTGTTCATAAGCCCGATTAGCTGTACCATATCAGTACGACAAGATGACATTGGTAGTTATGGTTAGAAAGGCAAAATTATGTAGTATCAATGAACGTGAGAGATACTAAATACTGAAAGCAGGTTCATGAAGACAACACGAAAAATATATGAGGGAGAATTTATCGTAAACCCACACAATCAAATAGATATATTGATTTCCGTTTCGCACATTCATTCACTGCGAAAATATCCCTGGCTCCAAACTTGTACAGAATATCCAATAAACTCATTACGTCAGAAGATGACAAGAAATCTGAATACAAAAATATAATCAGCATCTTGCGATTTAATAATTTTCCAATGAATGTTATTAAAAATTTGCAAAAACGAAACGATCTATTACTAACTAATAGTAAATCAATTGAAATATCATGGATTGGTACAGCCGTTCTACCTTACCGCCAAGACACAACAGATGAATTACAAGGAATTCTAAAACAACATGGAATCCAAACTTCCTACAAAACTACCAACACTATTCGAGGTGCGTTAGTTAAATTAAAGGACTAGATCCCTTTCACTTCTACACAGAATTGTGTATACAGGCTAGGTTGTGTCGATTGTAATGCTTTCTATATTGGAGAGTCTTCACGAGAAATCAAAACCCGTGTCAAAAACATGGGAGCTACACTAAACAACCTCCAAATAATCCTGTTAAACTTGAAAAATTACACATTAAATCAGCAATAGCAGTACATGCTATCTATCACAACCATTAAAACGATATTAAAAATACCTAAAGTATTCAAAATGGTTTTTCCAATTATTCCAAAAAGAAATAACTGTAGCGTTTCAAATTTGTTAAATCCAACTGCACTTAATAAAAGGAAAGGCCTTTCTATTCACCCAACATGGACTTTTTATCCAGCCGACATCATTAAAGTACATCAGATTTCGTTCATGTGAATATACTCTTATTTCATATATCATCCCTTCACATCACACTAACATATGCATACATGTTTCACTTCAAATCAATTTGGCCCAAATGACTTGACGTGACATGATCAAACTCACATTTTGGTTGCACAAACCTATTTTGATTCTAATTTGTTCCTTTGCATTATTTAATCTTGTATTAATCCAATTCAGTTGTTCATTTCTTTGAAGAACCGACTTGCACGAAACCACGAAACGTCGGAAATTTTAATTTCTACACATTGGAATATTACAAATATGTATCATTCATCGCTGTCAAAAGAGCTAATTCAGTATGTTATTTGCACTCTGAATAAGTAATCCACACTAAGTCAATTTCTATTTATTCAAATATTACAAATATATGTTACTTAATTCTATAGACTACTTATTCAATGATCATTTATCAAATCTGACAGCAGTAATTATATTTGCAACTCTATTCAAATATATTTTATAAAGTTTCAGGTATTGTTTAAGCAATTTTAATACCGCACATATTTAATTAACTTATCTATTCAATAAACTACAATGTTGTTTATTAGTACTTCTGATTACTTCTTCCCCCATCCCCCGAGTTTGTTTATGTTTCACTATTCGTTTTCCACTAGATGTAACATAAAAAGAGTAACATATTAACTTATGTTATAAGACGAGAGAAAAATTGATACACTTCACTGTGTTATGGACATAGTTTTCTATTTTACTAAAGGATAATTATATTATTTCCATATGCAGAAACATGTCAAGTGTTCTTATGTTAGTTTTCATCTGATTTATGTCCAATATTATTATGAGAATTATGAATATATGATGAAAAAATGAAACACTGCATTTAGATTGAGTATGTTTTATGATGAATAGTCCAAAAAGAAAGTCAGCAGAACATTTTCATAAAATCATCTTAAGGCAAATGATTAAAGATTTCTTTTCGGTTCATAGGTGTTGCTTTGAAATAAGCACAAAAAACTAATTTAAATTTCATTTTAGGTTATCAACTAATTCTTAATTGTGAACTACTTAGAGAAACTATCCAATGAATGATGTGCTTAATGTTCAAGGAAAAAAAACAATGTTGATTATCAATCCGGTCATAAATACTACTGAAAATTCTCAAACCCTAGAAATCACTTTATAAATTTATTATATTTTAAATTTATTTGACGAAATTTGAATTTTTCACTTCTGCGCCAAAATAGCCGATTACTACCTTTTGCTTCTGTTTCTCATCTCGACGATTATTAAAACTGTTTGGTTCGTTTTCTCTTATAGTAATCTGTTTATGTGACACTTTTATCGTATATATACTCATGATTTGAGTGCTTAGGATTTATTATTCGAGTTGCTTGTGAAATTATGCATTTTTTATGGACATAGTTTTCTATTTTACTAAAGGATAATTATATTATTTCCATATGCAGAAACATGTCAAGTGTTCTTATGTTAGTTTTCATCTGATTTATGTCCAATATTATTATGAGAATTATGAATATATGATGAAAAAATGAAACACTGCATTTAGATTGAGTATGTTTTATGATGAATAGTATTTAAATGTGTTGCCTGTATTCGTTACAGATTGATTTGGGTTGGACATCACTGTAAATCAAGAAGGATTGGACAGTTATTTCGTAGTAAAATCTGAATGCTCGGCAGTGAACACCCTCGACCTCTACAGCGAACAGGGCCTAGGACCTTTTGGTCTTGCTGTGAATGCTTAACTAGCAGTAACATTTTGCATGTACGTAAAGGAAGGAATCCTTACTCTAATCAATTAGTGTTCGAACTTGGTCAGTCATTAGCTGGTAATACTCTTTAACTTAATGCCAATTTTTTTGATCATTTAACATTTTTATCTTGCACTTTGCATGTAGACGGAATTATCGATCGATGTTATGTTATCCCTTTTTCATGAAATTTTCATTGTTATCGTAGACAACATTAAACACACTTTAGAAATGAGTAAACTGTTTAGATTTCTTAACATTTGAGTAACAGAATGTTCTGCTGACTTGAAATTTGATTAATCCCTGTCCACAGTTTTATTATCATTTTGATATTATATCCCACTGTTTAATTTCTGTGGCTTCTTGACCCTCTTTTAATCTTTTTGATTATTGTCTGATAGGTTCGATCAATTTTCATACGTCCAGTGGCACATATTTAAATGTTTCATGATTTTTTTAATGTTTACTCTCTCTAAAATATCTTTATGTTTTGGAAAACAATGGCGGAAAACAAACAATAGTATTTCAGGTCAAGAAAGAAAGTTGCTAGTCGTGTGTGACAAAATTCAATTAGTTCATTTTTTTCTGCAGTATGAGGTAAACACGTTATCTGAAGAGATAATATATGCCTTAAGATGGGACAATCCGGCTCGGAAAATACTGCCTCAAATAAGCAATGTAAGTACTGTAATTCTAACCAAAAAGAAAGTCAGCAGAACATTTTCATAAAATCATCTTAAGGCAAATGATTAAAGATTTCTTTTCGGTTCATAGGTGTTGCTTTGAAATAAGCACAAAAAACTAATTTAAATTTCATTTTAGGTTATCAACTAATTCTTAATTGTGAACTACTTAGAGAAACTATCCAATGAATGATGTGCTTAATGTTCAAGGAAAAAAAACAATGTTGATTATCAATCCGGTCATAAATACTACTGAAAATTCTCAAACCCTAGAAATCACTTTATAAATTTATTATATTTTAAATTTATTTGACGAAATTTGAATTTTTCACTTCTGCGCCAAAATAGCCGATTACTACCTTTTGCTTCTGTTTCTCATCTCGACGATTATTAAAACTGTTTGGTTCGTTTTCTCTTATAGTAATCTGTTTATGTGACACTTTTATCGTATATATACTCATGATTTGAGTGCTTAGGATTTATTATTCGAGTTGCTTGTGAAATTATGCATTTTCTAATGGCACCTGATATCTCCCTCTAGTTAACTGAGTTACGAGGGGGAGGGATAGAGGATAGCTTAGATTCATTTTGTTACTGGATTGATGACAATCATCTCGATTCGCTTATATTGACGTGTTGTAGTGATTTTTAAAAAGTATCAAATACATGTTATCATCAACATTTGAAAATTGCAAATTTTTATTCACCATTTATCACTAATCGTTGACTGTTAACCTGCAAATAATTAAGGATTTTGAAATTTGTCACCTAGGTGAACTATTACCTAGATTATTAAAGCCTAAACTAAGAAATCAGTCAAAAATATAAAGATTCAAAAGTTAAAATGTTTTCCACTAATCTACAAGTTTACTTCTCTACGAGTATAAAAAACAGAATAATAAACTATACGAATCAATTCACTGTAGCAACTAATCTGCTGACTGATAAAAATGTCATTTTGTCGTCAACAGAAAAAACACATACTTATATGAATATTAATCTTAGTTCAAACTATTCACCATTTATTTAAATAATTTTGAAGCTTATCTTTATGTTTCGCTTATTCCAAGTATCTTCAGGTTGTATCTTTTCATTTCTTCAGCTATTTGCATGGTCCTCCCTGTTTCCCACAGCGTGCGGACATTCCATGTACCTATATAAATTGTTGCTCTGGTTGTCAGAAGAGACATCGGCTTCGTGGCTTCCGAAGAAACTCGGCTTTCACCATGAGGCGTCATAACATACCTTCCAACTCCCAGGGCAGAGTAAAAATGGTTATAAAGGTTTTTACTGGTTAGCGTTTTTTTAGCACGTTTACTGTTTTACGGGATGGGGTTGCTAGCCCCATGCCCAACCCTCCTCCTTTATCCGGGCTTGGGACCGGCAGCAACCCTAGGGGCTACAGGCAGCCACGAAGACGACAAAGACCAGTTCTATGCGAGGCTGCAGTCAATCATCGAGAAATGTTCAGCCAAGGACCTGACCATTCTGATGGGCGACTTCAACGCCAAGGTCGGAGTGGACAACACCGGGTATGAAGACATCATGGGACAACATGGACTGGGAGAAAGGAATGATAATGGTGAGAGGCTTGCGAATTTGTGACTTCAACAAAATGATTATAGGTGGCACCATTTTCTCCCACAAACGTATACACAAAACTACATGGGTTTCACCGGACCACATTACGGAGAACCAAATCGACCACATCTGCATCAATAAGAAGTTTAGAAGGACCATGGAAGACGTAAGAGCAAGGAGAGGAGCCGACATAGCTTCAGATCACCATTTGGTGGTAACTAAAATGAAACTGAAGCTGAGGAAGCACTGGACAACTGGAGCAGCAGTATTACACAAGTTTAATACAGCCCTTCTTCGGGATACTAACAAACGCAACGAATTCAAATTAATTCTCACCAAAAAATTCCAGGCATTTCATGATCTACTAGAAGAAGGTGGAACTAATATGGAAGACAACTGAAAGGAGATTAAGGAAACAATAACTTCAACATGTCAGGAGGTTTTGGATCTCAAGAAACAACACCAAAAAGAGTGGATTTCTGTTAGTACTCTGGACAAGATCCAAGAAAGAAGGAACAGAAAGACAGCGATCAATAACAGTCGGACAAGAGCAGAGAAAGCCAAGGCACAGGCCGAATACACCGAAGTCAACAAGCAAGTGAAGAGGAGCATCAGGTTGGATAAACGAAAATTTGTTGAGGACCTAGCAATGACAGCAGAAAAAGCTGCAAGGGAAGGAAATATGAGGCTCTCATACGATACAACGAAGAAGTTAGCTGGGAAATTCAACAAGCCAGAACGGCCAATCAAGAACAAGGCTGGCGAACCAATCACTGAAGTGCATGAACAACGGAACAGGTGGGTAGAGCACTTTCAAGAACTCTTGAATAGACCAGCCCCACTGAACCCACCAGTCATCGAAGCAGCAGCCACGGATCTCCCTATAAGCACAGACCCACCAACAGTCGAAGAAATCAAAATGGCCATCAGACAGATCAAGAGTGGCAAGTCAGCAGGACCAGACAACATACCAGCGGAGGCACTGAAGACAGATATAGAAACAACTTCAAAGATACTCCACATTCTCTTCAGGAAGATTTGGGAAGAAGAACAAGTTCCAGCAGACTGGAAAGAAGGGTACCTCATCAAGATACCAAAGAAAGGCGATCTCAGCAATTGTGAGTACTACAGAGGCATTACCCTACTTTCAGTACCAGGAAAGGTCTTCAACAGAGTGTTATTGAACAGATTATAGGACCCAGTCGACGGCCAACTCCGAGATCAACAGGCCGGATTCCGTAAAGATCGATCATGTACCGATCAAATCGCTACTCTACGGTTCATTGTTGAACAATCAATTGAATGAAATTCACCACTTTACATCAACTTCATCGACTATGAAAAAGCATTCGACAGCGTGGATAGGAGAATATTATGGAGCCTTCTACGGCATTACGGCGTACCCGAGAAGATAGTCAACATCATACGGAATTCTCACGACGGACTACATTGTAAAATCGTGCATGGAGGTCAGCTCACAGATTCATTCGAAGTGAAGACCGGTGTCAGACAAGGCTGCTTACTCTCGCCCTTCCTCTTCCTACTGGTCATCGACTGGATCATGAAGACTGCAACATGTGAAGGCACTCTCGGAATACAATGGACAACATCGACGAAACTAGATGACTTGGACTTTGCAGATGACCTAGCTCTTCTTTCTCACACACATAATCAAATGCAGAGGAAGACCAACAATATAGCAACAGCCTCAGAAGCAGTAGGCCTCAACATACACAAAGGGAAAAGCAAGATCCTCCGATACAAAACAACAAACACTAACCCAATTACACTTGACGGAGAAATTCTGGAAGACGTTGAAACCTTTACATATTTGGGCAGCATCATCGACAAACAAGGAGGGTCTGATTCGGATGTGAAGGCGCGGATTGGTAAGGCAAGGACAGCATCTCTACAACTGAAAAACATCTGGAACTCAAACCAACTGTCAGTCAATATAAAAGTCAAAATTTTCAACACAAATGTGAAGACAGTCCTGTTGTATGGAGCTGAAACTTGGAGAACTACGAAAAATATCCTACAGAAGATACAAGTATTTATAAACAACTGTCTGCGTAAGATTCTTCGGATCTTGTGGGCAGATACCATTAACAACAACCTGTTGTGGCAGAGAACTAATCAACTTCCAGTTGAGGAAGAAATTAGGAAAAGACGCTGGAGATGGATTGGACACACACTGAGGAAACCATCAAACTGTGTCACAAGACAAGCATTGACTTGGAATCCTAATGGCCACAGAAACAGAGGAAGACCCAAGAACACACTGCGTCGGGAATTGGAAACAGACATGAAGAGAATGAACAGCACTTGGGAAGAGCTAGAACGGAAAGCCCAGGACAGAGTTGGCTGGAGAATGCTGGAGGGCGGTCTATGCTCCACTTGGAGTAACAGGCATTGATTGATTGATTGATTGATTATCTTTATGTTAGCTTACACAATAAAGCATTCATATAATTCCTATATAAAAGTAAATTGAAATGATCGTTTTCTGTTTTCGATTTACCTATCACATTATCAATGTTTTAATTATTCAAAGAAATTCTAAAACCACTTGAATTTAATCAAAGATAGAATTTCTTAGGAAATGCTTAGTAAAATGTTATGATGTAAGACTTGAATGAATTAGTATAAATCAAAATCTTTTCATCCCTTAATCTCTTATTTATTATTGCTTTTATCAATCATATAACTTTCTTTTTTCTTTTTTTTTTTTTACCTTGAACTCATTTTCTAAATAAACAAATCAATTAATTGTAGAACATAAATGAAAAATTTTGAAAAAAAATGAATTCTGAAATTTTTTATTTTTAAAATTAACTAGTTAATTTAAAAAAAAAGAAACATTAATTCTATATTCCATATCGTTTACTTTATATTACCATTTTAAAATATAGTAAAATTTATTATTAGTTCCTATTTATTTCAAGAAACAAACCTTGGTTGTTATGACAGCATCTTCCTTTTTTGAAACGAATCTAATAACTTTACTATTCAATAATTAATATACCTGTTAATTTTTATAATGAATATATGTAATAGGCAAACGAATCTATCCGATTAGTTAATAGTTTTACGGTATTAAATTCTAACACTTCTAACATTTTCAAGTTCAAAAAGTGCTGTATTCACAAATTCTGGTAAGTTAGACAATAGTCATCAAAATTAGAGGAAACTAAATAAAAGATAAATATAAGAGCTATTAACAAACGATAAATTTAGATTCACAATTTCTATAGTCTGTGCATAGTGTTACAATACTAACAGATATTAACGAATGCTTCAAGGATGGTATGACATGAAGAATTCATTTCAGTTAAAAAATAAAAGCAAATTAACATTAAGTTGGTAAGCATTCATCAAAGATGGAAATACGTTATACATCCTAGTTTTACTACGGCAACAGGATGATAATTAGGCATTTTATCTATGGACGCCGGCCCAGTGCTGTAGAAGATTAAGCTCTTGACAATCTGAAGAATTGGGAGCGGAATCTCTAGTGTGCGCACTAGTGAGGAGTTTCATACTCCCCGGTTGACAATGGTACCCTGTCAACATCGATCTGTGACTCATTCAATCAACTATAACAAAAAATTCTTTAATCTTCACTAAGTTTGAATTTAGAAAATTAGATATAGTATTTCCGACAAAGATTATCAAAATAGTTGATCTGAAAGAACATTTCAGATACCTAATGAAAACCGAACTCCTTGCTACATTTATATACACGAAGTAACACTTTATCAATGCAGTCAACAATTGTAACGGTGAAACTGACAGACTGTTTTCGTTTTAGTGAAAGGGTGTCTTAACCCACACAGGAGAGATTAGTGACTTGTAATCATCACCTCCTGATTAATTGTTTATCATATGATAGCTTATGCTATATTTTGGAATTTATTGAATAAATGTGACAGTTATAATTACACGTATGTGATTGCATAACCAACGTTTTAATCAAATTCTATGTTATTTTGCTATTGAAAACATATGTTTTGGTAGAAAGGTTATAGAACCAACAGGGGTTAATGAACAAAATCTGGAAACTTTGGTAACAAGTTAAGGTTGTTTATTACTTTTTCATCAGTAGATGCTTTATGAAATCTGCCAAATGATATCATTTAATCACTGACAAGAATATTCTTTTGTTTTAGTATCCTTATTAATGCTATGCAGTTTTTCATCTTAGTCTACTTGAATGGTTAATGAATACGGTTTTTCTTAGTTGTACATTTCAGATTCAAGAAAAGATAATTAAACTTTAACTATATGATTGACAAACAATATGACTTCATAAATTTTTAAACATATTTCAAGAGCACTCTTATGATATACCTAGTCTATAAACATTACATTTTCTGTCTTCAAATGGCTTTTTGTTTAAGCGAAGAGAATAAACTAATCACACATTCCTTTTAAGGAAAAAAATATTACACATTTAGTTAAATTCAATGAAATATTCATTGTTTCCTTCAGTCAACATCAGATGTTGTCATAGTTTCAATGGACGTGTTTAATTAACATTTAAAAATAACTTGTCGATTGTTATTTTTTTTCTTATTTGAAAATACCATTTGTTTAAATAAGTTTTAGTAACAAAATATCATCATACATCTTACTGCATATTTTGTTTATATGAATGTCAACTATACAATCAGCGAAAATTACAAGAATTTACTACGATTTGCTGTTCCATTGAACATGATTACGTAAGTTGACTAACTGATTTTTATACCACCAAGTAACTTCATATGAACCAACTGTAATCATTCAGTTCTGATATCATAAACTCAGAAAGAAAATCTACTAAATTTCAAAATGATGAATCGTCAATACTATATTGACTATTTGTGGATTGCGGTGTTAGTATTGTTATAAAATTAATATACAAGTTAAGATGATTGACATAATACAAGTCAGTGGATAATGTGGATTAATACAATGTGGTCAACATAATCGTTCATATTATTCAGTTTACATAATAACATTAATCGAATAACATTCAAAAAGATTGAATGATCAGCCACTTAACAACAACAATATTTTTTTAAACTATTAAATCATGTGAAATGCATTCCTATTTACAACAGTATCTTTGAAAATAAACGTGATTGGAAATCGTAAAGTATAACGTTGTTTTGCAAATGATAGTATATATATAAAGAATTGAATAACTTATAAAATGGTCAACTGTAAATTTGTTACAATTAAAGTAATTGATTAATTCTGACCAGTAGATCAATAAACGGAACTGAACAGATTTTCTTACCTCTTGTGGACTTATTTTCTGTACAACTTTACTTCCCTCCAAATTTCTATTTAGCTTGTTTCTATTTCACTTGGTGAATTAATACAGTTGATGAAATTGCAAACATAGCTTACTTTTTATACCTAATGATATGCAATGATCTACAAGCATTTGCTTACCTTAGCAACGGAACTTTTTTCTGCGTATCTATGATTAATCTATGGAATGACACTTTTTGTTTTTGTTTCTAAGATAACTCATATTGAAAGCTTATCCAGAACATATAAAAGCCATGGACGTTTATTCTCACTCCTGGTAATAACATATATAAACAGCTTTCCTATTAATATTATGTATTTTAGAACTTTACGAAACCTGAAAGTCAATAAAATTGTGACGATAAATAACATTTTTAGTGTCAAGTGACATCTACTAGGTAAATACTCTTTCAGAAACCCCCATCATCTTGATAGCAGGGAAGAATACCTCAGAGTAAATTGTAATTACAAACAGAGTTAATACAGATTTGGTTATCTCATGTTTGCTTATCATTTTTACCTCTGTGAGAACCTGATCATCATTAATTAAAGTAATCGAGTTCCATTTATTTAACATTTCATCATTATTTGTTATTCACAGAACACCTTTTGTATGTCTAAAATAGAGACAGTATAAGATATCTAGCCAAAACGTGACTAACTTATCCCAGCGTGTCAATAAAAATATTCTAGTGACTAATTATTCTATGTTCTTTAACACTAAGCTACACTCAAGGCACTGGCGTTTATTATCAGCTAAGTTTCTGTTTCAATGTTTGATACGTATTGTGAAGTTATGAGTAAGTCCACAATGCGAGGTAAGTAAACATAAAAATTTCTCATACAGGTTAAAATATTAGTCACAACACCTCTTTTATTCAAAATATTGAATTTACACGTTAGTATTCTTGTTTGGCTAAATCTATCCATGGACATAACACATACAAGATGAGCAATAATTTTCACAGAAAACATATCTATCTTGCAAATAACATTCATGTTATTTGTGAAGCCGTCTCCACTATGCACTACTGTGCGACATTTAAATATTGTTTTTATAAATAGAAGGTACGTTTGATTGTTTATTAAACGATCGTAGGTATCTTTAAGAAACTGATAGAGTTTAGTAAAACACTGAGTGACTGACTCACATATTATAAGTAAAAATGGCACAACCATTATTTAGGATTTGCACCATCGACAAGGCCAGTACGATATGTTACATACTGTTATTCACTACGTAATATAACAATTTATGTTGGATGGTAAGGTAGTGTTTTGAAAAATAGATACGGAAAATAAAGTAATTTACTAGTATTTTTGTGAGCCCTAGTGAAAGATATAGAACTAATAATTGTGACAAGAGTTTTACATGGTTAGTTACTTACTTATGGCCGTTACTCCTCACTGAGAAGCATAGGTCGCTCACCAGGAATCTCCATTGAACTCTGTCCTGAGCAATAGTTTCCAATTGTTTCCAGTTGCTGTTCATCCTTTTAATGTTTGCTTCCAATTCTCGACGCAGCGTTTTCTTCGGCTTTCCTTTTTTCAGTTTCCCAACAGCGTTCCATGTTAATACTTGTCCCGTGACGCAGTCTGATGGTTTCCACAATGTATGTCCTATCCATTTCCAACGTCTTTTCCTAATTTCCTCTTCGGCTGGAAGTTGGTTTGTTCTCTCCCATAGTAAGCTTTTGCTGATGGTTTCCGGCCAACGGACATTCAGTAGGCAGTTGTTTATAAACACTCGTACCCGTCTGATGATGTTTGCAGTAATTCTTCAAGTTTCAGCTCCATACAGCAGGACTGTCTTCACGTTCGAATTGAACAGTCTGACTTTGAGTTTGGTTGACAATTTCTTTGAGTCCTATATGTTTCTCAAATTTAGGAATGCTGCCCTTGTTTTGCCTATCCTTGTCTTTACATCTGCATCGGACCCTCCTTGTTCATCGATGATGCTCTCCAGGTACGTGAAAGTATTCACTTCTTCCAGAGTTTCTCCATCAAGTTTAATTGGGTTGGTGTTCCCTGTGTTGTATTTGAGAATCTTGCTCTTTCCCTTATGTATGTTCAGGCCTACTGATGCTGAAGTTGCTGCTACGCTGGTTGTTTTCACTTGTATTTGTTGATGTGTATGGGCTAGAAGAGATAGATTATCAGCAAAGTCCAAACCATCGAGTCGCATCCTACTTGTCCATTGAACTCCGTGCATCCCCTCAGATGTGGAGGTCTTCATGATCCAGTCAACCGCTAGGAGGAAGAGAAAAGGTGAGAGCAGGCAACCTTGTCTGACTCCGGTCCTCACTAGGAACGCATCTGTCAGCTGTCCTCCATGCACGATTTTGCACTGTATTCCGTCGTAAGAGTTCCGGATGATGTTGACGAGTTTCTCTGGTACGCCGTAGTGTCGAAGAAGTTTCCATAGTGTTCTCCTATATACACTGTCAAACGCCTTCTCATAATCAATGAAGTTGATGTACAGTGGTGAGTTCCACTCAATTGACTGTTCAACGATGATCCGTAGTATTGCGATTTGGTCGGTGCACGACCGATCCTTACGGAAACCAGCTTGTTGATCTCGAAGTTGAGTATCCACTGAATCTTCCATTCTGTTCAACAATACTCTGTTAAAGACTTTCCCTGGTATCGACAGTAGCGTGATCCTTCTGTAGTTGTCACATTTGCTCAAATCTCCTTTCTTTGGTATCTTGATAAGATGTCCTTCTTTCCAGTCTGTCGACACTTGTTCTTTCTCACAGATTCTTTTAAATAAAAGGTGGAGTATCCTTGCTGTTAGATCAATATCTGACTTGAGTGCCTCAGCTGGTATATTGTCAGGTCCAGCTGCTTTCCCAGTTTTACATGGAGTAACACAAAAACCTTCAATTATTATTTTACATAAATTTCTATTCTCTAGTTTTATTCACTTCGTTTGAACTAAATTTCCAAATTATCACTTTCCACTAGATTATTCAGTTTACATTATATCAGCTCCCTGCTAAATATATGACAGCTTTGAGCTACATATATTTTTGACGAACTTCATGATATAGAACTGAGATTAAATAATAGTACGTTTTTTATGTTTAAATTAATGTTCAACTTTATAAGTTCATTGTCCCTATTCACTTCGATGCAAGATCATAATCACTAACTATCAAAAATTAGATTTTAAAAAAATTGTTGTGAAGAAATAAATCCAAATAACCAATATCAGTGATCGCCGAAATTTTATATTATGAATAATGTTAATTGTCAAAATAGAATATTTCAGAAATTAGCTTGGGTTTAAACAGTTTTCTTAAGTATTTTGTTATTTGAAGATGATGGTTACGAAAACATAAGTTACATATCACAGTGAATGAAAATCAGATGTTGCTGTTCTACAAAAGATGTTTGACTTAATAAAATATATTGTGGATCATATGAGGTAGATAACTAAAATTTCCTATATTTTTCCCATAGTAATTATTACTGTTTGTCTAAATATTTAGTTTTTTTTATGTATTATATGTAAATCAATGTTCTTTTAGTCATAGGGCTCTTAATAAGCCAATAATGTATCCACTAAGAGCATAAGATAACTTGAGGAGATTAACTCGTAAAATGTAAATACCATAATTACAAGCATGTAAAAAGTCGATGTATGCCATGCATATAGAAATTAGTTGACTCCAAACATCTGAGTAAGATGATTACATCTTGTAAACATGAAAAATTCATTATAACACGAATTAGATCGACAAAATAAAATGATAGAATTATTCATGTTCTTACAATGTAATTACGTGATAAACCTTTCAGTATAACAACCAAATACACAATACTGAGATGAACCAAACAGATTTAATAGGCAATTATTTGTCAGTCTGAGAAATTTAATAGTAATAGTAGTAGCAGTTTTCTATTAGTTAGTTTTAAACACAAGTTATAAATGTAAACATTTTGGTTGTCAGCCAACAAAGCAATGTGACTGATATGCCTAAAGCATAATGTTTTTCAACATGACTGGAACTTGACCTACACATATGTAGTAACAGTTATTTTAGTTCGTTTGTGCATTACAACTACAGAAGGCTTAGTAAACCATAAAACTACTTTTCAATGTATGTTTTTCGTCACCGTCTTTATCCATCTCCTAGACTGTAATTTGTATTTCGACTTTGTTTATTTACACATTTACTATCAAATTTTAAGTAGTTTCTAATGATTGTTGTTCTAAGCGTTGGTCTACTTGGATAATTTAGTACTTAATTATTTCATGACAGTATCTTCATTACTACCTATCACTGCTACTACTATACTTCTGAAGCAGTGTTTTAAAGGTAAGTCACAGGCAGACATAAATTCAAACGACAATGGTTTGCTTGGATACCTTGTTTAAACATCTGTATAACTAAACTCAGTGTATTATCATGATTTGTGATGATTTGTATTTTATTTATTGAAATGTTTAGACATGCAGACAACATTCTTAGTAGCTTATCAGGATAATTTCAGATCAAAATGAATGAATAATATTTTGGCAAAATGTCGTCGAAGAGGTTTCTCTGATAATTTGGTATCACCACTCAATATACTAGACCTGGGCGGCACAGCACAAAGTGGAACTTTTGATATCAAATAAAATTAAACTGTGATTATGATCTTTGATACATTAGTGACATTGACACCACAAAAAAATTTACTAGGCCAGTGAACTCAACACTACCAAGATCATCAACCTGACCTACAAACTTCCACCATTTTAGCATGGTGACTAGTAGAACGCTGAATATGGCATATTCATTTGATCACAAAGAGCCAATGTTTAGATTACTCAAATCTTCGCCAAAAAATATAATATTAGTAAAGTTTTCATCATGAACTACAGATTATCTTCACTGTCTCAAAAGCACATCTTATTCCTTGTTATATAATTAAACCAAATATCTAACTTCTGCACAAGTCTTCTTTTTAATTGGGTAAGCATTATTTATGTAGAAAACTCATTCAGACTTTTGTCATTAGTCTACTTAAAAGGGCAAAAATGGCTATTATCTTTATATACTTTTCATATGATAAAAAATAAGAAGCGAAGCTTATGTTACTTTAATTCACTATATGTATGTAATACTTAGAATTCTTGACAAATTAAATTTCATAGTAGAAATATTGAAAATTTGCTTAAGATAAACCTGTTAGTATTTGTTTTTGGGTGATGACATAATTACTAAACAATTGTAACAAGTCTAAAGAAGTATAAAGAAACTAAACAACTTAAGTTGTTCAAAGTAAGCTAATACGTTTAATCAGTGTGTGTATGGACAAATATCCAATAATCTTAGAGACATTTACGCGTTATCAACCAGTATACAAAATAAAAAAAAAGAGATTTAATGACACATTAGGAGAAGGTAGAATGAATTCGTTATTTACTGACGACGGTGTGCTGGAGTTATCACTACTAGACAATAATCAGAGCTGTGTAACTTTTATTGTTATTATGATAACAATTGTTTAGAATAGCAGTAAAGTCACTGCAAAAGACCTGTATTAAGGTATGCACCACACAAACATAGACAGTGCATAAATGTACACTAACAGTTTATTCATGCCTTTTAGCCTCTATTCTGTATATCATTGTTATATTAGTCGATTTTAGAAGAATGATAAACTCTTGGAACTGTCTTTTAAAAAAACCATTTCATTTATTTTGTGCACATGCAAATCAGTTATTTTATTTCACTTATTGTCATGTTCCACTAGCTTTAACTACCCATTACACCCATGAACTGTTAACAGCGACTTTAGTAACTAGGTCCTCTGGTATTAGTTCTTGTTGAGCTTAACGTCTGCGTATAGCAGGATATGCAGTAGATCACATCATTAAAACCTTAAAATGTTTATTGCAGTACAGACATAAGCTCATAACTTTTTAGATTGATTGCCATATTAATTTCAATTAAATTAATAAATTTTTCATAATGGATTGATGTTTAATTACATAAATGTTATAAAACATTAAAAAATTAAGTTTATTTTCCTGTCCACGTCGTACGGGGTAGATAAAATGTGCGGAAATCAATAGGTTTGTTAATGAACAATCACATTTATTTCATTGATGGTTTATAAAAACCCATTTTTATCAAAACAAAGATGTTTGTTCCTTTTAGTAAATTCTCATCATGCTCTATGATTATGAATTCACAACTAATGATCACCGAACAAGAATGGTCGATTTTGAGGCAGATACATCATTCAGATATAAAAACTTATTACATATGAATTTGTGGTTAGTTAGTAAAATACAAGTGTTAATGTTTCATTAATATTCATATAACTTGTTTAACTTGTATACGTTAATATGATAATTGAAATAATAAGATTATTAGTTGATATTATATTGACACATGTAGATATGGAAAGCAGTTTGAGGTAGTCGGTAGGAAATCTTGTACTTAGGTTTCGAGATATTTAGTATTCGTCAGTAAGACGTACTCTAATCCTTGAGGGAACTTGTGTTTCTTTACGGATTCGATCACCTTCCATTTCTGTATGGTACTAATAATATTAAGTCACTTAGAATAGTGACCACATAACAATTTGTTTGGTATAATTAGATTTGCACTATAAAAGACCTGACAAGCATTCAATTGATCATCACACAGTGGTTAACCAATATACGTAAGTAACACAAGATGACAACATTATAATCAGGTCAATTGTTCAATTAAGCACTGAATAATATTTATATCGATAAAGTAAGAATTTGTGACATGCGGTGACTGATAATAATATAATAAACAAACTTGTACAAATCTGATAATAATAATACTAAGGATTATAATCAGTTAGTTTTTCATGAAAGCTCTACACTAATATGTTTATTCATTTGCATTAGTTTTAAAATCATTACCAAAATAATCGATGGCGTATTGAAGACAAAATTGTTGAATACGGTTCATACACGTGTATACACTAGTTCGACTGATCCTGTGGAGCCACTTACATTTATAGCACGATTCGGCAGGTCCATCATAGGATTTTCGAACGTCGCCTAGATTGGCTGATTAATGGTAAACTACAACAGTTCTATACTTGCATATTTGGTTGATGTAGAACATCAAGTAGACGTGAGGAAGGCTTTTAAAATCATTTATAGAGTCCCACTTAATCTACTGTATGGTTTACGTATGTGTCTTCTACATATAGTGAAAGCTAACGGTACCCACCTCAAACCAAACCTGTGTGGACCTAAGAGATTCATACAACCTTTTTCCCTGTCATGACCATCATAATAGCCAATGTTTCAGTGTTTTACCAATGGCACATTGAACTTAATTCTCTCATTATTATTATTATTACTAATACTTATACCATTATGATTTTATTTCTTTTCATAAATCCAAAATATGTTGTCTCTTAATTCTTAATTGACATTCTTCACCGTCAGATTTCTTGTAATTACTTTATCAGTGTTTTCTCCAATAGATATAGTGTAATCAACAATATGTCAATCCATTCGATTATCATTTGTATACTTTCAAAAAACTATAATTACCTTATTTACTCTCATGTCTTAATTGCTTTGTCAATTAGTCGTCTTAATTATTTTATAGACACTATTAGAACTATTAAAATTGTTATTTAGCATATAAACCATTTGGTAATGATTTTAAACTTATTGTAAATTATATGTGGATGTATTAGTGTACAGCTTTGATGAAAAGTTAATTTAAAAGAAATTTCTCCTCTCCGTACGTTCTTTCTTAGTGTTTAAATATGAATCTTTTCGTTATTGAAATTATAATCAATTTAAGCATGCATCGATATAGTCTATTTTGGATAAACATTCCTGTAAAATTTAAATATTCAGTCTAAAAATTACGTCATATGTGAGATTACATAAGAAGGAGAGGAGTGAATTTGACAATAATCAAATTCATTAAATGCATCTACGACTAATAATAATAACAACTATTATTATTATTATTTTTAGGAGAAAAAGAAAAATAGTAGTATGGAAAATCGAGAATGATAAGAACAAATAAACTAATTATTAGGATGAACTTGTATACCAATGTGCCCGTTGTACAAGGATGACTGTCTGGACTCAGTAGTCTAGTGGTGAACGCGGTGGCGTTCTACACGAAACGGGCTGAGTTCGAATCCCACTATGAACATCAACATTCGGATGCAGGTACATCCAGCCGGTGAGTCTCAAATAGGACTAAACGCGCGTCCTGGATTCCACTTGCCAGTTACAATCCAACTTATAAAAAATAAACTAACATTTCGATTAGATAAATTTACGTTATGGAATTGCTTAAAACGCGAAAGGTTATTCAAACACTACTCTATTTGGGCCATTGAATAATTAGGGTTGAAACTGACCTATTGGATATTGGGTTGGCCAGACTAAACCTATTCCTATTCTATAAACATAGCTCTGGTCTCTTAGTCCATGTGGCTATTACATCTTTCGTTTAAAGGATCATGGGTGTAACTGGTCCTGATAGATAACTATTCATGCAGTAGATTGTAGTAAATAGTTGATTCATGTTCGTAGCAAATATCAGTTTGAACTAAGTGGGTCAATATCGAACTGTTTTGATAACACCTTTGTTTAACCAATATATAAAGTGTTTGCAAGCAGGGAGCGTTAGTCATTATAACTTGCTCCACATAAACAATTAAATGGTTCGTTACAAAAGAGGTGAGAAATTTAGATTATCTCTTCTTCAGTATCACTGTCACTATCAGGAGGATGTAAAATATCATCTGCAGATTTCCAGCGTCGGATGATCTTTGGATGTCTGTTCGAATAGCCTATGTATCACCTCTAAATGATAGTCACATAAAGAATGCTTTTTCGCCTATAGTCTGGATGGTATCTCCCAATACTTTCGTGGCTGTTTATTAGTTTGCAAACTTTAAAGGGTAGCCATCCTACCGTAGAGTTATTTGTAAGGTTTTAGTTACTGTGTCGGCTTTGTCGAGAAAGCATATTGTTATAATCCCATAATGGAGGGTTTTCAATAAATGTTTTTTATGCCGTAGAGGAATAAAGCCAAGAAACTTTCTGAATTGTTCTGTCCAAGTGGTTTTCTTGTTCAGATTCCTTCTTAGTAAACTATCTATTCTCCTTATCAGCACAATATCCAGAAATTCTACTTTATCTTAATTTTCCCTTTTTCTTTCTATCTATATCTTCTCTTTATGTTGGCCAGATGAACTTTATTAATTAGCATGAGAATCTTAAATCATTTAGTATAGCGTCTGCAGGGAATGCATGTATCATTCATATGTCGTCAGCAGGATACGTACATATATAACCTATAATAGAGAATAAAGATTGACTTAAATCAAAACCTAAAATGACAGAAATTTTGAGGATCGCTGTAAAATGAAATATAACTCTGTTATTTGTTTATAGTAACAACATATTTTATTAAATCAGAATCACTGACGCTTAATGTTCACAAGTTAAAGATCTTTCAGCAATGTGAGATGACAAATGCATAGAAAATCGAACTTAGGAAGCAACTTTTCTTAGTAGACAGAATACTTTAAACTATAGAGTGAAAATTTAGTATGTGATAACATTAACATTCTCAACCCATGTGTTTGCAGTATAATTAATCATTTGGTCCCTAAGACAGTAGGAGCGTTATTCAAGGATTTACATTCTACAAATGATTATCTATGTGCGCATCATAGATGGTGGTTATTTTAGTTAACACGGTGAATATATTTTAACAGTACAAACGATTAACACCCATTTTCCTTATTGTGTTATTCTCGTTTATTATGCAACGTAATACTCATTAGGGCAATTAGTGATTGCTATTATCTTATATGCTTGGTGAAACTTCTAGTGAAGATAAAGAAAGTTTCTGGTTTACTCCCATAAATTATAATGAATTTCAATGAAATAAATGATTCTTTTCATTTTTTCATGAATACTGAATAAGTACAAGAAACAATGTATCATTATATTGAACAATGAACTAAATTTCATTTGCGACACAAATTAAATTAACACTATTCATTATTAAAATAATAATGAAAAATAAAAATTTTATATAAAAGTAAACAATATAGTCAATATTGTATAACACACAGATAGTTCAATATCTGTTGAACATTACACTTTAACCAGATTCTAAAATATCTTTTTCCTGAGTAATCATAAAGAAACTGGTACATTTATATACTAGTTGTAATTTACTTATTTGTTTTAGTTGTTTCTCATCATTAAGATTTATTCAATATGTAATGGTCTACTTCTAGCCTTCTATTAGTAATAAAACATTCCAGAACGTTTTCTGACATATGTAACTGTAATATTTGATTCTAGCACATAACTCTACTCACCTCTGCGTTACATAATTTGATTGTCAAGTGTCAACAATAATTTCTAAATAAATTTCCTTCTGTACGTATATTGAATCATTATAGGTTGTAAGCAGCTGAAGAGAACCAAACAAAATAAGATAAATTTATCGTATTCCACTCAAACGTTTATTCTTGCTCTTTTCAGATTAATAAAGTAAACTCTTTACATGAAGTTTGAAATTCCTTAGAAATAGTGTTTTGCAAAATTAACGCCAGATGAATAGGGAAGAAAATGTAAATAAATATTAAATCCAAAGGATGCGTGAATAAAAAATTGTGTTTCTACATACGCCGGTTGGACTGCAATGATCTAAGGAAAATAGCAGAATATGGTTTGCACAGAACCTGCATAATGCGTATTTCCCCTTCATATCTTAAGGCCACAGTTATATTTACGAATATCCTGGTCATTAAACTGACTTGATCAACTAGCCACATTTTTCCTAGTTTTAGCAAATGAGCAGATTATATCGTCTACATACTTATTTAGTCACGTTGATGTTTGTGACAGTACTTAAGAATCTACTGGGTCATTATATTATAGGCAATGAAATTTATTGTAATTATTCGTTTCGCTTTATTTAATTATATAAAAATATATTGTACTTTCTTTCTTTATATTGTAGACCTGTTATCATGTTAACGCTTTCTTTATGCTCCAGGCGATTAACTAAAGGAATTAAGTGCTAGAAATAAACCATTAATCCAATTATAACCAATTTCGTATAGTATTTCTTAATGCTTATCAATGTTTTTTTGTCTTTTATATGGTCTAAAATAAACATTGATCCTATTAGTAGTTATTGATGATAGGCAAGGATGAGCACAATTTAATTAAGAAGTCTCCTTCTATTATACTTAATCGGAACTTTAGCATATGTAGGATATTTCTCGGGCATAATCGCCTCAAAACGGTGATTATTTAAATTTAAATATACTATCCAGTTATAATGAACATAAATTAGATAACCTTCCAAACTTAAAGATCTTTAGTTCATTTTTCCTACATTAAGTGACATGAAATATACCCGCATTTTCCAGCTGACTGTCAGAGTACTTCGTATAGAAATTTCGTATATAGAAATAAAATAATTCTAAAAATCAATTCTGCTTAAAGCTAGTTATGGTTGGGAAGTGGAATAATAGTCAAGACAATCTGCTGACGATACAAAACGGAGATTAACCGGTCGCATCATATCAACAACATAAATAATTACAATTTAAGAAATCTGTTGAAATTCCAAGTGATGTTCATAAATATTCAGATAATCTGTTTTATTATCATGAGATCGTAAGTTCTTATTTCCTGTCTATAGCTAATAATGACCATATTATCCAATCAGTAAGACGCAACCTGGAGGCATATTTGTTTATTTGATTAAAATCTGCTTTAATAAAAGCTCTTATAAACTAACATCGTAGATTGTAAGTTACTGAAAAGTAATTTTGTGCGATTCCAATAGTGGATATTCATTAAAAGTGTAATGGATTAATTCATTTCACATCGACGACGTTATTTAGATTTCCTACAGATGGTTAGTTTCCCATAAATCTAAATCAAACGCTCAATTACTCGTACGGATTTTTAAATATCTAGTATATTTTTGTCCTCCTCATAAATGACAAATCTATTTTACGCTTCGCTAAGCATTATCTTCTAATTTAATGGTGGATTATGGATTTCACTGGCATTTAGACAGTTATAAAGTAATTTTATTGGCTATGAGATTGAGCGGCAAATAATCATACATAACTTCGGAAACAATCTAGGCTCTATGAAAGTAAACATTTAATTTTTGAAATGGCTGTTAAAAATCAAGAAAATTAAACCTAAAGCCTTTTAGTTAACCCTTACGAAAAAGTTTAGTTTCATATACTGGATATCAGTTTAAGGATTGTCCAAACATCCATGAACCAATAAAATCAACAAGATGACGTAGGATGAAAATTGAAAGTTACTAAAGCCATAGCAAAGAACGTCCTCACAATGTATTTTGAAAGAATATTTACAGCAGGAAATAACTTTTATACTACTCTTCATCTATAGAATACTTCATCACATTGTTTCCTGCTCTTATTTGAGAATATTCAATAATTCGATATTTCTATTTGATATGAATAAGAGATTTACTTTGGGTGATGTAAATGTCTTTTAAAAGTTGTAAATATTTACATGACATTCTTATAAAACAGTTATTTCATGCTCAACTTCACATAAACAATTTTAATTTGATGTCAGAAATTATAGAACTATTGGGAGTAATTAAACATTGATTTGATTTAAAACAGTCATAATAATTTTGATATAAATTACTACTTTTCAAAGTTTCATAAATTGTTGGGAGGTGTATTGAACAAGATGTAAAATAAAATACTTAATCATTATGTAATTTCAGAAATGAATTCAAATTTGTTTTACATAACTATGTGAAATCAACATAAATTCATATCTGTTGTTACCATTTTGAATGATTACTCACATGAAGAAAGAACAACGAATGTAACAGAAAAAGCTGAATTCATTTCGTGGTTTGTCTTCAAATGTTTTACAACCTAACGGACATTAGTAATAATCATTATTTGAACTCACCTTACTTACCTTATATCCTGTTATTCATTAAAAATCTGTCAGATTCAAACCGATTTGTGATATCAAAATAACATTCAGCAATCTTCATTACACCTATTTACAATCAATATCAGCTTACTAGTGGCATACTTTTCGAGGTAATTCCTGGGGTTCTATTAAGAAGACGTGACCAGCGATGTTTAGCCATGTCGTTTGTGAGACAGTTACTCACCGATGACAATTGAGAAAGTATAGCATATATATTACTAATTGACTGAGTTAGAAATATCAATCAATAAAATTTGCTCCAGTTCTCTAGTGACAAACCGTTTGCCGCGGAGACTGGAGGTCTTGAATTCGATCCTTTGTAAAGTTACGAAGGCGTGGTGCTGAGGAGTCCCATACAGGAACGAAACGGTTGTTCAACGCATTCTGGTGTATAGTGGTTCTCTAGTTCAAACCAATTCAACAATCTCCACAATACTCAACTACAATTGTGTGACATACTGGCACAATATTATTTAATTCTCTTCTTCGCATACTGGAGCATTAGCTACCGTAAAGATGAATCATACTGCGTCCTATTCAGTGTTGTTTATTCGAAAACTCTAGTGATGGTATATCTCTGCAACGCCACCAAATGTGGACGTTAATATCCACGTAGTCTATTTATTATAGACAACCATGCACTAACATGACATTATTGGTAGTGATAATTGCGAAACTATTGTGTTATCTGACGTTTGTTTACTTGACCAACACATCTTTTGTAGCTTTTAACAACTATGAATTTAGCATTCCATTGAGATCACTAAGGCATCCCCCCGTGAATAATGTACACTGACTTCATTTCAACATCTTGAACAAGCCTACCAAGTGGTGTATATGCAGTAATTAAACGTAGAATTTATTATTAATATTAATATTAATATTATTATTATTATTATTATTATTAGTGGATTTGCCAGAACACATTATTTTTTAATTAATGCATAGTATGAGCACGCAAATCATATTATTGTAAATTTTGCTATTATTTATGTTCTTATTCCTGCAAAATTTATATTTACCAGTGTTTATTAATACATCAATACGACCATGCCTGTAAACTGGAGTCAATTCTGTAGGGCATTTCAGGAAAGATTATATTATATATTATGTTAGAAAGAACGCTGCAAGTGCAGAAAAGTTATAAACGTATGTTCAAAGCAGTTTTCATATTTTCTGGAAGAAAATATTCTGCGTATACACGAAGACAAGTTTTTATATAATGAAAGTTAATGTCACAAGTTATGTAATCACAAATGGAAAATGGATAAATTAGTAGAATAGCAATGAATCATACTTATAGACTTTCTAATAACTAATAGTATGGACTAAGATGTCATTCCATCAAAAGTTTGAAACTAAAGCTACTTGGGCAACGCTAAGCTGATCACTATGTCTCTTGGAATACATATGTTTCCATTAAGCCTTTTAATAACAACAGCTTTGGCGAAGTTAGTTAGATGTCTTTTAAATATTGATTATTTTGAAACATTTTGAAACATTCGTCTTTACTGTCAAGAAGATGACAAGCAATCGCATCGGTGAAAATACTTTGATAATTTAGTCACATATGTAGTGATATATGCTTAGTAATTTAGATGATAACACTCCTTTCTGTTTTCCGAATATTAAGTGCATTGCTACAGAAATATACACTGGTAAACTCTTTTTTGGTGTGGGGGAGGGGGGTAGACATCAATATAACTTTGGAATTCGAACACGTTTATATGCCTTTCGTTGCACACTGGAGAAATTTTTTAATGTTGCGCTTAATCAGAAGTTCATTTTACTAAATATTTTATCACTTTTGTGCTAAACTCCTAAATAGATTGGCTCCCTCTCTACATGATACATTCTCCTAGTTGATAAACTTTTTGTA
The DNA here is from genome assembly GCA_034768735.1 of Schistosoma mekongi. Lineage (NCBI taxonomy): Eukaryota > Metazoa > Platyhelminthes > Trematoda > Strigeidida > Schistosomatidae > Schistosoma > Schistosoma mekongi. The sequence continues at coordinate 23,209,337 of CM068308.1, read as the reverse complement.
TAACAACTACATTTCAGTTGTTTTTAAATAACAGGTAGTTACTCGTCAACCATCTTCTTCGAATGTAATTTCTACTCACCAGTGAATGATGTTTTCAACAGAACTCGTCTGTAGCTCACTGGACAAAAGATACTGAAACTCAAACATTACCAACACTAACTGTCTTCTCTGTAAATAGACTTTTAATGTTGGTTGTTTGGTTTGCATTGAATACTAATACTGACTCTTGATATTGCACTTATGTTCCATTATAAACAGTATTCTAGGGTGCATCTTACTAAAAATGATCCGCTAATTGAGAGATATTTTTGTAAATGTTACAAACAACAAGATTATTGTTGATCTATCCTATAGATAACTCTGTCTCATCAATTATCGACTTCATTTCTGTTTGTTAAAGGTTGGTTATGAAGATACATGCTAAAATTAGAGCTACATGACTTCCAATTACAATCCCATCAACGTGATTACCAAAAATTGACAACAGTTCGGTACAATTGAGTTGAGTTTTGCCAAATATGCGAGGAAAATATGTAATTAAGTGCACTTGTAGCAGAATCACCAAATGAATGAAATTCATTAATAAGGTGTGTTATCTTTAGATTAATGACCTAAAGCAAGATAGTTATGAAGAACAGGGTTATCATTTTCTTAGAAATGAAAAATTATTGCTAACATATTTATCAATAAAAGAAAACTACGTAAGAGATTAGTAATGTAGCCTACAAACTGGAAGCTAACGTCACCATTGAAACACAAAGAATGACGTCAGCAAACTAAAGACTGAATAAGTTATGTACAATCCGATTGATGACAATTACTTCAACAATGCGTAATAATTTTGAAATCGCTTGGTTAGTGACTATTTTCAATGATCACAAAATATCTACTCTATATCTATTAGCGGGCAAGTGAAGTGAGATTGTATTGAATACATAAACGTTATATTTTAGTGCAACATCCCTCCGAAATGAACATAATAATTATTTTTGGTGTTTATTTCAAAGGGAATGTACGTATGACATAAAATATGTATCCTTGCATACACAATTGGAAGAAAATCGAGGCCTCTTTTGTGATCAGTCTAATCGCTAAAGGAAAACTTGATTGACGTTTAGAATCAGTCATCCTAGTTTCGTCTTCCCATGTCTAATACTTAACGAAAATTTATTTTTGGTTTAATTATCTTGATAATGACGAAACTTCACATAGAATTAGATGAAGTAACACACAACGTCCACACTGATTGGCTTCTATGTAAAAAATATTTTACCTGTATATTCTACCTGGAATAATACTATGACAAATATTTACTTACTGAATAATTCTGTTTTGACAGAGTAAAAGTACTGAACAGGATATTTGAAACTCTTCTAAAATAATGGTCCTATGCCAGAAAATCCTTGAAATGAAGACTTACATGGCAACTGTTCCAAGTACTGTAAAATAAGCTAAATAACTTACTCTAGTTAGCGCTTATTTTTATGTAAATGATTTTACCATTCACAGGCTAATAGTTTGGATCCACTTGTTTGCTTTTTCCGGTTATCCAAATTGGCATCTACAGCGAATCGCAAATCTTATAATTAAAGCAATGTTAAACATGCTTTTTCATATTGATTCGTGCCAAGTGACGCAGTGATCTAAGTCATTAATATTGTGGTAAAAAACGGAAAGAGCATTTCCTGTAGTACAAACATGCACCAGTTGAAGATATTACTTTGTTTCGATCAACTTCGAATTTCATTAACATTATTTACCCTTCTAGGAATTAAAACCATGACCTTCGAGACTGGCAACAGACATGAAACATTTAAATCACTAGGTTAGAATTTAACAGACCATATTTTTAGATTCAATTAAATCATAGTGCAGAACAATTACTGTTAAAAACGGAATTTGGGCACCATTTATCACGTTAATCCCTTTATTGTGAATGGCTACTATTAAAATAGGGGATTTATGGAAATTATTTGATGATGATATTTCTTCTAACTACAAAACTAACTTTGAATAAAGTAAACTCCACTACCCTGGTGTTATAAATAAGAATATACATTATTCTCCAATTATTTGAAGAAGTATCATTCAAAGTTTAACAAGTTCACTAAGCTGGGGAAATTATTTTCTCTTATTAAAAATATACAAGTGAACACATTACCTTTTGTGATTCATAGATTACTGAGTACTGACCTATGTAATGTTTGTGAAGTCATTTTGTTTCGACTGAGTATTATCGAACAAGTCGGGTTGAGATTACTAGTTTAGGTGACTAAACATAGTTTGCAGGTATAAGGTGGTTGAAAGTTGCCGGAAACAAACTGCAGAATCGAAATTCATACTAATAGTCATCAGTAAAACATGATGAATTCGTACACTTATCACCTAATGACTAGATAATTTATAATATTTCAGTAAAACAGGAGGGTGTCCACAGCCATAATTAGTTTAGTGACAACAATTTGAAACTGTGAAGCTTAGTAACAAAGAATTGAACTCACGGGATATCTTATAAGTCTTATAACACAAAATCCAGGTCTAAGTTTTTTGGCCAATTATCTTTAACCACTTAAAGTTGAATTAGTTATACCTAAGTTTTATGATTTGGAAATACCGAGTATTATTTATTTTCTCCTTTTTTATTTACTTAACTTTTTCTGTATTTTCAGCCAAATTTATTTTAATCATTTTTATTAAACAGAAGTTGCACTGGTGATTTTCACATCTATCCATTGACATATAGAATGTACTTAATAAAAGAACAGTTTGCATAAATTGTCTATTATGTAAATCAATGTAAGTCGACAGGTTAATATTGTCGTAAAAGAAAGTTTCCGTTTTAAGTCGATGATACATTTTCCTGTTTATAATATGGATAGTAATAATTATAAGATCACAATTAACTATCTATGCATAGTGATATGCGTAGTTTGTAGTGATTAGAAATATGGATTGAGACAAGAATGTTTGTTACCCTATCTAATAAGTTACATAAAATAAGTACAATCATTTATTTTATTCGTTTTTTTCTCTAATAGAGTCTATAAATTTTCCAGAATAGTTTTTTGTCTAACTGAAAAAAAATTACGTCATACCTTTCAAGTTAAAATGAGATTTTTAAGACGAACTAAAATGAACATTGGATACCTATCCTATGATTGTTAATCTATTCATCGATTATGCCTATGGTTATCAGTAAGTAATACATTACTATATTATTTCGGTTAAATATTCTATAATTAATGTATAGGGCGAAATTTCCCACTCCACTCTGATGATTAGTCGCTGGTTCTGTTTTATAAGCCTCTTCTAATATCATGAAGTTATTCCGTAAGTATGTATAGATCTTTGTCTGCTTTTTGTAATGTCCAGTAGTTAAAGTAATTAAACGGATTGTTACAACAAAGTTTGCACTCCGAGATCATTTTGTAATGACTAAGCTCGTTGAATTGTCAAATATCGACTGTCAGTCATTACAATTTTCAAAATATAGTACTAGTATGTTAATAAAAAAACAAAAATATCTGAATGTCTATATAAGAGCTCAATGAACTCTTGACAGTGATTGACTGTTCATAAGTGCAGTAATCAACATAAACTTGGCCATATGATTTGGCAATGTCATCCTAAGTAAAAATTTAAATCAATGATTTTTCAACTTCAATGAAGGTAAAAATCATCCAGATGAAGAGAATTGTAAGTGTTTATCTGAATGATGACGATGTTAACATACACAGTGCAATCAGTTATATTGGTTTTGGTTTTTATCATCTGATTACACTTTCGTAAGTGGATAGAAACTTTTTAGCATATAACTAATTACTAGATTAGTCTATGTTATTTTAATGTTCGAAATCTTAATTATGACTTTAATAAATTCTCTGATTTGGCGAGAAGCAAGAATATTTATCCAAATTGTAGATAATGAATCGTTTTTATATCATTAAGAATTTGATTCACAACTCTTTCTATAGTTAATGTCATACTGTTACTCTGTGTTATACAAAATTAAGAATCCATGCATCATAAGTCAATAGTATTCAACCATCTTGTATCTGATTTATTATTCTTACTGTATCTTATATATGATTAATTAAAAACTTCAAATCATATGATTGGCATTTAAGTGAAAAGTATGTTTTATATAAATTTTCTAATAAATAATGTTCATTTATTTTATTGTACAAACTCCTCTTTAAGCAAATATATTTTGAACCTATGCATAAGCGTTATTTATAATATTATGAATAAGAAATTCCTTCCTGCTGACTATTAGACGTCGACGACAATCAAATTATGCTAGTCATCTTTTACAACTTATAAATACATTATAATAATTTGACGCATCTTTCTGAAAAAAGTTACTTTTCATTCTTTTCCTCCATTTCTACACACATGGGAATATATATGATTGAAGTAATGGACTTAATGAAATATTAATGTTATTAATTGTTTTCTAACAGAATTGCCAATATTACTGATAGTAGTTGTAAAAGTATTGGTAAATTATATCTGTCAATCTTAGACATTATTTCATAAGAATTTTAATTATTTAGTACATTATATATATATACTTACTTACTTACTTATGCCCGTTACTCCTCGCTGAGGAGCATAGGCCGCTCACCAGGGTTCTCCATTTAACTCTGTCCTCAGAAATCCTTTCCAATTGTTTCCAGTTGCTGTTCATCCTTTTAATGTCTGCTTCCAATTCTCGACGCAGAGTGTTCTTTGGCCTTCCTCTTTTCCGTTTACCAACAGAATTCCATTTTAATGCTTGTCTCGTGACGCAGTCCGATGGTTTGAGTAATGTATGTCCTATCCATTTCCAACGTCTTTTCCTAATTTCCTCTTCGGCTGGAAGTTTGTTTGTTCTCTCCCATAGTAAGCTGTTGCTGATGATTTCCGGCCAACGGACATTCAGTATCTTGCGTATAAAACGCAAACCAGATTATATATATATAAAGGTATTTATAAATATAAATATATATTTATATAAGGTTTCTGTTGACTTTAAAACTACATTTTAGATTCATTCATCAGCGTTAATTGTAAAAATGGACTGAATTGTTATGTATTTTTATAATCTCGTAACACTTGACCCAATACTATCAGCGATTACGAAAATATATCTCAATATACTACACTACACTGTGAATATAATTCAACTTCTACTATTAAGTCTTTTATTCAGTTATATGTTTTCTGGTGAATGTACAATCGGTTATAAATTATCAGTTACTTGTTAAATTGGTGATTCATAGAAGTCTGTTCATTTGAGTTATACTTTTCATTACACACTTAGATCGATCAATATTGTCCAGTGTCAAGTACTGTATATTTAAAATAATAAGTCAGAATCCAATTATACATAATTTTACATTCAGTTAGTCTGCAATGTAACGTAACCATTACATAGGTGAACTTTCCAAATATTTGGTTATCACTAGATTAATTGTGTGCAACAAGTAAATTAATTTTCTCCGTAATCGTAATCTTGAGTCAGACCCTAACTTCTAGAACCACCTAAACCTTGAACATTAGTACTTTGATAAACCTTAATTCTGAACCCTGACACTAATCACAAGTAATGACTCCTATTCCTAACGCTACACAATTTATGACACCTAAAATTCAACTATCTGATCAAAATGTGTTCCTGTACGCTAACAATCAATAGTATAAGAATACTGTTTATCTGGATGAAAAGTTACGTTATCCTGCAATAGTAAATCTCCTACGTTTTAGCCTATTTTGTCCGTTTTTTTAATGAGTAAATTGTTGCCCTGAAATTATTAAATAATCACTGTGTGATGTGCCTACGTGCCATTTGTACACAAAAGTCAAACTGAACTGATTTTGAAACCATAACCACTGATCAGATATATGGTTTTAATTTCACTGATTATTACTTACCTACAAATATATTCATTACCACACAATTAGAAGTGGAACAGTAGCTTATCCGGATCATAAGTGAAAATTAAGCTTTCCCAGTTGATTTGTTCATTGATAGTTATATTCATGAACTAACAAGTATTCATCATTCTAATGAGGTAGTGATTATATCATATTGTTACAACTGAATACCATGAGAATTGTTTTTCGTTATCCAGCAAGAAAGTGAATTTCTATATCCTTTGACAATTTGTCCGTTGGTTTTCTTAATTGACTGTTAATTTGAGCTTTGTTAGAAATAGTGAACAAACTGTTTAATCTTTCTTAGTTCTCACTTGTACCGTGCATATGTAAAATACTATTTTAGATAAACATAAAGTCATAGTGTACCGTAAACAGCATAAAAATTACATAATTTATGCTAGACTAACTGATGAAGGCTGTGATAAAAATGTAGCCGACAGCTCGATGTTGGCAGATTACCGCCCATGATGTAGACACGTCTATTTTCTATTCTTGTAGTTACTATCACTTGTAATAATAAGTGACTTAGTCAATCTTGAAGATATACTAACTCTAAAACGTATAATGGATGCCAACAAGAAACAATTTCATGATTATTGGCTGTTTGATTCTACTACTTAGCAATCTCGAATTCTGATACAAACAACTATTAAAATATTAAAATAAAATGATACTATAAGTTCTTGCCCTATATAACACATTTTTCACAATGTGTTTCATCAAATTAAAAAAGATGTTTGTGAAGGTGAGAACTCAACAGGAAACCCTAGACCGAAACGTCGGGTTATTTAGCACTCATGGGCAAGACTTACTTGCGGTTTTACGTGGCACTTATTTCTCCCCGGCTGGTTCGATCTCAGGTCGCTCAGTTTTCAAGTGTGCAACCACTGACATTAAAACAACCAGGGAGCGACTGACCTCATGCAGGAGTGGGATGTATATGTTGTTTGGCAGCCCTGTAGTGACCAATTTAATGTTTATCAAGGTCTCTATAGTTGTGATCGAATTTCATCTACCTAGTTGTAACGCGACCACTGGTCCAAGTGATTAAACATCACTCACATTAAGAAAAATGGGAGCATACAATCTCTCAAAGATTGTAGGGACACCCCGCTGACGAGTGCTAAGTAGCACGAAACCTAGAAACTAAGGCTTTATGGTGACTACCTCAGATTAACCTTTCATCTTAACAGAGTGCGAGTGATCTGGAGCCACTTAGACTAGTGGCTGCACAACAACAATAGAATATAATTAACATTATAAAGGACTTGACAAACATCAGAATTAGTCACTACTCAGTAATCAACTATTGTATTTATCAGATTATTTTCTTCTCACTTCCAATAATTGACAGTCACGATGTTACACTCATAAACTCTGGTTGAGAAGCATTAATTTAAACTTCTGTGTATTCACAAACTTGTCAAGTAAATTTATGTATATCTAACAGGAAAGGAATTATATACTAATAGGCATTCATTATAATTAGGTTCAACTACTAATTAAAACACTCCTATTTATTGTACTGTAAAATACAATGACTTCAAATTTCATGCCTCAATAACTTATTTTATTGAAAAATTCTGAATAAAACTAGCTGACTAGAAATCGGATATTTTTAAACAACAACAGCTATTTGAATATTTGGTTACTTTTACTCTACCAAAATTTGCAAATTTCTCAGTCCTACAGTAGATTACCAATCATTCAACTTGTTCACCACTGATGTTGTTAATTTTAAGAAAAGGATGTCACTGGTTTGAATTATACGGGCAATATTCTTTACTACAAGATGACAGATATACCTTTGAAATAAGTGTCACCTGAAGTAAAAAGCTATGTAAATAGCTTCTTGTCTATTTACTTTAATTTTCTTAATGACAATCTAAATGTCATACCACTTAGTTTAGCATCCATATTACAACATAATCGATTGTAAATGACTAGATCTAAGGAGACTAGAAAACATGTCATTGATCACTATGAAATAAGTAACTGCATGAATATTCACCTCTAACCATTAAAGTTTTCACTTTTCCCTAAATGAGTATATTTGTCTTAATCTGTATGTTTGAATATAAAATAAAAGATTCTACTAAATTTTAATGTCATGCAACATGTTAAAAACATATGATAACAGTTTTCAAAGGTACAAAAATATTAATAATAAATAAAATTACATACAGTAATTCCGATAGAAGTAAAGGATCTTTAAGTTATAGACTTTTAGATAAAACATTTCTAAGGATATGAGTTATCATAACTATTTGAACTTCACAATAACTTTGTTAGAATTATGCTACTCTAAGTGAATAAATTATCATGTACAAACATGTTAATAATTGTTTCTTAAGGTCATAAAAAAAAACATTTTCTTTTTAAAATTAAAGTTCCATTTAAATAATTAAAGAGGTAAGTATAAAGATGATGAACTTAATGATTTATAAAACAAAGATGAAATGAGATCCAAGAAATAAAATGATATCATTAGATTCGTATTCAATCGAATGAATTATTTAAATGATAAATTTGTCAAATGAGGTATATATGAATGTAATTTGCTTGTAATATGGTTCATTATATTTTGTAGATAATAAATAACCATCACTTGTTGAATAACTAGGAGCGTCTTGAATTACGTATATGGAATTCATTTACTTGATTTGTTAAAGTATATTCAGTGGCAATTTAAATTTAAATGAAAGTACTTATTTATGCTAGTCAGATATTCAGGGATAAGTCAAATAAAACACAAATGGCACTTAAATGTCACAGTGTGAACCAACCATAGTTTCACATCTACTAGAAACAAAGAACTACTGAAATTCTGTTGTGTTTGGAACCTTTTTATCATTTTCATCCTCAGATCCTACAGGAATTGAAGTCTATGAGTCGGAATCCATTATTTTTCATTCCATTTTGAGATAAACTGCATGACCACATCTAATATCACAAGTGATGTTAAGCTTTTAATTCAGGACATTAAAGAAAACCCACTAATATTCTTTTTTAACTGATGACTGATTTCAGGAGGATTAGCAATAATATAATATGAATATAGTCTTACCGTGTCGAGTTTGAAGTAGCAAACCATCAATGGTACTGGTTAAAATCAGTCAAAATACATGGAATTGTGTGAAATCAGAAAATTCTACCACTGGATTTTAATTCAGCTGCATAAATGTTAGGTACTTACTGACAAGCAGGTCATGGGTTCAATCATTAAAGGGACACAACTGAGAAATCTCACGTTTCTAAATTTAGTCACTTGTAATATAGCACAATCACAGTGACCATTAATTATTTTATTCCTAACAAATACAGAGTAGTCACTAAAATATCACTGAAGGTAATTTAATTCTCAGGTATTATGAAGTGTGTGAACTAACAAAAGATAAGTCTCTTTACCTACGTATCATGTGATACACTACTTATTTATGCGTTTGCTATTACTAATATACTTTTAGGCATATAATGACTTTACCATGACTTTAATATACACTTTAACAGTTTGTGTAGACGGCTGATAAAGTTAAACCAATCTTATTAAGTGAAATATCTAGTAAAGTGTTTTATTTTATTAAGACCGTTACTTATTACTCACTCAAATTATTATGTTTGAGTAGTGTATTGATTAGCCACAGAGTTTTTTATTTAGTGAGTTTTACCAAAAAATTATCCTTTTCTTAAAACCGAATATTTACATAATCGGATTAAAAAAGAAACGGGATTAATTTCAGTCTAAATGATTGTATACACTATTTCATAGCCAATTTAACTAGCACTGAAAATTCTTGTTTCAATATGCTTTGCAGATCAATCATTTTCATTAATTTCACACATATAAGCCAATCAAATACCTATCACTTAGTTAAATCTTCAAAACATTAGTCATATTTCCGATAACCATATCCTGTATTTTCGGTATTTATAGACGTTTATAGAAGCTTATGAGTTACGTAATGACTAAAATAAGTAATCAACACTATTGTTATGTTTATTGAATTCGTGGAAGATTTATGTTGGCAAGGTACCACAAAAAACCAGAGAGCACTAAACAGCTGTTTAGTGCTCTCTGGTTTTCAGTGGTACACTGCCAAAATCAATCTGTGATGAATTCAGTCAACTAAATTTAATACCACAAACAATCTCAATTCAGTTACCATTGTAATGTGTTAGTTATTATGTGATCGCAGTGTTGCGTATGTGTATGAACCATTTATCTTTACATAGAGTTCACATCTGTCATCTAGTTGTATGTAAGAAGAGTAGACGAAAAACTTTTATTTTTATAATTTTTCAGGATATTCTGTTTCAAATTGTGTAAAAACTGTTATTGTTTGGACTTTTATTAGAAGGCGGTTACTACCTGAGATAAGTTTATCTATCATGGAGGCTTCAGTGTAATTACCATATTAAGTAACTATTTTTTTTCAGCCTATACACCTGTTTTACCTTTTAGTTCAAGATATAGCTAATATTTTGGATTTTTCGTTGTCCTTTTAATCTCATTCCGTCAATTCAACTTAAGTGTCTTGATTAAAGAGTTAATGACAAGAAAGAATGTAACAATAAGTTATTTATCTTTGTTACATTGTACTGAAACGAAATGAACATTAAGTTTACATCATAATAGATTTCCTAACTCTTAATAATATAATGGTTATTCCATAAATTGGCAACCGATAAATATACATTTCGATATTTTTGGGAAAATTAACTAGAAGAACTAAAACACAATTAATGATATAACTGACAATAAAATTTCTATAAAGTAACAATAGTACTTGTTTTCTGTTATAAAGTACTGAAACATACCAAAAATACTGAAATATAATTTATGAGGATTTAATTGAGTGCCTTCATTAACTAGGTATCATACATACATACAATAAACAGGACAAACATTTAAGGTTAGTATATACTACTAAAATAGCTTGGATAAAATTGTTAGTGGATAGTGATATTTTAAAAATTTATTTTCAATGTAGATCTAATTGAAAAAATATTGATGTTTAATGTCAATAAATATGTACCGAAGAAACGTTAATGGTTATAATCAACTCTGGAAAATGTTACGAAAAGCGTTTCCATAGTTAAACTTATCGGATGGTGTTTTGATTGCTTATTGATTAAAGTTCAATGAGATGTTGATTCAAAACTTTAAATCTAGCTTATGTTAAATGCAACTGAGGAAACTGAATATATCTATTTTACTACATTATCCAGGATAATTTTTTTAAGGACTATTTATGTTCTACAAATTTGCTTTGTAAAAAAGGCAGTAACGAACAAGAGACAAGCAGGAGGTTCTCACTTTATCTTCTATGCGAAACGTAATGACCTTATTACTAATGCCATTGGAGATCTCATAAGATTGTTTTAGGAAACTTTTTAAGTGCTGTAGTTCATTCAGGCTGCTCCATCGGTTTTATCATCTTATCATCATTCTATTTAATAATGAATGTATAAACACAGTTCTTTTACAACCAGTGTTTCGTTAATAAGGTTATACGTTCATTTTTTCGTTGAGTAGCTTTATTTTACACTGTGGCTTTCCTTATCCCTGATAACTATTGTGATTATATTTACCATTTGGGAGTGTATCAGCATTCTTTCTATTTCCTTCAGAAACTTCTGTTTTTATTCTGGGTCAGTTAATCCGCTATATTTTATATTCGATGTTGAAATGATTCGCTATTAATTAGAGCATGAAAACCTTACTCTTACCGAAAATTAAATTGCCGTTTAATTAACAAAGTATTTCGTTCTGATGACTTCGATTACAGACAACTTCAGATAAACTGTTTAGCTGACATGTGAATACATTTATTTATCAAAAGAAAATGCATTTAGAATACCTTTATTCTGGATAAATTATATGAATATAACTTGTACTTCACTAATTAGAATAAGTTGTCATCATTGGGTTCATCAGCAAAATCATTTGGATGACTGCGAATGGTGATGGATTTTCCGAGCTGTCTGACATAAGTTATGATCAATATAGTTTTAAATAATCAAACGTGAAACAGGATTAAATGCATGATCGTGACTTAGTACATATTGGATGAAATTATATAAATGAACTGATGGATTCTAAACTTATTTACAGATCCAGTTTGTGATTGTATGTGTATAGCTTTGAAACTATCAGGAACGAAAAAATAACATTTGATGGGAGCAAGAACAAAATCAGAAATATGATATTCCCTGCGAAACTGGTTTTTTTAAAGTTACAATACTTAGATGATAATATCAGTTGGGAGACGACACAACTACCCGATTGTAAGAGCAGGGAATAAATATGAAATTGATAAATTTCCCACACACGTGTGTATCAGTCAGTATAACGGCGTTTATAAAAGCAGTTATCCTGAGCAAACGATAAGTTAAATCATCATAAAGCCAACACTTGGATGTTTTAGAAATGCCCTGTTTTGTCAGCCTTTTTTAAAAACTTCGTTACAATTTTTATTACTACAGTAGTGTGTCTTTTCATAACTTCTAAATTTATTGCTATTTATGCTTTACATTGTGATGACAGCCACTTAATTCTAACGTAAAAGTCTTGAACATTAAATATTTTGTCATGATTTCATCAACTATAGCAATAAGGATTATATAATCTACCATACTCCAAACCATTTTATTATGTTCATACTTTCACACACCATAATTACTTCATCTAATCTTACGTGCCAATTACTTTGTGAGTCCTTCGCAATGACTTTTACAAACACCAAATATCCGATAATGACTTTATGACTTCTACATTAGATTTTTATTAGTATAGAGAAATGATAAAAGACTAACTGTAAATAAATATTTGTCTACTCCCTTCATCTTTTTTAAATGAAAAGCAACTGTTATTCAGTGATAATTTTCTAGCTGCTCATTGTTTGTTTATGTACCAAATAAAAGGTTATCATGAAAATCTTATTGATTTAAAGTAAGCGTTTGTTATATATGGAACAATAAGCAATTCATATCGATGTAATTACCCTTCAGTATTTAGGTTCACGCACGAAGATCCTTTTCATTCAAAATTCATCCAACAATTATGTTATTACCTATTCTCTTATAACTATGCAACACGTTCCTTCTTTAACTTCACAATAATTACGTTATACCCTCCTTTTCACTTTTACTAACTCTATCTATAAACATCTACTCTTAATTTGCAACATATATATGCATGAAAAATCTAACTACAGTTATTAGCATAATCTACGTCTCTATTCTAACTATCATGACCTCTAGAAAGACAAAATATGTCAAATATTTAATTCACTATCACTCGTAATAACTGTAAATTGTTTGCAGTTGATAAGAAGCCTTGAAATAAAGTGATGAATACAGTCTATTCGGTAAATCTTTTTCTTCTAGTGTCATTCAAATTTATAGAGGAATCTGATTGTGTCAAACTTGATATCATTTATTTGAAACCAAGTTTTCATACTATCAATTATCTATAAGTAGTTTACAATGAATACATTGATTATTTATTAAATCACCTGATTTATTATTTACATTTGTACAAATTTATTAGAAAATTTACAAAGAAGATTCACATAATCTAATGTACATAATCAGTGTACTTATTAAGTCTTATTGTAACTATTTCATATTTCATTAAATGAATTCATATTCAGTGAATCTAGCAAACTATTATGTTTTAAATTATTTAATTTATAACTTGAATATTTATTTGAATTTTGTTTAAATTTATCACATTTATTTATACGTTTCCATGCATTTCCATGAATTGGACAATCTGTATTAGTTGAATTTTCTATTGAATTGTTTAAATTCTCATGTTTATTTATTAATCCATGTATTGGACAAGAATTAAGATTAAATGATTTATCAGATTTTATATTACTACTTTGACTAACATATTGATACTTATTAGAATGTTGATAAAGTGAATATGGATTAGATGAATTAAAAATTTGTTTTAATGATAATGAATTATTTGATAATGAATAATTTTGTTTAGTTAAACAATGATTTTCATTTTTATTATTTAATGTATAAATTAATTCAGGTGAATGATTTGTTGATTTAACATTAAGAGTGTAATAAGTTTTAGGTTTTGATTGGTTTATTAGTGTAATACAATCATTATTGTTTAGAGTGTAATCAATTGAATCTTCACAATTTTGTGATGCATTCGATGTTAAATAACCCATATCACTACTACTTTGTGGTGATGGTGTTTCATATTTCATGGAATAATTTAATAACTTAGTTTGTAATATACTTTTATGATTATCTTTTAATAATTCAGTTGTATTATATTTCTGTCTATTAGGCAATTTATCATCCATTTCATGAATTGTATCATTCATTTGTGCATTGACTACAGTTTCATTATGTAATTTTGACATTGGAATGTAATCAGTGCATTTATTATTATTACTATTAATAATATTTATATTGTTACCTAGAGAATTCTTAGTTAATTGTGTAACAGATTGACTGTTATCATTATTCATATTTGTAGTAGAAGTTATTGATTTTTCATAAGTTACATTATGTGGTTCAATATTCACTGTTAACTCGTTATTGGAATTTATAATCTTATGATTTTTAAAGGATACACGTCTTTGGTAAACACATTTCATTATGAATAAACCAATTATAATGAATATTATATTAAATAAAACAATGAAAATAATAACATTAATTGAATTAAACAATGAATTAGAATCTAATTTAACAATGGAATTTTTATTCAATAATTGTAATGGTTCATCTTTTACAATTGATTTTTGAACATGAACATAGAATGTAGCTGATGCATAACCTTTATGATTACTTGCTTGACATTTGTAATAACCTTCATCTGTAGTTTTATCTAATTGTTTAAAATATAAAGTTGTTGTAAATTTTACTCCAGGACTAACAGTTTGAATAAAACGTGACCAATGAGGTTGTATTAATACGCCATTATAAAACCATTGAATTTGCATTTTTGGCTCACTAATAAATGAACAAACCAAAGTTAAATTTTCACCATGTATACCATAAACATGAATAGGTGTGGTAACTGAGTCTGTATGATTCATTTTTATATTGTTATTATTAGTAATGTTAGGTACTGATGGTATCGTATGCATTAATTCCGGTTCACATTGTAATGAAGTCAAATTCAGATACATTAATGCTATATTTTGATATTGTGGTGGTGAATCACATACACCACCTGGTTTTGAATTAATATATAAAGCTTTCTTTGGAAGTCGATTTAACCATCGACGAAACCATAATATCTGACAATCACATATCCATTTTACACCATCTAAATTTAAATATGAAAAGTGTTCCGGTCTAAGACCGTGTAATGCATCTTCCATAAGATTAACAAATGTATTATGAGCTAGATTCAAATGATGTAATCTACTTAAACCATTGAATGTATCTGGTTCTGTATAAATTTTATTTGGTAATAAACTCATTTCTAACCTATTTAAACTACTACCCATAGCATATAAAAATTTAGCTGGTAGTAAACTTAATGCATTTCCACTTAAATCTAAATAACTTACATGAATTAGTTGTGAAAATGCTGTCACAGGGAATGGATTATAATAATTTGATGTTAACTGATTAAAACGTAAATCTAACCAAATTAATGTCTTAGCTATTGGTATGAAAGCACGTTCAGTTATTTTATATATTTTATTATTAGCTAAAATTAATTTACGTATATTATATAATCGTGTAAATGTATCTTCATGTAATATTTCAATAAGATTATAAGATAGATCTAATTCAATTGTATTTTCATGTATAAATCCAGGTAATGTTGTTAATCCTTTATGAGAACAATGAAATAATTCAATATCTGATTGTAATATGCATGAATTACAATGAATATGTTTATCATCAAATATAATAAATATTAATAATGGAATAAAAATAATGTGAATACATTGATAAAACATTGCTCATCATGTATACTATAATAAGACATATTAAAACATTTCTGTTTGTTTTTTATTATTTTCATGGATTTCACTTATTGACAATAATACTTGACAATGAACAGTGATAATATTGAAATGGTAAACATTTGTTATTGAATTTACTCCACTACTTGTCTTTTGTTCATTCTCTGCACTGATAGAAAACAAAACTAACTTTACATAATAATCCTTTAAAATGACATCAGTTAATAATTGTATTATCGTTTCATTACTGTTTACTGGATAACCATAGTTTATTTTATCAGTTATCAAAACATATTATCTGTCTATATAAAATAAGCATTTTATAAAAATCTACCAATCAAAATTAATTTATTATTTTCTAAGTATAATGATTGAAAAGAGAAGAAATGAAATTAACACAAAGATTGTGACATGCATAGAAGTGATGAATTTATTCAATAGTCAATTTTCTTCTTTTTGATTTTTATTTTAAATTTTGATGTTACTCCTCCAAGAAAAAGACTTAGATAGATTTCATATTTAACGTTCTAAAATAAAAATGTAATATTCTGAGCACTAACATACTTTTCGTAATATAGGATTACATATGAAATCAGTCAACAACCTAACTAAACTGATATACTTTATGTGATATTGTGTAGTGGATACTACTTATAAGGTCATCAATATTTAGTAGGTAGCAGAGCGTCAAAGGAAATTAGAAAGAATCAGTAAACAGCATACAAGGCGAGTTGCGAGGTGGCAAGAAGTAAAGCCTAATTAAAATACTGAGGAGAATCGTGAACAATCAAGAGAAGCAAGCTAATAAACGACACAGTCCAGAGGACGCGGAGAATGTGCAAATTGATGCTTGGAAGTAAGGTATATAATATTGTATGACACTGTTTTCGCCTAACTAATCGTTGCTTACCCAATTGGTATTTTTCACAACTATAGTGGGTACTGCTTATAAGATCGTCCATAAGTAGTAAGCAACGGAACGTCGCGTGAAGTTGAAAACATCGAACAGCATATGAGGTGAGTTGCGAGGTGACAAGCAGCAAAACCTTATCACAATACACAGGAAAAACAAAGACAACTAAGGCAAGCAAGTCTAAAGACAACTAAGGCAAGCAAGCCTAAAGCCAACATTGATCGAGGAATGTAATTAAAAGTAATATAATTATTTATGATGTTTTCTATTTTCACGAGACAAATAATTACCTTATCATAGTAACAATAGCACCAATAATAAAGCTTTCTATTGATTAATGTAGGCAGTTTATTGCTTTTTTTTATAAATAAGTCGATAGATGTTTTGTCAGTTTATTCTAGATTCATGAAGAGAACTGGTAGAAATTTAAGCGGATAATGTACAGTGGTATGTTGATTTATTATGAAAGATTTCGAACCAACATGATGAAATTATTTTTTGGAAAAATTATTTTTAACACTAGTAATTAAAATATTTGTCAATAGAAGCGTTGTGAACCCACCAATAAATTTTTAATAAGTAAAACAAACAATTTATTGTTTGAATTAGATTGTGATTGATGAGCGGAATCCAAGATACGCACTTTGTCCTATTTGGAACTCGTTGGGTGAAAGTACCTGTATCCCATTGTTGATATGTACACTGGGATTCGAAATCGATTCGTCTCTTACCAAACGCCACCGCGTCCACCACTAGGCTACTGAATCCAGACGTACATCTACGACCCTACCAAAAAGGTCGTTATTAGCACAGGATATCGAACGTGAAGCAGTTACCTAATGATGGTTGTGGGTGAGGCCACTCAATATTTTACGAATCGATTGGGCTTAGAAATATCGACTGCCAAACACCACCTCATTGTTCTTGCGGTTAACTGTTAGCAACGAAACTTGGGGGTCCTAGGTTCGGTTTCCTGAAATAGTGGTCGTGAGTTCACAACTCTGTCGTTATCCCATACTAGGTCATGATAAGAGTCCACTTCTTGGTTTTTAACAGATGTATAACACAGGTCACTGCATGACATCAACTTAAAGGACATTTTATTACACCCGAATAAAAAAAATATTATCTAGGTTGTAGCAAGATAAATAATGATTTATTCCACTCACGAATGTTTTTTACGCTTCAATACAGTGATGATATTTTCATTATCTTTTTAAAGATCATTTTTACGCTCTAAAACAATAGGCTCTTAGATGAGATAGTTATCGTTCGTTTAATAAACGGGTGGTTGGTTTCAGGGAAAATTTTGATGGTTAAATTACGAGATCATTTTATGTTGCGTGATACATTAGTTTATTTATTCATCACTTTCAAACGATATTGTGTGACCTGTTAAGCATATGAGTTATGTAGTAAGATTAGAATATTAAATAAAATCTGCTAGATTAAAGCCAAAATCTGTTTAAACAATTTTATTATTTCTATTTGTTGATAGTTTAAGTGGTTACCTAAATCTGACACAGTTTGAAATACTGGAATTTTAATAGGCAATCAGGAGAGCTGTTTCATCCTAATACTAGTTACTTACTGTTTATGTTACTTCATAATCATATACATATACATGAATCTACCGGAAAACAGATGACTTGAAGGAATGTAAATTAATGGATAATATAAGATAGATATGTGTTGATTAAACAACACCCCCGATAAATAGATTAAATTTTTGTTTACGTAAAGGAGTATAGTTAGTTAAATGTTCTCTTCGCTAAGAAGAGATCGCTATAATATTCATTGTCATTAATTTAAAATTTTGATAGGTGTAATCATTTACAATATTTCCTCATTTATGCGTGTGAGGATAACACATTAAAATATCTAACTAAAAATACAACAGTGAAAAATGTATATCGTGAAATCACAAATTAGTAAAAAGTGCATTAAATAAAAGTCAATAAGGGTTAATCCAATTCGATTAATAAAACAAAAAAGTGAAAAATAAATAAAGAAATATTTTAACGCAGGCAACAAAAATGTATTAACATATACATATGTATATACATACATATATATATATAACTTCGCCTGGAGCCCCCTAGGGTTGCTGCCTGTCCCAAGCCCGGATAAAGGAGGAGGGTTGGGCATGGGGTTAGCAACCTGATCCCGTAAAATAACATCCTTGCTAAAAAAAACGCTAACCAGTAAAAACCTTTATAACCATTTTTATTCCGCCCTGGGAGTTGGAAGGTGTGTTATGACGCCTCATGGTGAAAGCCGAGTTTCTTCGGTAGCCACAAGGCCGATGTCTCTTCTGACGACCAGAGCTACAATTAATATAGGTACGTGGAATGTCCGCACGATGTGGAAGACAGGGAGAACCATGCAAATAGCTGAAGAAATGAGAAGGTACAACCTGAAGATACTTGGAATAAGCGAAACGCATTGGTTGCAAGCTGGACAGCAACAGTTATCCTCGGGAAACGTGCTTTGATACTCCGGCCACGAAGAAGAAAACGCCCCACACACACAAAGAGTAGCATTAGTGTTGTCCCAAGAAGCAAGGAAGTCTCTTGCAGGATGGGAACCTCATGGACCTAGGATCATCGCAGCATCCTCCAAGCCGAAGGAAGGGATTGCAACGAATGTCGTCCAGTGCTACGCACCCACCAATGACAGCCACGAAGACGACAAAGACCAGTTCTATGCGAGGCTGCAGTCAATCATCGAGAAATGTTCAGCCAAGGACCTGACCATTCTGATGGGGGACTTCAACGCCAAGGTTGGAGTGGACAACACCGGGTATGAAGACATCATGGGAAAAAATGGACTGGGAGAAAGGAATGATAATGGTGAGAGGCTTGCGAATTTGTGACTTCAACAAAATGATTATAGGTGGCACCATATTCTCCCACAAACGTATGCACAAAACTACATGGGTTTCACCGGATCACATTACGGAGAACCAAATCGGCCACATCTACATCAATAAGAAGTGTAGAAGGACCATGGAAGACGTAAGAGCAAGGAGAGGAGCTGACACAGCTTCCGATCACCATCTGGTGGTGGCTAAAATAAAACTGAAGCTGAGGAAGTAATGGACAACTGGAGAAGTAGTATAACACAAGTTCAGTACAGCCCTTCTCCGGGATACTAACAAACGCAACGAATTCAAAATAACTCTCAACAAGAGGTTCCAGGCATTTCATGATCTACTAGAAAAAGGTGGAACTAATATGGAAGACAACTGGAAAGAGATAAAGAAAACAATAACTTCAACATGTCAGGAGGTTTTGTGTCCCAAGAAACAACACCAAAGGGAATGGATTTCTGTGGGTGCTCTGGACAAGATCTATGAAAGGAGGAACAGGAAGACAGCGATCAATAACAGCTGAACAAGAGCAGAGAAAGCCAAGGCACAGGCCGAATACACCGAAGTCAACAAGCAAGTGAAGAGGAGCATCAGGTTGGATAAACGAAAATTTGTTGAGGACCTAGCAATGACAGCAGAAAAAGCTGCAAGGGAAGGAAATATGAGGCTCTCATACGATACAACGATGAAGTTAGCTGGGAAATTCAACAAGCCAGAACGGCCAATCAAGAACAAGGCTGGCAAACCAATCACTGAAGTGCATGAACAACGGAACAGGTGGGTAGAGCACTTTCAAGAACTCTTGAATAGACCAGCCCCACTGAACCCACCAGTCATCGAAGCAGCAGCCACGGATCTCCCTATAAGCACAGACCCACCAACAGTCGAAGAAATCAAAATGGCCATCAGACAGATCAAGAGTGGCAAGTCAGCAGGACCAGACAACATACCAGCGGAGGCACTGAAGACAGATATAGAAACAACTTCAAAGATACTCCACATTCTCTTCAGGAAGATTTGGGAAGAAGAACAAGTTCCAGCAGACTGCAAAGAAGGGTACCTCATCAAGATACCAAAGAAAGGCGATCTCAGCAATTGTGAGTACTACAGAGGCATTACCCTACTTTCAGTACCAGGAAAGGTCTTCAACAGAGTGTTATTGAACAGATTAAAGGACCCAGTCGACGGCCAACTCCGAGATCAACAGGCCGGATTCCGTAAAGATCGATCATGTACCGATCAAATCGCTACTCTACGATTCATTGTTGAACAATCAATTGAATGGAATTCACCACTTTACATCAACTTCATCGACTATGAAAAAGCATTCGACAGCGTGGATAGGAGAATATTATGGAGCCTTCTACGGCATTACGGCGTACCCGAGAAGATAGTCAACATCATACGGAATTCTCACGACGGACTACATTGTAAAATCGTGCATGGAGGTCAGCTCACAGATTCATTCGAAGTGAAGACCGGTGTCAGACAAGGCTGCTTACTCTCGCCCTTCCTCTTCCTACTGGTCATCGACTGGATCATGAAGACTGCAACATCTGAAGACACTCTCGGAATACAATGGACAACATCGACGCAACTAGATGACTTGGACTTTGCAGATGACCTAGCTCTTCACTCTCACACACAACATCAAATGCAGATGAAGACGAACAATGTAGCAGCAGCCTCAGCAGCAGTAGGCCTCAACATACACAAAGGGAAAAGCAAGATACTCCGATACAGAACAACAAACACTAACCCAATTATACTTGACGGAAAAACTCTGGAAGACGTTGAGACGTTTACATATTTCGGTAGCATAATCGACAAACAAGGATGGTCTGACTCGGATGTGAAGGCGCGGATTGGTAAGGCAAGGGAAGCATTTCTGAAACTGAAAAACATCTGAAACTCAAACCAACTTTCAGTCAATATTAAAGTCAAAATTTTAAATAAAAATATGAAGACAGTTTTGTTGTATGGAGCTGAAACATAGAGAAATACGAAAAGAATCCTTCAGAAGATACAAGTATATATAAACAAATATCTGCGTAAGATTCATCGGATTCGTTGGCCAGATACCATCAACAACAAATCTCAGTGGTAGAAAACTAACAAAATTCCAGCCGAGGAAGAAAATAGAAACAAACACTGGAGATGGATAAGAAACACAATGACGGATGAATTCAACATCATTCGCATATCTCCAATTGACACTGTGTATACTATTAAAATCCGTGCTCCGGGAGAGGCTCGAACTCTCGACCTCCGCATTATAAGTACGGCGCTCTAACCAACTAAGCTACCGGAGCACGTGCGCGGCACTACAATCATCAATCGTCATTCATCATCACAATCACCAACAATTTCATCAACAACTTCATCTACTTCAACATTATCATCACCATCATCACCATCATCATCACCATCACCATCACCATCACCAACACTACCATCACTATCACCAACACCACCATCAGCATCAGCTCCAGCGTCAGTACCAGAAACAACATCAACATCACCAACTACACTACACCAATCTTCGCCTAGACATGACACATAACAACAATTCTATACACATCACTACACGTCGACTGTCAACTATTACTATCAAACAACACCATCACATATATTGTATCTCATCGTCTCTGCACACTCAAAATATTCACCACATCGTAGAGACACTCAGCACCCACCGCAATCCTACAACTGACCTACAAAACATCACGTGTCTCATCCTCTTCATAACTCCTCACAATCAATCGATTCACATCTATGCATACCATCAATTCATTAACATCATCCAACCAGTCTCATACATATGACAGTTTGTTGTATTTCAGTACCAACAACAAACCGAATGTCGGCGTCGTTCACTAACCAATCATCGATTCGAACGAATTCCACAAGTGAACAGAAACTGTGCACTCATGGCTGACTTGACAGGAAACGTCTCGAAGTGACTGTCGACCGAATACACATCAACTCGGTGATGAGGAATGGTCGAATACCATGTCGTCGGCGTACATATTTGCAGTCGATTAGGCTTCACGCATGAACCACAATCAATGACACGTGAACATTCTTCTCTTCATCACTCTGCTATCAATCTAAATATAGACCAGTCGTGAAAGATCGATAGATATCTGGGGTACATCTTCACATTGGTATAACCGACGTGATGGGATAGCTTGGTAGGTGAGTTTGACTGATGGTTTTAGGCGGTTACAGTCCTATCGCCAATTGATATGAATTGGATGCGTTGACAAGTCGGATGACTTAACAACACAGAGGGTATATGTATGGCGTGGGTGAGATGCAACAATACACCAACACACCGAAGTGATGATGACAGCTAGTCAATTGTATTGTTTGAGGATGGGACAAGTGGAGAACGAATATGGCAGTAGCTGGGCAAAATCTCTGATAAACTAACAATAAAGTAAGAATAGATAACTTCAGCGACCAGAACAATACCACAGCCATCCAACGAGCCTCTCGAATTGTGCGCAGCAGTGCACGAGACAACTGTCTGGCTAACCACCTCATAACGCCAACGTAGATGTACACACCGACGGTGGTGAACACGCTAACAAGCACACAATGCAATCGGATGAATTCAACATCATTCGCATATCTCCAATTGACACTGTGTATACTATTAAAATCCGTGCTCCGGGAGAGGCTCGAACTCTCGACCTCCGCATTATAAGTACGGCGCTCTAACCAACTAAGCTACCGGAGCACGTGCGCGGCACTACAATCATCAATCGTCATTCATCATCACAATCACCAACAATTTCATCAACAACTTCATCTACTTCAACATTATCATCACCATCATCACCATCATCATCACCATCATCATCACCATCACCATCACCATCACCAACACTACCATCACTATCACCAACACCACCATCAGCATCAGCTCCAGCGTCAGTACCAGAAACAACATCAACATCACCAACTACACTACACCAATCTTCGCCTAGACATGACACATAACAACAATTCTATACACATCACTACACGTCGACTGTCAACTATTACTATCAAACAACACCATCACATATATTGTATCTCATCGTCTCTGCACACTCAAAATATTCACCACTTCGTAGAGACACTCAGCACCCACCGCAATCCTACAACTGACCTACAAAACATCACGTGTCTCATCCTCTTCATAACTCCTCACAATCAATCGATTCACATCTATGCATACCATCAATTCATTAACATCATCCAACCAGTCTCATACATATGACAGTTTGTTGTATTTCAGTACCAACAACAAACCGAATGTCGGCGTCGTTCACTAACCAATCATCGATTCGAACGAATTCCACAAGTGAACAGAAACTGTGCACTCATGGCTGACTTGACAGGAAACGTCTCGAAGTGACTGTCGACCGAATACACATCAACTCGGTGATGAGGAATGGTCGAATACCATGTCGTCGGCGTACATATTTGCAGTCGATTAGGCTTCACGCATGAACCACAATCAATGACACGTGAACATTCTTCTCTTCATCACTCTGCTATCAATCTAAATATAGACCAGTCGTGAAAGATCGATAGATATCTGGGGTACATCTTCACATTGGTATAACCGACGTGATGGGATAGCTTGGTAGGTGAGTTTGACTGATGGTTTTGGCGGTTACAGTCCTATCGCCAATTGATATGAATTGGATGCGTTGACAAGTCGGATGACTTAACAACACAGAGGGTATATGTATGGCGTGGGTGAGATGCAACAATACACCAACACACCGAAGTGATGATGACAGCTAGTCAATTGTATTGTTTGAGGATGGGACAAGTGGAGAACGAATATGGCAGTAGCTGGGCAAAATCTCTGATAAACTAACAATAAAGTAAGAATAGATAACTTCAGCGACCAGAACAATACCACAGCCATCCAACGAGCCTCTCGAATTGTGCGCAGCCGTGCACGAGACAACTGTCTGGCTAACCACCTCATAACGCCAACGTAGATGTACACACCGACGGTGGTGAACACGCTAACAAGCACACAATGCAATCGGATGAATTCAACATCATTCGCATATCTCCAATTGACACTGTGTATACTATTAAAATCCGTGCTCCGGGAGAGGCTCGAACTCTCGACCTCCGCATTATAAGTACGGCGCTCTAACCAACTAAGCTACCGGAGCACGTGCGCGGCACTACAATCATCAATCGTCATTCATCATCACAATCACCAACAATTTCATCAACAACTTCATCTACTTCAACATTATCATCACCATCATCACCATCATCATCACCATCATCATCACCATCACCATCACCATCACCAACACTACCATCACTATCACCAACACCACCATCAGCATCAGCTCCAGCGTCAGTACCAGAAACAACATCAACATCACCAACTACACTACACCAATCTTCGCCTAGACATGACACATAACAACAATTCTATACACATCACTACACGTCGACTGTCAACTATTACTATCAAACAACACCATCACATATATTGTATCTCATCGTCTCTGCACACTCAAAATATTCACCACTTCGTAGAGACACTCAGCACCCACCGCAATCCTACAACTGACCTACAAAACATCACGTGTCTCATCCTCTTCATAACTCCTCACAATCAATCGATTCACATCTATGCATACCATCAATTCATTAACATCATCCAACCAGTCTCATACATATGACAGTTTGTTGTATTTCAGTACCAACAACAAACCGAATGTCGGCGTCGTTCACTAACCAATCATCGATTCGAACGAATTCCACAAGTGAACAGAAACTGTGCACTCATGGCTGACTTGACAGGAAACGTCTCGAAGTGACTGTCGACCGAATACACATCAACTCGGTGATGAGGAATGGTCGAATACCATGTCGTCGGCGTACATATTTGCAGTCGATTAGGCTTCACGCATGAACCACAATCAATGACACGTGAACATTCTTCTCTTCATCACTCTGCTATCAATCTAAATATAGACCAGTCGTGAAAGATCGATAGATATCTGGGGTACATCTTCACATTGGTATAACCGACGTGATGGGATAGCTTGGTAGGTGAGTTTGACTGATGGTTTTGGCGGTTACAGTCCTATCGCCAATTGATATGAATTGGATGCGTTGACAAGTCGGATGACTTAACAACACAGAGGGTATATGTATGGCGTGGGTGAGATGCAACAATACACCAACACACCGAAGTGATGATGACAGCTAGTCAATTGTATTGTTTGAGGATGGGACAAGTGGAGAACGAATATGGCAGTAGCTGGGCAAAATCTCTGATAAACTAACAATAAAGTAAGAATAGATAACTTCAGCGACCAGAACAATACCACAGCCATCCAACGAGCCTCTCGAATTGTGCGCAGCCGTGCACGAGACAACTGTCTGGCTAACCACCTCATAACGCCAACGTAGATGTACACACCGACGGTGGTGAACACGCTAACAAGCACACAATGCAATCGGATGAATTCAACATCATTCGCATATCTCCAATTGACACTGTGTATACTATTAAAATCCGTGCTCCGGGAGAGGCTCGAACTCTCGACCTCCGCATTATAAGTACGGCGCTCTAACCAACTAAGCTACCGGAGCACGTGCGCGGCACTACAATCATCAATCGTCATTCATCATCACAATCACCAACAATTTCATCAACAACTTCATCTACTTCAACATTATCATCACCATCATCACCATCATCATCACCATCATCATCACCATCACCATCACCATCACCAACACTACCATCACTATCACCAACACCACCATCAGCATCAGCTCCAGCGTCAGTACCAGAAACAACATCAACATCACCAACTACACTACACCAATCTTCGCCTAGACATGACACATAACAACAATTCTATACACATCACTACACGTCGACTGTCAACTATTACTATCAAACAACACCATCACATATATTGTATCTCATCGTCTCTGCACACTCAAAATATTCACCACATTCGTAGAGACACTCAGCACCCACCGCAATCCTACAACTGACCTACAAAACATCACGTGTCTCATCCTCTTCATAACTCCTCACAATCAATCGATTCACATCTATGCATACCATCAATTCATTAACATCATCCAACCAGTCTCATACATATGACAGTTTGTTGTATTTCAGTACCAACAACAAACCGAATGTCGGCGTCGTTCACTAACCAATCATCGATTCGAACGAATTCCACAAGTGAACAGAAACTGTGCACTCATGGCTGACTTGACAGGAAACGTCTCGAAGTGACTGTCGACCGAATACACATCAACTCGGTGATGAGGAATGGTCGAATACCATGTCGTCGGCGTACATATTTGCAGTCGATTAGGCTTCACGCATGAACCACAATCAATGACACGTGAACATTCTTCTCTTCATCACTCTGCTATCAATCTAAATATAGACCAGTCGTGAAAGATCGATAGATATCTGGGGTACATCTTCACATTGGTATAACCGACGTGATGGGATAGCTTGGTAGGTGAGTTTGACTGATGGTTTTGGCGGTTACAGTCCTATCGCCAATTGATATGAATTGGATGCGTTGACAAGTCGGATGACTTAACAACACAGAGGGTATATGTATGGCGTGGGTGAGATGCAACAATACACCAACACACCGAAGTGATGATGACAGCTAGTCAATTGTATTGTTTGAGGATGGGACAAGTGGAGAACGAATATGGCAGTAGCTGGGCAAAATCTCTGATAAACTAACAATAAAGTAAGAATAGATAACTTCAGCGACCAGAACAATACCACAGCCATCCAACGAGCCTCTCGAATTGTGCGCAGCCGTGCACGAGACAACTGTCTGGCTAACCACCTCATAACGCCAACGTAGATGTACACACCGACGGTGGTGAACACGCTAACAAGCACACAATGCAATCGGATGAATTCAACATCATTCGCATATCTCCAATTGACACTGTGTATACTATTAAAATCCGTGCTCCGGGAGAGGCTCGAACTCTCGACCTCCGCATTATAAGTACGGCGCTCTAACCAACTAAGCTACCGGAGCACGTGCGCGGCACTACAATCATCAATCGTCATTCATCATCACAATCACCAACAATTTCATCAACAACTTCATCTACTTCAACATTATCATCACCATCATCACCATCATCATCACCATCATCATCACCATCACCATCACCATCACCAACACTACCATCACTATCACCAACACCACCATCAGCATCAGCTCCAGCGTCAGTACCAGAAACAACATCAACATCACCAACTACACTACACCAATCTTCGCCTAGACATGACACATAACAACAATTCTATACACATCACTACACGTCGACTGTCAACTATTACTATCAAACAACACCATCACATATATTGTATCTCATCGTCTCTGCACACTCAAAATATTCACCACATCGTAGAGACACTCAGCACCCACCGCAATCCTACAACTGACCTACAAAACATCACGTGTCTCATCCTCTTCATAACTCCTCACAATCAATCGATTCACATCTATGCATACCATCAATTCATTAACATCATCCAACCAGTCTCATACATATGACAGTTTGTTGTATTTCAGTACCAACAACAAACCGAATGTCGGCGTCGTTCACTAACCAATCATCGATTCGAACGAATTCCACAAGTGAACAGAAACTGTGCACTCATGGCTGACTTGACAGGAAACGTCTCGAAGTGACTGTCGACCGAATACACATCAACTCGGTGATGAGGAATGGTCGAATACCATGTCGTCGGCGTACATATTTGCAGTCGATTAGGCTTCACGCATGAACCACAATCAATGACACGTGAACATTCTTCTCTTCATCACTCTGCTATCAATCTAAATATAGACCAGTCGTGAAAGATCGATAGATATCTGGGGTACATCTTCACATTGGTATAACCGACGTGATGGGATAGCTTGGTAGGTGAGTTTGACTGATGGTTTTGGCGGTTACAGTCCTATCGCCAATTGATATGAATTGGATGCGTTGACAAGTCGGATGACTTAACAACACAGAGGGTATATGTATGGCGTGGGTGAGATGCAACAATACACCAACACACCGAAGTGATGATGACAGCTAGTCAATTGTATTGTTTGAGGATGGGACAAGTGGAGAACGAATATGGCAGTAGCTGGGCAAAATCTCTGATAAACTAACAATAAAGTAAGAATAGATAACTTCAGCGACCAGAACAATACCACAGCCATCCAACGAGCCTCTCGAATTGTGCGCAGCCGTGCACGAGACAACTGTCTGGCTAACCACCTCATAACGCCAACGTAGATGTACACACCGACGGTGGTGAACACGCTAACAAGCACACAATGCAATCGGATGAATTCAACATCATTCGCATATCTCCAATTGACACTGTGTATACTATTAAAATCCGTGCTCCGGGAGAGGCTCGAACTCTCGACCTCCGCATTATAAGTACGGCGCTCTAACCAACTAAGCTACCGGAGCACGTGCGCGGCACTACAATCATCAATCGTCATTCATCATCACAATCACCAACAATTTCATCAACAACTTCATCTACTTCAACATTATCATCACCATCATCACCATCATCATCACATCACCATCATCACCATCACCATCACCATCACCAACACTACCATCACTATCACCAACACCACCATCAGCATCAGCTCCAGCGTCAGTACCAGAAACAACATCAACATCACCAACTACACTACACCAATCTTCGCCTAGACATGACACATAACAACAATTCTATACACATCACTACACGTCGACTGTCAACTATTACTATCAAACAACACCATCACATATATTGTATCTCATCGTCTCTGCACACTCAAAATATTCACCACATCGTAGAGACACTCAGCACCCACCGCAATCCTACAACTGACCTACAAAACATCACGTGTCTCATCCTCTTCATAACTCCTCACAATCAATCGATTCACATCTATGCATACCATCAATTCATTAACATCATCCAACCAGTCTCATACATATGACAGTTTGTTGTATTTCAGTACCAACAACAAACCGAATGTCGGCGTCGTTCACTAACCAATCATCGATTCGAACGAATTCCACAAGTGAACAGAAACTGTGCACTCATGGCTGACTTGACAGGAAACGTCTCGAAGTGACTGTCGACCGAATACACATCAACTCGGTGATGAGGAATGGTCGAATACCATGTCGTCGGCGTACATATTTGCAGTCGATTAGGCTTCACGCATGAACCACAATCAATGACACGTGAACATTCTTCTCTTCATCACTCTGCTATCAATCTAAATATAGACCAGTCGTGAAAGATCGATAGATATCTGGGGTACATCTTCACATTGGTATAACCGACGTGATGGGATAGCTTGGTAGGTGAGTTTGACTGATGGTTTTGGCGGTTACAGTCCTATCGCCAATTGATATGAATTGGATGCGTTGACAAGTCGGATGACTTAACAACACAGAGGGTATATGTATGGCGTGGGTGAGATGCAACAATACACCAACACACCGAAGTGATGATGACAGCTAGTCAATTGTATTGTTTGAGGATGGGACAAGTGGAGAACGAATATGGCAGTAGCTGGGCAAAATCTCTGATAAACTAACAATAAAGTAAGAATAGATAACTTCAGCGACCAGAACAATACCACAGCCATCCAACGAGCCTCTCGAATTGTGCGCAGCCGTGCACGAGACAACTGTCTGGCTAACCACCTCATAACGCCAACGTAGATGTACACACCGACGGTGGTGAACACGCTAACAAGCACACAATGCAATCGGATGAATTCAACATCATTCGCATATCTCCAATTGACACTGTGTATACTATTAAAATCCGTGCTCCGGGAGAGGCTCGAACTCTCGACCTCCGCATTATAAGTACGGCGCTCTAACCAACTAAGCTACCGGAGCACGTGCGCGGCACTACAATCATCAATCGTCATTCATCATCACAATCACCAACAATTTCATCAACAACTTCATCTACTTCAACATTATCATCACCATCATCATCACCATCATCATCACCATCATCATCACCATCACCATCACCATCACCAACACTACCATCACTATCACTAACACCACCATCAGCATCAGCTCCAGCGTCAGTACCAGAAACAACATCAACATCACCAACTACACTACACCAATCTTCGCCTAGACATGACACATAACAACAATTCTATACACATCACTACACGTCGACTGTCAACTATTACTATCAAACAACACCATCACATATATTGTATCTCATCGTCTCTGCACACTCAAAATATTCACCACATCGTAGAGACACTCAGCACCCACCGCAATCCTACAACTGACCTACAAAACATCACGTGTCTCATCCTCTTCATAACTCCTCACAATCAATCGATTCACATCTATGCATACCATCAATTCATTAACATCATCCAACCAGTCTCATACATATGACAGTTTGTTGTATTTCAGTACCAACAACAAACCGAATGTCGGCGTCGTTCACTAACCAATCATCGATTCGAACGAATTCCACAAGCGAACAGAAACTGTGCACTCATGGCTGACTTGACAGGAAACGTCTCGAAGTGACTGTCGACCGAATACACATCAACTCGGTGATGAGGAATGGTCGAATACCATGTCGTCGGCGTACATATTTGCAGTCGATTAGGCTTCACGCATGAACCACAATCAATGACACGTGAACATTCTTCTCTTCATCACTCTGCTATCAATCTAAATATAGACCAGTCGTGAAAGATCGATAGATATCTGGGGTACATCTTCACATTGGTATAACCGACGTGATGGGATAGCTTGGTAGGTGAGTTTGACTGATGGTTTTGGCGGTTACAGTCCTATCGCCAATTGATATGAATTGGATGCGTTGACAAGTCGGATGACTTAACAACACAGAGGGTATATGTATGGCGTGGGTGAGATGCAACAATACACCAACACACCGAAGTGATGATGACAGCTAGTCAATTGTATTGTTTGAGGATGGGACAAGTGGAGAACGAATATGGCAGTAGCTGGGCAAAATCTCTGATAAACTAACAATAAAGTAAGAATAGATAACTTCAGCGACCAGAACAATACCACAGCCATCCAACGAGCCTCTCGAATTGTGCGCAGCCGTGCACGAGACAACTGTCTGGCTAACCACCTCATAACGCCAACGTAGATGTACACACCGACGGTGGTGAACACGCTAACAAGCACACAATGCAATCGGATGAATTCAACATCATTCGCATATCTCCAATTGACACTGTGTATACTATTAAAATCCGTGCTCCGGGAGAGGCTCGAACTCTCGACCTCCGCATTATAAGTACGGCGCTCTAACCAACTAAGCTACCGGAGCACGTGCGCGGCACTACAATCATCAATCGTCATTCATCATCACATCACAATCACCAACAATTTCATCAACAACTTCATCTACTTCAACATTATCATCACCATCATCACCATCATCACCATCATCATCACCATCATCATCACCATCACCATCACCATCACCAACACTACCATCACTATCACCTAACACCACCATCAGCATCAGCTCCAGCGTCAGTACCAGAAACAACATCAACATCACCAACTACACTACACCAATCTTCGCCTAGACATGACACATAACAACAATTCTATACACATCACTACACGTCGACTGTCAACTATTACTATCAAACAACACCATCACATATATTGTATCTCATCGTCTCTGCACACTCAAAATATTCACCACATCGTAGAGACACTCAGCACCCACCGCAATCCTACAACTGACCTACAAAACATCACGTGTCTCATCCTCTTCATAACTCCTCACAATCAATCGATTCACATCTATGCATACCATCAATTCATTAACATCATCCAACCAGTCTCATACATATGACAGTTTGTTGTATTTCAGTACCAACAACAAACCGAATGTCGGCGTCGTTCACTAACCAATCATCGATTCGAACGAATTCCACAAGTGAACAGAAACTGTGCACTCATGGCTGACTTGACAGGAAACGTCTCGAAGTGACTGTCGACCGAATACACATCAACTCGGTGATGAGGAATGGTCGAATACCATGTCGTCGGCGTACATATTTGCAGTCGATTAGGCTTCACGCATGAACCACAATCAATGACACGTGAACATTCTTCTCTTCATCACTCTGCTATCAATCTAAATATAGACCAGTCGTGAAAGATCGATAGATATCTGGGGTACATCTTCACATTGGTATAACCGACGTGATGGGATAGCTTGGTAGGTGAGTTTGACTGATGGTTTTGGCGGTTACAGTCCTATCGCCAATTGATATGAATTGGATGCGTTGACAAGTCGGATGACTTAACAACACAGAGGGTATATGTATGGCGTGGGTGAGATGCAACAATACACCAACACACCGAAGTGATGATGACAGCTAGTCAATTGTATTGTTTGAGGATGGGACAAGTGGAGAACGAATATGGCAGTAGCTGGGCAAAATCTCTGATAAACTAACAATAAAGTAAGAATAGATAACTTCAGCGACCAGAACAATACCACAGCCATCCAACGAGCCTCTCGAATTGTGCGCAGCCGTGCACGAGACAACTGTCTGGCTAACCACCTCATAACGCCAACGTAGATGTACACACCGACGGTGGTGAACACGCTAACAAGCACACAATGCAATCGGATGAATTCAACATCATTCGCATATCTCCAATTGACACTGTGTATACTATTAAAATCCGTGCTCCGGGAGAGGCTCGAACTCTCGACCTCCGCATTATAAGTACGGCGCTCTAACCAACTAAGCTACCGGAGCACGTGCGCGGCACTACAATCATCAATCGTCATTCATCATCACAATCACCAACAATTTCATCAACAACTTCATCTACTTCAACATTATCATCACCATCATCACCATCATCATCACCATCATCATCACCATCATCATCACAATCACCATCACCATCACCAACACTACCATCACTATCACTAACACCACCATCAGCATCAGCTCCAGCGTCAGTACCAGAAACAACATCAACATCACCAACTACACTACACCAATCTTCGCCTAGACATGACACATAACAACAATTCTATACACATCACTACACGTCGACTGTCAACTATTACTATCAAACAACACCATCACATATATTGTATCTCATCGTCTCTGCACACTCAAAATATTCACCACATCGTAGAGACACTCAGCACCCACCGCAATCCTACAACTGACCTACAAAACATCACGTGTCTCATCCTCTTCATAACTCCTCACAATCAATCGATTCACATCTATGCATACCATCAATTCATTAACATCATCCAACCAGTCTCATACATATGACAGTTTGTTGTATTTCAGTACCAACAACAAACCGAATGTCGGCGTCGTTCACTAACCAATCATCGATTCGAACGAATTCCACAAGTGAACAGAAACTGTGCACTCATGGCTGACTTGACAGGAAACGTCTCGAAGTGACTGTCGACCGAATACACATCAACTCGGTGATGAGGAATGGTCGAATACCATGTCGTCGGCGTACATATTTGCAGTCGATTAGGCTTCACGCATGAACCACAATCAATGACACGTGAACATTCTTCTCTTCATCACTCTGCTATCAATCTAAATATAGACCAGTCGTGAAAGATCGATAGATATCTGGGGTACATCTTCACATTGGTATAACCGACGTGATGGGATAGCTTGGTAGGTGAGTTTGACTGATGGTTTTGGCGGTTACAGTCCTATCGCCAATTGATATGAATTGGATGCGTTGACAAGTCGGATGACTTAACAACACA
Organism: Schistosoma mekongi; assembly: GCA_034768735.1. Taxonomy (NCBI): domain Eukaryota; kingdom Metazoa; phylum Platyhelminthes; class Trematoda; order Strigeidida; family Schistosomatidae; genus Schistosoma; species Schistosoma mekongi. The sequence continues at coordinate 23,174,796 of CM068308.1, read as the reverse complement.
GAGGGTATATGTATGGCGTGGGTGAGATGCAACAATACACCAACACACCGAAGTGATGATGACAGCTAGTCAATTGTATTGTTTGAGGATGGGACAAGTGGAGAACGAATATGGCAGTAGCTGGGCAAAATCTCTGATAAACTAACAATAAAGTAAGAATAGATAACTTCAGCGACCAGAACAATACCACAGCCATCCAACGAGCCTCTCGAATTGTGCGCAGCCGTGCACGAGACAACTGTCTGGCTAACCACCTCATAACGCCAACGTAGATGTACACACCGACGGTGGTGAACACGCTAACAAGCACACAATGCAATCGGATGAATTCAACATCATTCGCATATCTCCAATTGACACTGTGTATACTATTAAAATCCGTGCTCCGGGAGAGGCTCGAACTCTCGACCTCCGCATTATAAGTACGGCGCTCTAACCAACTAAGCTACCGGAGCACGTGCGCGGCACTACAATCATCAATCGTCATTCATCATCACAATCACCAACAATTTCATCAACAACTTCATCTACTTCAACATTATCATCACCATCATCACCATCATCATCACCATCATCATCACCATCATCATCACATCACCATCACCATCACCAACACTACCATCACTATCACTAACACCACCATCAGCATCAGCTCCAGCGTCAGTACCAGAAACAACATCAACATCACCAACTACACTACACCAATCTTCGCCTAGACATGACACATAACAACAATTCTATACACATCACTACACGTCGACTGTCAACTATTACTATCAAACAACACCATCACATATATTGTATCTCATCGTCTCTGCACACTCAAAATATTCACCACATCGTAGAGACACTCAGCACCCACCGCAATCCTACAACTGACCTACAAAACATCACGTGTCTCATCCTCTTCATAACTCCTCACAATCAATCGATTCACATCTATGCATACCATCAATTCATTAACATCATCCAACCAGTCTCATACATATGACAGTTTGTTGTATTTCAGTACCAACAACAAACCGAATGTCGGCGTCGTTCACTAACCAATCATCGATTCGAACGAATTCCACAAGCTGAACAGAAACTGTGCACTCATGGCTGACTTGACAGGAAACGTCTCGAAGTGACTGTCGACCGAATACACATCAACTCGGTGATGAGGAATGGTCGAATACCATGTCGTCGGCGTACATATTTGCAGTCGATTAGGCTTCACGCATGAACCACAATCAATGACACGTGAACATTCTTCTCTTCATCACTCTGCTATCAATCTAAATATAGACCAGTCGTGAAAGATCGATAGATATCTGGGGTACATCTTCACATTGGTATAACCGACGTGATGGGATAGCTTGGTAGGTGAGTTTGACTGATGGTTTTGGCGGTTACAGTCCTATCGCCAATTGATATGAATTGGATGCGTTGACAAGTCGGATGACTTAACAACACAGAGGGTATATGTATGGCGTGGGTGAGATGCAACAATACACCAACACACCGAAGTGATGATGACAGCTAGTCAATTGTATTGTTTGAGGATGGGACAAGTGGAGAACGAATATGGCAGTAGCTGGGCAAAATCTCTGATAAACTAACAATAAAGTAAGAATAGATAACTTCAGCGACCAGAACAATACCACAGCCATCCAACGAGCCTCTCGAATTGTGCGCAGCCGTGCACGAGACAACTGTCTGGCTAACCACCTCATAACGCCAACGTAGATGTACACACCGACGGTGGTGAACACGCTAACAAGCACACAATGCAATCGGATGAATTCAACATCATTCGCATATCTCCAATTGACACTGTGTATACTATTAAAATCCGTGCTCCGGGAGAGGCTCAAACTCTCGACCTCCGCATTATAAGTACGGCGCTCTAACCAACCTAAGCTACCGGAGCACGTGCGCGGCACTACAATCATCAATCGTCATTCATCATCACAATCACCAACAATTTCATCAACAACTTCATCTACTTCAACATTATCATCACCATCATCAACATCATCACCATCATCACCATCATCATCACCATCATCATCACCATCATCATCACCATCATCACCATCATCATCACCATCATCATCACCATCATCACCATCATCATCACCATCACCATCACCATCACCATCACCATCACCATCACCATCATCATCACCATCATCATCACCATCATCATCACCATCATCATCACCATCATCATCACCATCATCATCACCATCATCATCACCATCATCATCACCATCATCATCACCATCATCATCACCATCATCATCACCATCATCATCACCATCATCATCACCATCATCATCACCATCATCATCACCATCATCATCACCATCATCATCACCATCATCATCACCATCATCATCACCATCATCATCACCATCATCATCACCATCATCATCACCATCATCATCACCATCATCATCACCATCATCATCACCATCATCATCACCATCATCATCACCATCATCATCACCATCATCATCACCATCATCATCACTACCATCCACTATCACCAACACCACCATCAGCATCAGCTCCAGCGTCAGTACCAGAAACACACATCAACATCACCAACTACACTACACAATCTTCGCCTAGGACACTGACACATAACAACAATCTATACACATCACTACACGTCGACTGTCAACTATTACTATCAAACAACACCATCACATATATTGTATCTCATCGTCTCTGCACACTCAAAATATTCACCACATCGTAGAGACACTCAGCACCCACCGCAATCCTACAACTGACCTACAAACATCACGTGTCTCATCCTCTCATAACTCCTCACAATCAATCGATTCACATCTATGCATACCATCAGTTCATTAACATCATCAACAGTCTCATACATATGGACAGTTTGTTGTATTTCAGTACCAACAACATCACCATCATCATCACCATCATCATCACCATCATCATCACCATCATCATCACCATCATCATCACCATCATCATCACCATCATCATCACCATCATCATCACCATCATCATCACCATCATCATCACCATCATCATCACCATCATCATCACCATCATCATCACCATCATCATCACCATCATCATCACCATCATCATCACCATCATCATCACCATCATCATCACCATCATCATCACCATCATCATCACCATCATCATCACCATCATCATCACCATCATCATCACCATCATCATCACCATCATCATCACCATCATCATCACCATCATCATCACCATCATCATCACCATCATCATCACCATCATCATCACCATCATCATCACCATCATCATCACCATCATCATCACCATCATCATCACCATCATCATCACCATCATCATCACCATCATCATCACCATCATCATCACCATCATCATCACCATCATCATCACCATCATCATCACCATCTGTGTCAGCTCCTCTCCTGATTATTACATCTTTTATTCATCTTCTGATATTTTTTGTTGGAGCATATATGATGGATTCGACTCTGTGTAGTATGATCCGGTGAGACCTATGTAGCCTTGTGTATGCGTTTGTGGGGAAATATTGTACCACCTATAACCAATTTGTTGAAAGCATATCGGCTTGTGAATCGTTAACCATTCTCATTTCTTTCTCCCAGTCCCTGTCGTCCCATGATTTCTTTATATCCAGTGTTGTCCATTCCGACCTTGGCGTTCAGGTCCCCCACCAACATTATCAGATCCTTTCCTGAACACTTTGCTATAATTGATTGCAACATATCATAAATCTGATCTTTGTCTTCGTCGTTGCCGTCGTTGGTTGGTGCATAACATTGGATAATATTCATTGTAACCCCTTTCTTCATTGTTTTGAAAGATGCTTTGATGATCCTATGTCCATGTGGTTCCCATCCCACAGCATCAGAGAAACTTTTTGGGTGTGAGGAACATGTTCCTCTTCGTGGCCGGAGTATAGTAGCATCTCTCCTGAAGCCAATGTTTTTTGTCCAGCTTGATTCTAATGGGTTTCGCTGATTCCGAGTATTATCAAGTTGTATCTCCTCATTTCTGCAGCTGATTGATTTGTCTCCCCGCTCTCCCAAATTGTTTGAACATTCCATATACCTATAAAAATTTCTGCTCTGGTTGTTAGAAGGGGCATCGGCCTCAAGACTTCTGAAAAATTTTGGCTTTCATCATGAGGCATCATAAACAATCTTTCCACTCCCAGGGCAGAGTTAAAATGGTTTAGCTTGCTTGATCCGGTTAGCGTTTTTTAGCAAGCTTGGGTTTCACGAGATGGAAATATTACCTCCGTGCCCAACCCTCCTTCCTTACTTGGCCATGGGACCGGCAGTAACCCTAGGAGAGCTACAGGCGTAGTTATTCATCGTCACAATCACCAACAACTTCATCAACAACTTTATCTAATTCAACATTATCATTATCATCTCCATCACCACCATCAGCTTCAGCTTCAGCATCAGAAATAACATCAACATCACCAACTACACTACATCAATCTTCGCCTAGACATGACACAAAACAACAGTTTTATACACATTTTCTTGCGTTGCCCATCATATTTTCTCTTTTCCGTTTTTTTAACATTATCTTCATTTTACCATTTTTTTGCAAGTAAATTTTCACTTATCTCTCTACCTTTATTTTTCGTTTCCTATTTTCGCTACTCATGAGTAGTTTGGCTTTTTCTATTTTCTTTGGTTACTTCTCTTATTTATTAACTTTCTCTTTCTTGTCTCTTGATTTTCACTTCGTTGTTTTCAAGTTTTAATCGTATTTTTAACTTCTGTTCCTTTCTTTTTATTGCTTCATTTTCTTTTTTCCACCCTGTTATTTTTTCCGTCTTTTTCTTTCTTTTCACTAGTTTGTGTAGTAATTACTTTTAGCCCGTGTTGCTTATGGATTTTTTTGAGGCATTTTGCAACTAATTTTTCCATTTTTTTTGATTCCGCGTCTTTTGTTTTTTATGGTGTTTTATGAAGTTTCTCTTTTTATTTGTGAACTAAAGTTTCTGCTATCTTACTCACTGATCATATGAAGTAAATGAATCTTAACTTGCCTTAAATATTTGAAAAGAAATATCTGTCTGCTGTAAATTTTTGGGTGCATGTGTTCATGAGATTTATAAGTGATAATGGTGAATCCCGATTTCTTTCTGTAATGACGATGCCGAAACCCCTCTGACAACCACAGCGGAAATTAACATGGTTAAGTGGGATGTTCAGTTGATGTTTGAGACCCACAGTACGCTTAAGTTGCTGAGGAAATGAAAAGGTTCAACCTAAATTAATTAGAACTAAGTAAATTTCAGTGGTTATCAGCTCAACAGTGAACATTCTGTTTCGGAGGTATACTACTGTACTTCGATTATGAGAAGAAAATGCGAAACACACAAGAGGAATTTCCCTGATATTGTTCAATGAACACAGAAATCATTTTTAGATAGGAATCACATGAACCTATGATTATCGGTGAATAAATTAAGACAAAGGCAAGCATTACGAAGAATGTCATCTAATTTTATGTGCTTACCAACGGTAAGAAAGATGATGATAATGATAATTTATATGGGAGACTGCAGTCAAGCCTAGACGAATGCCAAAACAAAGACCTGACCGTTTTATTAAGTGACCTACACCCGGAAGTTACAATTGACAATACTAAGTATGAAGCTATAATGGGACTACTAGAACTAAGAGAAATGAACTACTACGACGATAGATTTGTAAATAAATGTGCCATGAACTAGACGAATACAGATTGCACCATATTACTTCGGCCCTACACAGCACCCAAAATCAAATCAAGCACATCTGTATCAACAAAATGTTCAGAAAAACCATGAAAACAAATGGAGGAGATTATATAACATCAGATCAATACCTGGTAATGGCCAAGACGTAAGTGGAACATAACATCACTATAAGGTACAAGTTCACAATTTGCTGCACAAACATACACTTTCGAAATAGCATATAAAAATAAGTAAAACATTGGATGAACTATAATTATCCTGTAATAAATTGGTTGCGGACGCTCTTATGGTGCCACATTGCTTCAGGACAGGTAGGTAAAGCATTTTGAAGATCTCTTCAATAAACCAGACCCAGACAACCAATAAGTCATCAAAGTAACACTTACAGACCTTCCTATAAACAAAACCCCACAAATAATAGAAGAAATCTACACGCATATCCGACATATCAACAGTAGCAAAATAGCAGGGCCAGACGGAATATAAGCTGAGGCACTGACATCACACATAGAAGTAACTGCAAGGATGCATCACGATTTCCCCAGGAAGGTTTTGGAAGAACACATCCTTATTCTCAGTCTGGAAATTATACCAATGAAGGGAGATCTTGGTATTTGTAAGAAATACTGAGGCATCACTCTTCTGTCAGTATGTTATATACTGTCAATGAACTGAACGAAATATACAGCAAATTCTCAACTTCGGGATCAACAAGCTAGATTAAGTGAGTATCAATCATGTGCCAACCAAATCGTGGCACCATGGATCATAATTTAATAATCAAATAAATGGAATTTGTCATTTCACATCAACTTCCTTGATTATGAGAAAGCAGTTGATGACGTGAACAAGAAAATATCATGGAGTCTTCCTAGACATTATGGTGTATCAGATAGAACAGTCATCATTATACGGAATTCTCACAACGGACAATACTAGAGTCAGCAGTTTCAACACAAACGTCACTACAATTCTATTGTATGGGGATGAATCTTATAAGGAGAACTACGACAACATCATTTAAAGATACGGGCATTTATAGACGGTTGTCTATACAACATACTTCGAATCCGTTGTCCAGATTCCATCAGTAACAGTGTATTGTGGTAGAGAGCAAACTAGCTTTCAGTCAAGAAAGAAAAAATCTTAAAAACAGCAGGTCGTGGATAGGGCACACACTGAGGAAATCACCAATCTGTGTCACATGACAACCATTAACTGATCAAGGCCAAAGGAAATGGAAATACCAAAAGAATCAATTGTATCAGTAATTGGAGCAGGCATTAAGGTAATGAATATCATCTAAGGATAAGTAGAAAAATGAGCCTATGACAAGATTGTCTGAAGAACCCATATTGGCTGCATATTTTTTACGGTGGGGTGAAGGGTGAAGGAGACAACAGGCAAATGGATGAATGAGCGTGTTGTGGATTCAAAATCCCTAATATTACAAATGTTGATTAAATCAAGTGAAGGATGTTTTTATAAACTTGATTGTAAATTTTCATCACATTAATTTAATTTCAAACACGAGTCTTACTCCTAAGTACAGTTTGATTACATCCAATTAAATTAATAAATTGTTGATGATTCGACTAGATGAATAACCACTGTAAATTAATTGACATAAAGCCGATGAACTTATGTAGATGTTGTTCGCTTGTCTAATTTTACTTTTGGCTCCACAATACAATCTCCCTACAAGTCTAGTCTTTTGGAGCAGCCGTGGGTTGGGATAAAACAAGTCGCGTTAAGCGACTGAAGTTCAAGTATTAGAGATAGCGTTTCTCATTAATCGTATCAACTACCGAGGTAATCGGGTATATAATCCGGCCACTCTAGATCTATTAACTGGATTGTATCGCGAACCGTATTAATCAATAAGAACGCACGCTTTCTGATACTTACCAAAAAACATATAAGTTGCCACTGGCAAAACAAACAGACTTCTTTACAACCGAAGGCATATCCAAGTGAAATATTCACTTGATCCTTAGAGTGTAACGGGTAGAATTTATACCTCACTTAATTCATAGCAATTCGCATCGTGAAACAAACAGTGTTTTTCTTGATAAACTTGGCCTTTTAATAGGTGTTTAGTCTTAGGTTATGATAAATCACTCACCATAGACTGAAATAATCTAATTACAAATTTACCAGCCTACTGGTTTGGGCAGCAGCTATTTGATATAATGATAACGTCTGCCTTAGTACAACATACAAGCAAACTAAAACGTTACGACCATGATTGTAATTCATTTTCTTAGACTTAATCTCAACCCATAGTAAAGATGTTACAGACATCGTTTACATGACGCCACAGGGTAAAAGTGACCATAAGTTGTCGGTTTTTACACGCTTCACGATTACAAATAAGTTTCTATCAGCCCAAATCAGACTAAATGTATTGGGACCGAAAATTCGGGAATCGTCTTCCACAGACTGGCTAAACAGAAGGTACCAAGCACAAACGGAGAAGAAAATCTCCCAGAAGCCTTACATATAATTTATTACAGTGTACTTCCATGTAAAACAATACGTTCGCCATGAAACCGCTAACCATAGTTCAATGAGACGCTTATACTCCTGTCCACAGAAATAAAATAATATGAGACATGCTTTAGGTTAATGGACACAAATAAAACTAATTTTGAATACTTATAACGCAAAGAACGTTCTGCTCAGAAACTAGGAAAGCCCAAGTTGATCTACGGGACGAAACTCGTAGAAAACTCTATGGAATGCCAAAAATTCTTTCCATGTTGTATAAGCCAGAAGAGAAAGAGGGAGGCTATGTTTCACTACTCTCTAGAAATGGTCGTTCATCATAACTAGTGGAAGATGATTGTAGTATCTTAAAATTATTCTTATACTATCTTAAGAGAATGCACACACTATAGACTTCTCTCATACGGAACCATTGAAATATTTATAATCTGGAATCAATTAGTCTGCTGAAACTCTATGTTCTCGAGATGTTGAATAAACTTGATGGACGAAAATTTACAGGACTTACCGAAATGGATTCTAGGATACTAAAGGAGCTAGCAGCCTTTATCTTAAACCCTTTAAGTATATTCAATTGAGGCGACTTGGTAGAGATCGACATTGAGTTCGGTTGATTGTATTCGCCACAGGTCTATTTTCGTTGGGTAATACTAATAACTAGAGAGTACTGGACTGCTGTTTCTTTCTAGTATGAGACTTCTAGGCAGTGAGCATCCTTGATTCACTGGAGGATCAAACACAGTGTGACATTGAGTGCGCAGTGCTGAGGTGCTTTATACTAGAACGTGACAGCTGTCCCGTGCACCCTGGTCTTCAGTGGTACCCAGCCTTCGAGCATGTGCGTTAACTTGTAAACGAAGCAAAGTAGGTTACCAAACGTCTGGAAACAAGCAGATATTAATCCAATTATCATAACATATGCGTTTTACAGATCTGAGAATTATTGTCTAGTAAGTTTATTTAGTGCAGTGGTTAAAATTTTTTGCAAAGATTATTTTGTGAAGATGATAGGCTGCTATTCTTTGAAAGGACTCATAGTTTTAGAGCACGTTATTCATGTCTCAAAAACGTATTAGTAGAAAGAGAATGCTAATGTGTTGTGACAGATCAAAAAATCTCCTCATAATATTGTCCATGTTCACTTCACCAAGGCTTTGTGCAAGGTCCATTACACCAAGCTGGCATTCAAGTTATATGATGCGTTAATGATATCTTAGTTAAGCGCAAATACAGTACCCATGAAATTCAAGTTATCCTACCTGACATGAGTGCTTGGTGGTGCCACAAAGTAGGTTGTACGAAAATAAACTTCTTGATTTATTCTTATTATCAGCCTCTTTATATACTGAATATATAACGGAGGGAACTTAGAGTTGATGAATGGAGTTAAAAGAACGATTTAATGTTTGTCATTTACTGGTTAATGCCTCCAAGTACATTACGAAACATAGTGGGCACATTGGTATAAATATAAGACGAATAAAGTTGAACTCCCTGCTATCCAAACGTGATGGTCTAAAAGTCATCACGAGCACGGATTTGAAAATCACTTTGCATTATTGCACAGTAGCTGCTAAAAGTTTTAAAACTTATTCTATTATTTTGAAGAGCCTTCAGTTATGTTAAGAATGAAATTTTCCTAACTTTTCATACTGTGCTTGTCGAACTAAAAGATGAACACTGTGAACAAGCAAACAGCACTTATCTAAAATGTTGCAGCAGGCTGTTAAATAATATCCGGAAAATCTAAACCAAGTTGGTTCCTGTAATCCTGAAGCAGCTACACAGAGTGCAACTAGCTAAACTTCACCTATCCCTATTACCATGCAGGATAAGTAGAAAAGATCTACTCACGGCCTTAAAAATATTTAATAATCAATTTAAACATTATATGATCTCTTCTTCCTTCTCTTGTAGAACAGGCGATTCAATAAATCACTCCAAATTCCTTAAAACCTAGAACCAGTTATTTACCAGCTGACTAACAACTCTCACAAGGAACAGTCAACAAGTAGAACTTTCCACTAAAATACCTAGTTGCAATTCCATCTCTTAACACATTCAGAAAGCACTTGACTTAAGTGAGATTCCAATCTCCATAACTGACACAGGCCACTCAGTCTTCTGTCACACTTCAATTGAAAATTACAAATATAATTCCTTTCTTTCCACATCATTATATTTCTATCTCCGCCTTTCTGTTCCTACGTTATAACTTTTGTAAAAGCAGTATTTGACACTATAACAGTTATCTTTTTAAACGTAATAAAAGTATTATAGTATGCATTACATAGATACTTCTCTGGAAATTTCATGCTCGTGCTATCAGGATAATATAACGATTTATGTCATTATTTGAGTATGTTGTTAATCGTTGTAGCTGGAGGATGTCGACCTTCTCGTATATTATGTATCATATCTATAGACCGAAATACAACACAACAGCACTTTAGTTTTATGCATTTCTGAATAGCCTTGTGGTTTTCTCATATTAAAATTGACTGTCAGTTATCAAAATACGCCATCTTGTAAAGTTGTGTTTATTTTTCTTTCACGTGATAATTAAACAAAATGTAATAAGCTAGAGCAGTATTTAGTACCAATATCAACATAGGAAATTTCGTTTTGTCCATGACGCTTCTCAGGCATAGATGAAGAAGAGACTGTACATTAATACGTTCAGACAAAAACTGTTTGAGTATAGTTCCTTAAAATCAAACTCTCTAAAACATAATGCTTAATCATTTAGCTTAGTGATTTAATCCTAAATCATGTTACATGAATTTAATTAGTGCAAAGACCTAAATAGCCTGACATTGATTACTTTTCCAGTAGCAGACAGGCCCATATATTTTTCTTGTTTATTGACGCCAATGACGAATAATTAACTAAACCATATCGCATGGATTACCTATTATAGAATGAAGTATAATGATTCAAGACAAATATCACTTTATTATTGATCATAACGAATTTTTAATTCTCGATCACGTTGTTGATCAGTAAAACAATTTAATTGTCATCAATATAGAATAAATGTAATTTGGCAACTAACAATATTATTTTTAATCTCAGAAAAAAATTGACACATTATATTATAATCAGTCACTTATTAACTATTTTCATATTTCATTATCTGTTTATTTACAAAGAAAAAGCTAAGTAAAAATCTCTTGGCCAATAAAAATAAGTTTAGCAGCGATAGCCTAAACTACAAACCGAAATGCAAGGGTCCAGTTGTAACAGAGAGAAAAAGGACATAAAACTTTCGGGGGATTTACAATAGATGTGTCTACCGTTTTATCAAGTAATTTTACTTCCAATTGAGATTATTTTCTTCTATGTTCTAATGCTACTTTGGCAAAATACAATCTATTTCTCAGTTTCCTTTTTTTCGCATGGTGTGCGTATGTATGTAACAAAATTATTTACTTGATTCATTACAACAACAGTTAGTTTTGATTATTTTCGGCAACTAGATTAGAATATATGTTTGATCAATAAAAGGAAGTAAACATGTGTTTTTTTCCGGCTTGTATGAAGAGGATGAATCGGTTAAAACTTAACACTACACAAATCTACACGACTAAGCCGCATTGTTTCTCAATTTGTTTAGTGTGTATAATAATTACTTCAATGAAGACAGATTTGTTAAAAGTGAAAACACTAAATTGTTTCTTGCTATAAGGTTCCTTAAGCATATCTGAAAGCCGTAAAAATTTCATCATTTAGTCGAATAATGTAGATCTAGACATTTTATAAATTCACTTGTAGTAGTTATTCATCAGAGTCATAATACATTCAAAAGCTGTTGTTCAATGTTTACATGCCAGAAGAATGTATCAAGTTAACTGTTCGGTATTTGTTACAAAGTCAGTTAATACAACTGCGAGTTATTTAAACCAGAAAGAAGTGAAGTAGTTATATTGCATTTATTGAACTAAATAAGTAGATTAATAAGTATCAACAGTGACAGCTATAAAATTACTATGATAGCTTCTCTCTGATTATTTTAGCTTTCGTCAGCATGCATATATAGGGGAATTTCTTTCTGTCATCTTTATATGTTAAACTTGATAAATATATACAAATAAATGGTTTATGCTTACAGTACACCCACTTTCAACCAAATTCATAAACGTTGAGTGTTTTGCTGTTTTGACTACAACACCTAGTGTTCAGGAATCTGCTTTTTTATGTTCAAGAATATTTTTCAACGTGGTTACGCACAAGCGTAATCAAAACTATGTATAACTGACAGTGATATTATCACCGCATAATTTTATGACAGTAATTTACATTATGTTAGTTGCATTCTTAGTTTCAATTAGGCAACAAATGAACTTAGTTTTTGTCAAGTTGAAACATGCAAACAAGACGTATTAAGAAAAGTTTATTATCATTTACTCATTTTGTTTTCATAAAACAATTGATTGGTTTGTAAGGATAATAACAATAATAAGAATTATGATAGAAATGTTTTTCGAATTTACAATATAAGTTAAGGTATTCTACAAAAAGAAACGTTAATCCAATGCGTTATCATTCATATAAAAAGCGATGAGGTGAAGTAAAACACTAATAAAAAGGAGAGTATAGAGAACTACCGTGTGAAAGACGAAATAATTTGTGTTCACTTCATTTATTAACAAATATTTTATGTATGGAATAAAAGTTTAGTTTTAATGGAATGAGTTTAATCATTTGTAGATGGTGAAGTGCAGTTGAACATAAATGTGCTGTTGTGTAGTGAGATGTGTTTTGTGCATATTTTGTGTGTTCATAAAAAATACTAATTGAAAGTTTATAATAAATCTATCCTTATAAAATGTATTATTAAGTAATAATATTTCCGTAACATACAGAACGAAATATCTTGGTATCCAACACTTTGATGCAGAATAAACGTTGAGTGTTTTGCTGTTTTGACTACAACACCTAGTGTTCAGGAATCTGCTTTTTTATGTTCAAGAATATTTTTCAACGTGGTTACGCACAAGCGTAATCAAAACTATGTATAACTGACAGTGATATTATCACCGCATAATTTTATGACAGTAATTTACATTATGTTAGTTGCATTCTTAGTTTCAATTAGGCAACAAATGAACTTAGTTTTTGTCAAGTTGAAACATGCAAACAAGACGTATTAAGAAAAGTTTATTATCATTTACTCATTTTGTTTTCATAAAACAATTGATTGGTTTGTAAGGATAATAACAATAATAAGAATTATGATAGAAATGTTTTCGAACATTTTGTATCAAAAGAAAAGCCTTCATGAAATAACTCCAGATTTTGTTCAGCAAGTAGCACAAGGTGTAGAGTAAATGTGTGGTTAAAAAGATTACTGGTTTAAATCGCATGCAAGCATGATTTATGAGACCTAACAGCAATAAATTAAGTTGTAAATTGCTATGGTAGCGAAATCAAATCTAACAGTATTAAAAAACAAAAAAAGACACACTGAAAACCACCGGTTTATCCAACTAGATAGTATTTGCTTATGCTATTAACCAATATGCTAGACGATTTCATTCGTAGGGTATGCAGAACACGTAATGAACTTTGAAATTCTGAGAATGAACGATTGTCTTTATTTATAATAAATTAGTAAAACACTTATTACACAGGTTTGATGACGAGGAACTCAAAGATTAGTGTTCTTTAGGTAGCTAGCTACATAATTTTTGTGCCACTTCACTGTTTTCATTTCAGGTTACGATTTCTATTTTAAACGAGTCTACATATGGTTCTGAACAAGCATACCTAGAATGTTCGTTATTAGCTTTATGTTAATAACCTTTAGCAGAGCAACATGAACTAGTCATGTGTTCCATAATATTTATATGATATATAAGCAAATAACTTAGACTAAAATGTCTTAACAAAAACTACTTCAGTGAATAAAAGTTTAGTTTTAATGGAATGAGTTTATTCATTTGTAGATGGTGAAGTGCAGTTGAACATAAATGTGCTGTTGTGTAGTGAGATGTGTTTTGTGCATATTTTGTGTGTTCATAAAAAATACGAATGAAAAGTTTATAATAAATCTATCCTTATAAAATGTATTATTAAGTAATAATATTTCCGTAACATACAGAACGAAATATCTTGGTATCCAACAATAGTTGATGCAGAATAGTATGATTACATAGTAACCATATGGATAAAGTCATGAACGTCGTTATAGCTTATTTATAAAGTTTTATCTGAAATATACGAAAAAACTGGAAAATAACTTTTGATTCTTGACAAGAATCGGTACGGTATTGTCTTGTAATTTACTTTATTAATGAGCAAAATTCATCAACCACTTACTGTGTATAATAAAAAATCAAATGTTTTCGAACATTTTGTATCAAAAGAAAAGCCTTCATGAAATAACTCCAGATTTTGTTCAGCAAGTAGCACAAGGTGTAGAGTAAATGTGTGGTTAAAAAGATTACTGGTTTAAATCGCATGCAAGCATGATTTATGAGACCTAACAGCAATAAATTAAGTTGTAAATTGCTATGGTAGCGAAATCAAATCTAACAGTATTAAAAAACAAAAAAAGACACACTGAAAACCACCGGTTTATCCAACTAGATAGTATTTGCTTATGCTATTAACCAATATGCTAGACGATTTCATTCGTAGGGTATGCAGAACACGTAATGAACTTTGAAATTCTGAGAATGAACGATTGTCTTTATTTATAATAAATTAGTAAAACACTTATTACACAGGTTTGATGACGAGGAACTCAAAGATTAGTGTTCTTTAGGTAGCTAGCTACATAATTTTTGTGCCACTTCACTGTTTTCATTTCAGGTTACGATTTCTATTTTAAACGAGTCTACATATGGTTCTGAACAAGCATACCTAGAATGTTCGTTATTAGCTTTATGTTAATAACCTTTAGCAGAGCAACATGAACTAGTCATGTGTTCCATAATATTTATATGATATATAAGCAAATAACTTAGACTAAAATGTCTTAACAAAAACTACTTCAGTGAAAAACTATCTTCTCTAAAAATGCATTATTTAGTGACATTTTGTGACAGAAAATTTTAAGTAATTCTTCGTAAAACTTATCATAAGGCGTTAAATAATTTAATGTTAGTCCACTAGTATGCCGACTGAATGCTTTAAATTCTTCAGTAACAGAAAAGTGTCCAGAATCAGTCAATAAGAAAATAACAAGTTGAAAGTGATAAACTTAGGGAATAAATGGATAAGTAAATGGATAAATAACTCTACAAAAATAAAGTTTATAGTGTACTATGAATACTGCATTATAGATATCGTTACCGAAGGCTACTTTAACAACTTTAAATAAACTGAGCATTGGTTTAGATTACAATTTCTGTTTGCTAGAGGATTATGCTACTTATGAATATTTTCATTAATGTTAATTGGTAAACCAATCACTTTCTAGATGTTAATCTTGTTCTTCATCTCTTGCTCTTCATCTAAGGGGTTCCACCCTACCGTCATAGGATGACTGAAAAACAACAAGTTCTTACAATTCACAAAATAAAAGCTTTCTGCAAAACAAAAACCGCCCTTCAAAGCTCTTTGTTAGAATAAATAAAAAAATTTGATTCACTTCAACATGAAACTGTATCTATGGTCTAGACTGCTTCGATTGTGACACCTTGTGTATTGGAAAGTCATCACGTGAAATTTCAACCAGTGCAAAATACCACCTAATAATTCTATAGATCATGAAAAGCTACAAATAAAATCAGTAGTAGCAGTACACGTTGTTTTTAACAGTTATCAAACTGATGTAGAAAAAACACCCAAATAACATAAAAGACCTCCTCAACTAACATGTAAGGTTGAAGTTTTCACTCAACTGCACTTAAGAAGAAAAAAAATTTTATGATACACACAGTTTGGACAATTTTACCAAACAGCCTCATGACTAATACTTATTAAAATTTTCACACCATAAACGTACACATAAGTTAACTTGGCTCAATCACATTGCATATATTTAGTACTTTCCAATACTACTCAAATCTTTCCACATGAATAAGCACAAATTTACTGCGCCTTTACACCTACGATAATTACATGATTACATAGACAGTTAGTTATAGCTTTATTATTAATAGATACATTTTTTTGTTTGTATTTACTACTAAACTATCGTTAATATAATTCAATTATTGGTTCCACAAAACAAACGACTTAAATTGAAGTCACAAAAAATCAAAAATTAAGCGTTTCTACATAATGGAATTTTACAATTATATTATTTATCATAAATACTATAAAACGACATCTAGGTATAGAAGAAAATTTCACTACTTTGTAACTGTGTGTACTCTTAATTACTCATTGAACGTAGGTTTGAGAAATCATATACATCTATCATTATATAATTGCTTCACATAATATCGCAGTTGTTAAAATAATTTAGTTAAGTCCTCGGTATGGAGATACATCTGTATATCTGTTATATTCAATACAAGCTGAAATCATTACAGATGTTAGGTTTCCTACCGTTGGAATAAATGTCCATTAAATCACAGTGATATCTACAGACTTATAGTATGTTTTAAAACATTCATATTTAAGGTAGATCACCGTAATTTACCTTGCTTTAATTGCAGATAATAAATTAAACTAGATACATAAGTTTAAATATGACAAACGGAGACATAGACCATAGAAATTTACGAATGTAGAATGAACAAATAAGAACAGGCATAATCGGATGTAAAAATTTATAGTAATAGGTGAGATAATGATAAAGTGCATTACTTATTGTGAAAAATTGATATCTGACGAAGTTAGGTATATATGTTGGGCTCCCTCCGTAGTTCACACAAATAACAATGTTTTAATAATGAAAAAATTCCTATTTAGGGATTAGGAAGGGACGAGAGGAGCTTTGATGAAAAACTAACTGAAAAGAAATTTCTTCGCACCTCTCGTCCTTTCTTACCAATGTTTTAGGCAAGGTTTGCTGGCTTCATGGATATGCTACATTACTCTTCAGTCAAAGAAAACTTATTAAGAGTCAATTTATGGTGATAATTAAACACAGAACGACAGAAATTAACTTGCCTAATAAATAGTTTTGATATATCAGTTGTACTTGTGCTCCTTATAATATATACCTTACTGTGATGTATTCATCAATAATGTTGAATTATCATCTAACAGTTGTGATGTTCGCAACAAATCAACACTAAATGGTAATTGATGTGTTGTTAAAATATTTGGTATAATTTCATTGAGCGTTGTTTTATCTTGTAGATGTGGTGTTACTGATAGACTCTTAAGTATTTCATTTTGATTATAAATATTATCATTTGGTTTTTTAAGTGATGAGAAATTTCTTCCAGTATTTGAGTGATTATTACATAGTAAAAGCTTATTCGAATTTAAACATGATGTAGAATTTGTCTCCATACTATTTTCTGTGGTATACATACAATCACAAAAGTTAACACATGATTCATTGACATCGATGTGCTGCCGGTCCAAATGTTGCTGTTGTTGTTGTGGAAGTGAATGTTGTTGGTGACATGAATAGTGATGACCTAATTTTGGTAATGGAAATTTAAAAATGTTATTAAAATAAACAGCAATTATTATAAGTACAGAAATTTTCTTATATATTTCAATTCCCAAAGTAGCTGTGGCTAAAACATGTTGGAAACTATGGAGCGCTAGATATCTGTGTCGTTTGAGTATATGGTGTCACAACAGTTGACAACTAAATTCCTGGTGTGATCAGATTGAGAGATTGTAGTGAGTATCATAATTTCAGACCAGTGAGTTTGCATACAGTCGTCTACATTTCAACTTTGAAACGATTGTTGATAGCGTGTGACATTTACTCATGACTAGTGAAACCTATCTCACATTTCACGCAGCTAAATTGTATCGCTCATAGCTTTCCATTGAATTCTTCGGAATGCTCCTGCAAAACAGTGGAGTTTACTATTTCCAACATTCTATAAATCAGACTGTTATATACTAAATTTTGGCACACAACACTGTATAATGTTTGACATCTGTTTCAACGATGGGTGATTAATATGTACTAAATTATTACTGTCATTTAATGGATAATAATCCAAGCGACTAGTCTGCGAATACGACATACGGACAATCCTTATTCAGATCATTAAAGACATAGTCCAGAAAATAGAAATTTCTTCGGTACATGCTTTGTTTAAGGAAACATTAAGGTATTCTCGTTATATGAATCATGACTGAACTTGAATAGGACAAATATTTTGGTCAACTTACAGTAAGATAATTAGGATGACAAGGAGTATCATCTCAATAATCATATCAGTTAGTACAATTATGGGCCACATTTACTAACTTTATTTTTTTACAGTAGTGCAGGAGTAAACCATTAAAGAAACACGAAGATCTTATATTTGAATTTATGTAAACATAATTATTAACACGTAGCATCAAAGCGAAATTCATGTATCAAAATATAAAGATGTTAAAGTGACATAATTGGATAAACATTTAAGGAAACCAGATAGGATATTATATCAAACAATAGATAAAATTCTCATAATTCAAATATATATATATAACGAGGAAAAGGCAGTAAAGAACAAATTAGGTGAACCGTAAAGTTTTGCTCTATAGCTTACATCCTTTTGTTTACTATACAAATTTGAAATTTATATAGTGTAGAAGAAATTGTGACATTTCAAAGATATAAATAAAGTAGGTCATACTGGGTGAATTCATGAACAGCTTTACCCTCAGGATACCATAGCATCATTATAACAAGCATTTCATATCTATCAATCCATGTTCATGTTTGCATGCAGGTGAGACCTTTCAAAAGTAGATGCGTTCATTTTACTTGTGTATAATAAAACAACCTTTGTGAAATACATTCATGCAAACAAAAGCATGTAAATTTGTTACTTATGTTCGTAACAAACTGAACTCAGTTGGATACCATTCAAATTCATGGAGTACTAGACAGCTGTTTTGTTGTAGTGTGGACACCTCAGTAATGCTCATACATGACCCCACCATGAGTCAGTCGCAAGACATTCAGGCCTGGGAGTGACTGCCAAACTATGAGCATCACTGAGTTTGCGTCCAGTGACAAGATTACCGGTTTAATCAATTTGTAATATAGCTCAACGATGACCTAATACAACTGATGATCCGTCCCACTCAACGTTTGCTAAACTTCACAATTTACGACTCCTCATTTGAATATCGAAAACACCATGATGATCTTCAGGTTGTATCACAAGTTAGTCAAAGTAGTAATCCTGTATCTGGGCTTGGATATGATGGTTTGGCAATCTCTATATTATCTAAAGGTCTCAGACCGAACTCTTAGTGTAGTCATGTGTATGCACTTAGGAGGTGGGGGGGGGGAAGTTGCATACCATGGCAAAGCAGCTGTCTTCTGCACCACGGTTTCCATAGGTATCTAACAGAGATCAATGGTTGAGAAGCACAAACAACGAATAAAGACTAATTCTGAAAGCTCTATCCTAAATTTAAGTACGTAAATGTCCTGATTATTTTCGATTTTTTCTTAAAGGAAAATATTTGGTACAATAATATCTTGCTTTTGTTATTTCAATTAATGTTCATCAATAATGAAGAACATACTACATAAAAGTGTATTTAAGACTTCATAATTGTACATGACGACAAAGGCTAAAATGATTTTGTACAAATAACGAAAAAAATTATTCGTTAAGAATGCCGATTGAAAATTTTAATTAGTTGAATAATTTAGACATATTTTCAGTTATGGAGTAATGTCAATACGATGTAACGGAATAAGTTATTTGATTAAAAAATAGAAAAATAATACAAATCACAATATTCCGACATTTAGATTAATTCTAAGTCAACTTTTCATACATCTTAGGTACATAATGTTGATATTCTTTTAAATTTAAAGAGCTATGTATGATTTAAATTTTCTTAATCAACACCAGTGTTAGCGGTAAGAAGATACTCACAAAATGAATTGATTCGCTAGAAAAAACACTTAGAATTGTATCAATAATTAAAATGTGTTAATCAAAGAAATTCTCTCCCTACTTTTTACCACGTTACGTAGAACATTATTAATTTAATACTAAATCACAAACACATATATATAGATATATATATATATGTAGGCTACATATATGTACTGTGATGAACTTTATATTTCACATATTCCCATTACATAATTCATATCTTACTGTACGGTATGTTAGGAGCAGATTGATGATGCTATGGTTCCCTAGAACTTACGATGTCCGACTTAAAGTCACCTAATTTACTCGATAAATTTTGACGTATACTATTTTTTTAGGAAGTTCGTAAAATGATAAAAACAAAACAGAAATTTTGTCCCTATCTTTTACTTTATTTATATAAATTGTTCAATTACCTTAAATTCTACTTTACATATACTTTGTTGACAAATCACTTCCGTGACTGACTTAAATTTCGTTGGGTGAATTTCAAAAAACAATGCTTTGTAAAATCTCAAATAAAGGTCGTCATTGCATTTGTAAAAGTACCAAGATTAAACCTATATCTACAGTGCATAAAACAAAGTGTGACATTTGTTTCAAAATGAATTCGAAAGTGATATTTGATTTTCAGAAGGACTCTGGTTATTTACTCTAAAATTATTACACAACTCACATTACAGAAATGTGGTTTCAGTACGTCTCGAATATCCCTGTAAGACAACAAGACTACTATATTTGAAGTATTATCCCAACTAAATTATTTAGGCACCACAAAAAAATATTGACACTAAAAACCGAAATAAGTAATTCTCGAAGCGACAGTTGATAAACACTTAACAACTTTAAATAAAGAGGTCATAATACCTTTGTATCATCTACAGTAAGCTGACTTCTTATAAGCTGAGCAAAACAACCAATTTTAAGTCATTTAAAAAGACTGAGATAGGGTTTATCAGAAGAAATTTATAATTTTGACATTGAGAAATGTAGATATGACAATATCAGTAATCGAAATTTCAATTTATTAATACTTACTTGAATCTAGTTGTGACTCCCCACCTTCGCATCCAACAGTAATATGTTCGGGCGCCTTCATACTGTTTAAAGTATCGGCATCAATTTGAAGGATTTTACTGTCCCATTTTGGTAGTGTCACTGATGATCCAGATAAGACAGATAAATTATGTGTTAAATAATTTGATGATTCATTTGGACAAATATTAAAATTATGTCGACAGGTTTCACCGATTCCTTTGGGATACAGTTTATTCTGTTAACAGAAGTTATAATTTCCGAATTAATAGACAGTTAATTTAGGCTACATAAATTACGAAAACATCCTTGAGCAAAATAAAATGCGATTCATTTGCAAAAACAAAGAAACCAAGATAATTTAAAAAATATGAAACTTCAGTCCATGAGATTTGTATTGTCTATTCGAGGAAGAAAATAATGGAAGCATATTTCAGTAGGTTTATAAAGCAATGTAATGATGTTTTGCTGTTGGGTCATCGCTTCGACTGTTATTGGTCCTTATCAACACAAATAACTAATCTTTATCTGCATCTAATGTGAATTTATTAAATGCTATTTTACTGTATCGTGTTAAATTATGGAATGGAAGCAATGTTGTATAATACTATGCTGTATTCCATCGACATTCATGTACATCATTAAATATACAAATGTACTGATCATTTCATGATAATATATAATATTTTTTGAATAAATAAGTTCATCAAAAAACCATAAACTTATGTTACATATAGCTAAACGTTTCCCTTTTTTTCTGCTGGACTAAATGTATAAAATCGAAAGATAATCAACTTACATTTGTAAATGGCAAACTGGTCATTATGTATTTGCTAGTAATTGGAACTGCATCTTGTTGATGCGAATTACACAAATAAACTGAATTCATTGTGGTTTTTATATGGGAAATACTGGTTGGTATTAAATCACTGTAAGTTGTATATGACATTGTAGTGGGTTTTGATATATGTTTACTAGAACCACCGCTATCTGAGTTACAATTAATGTACGAAGGTGTAGGAATAGTGGTATGATTAGCCAGTTTTGACGATTCACATGAAATAAAATTAGTAGATTTATTCACTAATGCTGAACGGCAGCAACAACATTCAGAATACCAGGCATCCGTATTGTTTGGGTGTGAAACACAAACATTTAACAGGAAGATAGATAGAAATGAAAGCAGCAAACCAGATACAATAAGATCCAATAATTCAGCTAAATAGGAGAAACGTAAAAAATAATGTGTAAATAACGTAAATGATTTAAGCTGAAATCACGGATTGCAAAGCTGTATGTCCCTCAGCTCACAATACATATTTTAAGGGTCCAAGCAACCAGCGAGAAAAACAAAAACGAAAGGTTTTCATATTACAAAAGTATAATATGGTGAGCACATGTCCATTTTACTTAGACATGATTAGCAACTACAGAGTGGTTAAGCCAAATTGAATTATTAAATAACTAGATTATGAAAATTTAATTTCAGTGAATTGGTTCTCTCGGTTACAAGCAATACACTAAAACTCTGCATGGTTTCCAAAAGCTAGTAACTGCAAATATGAGCCTACGTTTCCATTCTTTTAAGTATTGAGCTGCTATTTATTGTATAAAGTCCCAAAATAACTATAACCACAATAACAGGACATCGTACCTTAATTAAATGAGGTAATAGTTGCCATTTGTTAAGAAAACATTAATCGAGAATGATGTTTGGCATGTAGAAAATACATAGAAATGAGCAGAGGTGTTCAGCATTTTTATGATGTATACACACTAATTATAATATATATGACTTTTTGTACCTAAATTTTTGAACAAATAAAATGCGATTCATTTGCAAAAACAAAGAAACCAAGATAATTTAAAAAATATGAAACTTCAGTCCATGAGATTTGTATTGTCTATTCGAGGAAGAAAATAATGGAAGCATATTTCAGTAGGTTTATAAAGCAATGTAATGATGTTTTGCTGTTGGGTCATCGCTTCGACTGTTATTGGTCCTTATCAACACAAATAACTAATCTTTATCTGCATCTAATGTGAATTTATTAAATGCTATTTTACTGTATCGTGTTAAATTATGGAATGGAAGCAATGTTGTATAATACTATGCTGTATTCCATCGACATTCATGTACATCATTAAATATACAAATGTACTGATCATTTCATGATAATATATAATATTTTTTGAATAAATAAGTTCATCAAAAAACCATAAACTTATGTTACATATAGCTAAACGTTTCCCTTTTTTTCTGCTGGACTAAATGTATAAAATCGAAAGATAATCAACTTACATTTGTAAATGGCAAACTGGTCATTATGTATTTGCTAGTAATTGGAACTGCATCTTGTTGATGCGAATTACACAAATAAACTGAATTCATTGTGGTTTTTATATGGGAAATACTGGTTGGTATTAAATCACTGTAAGTTGTATATGACATTGTAGTGGGTTTTGATATATGTTTACTAGAACCACCGCTATCTGAGTTACAATTAATGTACGAAGGTGTAGGAATAGTGGTATGATTAGCCAGTTTTGACGATTCACATGAAATAAAATTAGTAGATTTATTCACTAATGCTGAACGGCAGCAACAACATTCAGAATACCAGGCATCCGTATTGTTTGGGTGTGAAACACAAACATTTAACAGGAAGATAGATAGAAATGAAAGCAGCAAACCAGATACAATAAGATCCAATAATTCAGCTAAATAGGAGAAACGTAAAAAATAATGTGTAAATAACGTAAATGATTTAAGCTGAAATCACGGATTGCAAAGCTGTATGTCCCTCAGCTCACAATACATATTTTTAAGGGTCCAAGCAACCAGCGAGAAAAACAAAAACGAAAGGTTTTCATATTACAAAAGTATAATATGGTGAGCACATGTCCATTTTACTTAGACATGATTAGCAACTACAGAGTGGTTAAGCCAAATTGAATTATTAAATAACTAGATTATGAAAATTTAATTTCAGTGAATTGGTTCTCTCGGTTACAAGCAATACACTAAAACTCTGCATGGTTTCCAAAAGCTAGTAACTGCAAATATGAGCCTACGTTTCCATTCTTTTAAGTATTGAGCTGCTATTTATTGTATAAAGTCCCAAAATAACTATAACCACAATAACAGGACATCGTACCTTAATTAAATGAGGTAATAGTTGCCATTTGTTAAGAAAACATTAATCGAGAATGATGTTTGGCATGTAGAAAATACATAGAAATGAGCAGAGGTGTTCAGCATTTTTATGATGTATACACACTAATTATAATATATATGACTTTTTGTACCTAAATTTTTGAACAAATAAAAATGCGATTTAAGTAGGCCATAGCCACTTTGTTTAAATAATTTCATATATTTTGTCCATTTATAATGAAGTTTATGGAAGAGATACCGACTACTTTCCAACAAATCTGTGACGTTCTTTAAATGGTAAATGACTTCAAATTTCTATAGGACTCCTATCATACTAGTAAAATAACAATTTTTACTAACTTAAGAACAGGTATATCTAAAATGAAACACAACAAACAATTAATGATGATTTTGAATTAAAAAATGACTCCAAATAGATTAGTACTGAAAATGGCCTTCAATGCTTTTTTTACTTGAATGAGTTCATAATCAGGATCAACTTCTAACTAAACCAATTTTAATATATCCTTTATTTTAATTGTCCATTTTATGAAGCAATTATTTGAAAAGAGATCTTAATCGAATTTACATATCCTAAACTGACCAAAGAATATACATGAGCAAGATCCTTCAGAAGTTGAATATGCTTATTATAGCTGAAAACTTCTGATTTTAATGTTGTGATTATTGTCTGATAGAACAGGTTTATATATATATATATATATATATATATATATATATAATTAGTGATTTCAGATCTACAATAGTTTTTAAACGAGTGTATTACTTATAAAGAAGAAGGAGAAAACTCTGTGATTTGATTTAATAGAGTTAATTTTAGATATAGCCATCAGGATAACACAGTAGATGCATAATCATTGCAAGTTACACACAGACGAAAAAATATATATGTCCACAATTACATAGACATATACTGTATGACAGAAAAGGATGAATGGCTCGAGTGAAGATAAATATGAATACAAATGATAACAATTAAATAAAGTAAAAATACAATAAATGCTAAACTTACCAATTGGACTGTAAATTGCTTGTACTGACTCCAAGCGTATTAGGCGATTTCTATCCCTTGTCAATTGTATTGTAATTGAGACTAATCTATTTTTTTCATTTATTTTACAATATTATTAAGTAATTAATTATTTATTTATAAATTTTGTAGTTGAATTTTATGTGATGAATATCGTTGAATAATAAATTAGTTAATTTTTGTTATTTATTACCATTATGGTAGCATACATTTAAATACGTGTGTAATTTGTTCAAATGTGTAGTACGAAATAAACGCAGCAGGATATAGAGAAGTTAATAAAAGCAATAATAAAGGCGAAAGATAAGATTATTCATGAGTATAACACGAAAATTAATGCAAACCAAAAACTGTATATAAACGAGTAAAAAAACTACTAAAAAGTTAACAGTAATCCTTATTACTTCGGGTATATTCATTAAAGTCTGCAACAGCTGCGAGTATATTTCTGAATACACAAACAACTTGATTAAGTCATATGAGTGAAAGACTTTTGAAATATCTTAAGTTGAACTATTTTTGTAGGACTAATGAAAAATTACATTAGCCATTTGGCTAGAAAGGCCATCATAACTAATACAAATGACTAGAAGTGATGTTTAAAAAAGTACTACATGGATATTTCGTATCTACGAGTACTTTTAAATATGATTTAATGCATGAATATACGAAACAAAAGTGTTCAATATTGGTTTAACAACCCTGCAGAGAAGATACTTCATATTTAATTCTTTAAAGCGAAATATACGATATTCTGAATGTATACAGCATATCTTTAAATGAAACTTACAAAAAGTTTACTTACCCAGGACTTTTAGGCGGTACACTAGGCATCTAATCTTCAGCCTTTGTTCAGTCCTTAATAACAATGTGGATGTGCACTAATGAGGAATTCCATGCTAATGCAAAACAGCTATCCAGTGCTTACTAGTTTTTAGTGGTCGTTTAACACATCTATCTGTGATCCGAAACTTTAAATTCAATGATCTCCACAACACTAAATAATAACAACCGTCCTGTGATCCACTGGTTTTTATTACGGTAGCATAAAATAATTTCACATTTTCGAAAGATACCCTTAAGTTTTATTTAATTTCGACAAGTACTTTAAATGACAGTTCATATTTAGTGTGATTTTACCGAGACTTTATATTCTTTGATGTGATTTAGAGAATCATGAAACTAACGAAGTACTAGACAAATATCATGTCATAAAGTTCAGCGTATGAAAATGAAATAGAGGCGAATTTCCGAGCCTTCAATTTCAACACGAGAGTGATTTAAAGCTATGTGATTCCTAATTTATTTACAGATCTGCATACAGCATAATGAAGGTACTAATCGATCCACTAGTTCTTCTGACCACTAAAACTGACAACTAATGGAATCGTTAACCTTTTTTTCAAGTATTGCTTTAACGTTCTCAATGCATATTTACGCAGGTAATCTATCACAAGTATGCAGATTTCAACAAATAGAAACTTATGCAGTTGTTTTCTTACAACTTTCGTTCATTTGTTCATTGTAACGTTAATAGTAATAAATATATCACAAATATCACAAAATCAGGAAGTTACAAATCATTATTAAATTAATGCCACTTAAAGCTCAATCATGTTATCCTTCCATATTAAGTAGTTATTAACATTACTTTCGTTGCATTTTAAATTTTAATTTGCCACATTTTTCATAAGATACCAACCTTGAAACTGGATCCTCTTTGGACAACTAGACTAGTGATCGTAAATTATTCCTAAAAAGCAATCGGTGTTCATTATGCTTACATTCATGTATCTATATCAAAGACATCTGAAGAGAATCAAAATGTTTGTCTTTGTTTTGTTTTCAGTAAAATAATCTGTAATTCGTTATTACAAAGCTAAAAAATTAGTTGCTTTTACTGTATTTTTGACTTGTAAATTCATCAAAACTTCTTTGTTTTGCCATGAAATTCTGAAACAATAAGTGAGATTTTCATTAAACTGGATTACGATAAAGTATTATATATATGCAATTGCTTTCTAGCTTATTCTATTAAGATACCATCTCTGTTGCCTAAAAGTTAAGTCTGTAGTAGTAATCTCTTAGTAAATATAAAAGATAAACCAATGATATTGATCAAATCTTAGATAAGATTATTCGGTAAAGTAAGTTACATTGTCCACTCTTACAGTTTATTTAATAAATCTGGGTCCCACCAAAAGTGTTACGTTCAATAAAACAAACAAATCAAGTATTTTTTTAAACCACGAAATTATTTTAACCTGATTCAGACAAACGATGTAATGAATATTTATTAGTTATCACTTCGAACTTAGAAAGCTATGATAATTCACAATTTAGACTAGAAGCATCTCAGCTGTATAAATACATTCAGCCTCTTTACTCGAAGTCACTGAATTATAAACATTTAATCACAGGTTATGTTACTGACTTATAGTGAAGTAATTTATTAATTCTTGCTATAAAAAATTCTTCATGCATTTAATTTTGCCACCACATCTTGTTCAAATTACCTTTGTCTTCCCATTAAACTTGGCAAATTGACTTTGAATGGTATTGTAGTTAATGAAGATTTTGTGTGTTTATTCATTAAAATGATCAAATTCGACATTGTCATCCCCACCCCACTCTTAAAGCAGGTCATTTAAAATACGATTTCGCTGTTCCTTATGCGTAAATTCAACAATTTAATGCCAGTGGTTTCACTAAGCTCATTATCACTCTCAAAAATGCACTTTATAAAGACAGCATACGTCAAAATAAGCTAATAAAATCCAAAACTCCGGCAAATAACTTTAGACATCAAAGTAATATGCACTAACCGGACGTTAGAGGCGCAAAATAAGGGTCGTCTACTATGATTTAAAGTGACAACACTCAAATACTTGGTATTAAAATACTATTTGTTGAAAGTGCTCGAGACTCGATGGGTGTCACCACTTGGATTCAACTACATCTAGTTAATGAATGTAAAATAGGATTTTACCTACATGTTATAATTCAACTCTGAGAATACCATTTTTATCTTTCGTTATCAAGAATCTGTATGGTAAAATTGTAACATTTCAAATAAATTAATTTCATCAGTTAATTTCGGAGATGATAATTTAATACCACATATATCAAGGTTTTTAGATGTTACATAAAAACCTGAAACTCACTATGAAACCGGGAGTGATAAAATCATTATTACCATTATTAAAGGTTAGAAGGCTGATATTTCGTTGAAGGATTTTTTAAATTAAAAGTAATAAATAAATAATAACTTGCTTACCCTTCCGAGCTAAATTTTATCATCCATGTTTGAATAACAAAAAACGGATAAGAAAGAGAAAAGACGAAAAAACTATTGGTTAGTTATATAACAAAAAAGAAGTCAAAATACATATTGGAGGGGAAGCATCAACTACATCATTTTTCTTTTGAAAAATAACCTCAGAACAAAACAAGGTTGGTCAAGCTGTTAAACAAGATTTATATATCTAACTGCAACAGTGAAAACGCTCCGAATTTCAGATTGATAATAAAAGCATTACTCATTAAAATGAGTCTTCAGGGTAGAAGCAGATTTCTCAAAATAGTAAACAATTAATTAATTTGTCAATTTAAATCTTATGAAAACTATAAACACAGATATCCAGTCAATATTAGTTTAGTATATAACGAATGTAATATACAACACTCCCCCCCACCTGCAAATGTATGCACTAAACTACATGTTTGTCATAGGACCACAGCACCCAGAATCAAATCAACCACATCTGTATCAACAAAATGTTCAGAAAAACCATGAAAACAAATGGAGGAGATTATATAACATCAGATCAATACCTGGTAATGGCCAAGATGTAAGTGGAACATAACATCACTATAAGGTACAAGTTCACAATTTGCTGCACAAACATACACTTTCGAAATAGCATATAAAAATAAGTAAAACATTGGATGAACTATAATTATCCTGTAATAAATTGGTTGCGGACGCTCTTATGGTGCCACATTGCTTCAGGACAGGTAGGTAAAGCATTTTGAAGATCTCTTCAATAAACCAGACCCAGACAACCAATAAGTCATCAAAGTAACACTTACAGACCTTCCTATAAACAAAACCCCACAAATAATAGAAGAAATCTACACGCATATCCGACATATCAACAGTAGCAAAATAGCAGGGCCAGACGGAATATAAGCTGAGGCACTGACATCACACATAGAAGTAACTGCAAGGATGCATCACGATTTCCCCAGGAAGGTTTTGGAAGAACACATCCTTATTCTCAGTCTGGAAATTATACCAATGAAGGGAGATCTTGGTATTTGTAAGAAATACTGAGGCATCACTCTTCTGTCAGTATGTTATATACTGTCAATGAACTGAACGAAATATACAGCAAATTCTCAACTTCGGGATCAACAAGCTAGATTAAGTGAGTATCAATCATGTGCCAACCAAATCGTGGCACCATGGATCATAATTTAATAATCAAATAAATGGAATTTGTCATTTCACATCAACTTCCTTGATTATGAGAAAGCAGTTGATGACGTGAACAAGAAAATATCATGGAGTCTTCCTAGACATTATGGTGTATCAGATAGAACAGTTATCATTATACGGAATTCTCACAACGGACAATACTAGAGTCAGCAGTTTCAACACAAACGTCACTACAATTCTATTGTATGGGGATGAATCTTATAAGGAGAACTACGACAACATCATTTAAAGATACGGGCATTTATAGACGGTTGTCTATACAACATACTTCGAATCCGTTGTCCAGATTCCATCAGTAACAGTGTATTGTGGTAGAGAGCAAACTAGCTTTCAGTCAAGAAAGAAAAAATCTTAAAAACAGCAGGTCGTGGATAGGGCACACACTGAGGAAATCACCAATCTGTGTCACATGACAACCATTAACTGATCAAGGCCAAAGGAAATAGAAATACCAAGGAATCAACTGTATCAGTAATTGGAGCAAGCATCAAGGTAATGAATAGCATTTTGGAAGAAGGTTATTGAAATTCGTGGACTGATTTAATTGGAGGTTTTTGGTCATTGCTCCATGCTCGACGAGAAGTAATTGATTAAAACATCAAACTTAATATGTTTTACTCTTGTTTAGTAATATCTATTTACAACAAAGATGAAAATAGTTCTTACTGAGTATATCATAATAAGAACTATTTCATTTAATAAAAATGAAGTAGCATCACATTATTACTTACCTGGTCAAGCTATCTGGTTTAGCATTTAAACTTGCTCGATCAATTGGAACAGTTTTAATCAATTCATGATTGTCTGTAACCAATTTGGAAAATATTGTTCTTAATTGTTTAAACTGTGAATCAGTGGCTAGTAATACAGCTTGAAGACTGGCTATATCCTCACTGGCAACAACTAGATGCGACTCTTCTAACTGATTCTCCCAACTAGTATCGTTATATCTCAATTCATCGTTAGTTTGTTTGCACTGATGTGCTTTACGTTGTAAATCAAGCATTGTCACATCAGAAAACAAATCGTTGTGTAACAACTGATTAGCAAGACGATCTAATTCGTCCACAACATGCAGAAAAAACAGACGTACTAAATGAATATGAAAGTCTAGTCCTGGAACTATTGATATATCTTTAAACAAAATGCTTTGTCTAAAAAGGCGGACAAATTCTTTACCCAAACGACTGACTCTTTCTAACATACGAGAGTGTTCTTCACTATCCATACATAATCCAGTAGATTTCTCTGAAGACGAATGCTTACTTGCTAATGAACGATCACTGTCCCAAAGCACTAAGTCATTAGCTTCTAATTTAAATCTGTGTTTTCTATGTACTTTATAAACTGCACGTTCTACAGTTTGTAAATCTAAGTTTAAACTTTGTAAAAGACGAGAAAGTTGTCTTAGTTGTTCAAAAGCTGTACGATTCGCTTCACGTAAAAATGCCCACGTCTGAAGTAGCAAACCCTCCTAAAACATAAGATGCAAGAAAAGAAATATATATATATTAGTAAGCGAAATAAATAGTATTCACATATAAATTTCCTAACTGTTTAAAATAAAACTAAATATATTATAAATCCCTTTTATAGGACTCATTACAAGTACATAAAGTTTTTCTAGATTATTGGTAATGAACTATAATGCATTCAGGCTAGAAGTCACAGTGCGAGATTGAATGAAGTAACTAGTGTTGTACAATCATATTGGGATAGATAGAGCAAACTAAAAGGATACTTGATTTATATTGCGAAATTATGAATAAGATATTCAACTATCATACGTTATTATACTGCGGAATAACAATCTGTATTATAAATAGATCGAGCACAAGATATATATAAAGTGACATCCAAACATGATGTTCCGTATGTTGTTGAATGTCAGACAAAATAGATAAAGATACACTCATGATTTTACTTTTTCTAGTATTCATTTTCTACATTACTACTGTGTTATTTTGTAATAAATGTTTTTACAAATAACGATTAATTTTAATAAGCCGGTTTCATAGAAATGAAACAAAAACTTTTACATCATTTTTAATTGTAAAATTAGTACCACATAAGGTTACACAAATCGTTTGCAAAAAAGGTTTACAAACCGGATTGCTGTCCTGTTATACTTAAAATGTAATTATAGGTTTTGTTTCTGATACCAATAATACATATTACTGCTGAAGTATAAACTTAAACATATTATTAAAATTCCCTCTTCAGACAAACCTGAGTAATAGGATACAGGAAGACAAAAAATTTATTTTATAAAGTCATGTGTAAATAGTTTAGCGATATTTGATAAACGGCAACGGACAGATAATAGTAGTAGTAAAGGCGACAAGCCATTCACAAATGTCAACAGTTTAGTCAAAGAACATAAAATGTTATGTTAAAATGGTGTAAAAATAACAAAAAGAAATGGAATAAGAATGTCCAAATGTTTGTTTAAACGATTTCTTTTAATTATCAATAAGAATTGAACATATTGAGCATTCAAAGTCTTAATTGACAATTACTATGAACTAAAAATGCTTCTTTGTAAATCATGTGAAACTAAGATTTCTGGATAACAAGTAGGTTATTGTAAATAAAAATAAGTAAGGAGGGGTGAGTCAGCTAGTAACACTAATATGAGTCTATCATTAAGAGAATCTTTACAACTCACTTCTATGAAACTAAGAGAAACTATTCATTTAATTAGAAGTGATTGTATCTGTATTACATTGTATATACTGTGCTTATTTTTATCATGATATTTATTTGGATTTTATGTCAATGAGTTAAATCAATCCATTTCCTTAATTGTGGATCAAATTCGATTTATGCCAAGAATTAATCAGCATATAGTTAGTCCACTAAATGCTAACAACCTACAAAGTTATTTATTTCTGGTGAAAGTAACTAAACGTCTAAAGTACACGCCTATAGCTATCAAGATGCTAAGAAATCCATAGTTTGAAATTCTATACAATGTGAATATGTATCGGCCAAAGTTCAAACTCATAATCCATTTTTCATAAAAATTCGGAAACTATCAAACATTTTTATATTTCCTATCACTTTGACAATGTTTTATCTGCCTACTCCAATAGAAACCTGTTTTACCTATTTTTTTCTTCAGCACACATAAAAATGGTCTTTTTAACAATGTTATGCAATACTATGTTAGTCTAAAGCTAGTGTAGGAATCCGATTATTTTTCTATGTTACGTAAATACTTTCACACATACTTTAGTTTTTGAGGTACATGCATTAAAAGCAAAACAATCTATAGATGGTTTGTAAAGTTAAAAAATAATTAACATTTAATCTGATAGACCTCCAATTAAAGAACAAGAAAATTTGCATTCGATGATTAATATATATCTCGTTGTTTGTATTAGTCACAAATTGATCTGGCTTGGATACTACCAAAAGTCAGGCAACACTGGACAACTGTTACATCTAATGTTTTCTGATTTTTATTGGCATGGAACCAAGATCAAACTGTGGAAGATACAAATAACAAAATTAAATATCAGTCTCCAAAAGGCCCTCCTATTTTTTATTACATACTTAAATATTTTTCAATGCTTTTTATAAACACATTTACAAGAAAATAATAAAACGATTGACCTAAGAAATAAGGGATGTACATATATATTCATAGTACCGTTATGTAATTATTATAGTTTCAAATATAAATAAAATAACTTACCCATACTTCTTTTCTATATTTGTTTAGATGTCCTTGTTGGTTCAAATTAATTTTCTTATCGTTTTTCTTGTCATATTCATGGTTATCATCAGTTGTTAATCGTTGGCTTTTTGATAGAATTTTCTTATTGAAATATTGTTGGTAGTCATTGATTGCTCCGAAGTTGGTTTGATTTACTTTTTCAAACACATTCAAAGAATGTGTAAACAGTAATGGTGATTTTAAGGCTTGTGTTATAGATTCCACGGAATATGATATTGCTTCACAAGGATTATGACATCGACACTGAATTGGTGATAGAGATTCTGTGATAGCAGTTGTGTTTATGAGAAATAAGGTGAAAATTTGAAAAATGAAATGAGAAAAGAAATAGCAAAAATTAGGCTTGGTATCAAATCGTAGTAGAGTGAATCGATGTAATGATAATTCTGGGTCAAAGGATAGGTGCATATTTGCAAGTGGTTACACGTTGAATGGCTTAACTATAGTAAATAATTCCAAACAGAATCAATAAACAAATAAATGGAATACGTTAAATGTTAGAGCAGTAGATGTTTGAATTCATTTTTTAATCATTAGTTGCCTTGGTATAGCTAACAGTACTCCATCTCGTCTGTTTATATTATTCGGAGTTGCTCATATGTGTAGGGCTTCAGATGTTAACCTTTCTTTGTAGCAATTAAAACCTTTTTGAAGGATTTTAATTCCATCAAAATTGATACTGTTTTCTGATTCTATTAAATGTAATGCTATTGCCAACTTATTTTCAAGTTTCCATATATCGTCAGAGGATTTGGGAATATGCTTCGAACAAAGTATATGTTCTTTCACCCTTATATTCAACAGTCTTGATGTTTCTCCTACGTATATAGCATTTCATCCATTATATCTGATCTCACAGATACAGTTCGTTTGTTCTTCTTTTGGTACTCTATCCTTGATATTTACAAGTGCAGAGCCCAGTGTATTATTTGTTTGGAAAAAAACATATATGCCATGTATATTTGAAATTCTCCTAATCTCCAACGTATTCCATTTATTTATTTATTTATTCCGTTCAGAATTATTTATCGTAATTACACGGTTCAATGTGTTACCATTTCCAAATATACACCCATTGTTTGACACATAATTATCACTAAATTGATTTAGTTCTTCTAATGATATGATAGAAAGCCTACCTTCAGATAGTTTATCCCTCTACGTGAGCATACCATATGTGTACAAATGGCAGTAACATAAAACTACACACGAAATGCACACCTTCCTTCATCCACATCAGTTTCAACATTAGTTCAATTACAATGACTCATATAGCACTTTCATACCCTGAATACGATTAGATATTCGTAATTCAAATTTAACCCCCTTATTTACATTTATATTCGATAATTTTTAATTCTGGTTATTTCGCTGAAGAAGCCCGGACCAGCTAGCCGAGCGAAACGTTGGAATTTTTCTTTAGTTTCATCCGCTGAGATTATTTACAGATATATTCTATTAATATGTTTTTTATGTTAATATTAATTAATCATTGCATTAAACCTGTATGTGAGTGAGAAATATATACACAATTCTCTATTTGTTCTCAATGTTAATTCAATTAAACTTCACTGTGGCCTGAATAGGAAACACTTAGCTTTAATTTCATTACTTATAGGATTTTGGGCATAATTCTATTGTTTTAAGTTTGCCATCAAGTAACATCTACTTTTGTGTCATATGGATGGTACTGTATACAAAGAAAATACTTTTCTAATAGTTTGCTAATTTGATGCATACACTATTCTTGATTTTATTGATACCATCTTTCTTAAATTTAATTAATAATATTGTTTGAATAGATCTAAATTAGAGCACAACTACTTACAGAATAATGCAGATTAATCACACTCATCTTTATATAATGTGCAACAGACAATAAGATACAGACATATTCTCATTGAGATATTTCTTGCCAATCAACATAAGCTACAGAACGATTGAAAAAAACACGAAATAAAACTTCATTGATTCACATTCATCTCACTCAGGAGCTACGCTACGAAATTCGACTTCATATCCAGTGGATTTATTTCAAAATCAATCTAAAAATAATGCTTTTCGTATATGGGTAAGATAATGCAAATACTTCCATGGTCACTCTAAACACATTCCTGCAAAACATCCTAGTGATTAAAGCCAAACTGTACTTAGCAACAATTCCACCATCTGTTTATTAAATGAAAAATAAGTATAGGCTTTATGTATAAAACCAGAACACAAAGTTGATTCTTATCATTAATGTTACCTCTGGTCAATTATAAAGAGTCATTTACAGTGGCGAGTCGTTACTTACAACCCCATTTATCACTGGGCTACTTATTTTCTTCAAATGAGTTATTGTTAACTCTCAGTTTAATGATTACGTAAGGAAAGTCCTCAGACTAACAAAACAATTAGATATGCATTCCAAGAAATGTAGTTTAATAGTGTCTAACATAAAATAACAAAATACCTTAGTAATACCCTTCTAACAAATCACATGTATTATTGAGTAGCACATAAAGCGACTAGTAGAGAAGCACATTGAGAATCATATTTGCATGTCTTATGCCTTGTGAACATCTTGCCCTTCCGAGTTTTTCAGCCAGCGAAAATAATCTTTCATTTAAATTATTTTAATAATTTAAGTTCATACGGTTTAAAATTACAGGCTACTAGATAAATAAAAATATAGCTTCTTGTGTGAAGTAATCACACATTTGATGGGAATATGTAACTTTTATAATACCTTGTAAGTTGTGCCTTAATTATTAGTGTTACTATTATTTTGGCATACTTTTCAACCTCATTTTGCATTCTAATCCTAGGAATTAAAAGTAATCTCTTGCAATACTGTAATATTTATAATCGTGAAAATGAAATGCCAGTTGTAGACTTCAATAAATTAAGTTGGGTTAACTTTCTAGTCTCCATAAGCCAACTTTATAGCAATGTAAAGTACAGAAGTTTCTAAAGTAATTCTGATCTGTGTTTTATATTTTGATTCCACTAAATATCA
This sequence comes from Schistosoma mekongi, assembly GCA_034768735.1. Classification (NCBI taxonomy): domain Eukaryota; kingdom Metazoa; phylum Platyhelminthes; class Trematoda; order Strigeidida; family Schistosomatidae; genus Schistosoma; species Schistosoma mekongi. The sequence goes on along the minus strand of CM068308.1, from coordinate 23,138,062 downwards.
TTTTGCTTTTCTTATTTATTACCAAATATAGAAAACAGGTTGTTCACAAATAATTTATCAACACCAATTAAACATAGTTGAAATTAATTATTACTTTATAGATTACTTTAAAGTTTATTTGACATTTTAATTAATTCTGTCTTAAGCTCAAGTTTTTTTTCTCGTTTTGTGTCAAAACATAATGATTGATAACAATTACATTTATGTATATTGTAAATGAGTTGGTAGGGACAAATTAAAGTTAAAATATTCACTGTACTTGTATGCTAAATAAACACATACATTTCAACTAAAAATCTACAGTAAGTTCCTAAACGGCCTTACTCACTAACTCACTAAGTTATCTCAGACACGTCGGTTTAAATTTACTGCGTCAAAACAACAGTATTTTGGCATTTCAGTCTTATCAGCTAATCAGTAAAAAATGCAAGAGAAACTTAGTTTCAACATGATACTTTTCGAAGCAAAATTCTCACTTCTAAACAATAAGTATAAAAGATTACTACCCAAGTATATATTAACTTTAGGAGACAATTAGGAATAGATTGTGCTAAAAATGCGAATGTTATCCCTCTTCTACAGCATAATGATCTCCGTGATCAGGTTATCCGTTTTAACTTACACCAAAAGTACGCGAAAATAATCTTTCATTTAAATTATTTTAATAATTTAAGTTCATACGGTTTAAAATTACAGGCTACTAGATAAATAAAAATATAGCTTCTTGTGTGAAGTAATCACACATTTGATGGGAATATGTAACTTTTATAATACCTTGTAAGTTGTGCCTTAATTATTAGTGTTACTATTATTTTGGCATACTTTTCAACCTCATTTTGCATTCTAATCCTAGGAATTAAAAGTAATCTCTTGCAATACTGTAATATTTATAATCGTGAAAATGAAATGCCAGTTGTAGACTTCAATAAATTAAGTTGGGTTAACTTTCTAGTCTCCATAAGCCAACTTTATAGCAATGTAAAGTACAGAAGTTTCTAAAGTAATTCTGATCTGTGTTTTATATTTTGATTCCACTAAATATCATTTTGCTTTTCTTATTTATTACCAAATATAGAAAACAGGTTGTTCACAAATAATTTATCAACACCAATTAAACATAGTTGAAATTAATTATTACTTTATAGATTACTTTAAAGTTTATTTGACATTTTAATTAATTCTGTCTTAAGCTCAAGTTTTTTTTCTCGTTTTGTGTCAAAACATAATGATTGATAACAATTACATTTATGTATATTGTAAATGAGTTGGTAGGGACAAATTAAAGTTAAAATATTCACTGTACTTGTATGCTAAATAAACACATACATTTCAACTAAAAATCTACAGTAAGTTCCTAAACGGCCTTACTCACTAACTCACTAAGTTATCTCAGACACGTCGGTTTAAATTTACTGCGTCAAAACAACAGTATTTTGGCATTTCAGTCTTATCAGCTAATCAGTAAAAAATGCAAGAGAAACTTAGTTTCAACATGATACTTTTCGAAGCAAAATTCTCACTTCTAAACAATAAGTATAAAAGATTACTACCCAAGTATATATTAACTTTAGGAGACAATTAGGAATAGATTGTGCTAAAAATGCGAATGTTATCCCTCTTCTACAGCATAATGATCTCCGTGATCAGGTTATCCGTTTTAACTTACACCAAAAGTACGCGAAAATAATTCATATTATATCTGTCATTTTTTTTTATCTTAAAGGACTGTGTTAATAAGTAGCCACGTGATAAGTTTTCCATGCTTCTAACCATCACATTTTTCTACCAATATGCAGCCTTTACATTTGGACGTTGGTACAGTTCAGTCTTTTTATTTGTTTACAATCATCTGTTAAGTGATTATGATGCATCAAAACTATACGAATAAATTTACCTTCCTAGTAGGATTGACTAAAGAATCATGGTTTGATTTGTAAAGATTGTATATTCATTTGATAAGCACAGTCATTAATGTAAGGACTAATATAACAAGAGGCTAATTCAAAATGTTAGTATGTTACATTTGTATGATTACATTTATAGACCAGAAAAATTTAAATGTAAAGTGCTGCAGAATTCATTCACAGTTTAGTGCCAAGTAAAAATATCCGGATTTTCTCTAGATTAATTTAACCCGAAAATATGGTAACTATTATATTATAAATCTGCTATTATCACACCTGGTTATTAGAAGAAACGAGTGCCAAAAGCAATTAACACACTGTTTTCAAATTTTGTAGTCTTGTAACTTAATCCGATCAAGTTTCAGAAGGTCTCTAAACCATTTCAAGCATCATCTGCGAGCATAACATACGTGAGTATTTAGTAAAATTAATTCTACCGAAGCAAATAACTAACGACCAACTCCTTTTGCTTTCACATGATTAATCCACTGACTTACGTAAAGGTTCACTAGTTTATGATCGTCTTCATCAGATTTTTAGTTAGCACTAAGCCAATCAACAAAATATTGCTAAATTAACTGTAATACTTTATGTTAGGGTTTGATTGAAATGTATTTCTGCACAGACCGGGAACGCACTAAATAAGCTAAGAGTCCTAACTTCTTTGTCTTGTGTTTAGTGTTCGATACTTGCTCTCAAAATTCATACTTCAATTAACTCTATTATTCACACTAGATTTTTCAGTGGATACACACTCGTTTTTAAGTATTCGCTTAAGTCACCTAATCCTAAGTAAATATTTACTGGTGCTAAAATTCTCGTCGAATATATCTAGCATATAACGTTTCAGAATTGATGAAGGTTAGTTGAGATTCTTGGCTATAATATGTAAAAACCTTATTAGCACGCAAAACAATAACATAAAACCTTCCCAGTTACTCTGTCAATCGATTATGTAAATTCAACGGATAAAAACGAAGTGCTGTACATAATAGTTTACTTCAACGGACAAATAATGAACATAATTGATCAAGTAACATATTTGGCAAAATCATTAGACAAATAGACTAAACTCCCAGAAATTTCATTGAATAGATGTGAAGGTATGCTTAGGTCTTTGTAAATTAAACCAAATAATACATTTTTTATAAAAAGTCTTAAACACGGTGAACTGAATAATTTGTCTCCTAAAATATATACACTTTAAGTGTAATTTTCTAAGCGTACAAGAAAGTTAGTTATAAAGTGGATACTTGTAGGTGAAAATATGACGAAACATAATAATTATTGAACTTGAGAATGTGTGAAAATACCATTTATTATTTATAAGTGAACATATTGTTTGGTAGGTAAATTTAACCAAACTATATCGATCGTTTAGTTTATAATATCATACTGAGAACAAATATACATATATATGCAACGATTTGTAGTTATAGATGTTGGCATTACAAGTGACTAAAAGTGAAACAAACGTAAGCAGACTAAATAATTAATAAGGCTGAATATTTATCATTGTCTACAGAAAACTTAATTATCTGTAGTGTTTTTAGACGTTTTTGATTACTGAAAAACTTATTCTGTCTTATCTTATCCACTATTTTCCTTTACTCTGTTGAGTGTTTGTAATGTAGCCACTTAATAAAATGGCATACCCTCCGTATTCGAAACACATATGTACATATATATTAAAATCCCATCTAAGCCTCATTTTACATTATAAAAAAAATTATTGTAATGGATTCAAAAATTAAGAGCCTAACATCAAATGACCTATTACTTTCAACTCGTAATTGTCATACTTGACTGCTATCATTTGTTACAGTAAAAGGATAAGCAATTTTGCCAACATGAAGTGCCAGGTAAAAAAGTACAAAATAAGTTGATGATTACTTGATTCTCACACAAAATATAAGTAAAATAAAAGTGACGTCAGCACAACACACTCAGGGTTATGTTTAAGCTGAACTGTGACAGCACTCATTGGCCAGATGTACCTGCATCCCAATGTTGATGTTCATACCGGGATTCGAACTCACTCCGCTTTGTGCCAAGCGTACAGCGTTTACCATTAGGCTATTGAGTCTAGACAGTCCTACTTGTGCAAAAGGGATATATATAATTACGATGAGTTTGTATCTTTCCGTTGATTAGTCATGGACTGAAATTGGTCAGCCTCTGTTGACATATGTGCATTCTGGGCGGATTGCCTTGATATACCAGGTGCATCCAGCCAATGAATATTCCGCCTGTCAATCACAATCCAACTTAAACACTGCATGTAATTAATAGCCATATCGAAACAATCCGCTCAGGATGCACATATAACAACAGAGGCTGACCAGTTTCAGTTCATGACCAATCAACGGGAAGATACATACTCATCCTAATTACTCTCAAGGTTAGATAGTGATTCTTATGCAGATTCTGTAACATTCTAATGATGAAAGTATGATATTCATGTGAAGTATGTGAAATATGAACTAGATAATGAATTGACTATCAGGTTTACTTAAACAATGAGAACCACTATATACTGTGTGAAATATGTTTCATTGCGTTTTTATTGAGCTGATATATGAGTGACAAGCTGAATAAACATGGCATTAAATATAATGAGCATTTTATGCTCATAAATTATTTCAATATATTATTTTTACAACACTTCTGAAAGGTACGGTTTCATTACAAGTGTAGTGAACAGCGTTATGTAAGGTTGTTAACTGACAAATCATTGATTCCTACATTTAAAGTTAAGAATCTCTAAAAATTAAACAAAATGAACGAAATTTTTTGAAAATTGTTTTAATTTTATGAAGTAAAACATTAACTTACCAATCATCGAGTTCATAGTCAGTCCGCATCTCATCACATCAAAGACAGTGCAGTCTGTAAAACGATAGAGAACTGTTCATTACGATACTGATGAAACAAGCAGATCTTTTTGAAAAAATGCCATTACAACGTAATGTTTATGGTAATAATTTGCTCTTAATAATTTACTGTAATTAGTTACAGAAATAACAAAAGAACAAGTCTTATCTCACTGACGACAGTTCTCGGTATTTTTATTCTGCACATTCAATCACTTCCACGTCTCACTGTAAGACTGTTTAAAAAGCTTTAATTTAGGGGACTTTCTATTATATAATACGTATGTATATGTATATATATCAACATTTGCTAGCATTTGATTTATTTTAAACATAGTCTAATGCCACTGACGTGAGCTACTAAATGGCATATCACTGGTAGAATAATATTATACAGTGTCGCAAATTACGATTTGTCCACAATATCGTATCGTTTATTTAAACTTTCAAAGTGTTATCTTGATCAATTACTTTATTTTTATTCATAAGTTTACTTTCTTAATCTTTCGAAAACTGTTAACACGACTGATTTTTTCAATAAACTAACAACACAGATTCGAAGGAACTGTATCCTTTTAAGGTCCATTCTCAAAGAAAAGGAAGCTTTTGCATAAAATAACAATACTTTTCGTAGAATATCAATGATGTCGTTCAAGAATAATATTATATGAATGAAGTCAGGATTCATAAACGGCAAAACAGGTAGTAGGTTACCAAATAAGGAAAAGTCTATGAAATTGGATAAAAGTATCACAAACTGAAAAAGGTTCAAAATATGTTTACGAGAATTTCTCGCCTAAAACAAGGCAGATAAGCATTTAATCAATAGCGGAAATAAGATTAACAAGTTAAAAAGGTGTAAAAAATTCGAGAAACGTTGAAAACATGGTTTTTTCCAAATAAAAAGGGAAGTAGAAAGTAGTTTATGAGTGAATAAATACATCAATAGACAAGAAATATATGAATTAATAAATTAATAGAATATTCAGTCAATATTTATTATTGATTAAGTGACATAAAAATCACCAGTGATTAGTAGAATACTCGCAAATGTAACAACAGATGAATAAAAATCACATAACATATCATTTGAAACTGTTATTTTTCATACTTTACGCCGTCTTTTCGAAAGACACAGACTTTTACAGTGTATCGGATAAAAATATACCCAGTCATATCAAATATATTATGTAATGTTTGGTTAGAAAAAACAAGAATAATATTTCAAGTGATTTAAGTGAGCGGAAATTTCAATCTTTTGTATTAGTCAAAAACGAAAAATTTGACTATAGTCATGTGATTATTTAGTTAAAAGTCACAATTTTCTGGACAATCTATGATGTATTTTGACATGTAGTACTTCTGCATACAGTCAATATTACAAATAAATTACGAACTATATTAATGCCAAGAGGTTTAAATAATAGACAAGAAGCTGTAGAGCAGGTTTCGTGTTGATTGATGCTTGCCAACAGAACTTACAAAATACCATAAAGTTACTGCTGAATTAAAACGTGTTCTACTTTTTAACAGCATCATAGAATATAAAACTGGGTTTAAAATCAATTCAAATATTTTAAAACTTAACGGACCACGAACAGAAATATAGATTCGAGGTTCCGTGGCAAGCTATGCATAATAGTCTAGCACTAAAATCATAAGAGACACAACATCATGTCGCTTATACAAGAGAAAATATTGCAGCTTGTTTAGAAGAATTCGATCAGTTCTAGGTACTACTTGGTGACCAATCAGTGAAAGTAAACTGTGTATCAAACTCAGCAGTTATGTTTCATGACAGCCTTGAATAAATGCAAATTTGAACCAGTCTAACTAAGATATACTGTGAAATTAACATTCTGTGACAATAAAAATAAAATGTACAGATATTATATTTCATTCGCCAACTACCATTTCTAAACCATTTATTAAACCATAAATTGACTTAGACAGATAAAATATTGTCTCGGTCTCTACCTTTATAAGTTTCTGGTCCAAATATTATCACATCATGTCACTACTACTATACTTTTAATTCAATTAAAGTTACACAGATTAATTTTTCTCGATTCTTCTCATAACCGTTAAGTTATTACGTTATTTGCCATTCAATTTTATTTTTCAAAATCACGTGCTTTGTTTAAGTACTCCCAACCACTGATATAACAGTTATAATTTTCAACTCCTATCATTTACTTTAAACATGTAGCAGCTAGAAGCGACACATGTGTAAGCTAGATATTTGATTAAGTATAACTAACTTGCAAATGCCACTGCTGAAGCTGCTCTGATTTATCATTAAATGACATCCTTTCTTAAAACAAAGGCTTAATTCATGACAATTAAATAAACATATTTAACGTCATTCCATTGGGTTCTATTAATTTATTGAGGCTAGATACTAGTTTATGATAAGTATAATATCTGTTTGCTGGTAGTGAAAAATCATAACAAAATCAGTGAAACATTGTCTACAGATTTTTATGAAACAATATAATTATAATTAAATTTAATTAGAAATCAGAATACTATTAATATTATCGCATCTGTCCATACCTCAAAAAAAACAGTAAAAGAGTTGTGAAAAAAAAGTCTAACCTGGCAACTGACAATGACAATTCTCTAGTAACATTTCTTGCATGCAGTCATGCATGCAACTAGCCCAGATTGATTGACTTGTACAGTGCTGCTTATAAATCTGAAATTATAGGCAAGAAATGGTAGAAAGAATCAATTTTGGAAAACATCGACAACTTACTAATAGAAATTAAAAAGAAAACAACTTACCATATACACAGGTGGTAAAGCCAAAATAAGAAAGAAAGGGTTTTGGTACATTTTCAATAAAAGGAAATAACTAACGAAAAACATTTCGACATTAATCACAAGATTTACTGGTTAGATTAGTGTTGAGAAGAGTACTGGTACTGAAAATTTCTTAAATGGAGTAGGGTGTGACAAGATAAATAGAGGTAAATATGAATTAAGAAGAACAATCTATGAAATCGGAGTTCTCCAGGTATTTTAGCTGTGCTTATATATTTTGTTTACAAATTATGACAAAAAAGTTGAGTTTTAACTCATTGTAAAGTATCTAATTTCCATTTGTTTTTTGTAAAACGGTAAATAGTCAGAACCCACAATACATACGCATATATTTTTCTAATTGCATTTACAAACGGAAATGCATGAAAATAACAGTTCATGAGCCGAGAATATTACAACTAGGCATATTACTGTTGTTTTATTAATTCTTTCTTTTATATGTTTAAACTATTACAAATGTCAAAAAAGGAAAGCTTTCGTGTTATCGTTAATGCTTACATAATATTAACATGACATAAAATAATCAAAAATAATAATGTTTACTTGAGAAAATAAAAGCATACTATGAAAATGAAATTTAATTATTTTTACTAATTTTAAGAAGAAATTAATAAACAGGTAAGAACGACTCCTCATATTGAGGTAAATTACAATTCATTTAGAGTTATTTATTAAACTAGGAAATGTTACCTTACAAAAGTATGTATACAGTGTTATTATGGTTAACCGAAATCACTCGATTAGTTACACCGCATACTTGGTGTATATGCATGTTTGTATAAAATACAGTAAAACTTGAAATAAGAAAAAACAAGGAGATATAAAACATTCAGTATGAATTGATATGAATGAACCGGAATTTAACTTTCAGTAAAATGCCAAAGGAATATTAATGATTATGACTGTTTTATTATTAGTAACACCCGTGTCATAGCAATACAATAAGCATATTTGCTTGTAATTATTCCTCACCCATTTTCCCGCTCATTGCTCTTTTCGCATAAACCTTAGTGCGGATACGAAATTCAGTGTTCACTTTTTTCTTAATACAAGCAAGTATATGTTTACATTTGTATATCATTTTCTGGTAATCTAGTTCTTTTTCCATGTACAGGAAACTACCTTATGCCTAATAGATTTACCGTAGAAGATGTATGCACATATATTTAGATATACATATATATAATAATCAAAATATGTTTGTATATTATTATGTACATATACATAGACATGGTCAAGGAAATGCAAATATGGGCATATATACGCCTTATGTTGCATCCTGACGATATAAATTCAAGAAACAAATACTATGGTAACGAGGAAGTAGTGGAGGCAATAACAGCATATTGGAATTCATTTACGTAAAAAGTAATTATTATTAATATTTGACTTAGTGCTTATGTACGACGATAACTAATTAAGAAAATGTGGAACAATAACACTTTCGTTTGTAATTATTTATCTATGTTTTCTCTCTACCAAATATTCAATTTACGCTACTGATTTTTTTGCAAATGAAGCAGTAATTTCAATTGTTTATTGAGCTTTTAAGTTAGATTATAAAGATTTGAAAAAAGGTAGTTATTAAAGGGACTTAACAGAGTAGTGCATTTTACTAAACAAATGTGTTGTTATTAGAAATGAAGAATGTAATGTATAACCAGTATAAATGATTAGATATTTTTTGGTTCCCAGTATAGTTTAATTAAATCAAATTCAAACTGGTTAACAGAAAATATAAAATAACTACCAATGAATTATGTAAACACTAGAATAGTTCTCACTTTGTAGCTTTAATACAGTAAAGTTTAAAATTATCTACAGTAATAATTAAAATAGTACAGTTCTGAAGCAAAGTATTTTTAGAAGATTTAACGAATGGACTGTAGGATCAGTGAACTACGATACTGTAATTGATAGGTTAGATGTAACTGATTATACTTCTAGTACTATATTAGTATCCATATTGAAAAAATGCACCACTGATTTCTGAAGTGAATGTGTATTTACCGAAATACACAACGATACGTCGTCTATAGAGCGTGATGTTATTATTGTAAAACTACAAATCGTTATTAAATAAGCCAAATAAAACGTTGGTAGAAACGATTTCACGTATTTTGTTGTTGTTAACACGAATTCCATAGCCGTTGTAATGCTACGTATTATGCTTTCAAATATCAGTTGGCATGAAAATAGATATTACCCACTCAAATACGCATAAATCTTAAATTTTTGAAAATTCGTACCTCTTCTGCAACGTAAGTGCAGTGAACAGACTACTAATCTCGACTTTCGCTTGTTACCCTTTAAATTCAACTTGGTTTATTAATAACATATACGTAAGGTTTGTTTGGTTCTTATGAATTAATGAGTTTATTACCTTTTAAGTAGTTGTGACAAAATGTATCAAGCAGATTAAAAACGCCAAAATGTTTTCTGTGATATAAAGTAAATTGATGTAAAGAACCATAGATTAATGGGATTTAATTATTCCGTATCCATTTAGTCGTATTTTGAGACTTCATCAGACATGTAGTAGCTTTAATATTCATTCTAACAAACAGAACTACTAAAATAAATTCTTTTCTTATTTCTGATGTCATTTTCAGTGACATAGCGATGGCAAGTAGAAGGAGAACAAAAGTTATTAAGTCATTTTGGAATTCGTTTGGAGTAATATAAATGAAATGGAAAAAGAGAATGACAGGAACTTACTGGAAGAAACTATGGCCTACTTTTAAAAAAGTTGCACATGAAATAGGATTTTAGATAAGTGAGTTTTTTTTTCACCTTCGTTTATCTATTATTATTATTGTTAACAGAAGAGATAAAATCTATTAAATAAATTGTATTCATGTTACGTGAAACACGAAGTCGCAAACTCAAGTTTTGTAAGGCATACAATTCATAACATCTTAAATGTGACCAATAGATAGATAGTTAGTAAGACAGAGTACATTATAGGCTTGTTCACTTACATATGGTTTCACTATTCAAAATGAACTAACGCCATATCTTTGTTAAAGAGTAAAAGCACGACATTTAAGTTGGACATTAGAAAAATAAAAAAATATCAATTAATAAATTTAAGAAAGTTTTCTGTTAAATAAAGTAAATATGTCTAAAGTTACGTTATCAGATATTTTATATACAAAGTAAGTAATAATTCATTATGTTGTATTGGTAAATGGTATGCTGAAGCTTGTAATCTGAGTTTTCTAATGTACTATGGCTCAACAATTACTGAAGTACAAACTGCAAAACCCCGATATTCTTTACATAATATATATAACTAAATTCCTGTAATGTTTATTTTAACCATTTTCATAGCCCGAGTGTTTTATTTTTCAACAGTCGTTATTGCCACACCATGTGTTGTTGTTCGCTTTATTTAACTTTGATAATATTGATTATTTCCCTAAAGTAACTTGTAATAAATTTTTTAATCGTTAAGATCATTAACTACAACTTACACTTATTGCGCTGAAAATTGTTTTGAGATTGAGAAATTCAACTAATATATGTTAATCATTGACTAGATATCAAGATACTTCAAAACGCCAACGTCTATCCGAAATTCCAAGACGGGTATTTATTGAGGTGAGTTACCAATTTAAAACGAAGCATTTATGTTACACTAATTCAATAAGTTATAAGTATGTGAAAATATGCCTTTTTTCTCGTACCAAAGCTACTTCTAAATTGTTTTGGAACATAACGTTTAAACATATTTTTATGTCTTTGTGCTCTTTTTCTTTAAAAGAACCCACGAAATTTAAAATGAATTTAATTTGAAGATATACTTTCTGTGTAAAGATCAGAACGAGTCACATAGTATCGTTTATCTAAAATGCAGTCGTACGCAAATAGAGGAAACTCTTATCTGCATAAAAGACTCATAGTACAACTATTTCGTATTATCAAATAAATTAGGCATGTTAGGTTAGAAACATTCTAAATAGTATCCGACTTTTCTGACGAAGTACTTAAATACTTTCAGAATTTTTGTTTACATTTCATGACTTCACTTGAAAATTCAGCATATATACTCTCCTGACGCTGAAAGTTATGTCCTTCATGTTACTGACTATTTCTTTGGAACAATATGCAAACAGTTCATTTTTAAAAAAATCCTCGACATATTACTTCTAAGTAGTCTATTAAATTAGCTTTTCCTAGTGAGAAAACTTGGACGCATTTATTTACTATGAATTTCAGAATAGTCAGAATAAATAAAACCCTTTCAGTTTAGTTAGATTTAACTTCACTTCAGAAATATGTGGTAACTGAAAGTTTCAACCGGCATATGAGAGATTAATTTTGCTGATTTGTGAAAATTTCTGTTTGTTGAAAACGTAAGCTCTTATTAATAAAATCGCTTATAACATTGTCAGTAACTGCAAATCTACTGATTTGTAAAATGATGTTAATTTACATCATCATTTTTTTGTTTATTTTCATTTCTTACATTTGTTTCAGATAAAGGCAGATAGTGACGCTTTCGACAAATATTATTTTACCCATTATATCACATATTATGATGAGAATTACCTATTTCAGTCCCTCCTGAGACTATCAAGTTAAAATGCTTGTATCACTTCATGCTAAACTGAAAATATAATATTCTAATTAAGATTAATCGAAGTATACCATTTTACAGCTAACAAAATATAGAGAAATTGAAGTAAGGCCATTAATCATATTCCTGAAATAAAAAAGGAATTAAGAATTCTCTGCAGATCATTTATCAATCAATAAAAACTAATGAATAATAACGTTAGACTTTATCAGACTCAATTTATGTTACAGGTGAAAAGATTGAAGTAGAATACAAGTATTACATTTTGTAACTACAAGCTAAAATAATATCTACTGCTTCATTATTATGTTTAAATTTTAAAAAATATCGTCACACTACAAAAAACTACTAGTAACTTTTCCTGTTTATATCAGATCCAAATCTGTAAATAACAACTAAGATTACAATTGCTTACCTGTTGTATTTCAACATGAAGACTAGTGTATTACAACTAAATATATACCGTTTTCATAAACTGAAGTACATATAAAATACAATTTTAACCTAATTAGAATGAAGATAATCAATCGAAGAAAATGTATTTCCTTGCAGCTACTACTAATTTTGTCAAGTTTTTCCTACTTAAAATGTTAAATGCCTCATTCACTGATATGATAATGTTTTATGCCTTACATAATTTGTACATGAATTTAAATGTTGACTGTTAATTGAATTTTTACAAAATTATCTTTGCACACAACATTATTTTTAAAATAGTTTAATTAACAAAAATGCATCCAATAAACACTTATTGCTCGCTTAAGCTTTTCATATTTGTTGACTTTATACTTGAGGCTACATAATTTATCTACTAGGCATGTTTATATGTATTATGCTACTAACGTTTTTCAATCAGATTAAACCTTACGTGTGATATGGCATAGATCTACTCACTGATTTCAAAATCAAACAAAAATTCACAAATAAATTAATTAAAGATTTATTGTTTGTTTTCGTCACAAGCTTATTTCAGCTGAATACGTTTAAAAACCAGAAAGCACTGTTTTATTAGAATAAAGAACTTATCAGCAACACATACACATAAATCCACTAGGGACCCAATCTAGGACCTTTAGGCCTCTCACAGAAGTTCTATATTAGGACGGAGAGATTAACTGGTGCTCGCTGGTTTCCAGTAGTACTCGACAAAAATAAATCTTTGGTGAACACAGAAAGCAAATTATAATTAACCTTCAAAAAATTGCCTCAACCAAATTAAGCAGTGCTGAGCATAGCGTTTTCATAGTTTGGATTACTTAAAATACGTTTTGAGGTATAAGTTATTGAAAACATTTTTCACTAACTGATGATATATTTTTGCCTTTTTGTATCAGATAAAAATGCTAACATGAAGCTTTGCCTAGAGCTAGTAGCAGACAGTTACCTCTATATTGGAACGGGTTAAATTTCAATAGTCTATGATAAAAGAAGACGTTTCATATGACAATGTTTAATGTAGCATAGTATTTACTAAGATGTCCTATAGTACTTTTATATTTATTCACAGGATTTAATGCTTAAATACTGTATTAAGTAAAATTTTAAAAAATTTATGTCGCTTATAAAAATTTCACTGCATTATTTACTGCAAAAATAACACTGTTTACCTTTTTAAGACCAACTGCACGCAAAATTGTATGAAATGTTGGACCAGCATATACAGCGGTTGGTATTAATGCCCACAATGGATCACCATATCCATGTAACAAAATACGAAAACCAACAAATCCTTGATTTGGAACCAGATAATCATAGCTTTGTGGATCCAACACTAACTGAATTTCGTCTATACCTGCGATACGGTAAATCGAAAGTCAGTAATTACAATGTGATAAAGAATTACCCAGAGATATGATAGCTTTAGCCATTTACTATACTTCAGCACTGTATTTACAAAACAAACGAAAAGTTATATGAAAGTTTTATGTAATGTATTTGGCACCAGCAATAACAATAACATAAATTAATAAAATTTTTATAACAGTACTAGAGGAAGAATTGATTAACATTCATGGTGGTGACAAACAAGGATTATTTGTAAACTAGAGATAAGATCCAGTCAGCAAACTGATTTTCATAAGTTAATATTTCGTGTCATTATTGCATCGAGGTACTATCTATTTTTACACAAGGCTGCTTTTGTTTGCGGCTTTTTAAATAGATTAAAATAATTTACATTGGATAAAGTGAGTATACAGGTTATATAATTTAATTATCGCTTTGATCGCTCTGAACTAAATGACGCAATTAGTAATCTACCATTAATATGCTTGATAAATGACAGCACTTAATAGAAATGAACTTTTCATTCCGTTACATTTGATGATCATGGTTTAGAATAATTTTCTTCAAAAATATTTTTACCCGAACATTCATTTACGTATCCACTATCTGTTTCGTTAAATTAATCTACGACTATGTGATTGATTTATCATTTTCATGGATTGAAACATGTCATTTCCTATTTTCTTGAAGCGAGTATAAAATTTATACAAATTCTGCACTATCCAAGGAGTTTCCTACATCTAAAGTGAAATATGTTCGATGTTTATATATATATATATATGATGCCCTCCTGTAGTGACTTCTAAGTTATTAAGAACAAAAAAGCGATGTGTTTTACTAAATATTGCAATGATATCATAGCTTCTGACTTCAAATAATGATTTTAAGATAATTAGTCTATCCCTATATCCTCTGATGAATTTTCTGGGGTGCGTATTAACTTTGGGAAAGATATTTTTGACTTTTTGATCTACTATAAACTTAAGTTGCACTAATGAGCTTCAGTTCCTCTAAATAGAGCGCTTTTAAGTACCTTTTGGTCGGTATTACAGTTATGATACTATTTAAGTGATATTTCAAATTGATTTTTAAATCACGTTATAAACGCATTCCTGAGTTTCTTTGAAATAAGTAAGTAACTCAGTAAAAATCCTGCTCTATAACATCACAAACCACCGTATACTGATCCCAGTTTATTTGTCTACACTAAATTCCCTTTATGACGACGCGAAACATAACTGATCAACTAACTCCTACCGATAGTGAGTCTTCTTAATCGTTATTACAGCGGTTCACTATCAATAGTACTCAATAACGGTCACATAATGATGCCAATAGAAAAAAATCAAACTATACAGATGCCTGAAATTAAAGAAGTGGAAATTTCAAGGCCGTGACTTTAATGTTTTAATACTGTGATGAATCATGACTGCATAGTTCTGATGGACAATCAGTTTGAACAAAATAGCCTTCTAACTGTTAACTGATAGGGATTAGGGTGTGACACAACTAAAGCATAAATCGTAATATAACTTCATAGTAAGTAAAGTCAATTCACCAGATGACTGAGTCTATCAAAGTAGTTTTCTGCATAGTAAAAATTAGATTTAATGACATTTAAAACATACAACGAGTTGAAATAAAAGCCTCGTGTATTTGAAAAGTGGGTCATCAGAGGTTTTGGAAAATACAAACAATTCATATCCATATTTGTGGATAAACTGATAACAAAATACAAGTTTAGTAAGCTGCATAGATACGTATATTTAACTGTGTTACAAATATGACTAGCCAAAGTAGGATTATTTATAGGCTTGTACTAAAAACTCATGAAGGATATTTGTTCACAAAAAGTCAAGAGATGAAATATTATCTTATGCATAAAGCATAATTCAGACCAATTCGTGATATCACATCAACATTCGACAATTTTAATAACACCTAATTACGGTCAATATTAGCTCACCGGTGACTAACTTCTTGAGGTAATTCCTGGAGTTCTAGTGAGAAGGAGTGTTTAGTGGATTTAAACCATGTCGAGTGTGAGGCAATTACCCATAGATAGCAATGGATGAGATCTCGAAAACGCATAACGAGTTAGAGATATCAACCGTTGGTAGCCGATTCAGTCGTTTAATAATAAAGCATCCTCCGCCTAGCCAAAGCGTCCTGGGTTCAATCCATGATGGAATCGTGTAACACACTGCCGAAGAGTCCCATACTATGACGAAACAGATATCCAGTGTTTCCTAGTGATCAATGGTTATATAATTAAGACTAATTCGCGATGCCAAATTGATAAAGCAATTTAATTTCGCAACTAGTAAAAATCAATTTTGAAAAATTAGTTCCATTTCATGTTCTCCTGAAACTACTTATTATTTCTTTTTGGAAGAAATAGTAGAATGACATAAAATAGCAACTTAATTTTAATGTCTACGCAGAGAATATATGGATCTATTGTAGGAGTCATGAAACTTGTTGACCAGCATTCATAATAAATTGCAATAAAAACGATGATTTTTAGCACACATAGTGAAATAAAATATAGATTGACAGAAACCCTTTTTAAAATCACCATTTATCTATAAAAAAATGAGGTCAGTACGAAATAAATTCAAGTGAATTCTTTGATTTTATGATGTTTTGACTAGAAACTATCTTTCAGTCTACTACTGGTACACTATTTTAAACTGAAACGTCTTTAGAGGAAAAAAAATATCTCAAAAATACAACTTGAAATCCATGCCACATATTGGTAATTGACAGTGAAGTGATTAGTGACCTGATTTCTAGGCTAAGAATCTGCTTTCAACTCACTTTTTCGTTAAGTAGTATCACTAAACACTAATTTAATTTTATCAAGCACATAGGTTAATATTTGTTCACTACTATTTATTTATTTTTACTATCCGAACACAAAAAACAGAAGTAACTAATTACAGTAGTGAAAAACATAATCTCGTCTTATGATAAGACCTCAAACTTTGTTTAAAGGAAATCATCAAACCACCAAAATTACCGAAAGCGTCATTCAAGACTTCATTAGAAGTCTCTGAAGAATCTTGTTCATAGTAGCAGTAATGGCAATAATGAAAGAAACAACAATTTGCTACATTTAGTGATAAAATTTTTATATCTGATTGTTGATATGAAACATTACTGCATACAGATAAATTGTTTTAAATAAGCTAAAACGTCGTTTTAAGCTTCATAGCCATCTGGAAATGCTATTAGGGTTAGTCAAAAAGAACGAAGGCATTCATGCAATGCCTTACTACAGTGACTGAAGTTGGTCAGTGGTTTCACGCAAATGAATGGCATCGTATACAAAATCTGTTTACAACTGCTTAGACTATTACCATTCATTGAATAAACAATATATGTCATAGAAATCACTAAAGAAAACAATGCATCAACTTGATATATCTCACAATTACACTGATAATCTAAGCATAATGAATTAAGCGGTACTAGCAACTGACTACAAATCATCTATCATTATTACAAACTTTGATACATTAATCTGTTGAAATTGTACAAATTTAGCACACAAAACAAATTAAGCTTGTTACAGCCTTTTCCCTACTTTTGACTTTAAACGTAAAGTCCAGACATAAATTTTGCTTTTTCTCTAGAAGTAACTTTACTAGTAAAATAACACTGATATTTACAAAAATTACTCATAAAAAAATATAATGGAATAATTCACAAGTAGTTTATATTGCTTGTATTATTTGAGATGAAATTTCATTTGTTTTTCATATACTGTGCTTTTTGGCATGAAATATTATTTTAAAAAGCGGTCGGTTGACATACTTTAAGTGATCTTATCATTCAATCTACCTTCTGCTACATGAAAAGTTAGCATACAGTCAAAAATAATTTATTATACAAATCATTTAAATATTACCGGCAATAATGGGATTTCATAACGTTTTGATACAAAAATATAATGTCCAATTGATATTTATTTTTCGAATAACTACAAATAATTAAACAGTAAAATTTAGATAAATGTTAGCTTGGCATCATTACATTTATTCCTTCATTCAGTAACTCTTGTCGACTGTCCATTTGAAGAAAGCTATATAGAGCGTACAACCAAACAACTAAACTAATGAGTAATTTAATGTTTTTTATCATGGCTTATAGAGAATTTAATGATATCGATCCACAGTTCTGCTCTACCCCGACTGGTTGTGTAATGAACAGAAGAATTTAGAAAAAATAATTTAGTCTAATTTATAATATGCCATAGAATATTTTAACAGGTTTCATCTTTCTCATTTCGACGATAATAATTAGAGATTTAATGTGTATTAAAAATAGAATTTAATCAAACTGCTCTTCTCTTCTTTGCCGAATGGGACTCAGTAGACAATTTTGTCAGTTCTACACGTAGTTGTTTGCTTCTCTACTTACTTCTTGTATCTTTTCTGCCTAGTTAGTAATCACACGCCTTTTTAGTGAGTAGCTTTAAGGGATTTTTATTTTCATAAGTTCAATTTCTTCTGATTTTGACTTACTTCTTGCATTGGATTATTTGATTACGTTGTTTTCATTATTTTTTATTAAGACCAGGATACTTGTCATTCTACTGTCAGTTTGGACTTTATACTCACTGCAATCATTTTTACGTAATATATTACAATGACTTACGATAACTTGTATTTATCTTTCTTTCGTCTTGGTTACTCTGTAATTACTTTTCACTTCCTTTTGTTCATTTTCTTTATTATTTTTAAAACTGTCTATCCGACCCAACTGAATTCATGATGAGTTTACAATTGTGAATAATTTATCAAAAGCCTAACTTATGAATAATGCAAAGATGAGTCGATTTTTCTACCATAGTGGCTGATAATAATAAAATGCATAGTCAAATACTTTCTAAGAAAAAGAGATCTTTTCAGATTCTCTCACATAATCACTAAAATTGTCGAAAAAACTGTTTGCTTAAGGATTAAAAAGTTATTTATTTGTAAATAAATATTTTCCAATTAATAATATTGTTGTAAGCCTTCATCAAGGAGAACTGATTAATCCTTCCAAAGATATTTAAGCAAAATTGGCTAATCAAGGCTTTTGTCGCAGCTGCAGATACTTGAAACAAATGTTTGAAAAAGTAAATCACATGGATTCACTAAAGCTTTGCTAACTAAAGATTATAACCAAATACTATTGAACGTTTAATTTCACCTGATCAACACTTAGTTAAAAAGCTTACTACGACTTTGGAGAAGAGTTTTACTACCAAACTCGTGTTAAGCTTGTGCTTCCTTTAACCAAATGGTGATTAATTGTAATTTTCAGCGACTATTCGTCCAGTATCTACTATTAATATCATCTTTACGAAAATTTGGCTATCCATATTGCTGAATTTAGTAGCTGTTCTGTCAGTCTTTATCAAAAGCATAATAGCTTGTTTTAAGTAATAAGTACGGCCATGATACTCATCTGCCGAGACATTTCATAAATCTACTATATACAGTTAAAGATAGATACTAAACGCCGTAATTCTGCTTTCAAACTTTAAAGTCAATTAAAAATAACCAAATAACGAATTAATCGTCTTATGAATACATACAAAACGGAACGAAAACCTAGTTATGGAAAAGCGAATATCAGAGGAACATTGATTATCATAATTACTTACCAGTTAAATCACCAGACAGTGTATAACATGCTCCATTCGGTAAAATGCTCTTCGTAAAATTCAGTACGGAACAATGTTTCTGGCCAATCTTGCAACTAATAACAAAGTTAAATGTGTAGAAACTATATAAATACCTATTTCGTATGCATTAATGTAACCACTGTTATCTTTAAAAGTAAAGACTAAGAAAAATATTCAAAGAATAAGATGCTTTCTGGAAATTACTTTGCCTAGATTGACTATTTTTGTTAAATAGAATTTAATACAAAGCAAGAACAACAAATATTTTGAGATTAAGTGCATTCATTTCATTTCGCGAGCTCTAACTCTTCTATATACGCATGAAATAATATAAATAGGTAAAGTATTTTACAGGTGTAATTGTTAGATGTGACACAAGCACAGTAGTTATTCGGCATTAATAGTGAATAGTAATCATAATGACAAGTCGAAATCATTAGATAAACAGGATGAAAGAAATCATGACATAATCGAATATGTAGATCATATACTAATTGTTACGTAGACAGTAGACAATATGGCAAAATTCAATATTAATCAGAGAACGCAAAATGAAATGAATTCACCTCATTCCATAATGTCCATTGTTCTTTCTTTGCAAAAGTTCATCAAAAGAACAACTAACAGTTAGTTTATTATATGAAAGTTAAGGCTAAACAATTACAAACATAGAGTTCCAAAAACTTAATTCAATCTGGAACGATAATATTTACCCATAATTGTTTGAAAAAAATAACAAATAAAATCGGTCCACATCGGACGTGGCATTCACATTTCAACTAAAATATGAAAAGTGTCAGGAAATATGCACCTTAGTAAGCTGCTAATATTTGTTTATTATAGAAGTTAAAAATTATGATGATGGAAATTAATTAATTGAAGCTATTCAGTTAAGTTTACTCAAAATCTAACTAATAATTAGTGTGAATAAAACATATAAAACGGAGTGTATTCAGATACACTTATGGACCTATTTTTGTTGCATAACCGTTGACTTCTTCCTTCCTTCGAGCAACAGTAGTTTCCTATCAGTCATGAAAGAAATATCCAAATATCCATGTATGCTTTAGCTGAAAAAAATGACAATGATCGATGTAATATATTTTAATTTGTAATTATTGATAAAACCAAACAATTTTAATCTAAATGAAGTGGTTTTGTGAGGAGTGAAATCGGGTTCAGTTGCCTGTTTTCGTCACAGATTGGGATGGCTTAGAAGCACCAAACGTTTGCGCTGATGAAGGGTCTGTTACCAGAACGAAACAGTTGTCCAAAGCTGCCAAGTTTTCAGTATTACCAAATCAGCCTAAGTATTTACTGATCAATATCAGTGCAAGCTTGGAAAATTAAACACAGAACCACAGGCAAGGTAAATTCAAAACTATATATTGCTTCAAAAATGAGGGTAGGAAAAATAAAAATACCTTTCCCGTTTGGTCCATACACAATATAAAAAATGCATTTTATATTAGTCACCTATCTACCTCATACTTAAAAATGATAATTCTAATAGTTATTTCAGAGTCCACACATTTCTCAGTTGCATAATAATAATGACAAATATCATATACTTCTTGATCACTAAAAGGCATAAATTTAAAATATATTGCACACATATGTAAACTTTTGAGATCGTTTTTAAAAGTAAGTAGGTATTAGACGAACTGTAATTATCCTGTAATAACTTGGTTGCGAACACTTTTATGGTGTCACATTACTTTGGAACAGGTGGGTAAGGCACTTCAAAGAACTTCTGAATAGGCCAGTCTCACATATCCCACCAGTCATCGAAGCAGAACCTGTGAACGGTACCCTACCAACAATAGAAGAAATCTGCATAGTCATTCGACATATCAAGAGTGGCAAAGCAGCAGGGTCAGACGACATATAAGCTGAGGTACTGAAATCAGATACGGAAGTAACTGCAAGGATGCTATACGGTTTCTTTTGGGCGATTTGAGAAGAAGAGCATGTGTCAACAGATTGAAAATGAGGATATTTCATCCAGTTATCAAAGAAAGGAGATCTTGGTATGTGTGTGAACTACAGAGTCATCACTCTTCTATAAGTATCAGGAACATTCCTTAATAGAGTGTTGTTGAGCCGAATAAAATATCCAGTAGACGCCTAACTTCGTGACCAGCAAGCCGGACTTTGTGGGGGATCGATTGTGTATCGACCAAACCTCAGCACTATGGATAATTATTAAACAGTTGATTGAACAGAATTTACCACTTTACGCTACCTTCTTTGAAAAAGCATTTGACAGTGTGAAAATGAAAATATTATGGAGCATTTTTAGACACTATAATATATTCAAAGTGAGAGCCAATATAATAAGGAATTTTTACGATGGACTACACTGCAAAATTGTGCACGGAGGGCTGCTCAAAAACTAATTTCAAGTGAAGACCAGTATCAGACAAGGTCTCTTACTATTGTCCTTTCATTATGTCTATGGTTATTGACCAATCAGCATGTACTGTACAAAATACAGTGAAGTTAAAACTAAGGAAATTATATCAAGCTGTAGTATTTACCATTTAATAAATCCATTAACACATATGCGAACTAGCATTGTAAGATCATAATAAATAAACACTAATAATTATATTCCTACGATATTTTTTGAAAATACTTTCCATAAAACAGTGGTGTTAACTTATTTGAATATCATAATAAAAAGATGTCGTAATTCAAGTAGTGTTATTTTGTTTTTGCTGTATAGTTACTTGTTTTACAGTACGTCAATTTTAATACTTTTATACACTCGTTCAAATCTTTTTTCTAGAGCTTGAAAATGAAAAAAATAATGTCTCAGAATACTAATAACTCTAAAATTACCACTATTACAATTATAACTTGCAAGAACAAATTGCTTCACAGTAAATAATTAAGAACAATCAAGTAACAAATAGAATTCCACATTCACTTTATAATTTGTATCAATTAAAGATTATAAACTTACTAAATGAGCTGCATTTTAAAACATAAGATGAAACTATGTTATTCAAACGACAAAATAAAAAGAGAAATGGTCAGTGTAACGCACTGCCATTTATGAATTTAATATATTTGATATAACGATTCGGTCCGAATTTGATAACCACTGATCATCAGGGAACACTGAAGACTTTGTTTCTTCCTAATAAAAGACTCTTCACAACACCCCTCTCTACAACACTCAATTACATTAAATATATCGTTTAACAGAATTAGGATAATTTGAAGAATAGCATTTTGAAATTAGCGTTGCATACATTTATTTATAAATGATTGCTTCACTTTAGAATTAAGTTATTTAAAGTATCAGTAATAGATAAGATACTCTAGAAAATCATTTCGTTAAATAAGTGAATGATATGAAGATAAAATTCAATTAGTTTTTGCGGAAAGAAAATTAGATCTTCTCTTTATAACAATGTAGATCATATCGTTTTAGTAAAACGGATTAAATACAATGTCCTTCCAAGCTGAACATTTTTTTATTATTTTTGACAAATCACATCTTTTACTTATTTTATCAGTTATTAAAAGCACATTTATTGAGATTTTGATTTCTCATAGTTGAAATTTACATTGATTTCCTTGGAAACATAATATATCTTTAAAAAGCTAGAGTTTTACGAACAAAAACTATTATAGAGAGTTCCATTACGCTCGAAAAGTGTGATTAGTAAACTATTTTAAATATGTTTGTAACAGGTAAAGCTATTTTACATCTAAAGCCTTCTAAAATAACTTCAATGTTTTTGTTGTTGGTCTATGAATATACTCAATTGTAATACTCAGGTTCTTAAAAATCACCACTCGTAGTTTTAATTCTGTCCTGGAAGCTCATTTTTAATGTTATTTTCTTCAATTTGGTTCTCGTTGTAAATGTATTAGACAACAGATACTTTGAAGATAGTGCCCAATAACATATGATATAGCGGTGATTAAACATTTAGTACAAAGTCCATAAAATATAACTGTTATTGCTCTGCATAATGAAAAATATCTGAGTTAATTCAAGAATTATATTCTAACTTCGTATACAAACTGCTGAACTCCAAATGAATTTGCTTCCCACCAAAAAATATATTTACTTTATTCTTATCAGGAAGTTATTATTATTGAAAACATTGTTAATACAGTTTTGTATGAGATTTCTTTTTAAGAGGAGAATTAGCTTACAATATTCTGCTTTTCCCATCGATTGTTCTTCTAATGGTTACTTCAGGCGGATAGAATATTGGATGAAACATGGCACTCAGAAGACGAGGATGTCGTGTTATCTGTTCTTATGTCCTCGTTTTAATTACACGGAAATAGTTATTTGCAATATTTACACACTTCCATGTAATTTTGCCATTTATATATTTATAGAACTTACATGATAAAAACATTTAAAAGTATGAAATAAAGTGATTTTATTTGAGTCCTTTGTTTTATTTTAAACTTTTCTTACCAAAACTATTATGTTACTTATAACTAATATGAAGTAATTGTGGCAAATTATCTATATAGCAAAGTCCAACCAAGTAAGATAAAAAATATTTAAAAGGAATAGTCTATATGATAACTGTTATAAACAAAAACTATTTTGGTGGTTAAGATTAAACGTTTTGAAAAATGACTGTTTATTAATTAAAGTATAATTGATAAAAAGGGAATATTTTTCATATATTTCATATAATAAGAATACAGTTATCATAATCTTTTGGTTGAGAATATTGACCAAACATTACATCATAAAGAATTAACACCATATATTTATAGTAAACAGAACTCGATAAAATACCATACGACTCATAAGAAAACCGTGATAAAGGGAGATCAAGTAATATCTTAAATTAATTTTAAATATCAACAAAACAGACGTGACAGTATCTCACATCTTAGCTAATTGTTATGAGATCCACAAATAAACTAGAGAGATCCTATTTCATAAGCAAAAAATTTTAGTGTAGTTTATAATCTAATAAATATTGAATACGCAAAAAATATAGGCTCGTTATCTTGGGCTGTAATAGGATTTACTTTTGATTCAAATGAATAAACTGAAGTCAAATAATTCGTTTAGTTACTGCAAGAGCGAGGACGAAATCCAATTATAGTAACTAAGCGGTAAATGATTTGAATTTTGTATGCCTAATGAAATTTATGAAGTTTACTAATGATCTTCAAGCCGTGCTATACAAGAATCTCTACAAATATTTATGAAAAACTCTAGTGATGAACAATTAATTGAAAATTTTTTTACAAAACCCTACGAAATACACTTGTGACCTATCAAGTATGAAACATAATCACATAAAAATTGATGTTCTATCACCATGATGTTAGTTACATATTCCAAGAAATGAATTGACGGCAATAATTCAGAGGTTTAATCTAAACATTTGTTTGATCAATTAGTGGATTTGTATCCAGTGAGCTAAGTAAAGAAGTAATGGTTCAAATCAATACCAATTCTATTGCTTTAAAGCAGTTGCGAAAATTAATAAGTCCCCTTCCAACGCAACCCTTAAAAAAGTAAGTGTAAACTTATCACTGTCTGTATGCTTCATTCTGTTAAACCAATAAATTAATGAGTAAATTATCTAAACAAAACATTGGATGATTGATGGGGAACGTCAGAAAAATGGTGCACTAACAAACTTTTGATCTTTCACTTAAGAATTACACTATTTTTAGGTAGAATATTGCATCTATTGCTGGAACACCTGTCATGATTTCTGAACTCGGATGTGTAAATGATTGTTTTTTTCAGACATGGAGACATTTTAAAATTACATCCATTGTTTCTGATATATTTTAAACTATTGATATTGAAGTTCACTTTAGAAAGAGCCGTTGTTATTTAAATCCCACTACTTCATTGTCCACCGCTTACCCCGGACAATTGAGATTACTTATTGATGTTTAAAACTCAACAAATAGTATCATTTTCTTTTAAATATGTGTGTATATATGTATGTATGTAGAGATATGCTGGACAACAGAAATCAAAGTAAGTATATGATTAGAATGGATCTTCAGGAATATGTTTATAATTATACATTTATGATTTCATTACTCTTGGATACAGACTAGAATCAAGTAACCATTTTTCGCAAAATTCGAAGTTAAAATACAATTTACCTCCTTAACATTTGATCCATGCGATGAGATGCTTTGTCCATAAGCTTAAAAATTGACATTTGTAGTTTGTTTTCTGGTAGATTTTCACTGGGACGTCCTTGGAAAGCATCTGAAAAAATTTCGTAATCAGCGCCACGATCTAGTGATTCAGCTGACTGAATGTTGTACAGTTTTGTCCCCCTTATTCAAAAGATAAATGTAACGCAATGCCACACTCGATAATCAGAATAGTTTAAACTATATATATATATATTTGACTCAGGTTAAACTTATTTTTACTGGACCACTGGACAATAGTGTCCCTTCAGTTACGCGTACTTTTATTAGGATTCATAGATCTATACTTATACGGTCTGATTACCTTACAGCTATAAAAACCAATAACTATAAAATCAAGCATAAGAATTAATAAAATATTTACAGTATATTACCTTAAGGCGAGGTATGTTGAAAGTCAAATACACGTAGGTTTAATTATACTATGCAATTATATATTCAATCTCTAATGATGTGTACAGAAAAATGCGATAATGTGGAACCTATTTTTTGATATTTTTGGTGATAAGATTTAGAACATTTCTATTTTCCTACAGATACACAGTAAACTCCTTACTGAAAATACAACATTAAAAGTGAGTATTTTCCATCAATATTAACTCGTTATTAAATATCACATGAAAAAATAGACGAAATGAATTCAGAACTGTGTGATAAGTAACCATGTTATTATGGTATTTATTTGCAGGTTCAAATTTCATAGAAGACTTGAATCAGCTGTTTTACGAAATGTTGAAAGATTGTAGAACTAAGACATGCCACAAATATTATGAGTTTATATATAGAAACGTTGATTTCATTTACCTAGCAAATGTCAGACGTCATAACAAAGCCCAATAGATTTCTGGAACTTATTTATCAATATGATAGTTGTTATTGATGATCTTCATTTTATATTCGTCCTCTATTTCATAATCACTTGTTTTTACTAGCAGATTCAAGTGTGTATTAAATATATTGATAAATGCGACAAATAATTGCGTATCCGTTAGTTTCAAGACTGACCTAGATGCAAAATGACCTTTAGGCAAAGTAAATGCTGTATTGAATCGAGGTAGTTTTGTGGAGAAAAGTATTTAGTTAATTTGTTTGTATTTTCTGAAGATTACTGTTGGTAGGGTACGATTAAATGCCTGGGAATACTTGACAGCTTCCTCGTCTTAGTTTGAGACTCCTCGGAGAAATGCACCCTAGATTTTGACAAGACATTGAACCCAGGGCCTTCACGTTGGCGAGTGCTCAACCCTTTACGACATAGGGCCAGCGTCCATTAATAGAATTTGCACTTTCACTAATTTGTGATATAGCGTGACAATTATTTCGTTCTCGACAAGTTTAAACCCCACCAAGTAAGACTGCCGACTAGGATTTCGAAAATTTAATGAAGTTGGTCACTAGTAACCTTATTATAGTAGTTAAATGGAGGTGATTTTGTTGGAATTGGTATTAAGTTAGTATAATGGAATTCAGAATGCTTTCTAGCTCAATTAAGAAGTCGTAACTGGCGAAGTTCAGACTTGTGGAGAGTTAGGTAGTCATCACTAATGACAACAGATGATTATCACGCTATATCACAAATTAGTGAGAGTGCTAACTCTATCAATGGACGCTTGCCCTATGTTCAAAGGATTGGGCTTCCGCTGACATAAAGGCCTCGGGCTCAATTCCTTTTCAGAATCTATGGCGCATTCTGCTAAGGAGTCTCACACTAGTACGAGACCGCCGTCTAGTGTTCGCTGGTTTTTACTGGTACCCAACCAACATTAATCAATGACAAATACTATCAACTAGCGTTTGGATTACTTCATTCTGATTATAATGTGGACGAAATGGGAATTAACTTACCTTGCTGGATTTATATTACATACACTGACAAAAGGGAATGGTAAACTGTTCTGATGATCATCGTAAGCTGAGATAATCATCTTCGACGCCAAACTGTCGTAATGTTTTAGCCACACATGTACTCGGTAAGTTATTAAACAGGCTACTGATAGGCACAGCATAAAGCAAATTAGTCTAATTTAAAAAAAAAAGAAATTTTCAGCTTTATTACGTAAAAAGCACTTATTTCAAGAAATGTTACATCTGTGTAGCTTCTAAATACAATTACAGAAACTTCGTCTGGATAAAGTCGCCACATAATATAGAGAGCAAATAGTTTAAGGTTCAAGTGCATTTTTGTTAAACTTTTGTGGATATATAGTCTCATCATACCAACCATCACATCTAAATCCCGACAGGTACAATCGTTTAATAACCGGTTTCTAATGCAAAATATTCTAACCGCTTATAGACTATCATTCGCTTAAAGTATGGGATGAAAGTTTGCCAGCCAAGAACGACCCAGTGCGTTCGTGCGTTTATTGTTTCGTTCCCAACCTTGTGAATGTTTTAGTATTAATGCATAATTGCTTGTCAGTGTAAGCTAACACTCCACACCATGGTAAGTATAGTTTACAACCTTAGACTCTTTATATTTACTCGTTGGATACTGTCTTATTGCATAAGCTATTAATACATACTACATTGATGAAATTAAAAACCTCCGTTGATGGATAATCATGAGATATTTGAGTTCCTGTTTTACTTTTGTTTTTTTGAAGGTAACATCTTGGTCAGACTTGCTTTTCTTATTTTTTTATTTTGTTCAGCATACTGCAATATCAGTGTTGAACTTTGACTATCCACCATTTTTATCGTGTTTATAGATTCATGTAAGTGAAACCTACCCACATTTCTTATTACGTAACCGTACCAAGTAAATAATGATATTTCTGACCAATGCAATCCTGTTAGGTAATAAGACGAAATAACAATTAACTGAAGTTACTTAGGATGTAGCATAGGTTTTCACGCAGTTTCTCTACTTAAAATTGTTTAGTATACTTGGAACTTTTCTGTGGGCACGAATGAATAATAAGTAGACTGATCTCAGGCAGACCACTGTAAAAAATTACTAAAACATTTTTAAATAGTTAAAGGTATCGCTTGTATTCAACATCTTTCTATGCTTCTAAAAGTCAGAGTATATCTCTTTACTGGTCGCGGTATTTCAATACATATTTCTAATTTATCCTCTCTTGAATCATACCAAAGACAGTCTTTTCCTCTGTTGTGGTAGAAAATTTACCATACAAGTTTAACAGAAATTACGTATTATATATAAGTCAGCTGTCATTTATTTAGTATGAAAAAATAGTCACTGAAAACAAGCAAAAGAGTAAAAAACACGATGCTTATTATTAAGTAAGATTATGTAATTGACATAAAAATAGACAAGTCTTAAATTCGATTAGTTATTTAAAGTATTTGTAAGGAGTGAGTGTAAAGAACAAGTAGAAAACTTTTACACTTTGACTGAATTATCCCAGCTTGAAGTACATGGGATGATAAACTAAAAATAACCATAAAATCAAGGTTCAACAAATGACTGTTTAGAATTTCAAATAAGTCATCTCTTATTTATTATTTCAATCAACAAATGCTTAAAACAAGCAAACCTTTACGAACAAATCAGTATTTTGAACGGAAAAGCCCTTCATCAAAAGCAAGTTTTAAAGAGAACTGTATTGAATATAAAACGTAGTATTTAAGCCGACTCCCTTAACTTACAGACGCAATAACCCAAATCATTTGAAAATATTTGATTGTTTTGAAACCCTTTAGCTAAAAAAGAGAGCAAATTACTGATGTTGTACGTTTGTAGGTGCGTAGGTAGTCACATAGTACCTATAACCCGCCATAAAGGACAAAAAAGGATAATTAGACTTCATAAGCCATTTTCCTTACGAATATTATATGAATATTAACTGAGCATTTATTAAGCATTATATTTCATTTGCATTTGTTTTGACATTTCTCTAAGCTGTCATTTAAATTATCAATTATTATGATGTCACCTTCTGTTGATCTACTTAAAATAATCAGTCTTATGTCCTCATCCAGAGCTTTTAATATTTTTGACAGTTTTGTATTAGTCTTGTTGCTCTAACTGAGATACCATGTGGTTTCATCTTGTACATATATATCATTTAAAAAGAGTGTAAACACTAAATACCCATTCTTCCGGATTAATTAGCCTAAATTTAAGCGCCATTATTTTGAGCCAGGAACATGATGGCCCCATGTAAATTTATGCCCATAAGGAAAACATAGCCGTAACTGAAAGTCACGCAATTCCTGATCACCTGCTAAGTTTGCACACCGACTGGCTAGCGGGAATTTAGGTACTCAAAATTGTCTCACACAAGGGTATATTAATACTGTGTGCCGAAGCACCAGCTATTAATAAGACTATTAGCCTGATATAAAGTTTAATTTTACGATCTTCCCTTTCAATATGCTAAATGCCATACAATTAAGCTTTCGGCCTGTCAGTCTGGGAATTCGGAGATTTTAAAATTCCGAATACTTAGATTTGGTTGTCGAGCCCCTAAAATGTCTTTTTTGCTATAGGTTGCATCAACCAGTTTCTGAGTATATACTTCATATTTTTAATGTAAACGGATATTCGTTTTAATCCTCCAGCAAAATGACATCCAACTACTTTCTTCACTTACACAGAGTAGTTAAAATCAACCATGTCTACATTTGGCCGATGTGATGTGAACTTAAGATAAAATCGGGAGTACTATGAAAGACAATAAACATATTTTTTAACATAATGCGTTTCTTCATTGATTAATGATAAAAAGCAACCTAGCTCATCAAAATCACTAGAAATAGGGTAAAATATCAGGTGGATCTCAGGATTCGGATTAAAGATTTGCTGAATCATTTCTAATTCAAGTTTAAAATAGGTTTTTTCAGAAATAATGAACTACTGTCATCTCTTAGAAGACTTAAGTGGCTTTATACCCTAACTACACAGTTTATTACCTTCAGATAGCTGACGATTTCATTTTTCTTTCGTCAAATGATAATCTACATATACATGACACATACTATGTTGCTACGTATTCCAACATGGAGTCTTTTTAATCTTGATTAAACTAAAGGATATGATTGAATAGATTTATAATAAACTTTTTTCATGCAGCTACCAACTTGTTCTATAAGCATTTAATTAATGCATAGTCTTGAATCCAACTGATTGAAATCTTAGGTACTTGATATATGAACTGTCAAGGCTAGTATGTAAAATTTGTGCACAACATTAATCTTGATACTCTCGATAAGTGTAACGGAATACAAAAAAACTGGAAATCATAATAAAAAAATTGATTCCTATATACTGTCTCGAAATAAATAACGCAGACGCAGTTAACAAAAATATTTTTAAATCAGAGCGAATGATATTCTGAATTCAATGTAATATGAATGAAACAGTAGGATAAAACTAATCATTTTAATTTTAATAGGTGGATTGAAATAATAGTTACCTCCAAAATTTGAATTATGCAACTTGAATTAAACCATAAATTCATGATGCGCTAATTGAAGTAAATAATTGGGTTCGGCCGCTCTGTTTGAGTAATTTTGCAGTACTTGCCAAAAACGTAAAGTGAGTTGTACGGTTTAGTGAGAGCTAATTACGACTACAATATTACTGCATGCTCCTGCTTTCAGAGCATTGTTATTTATTCAAGTGTAGGCCATTAAAAAGCAACTAGTGCAGGTTTAAACAGCTTTAAGATTAGTGTATACACAAAACCTACATATCTATCCTATTTGCTTTAAGAGTAAGAGAACTTTATGGCATTAGAAATTGAAATAACAGGAAACAGAGAAAAGAGATAGAATCGATATACTCAAAAACATCTCATAAAGTAGGCTTGCTGAGGCTAAAAATTATGTCCAAGTTGCTTCCGTTTAATAGAAATACATAGATGAATATTTTTATACGAGAAGCTGACTTGAACAAGTTACTTAATGAACTATATCTATTAAAATAAGCAAAATATAAAAATGCAGAGATACCTGTACACTCAAAACGTTAAAAATAAGGTACGCATTGAAAACACCTTACAGCCTAAATTTCAACGTAAAAAATGGGAGAAAAATCAATTACAACTACTTCAAAAATGTTAAAAATGAATCAAGCTTATAATAATGTTGCTTTATAAATTCACAGAAATTATTAATAAATTGTGAATACATTTCATCAAGCATATGAAATTAAGATGTTAAAAAATTAATTGACCATGAGGTCATTACTTTTTAATTTTAACATACGTCCACTTAGAACAACAGTGAATATTCATCATGCATATTAAAAACCGCGCAAATAACAATGAAATATAATGATAACAGTTATTTCAAACTACTGTCAACAATTTTAATCATCGACTGAGTTATTGTTTAACATTCACTCAGCAATAATCACTTTACAATTCGATTTGTCAAGTCTACAGCCGATAGTGGGTTAATTGTTTTTCATACTTTTAAAGATTAACGTGGGAAAGTATCACAATACTCCTAGATATGTTACCTGGCGACCTAGATTACTTATATTAATAGAATGAACAATAAAAGGATAAAACATACTAAGGCCAACTGTTCTCGTAATACGACGTACCATTCACTCAATGTTTAAGTAATTAGTAAATCCAACGAGGGAATTATCTCCACATCACCTGTAGCGTTAAATAATCCTCGAAATAAATAGTTGCATAGGCTCTCGTCGTTGACGCTGACCATGGTTATCTTGGTGGACTCGACTGATTGAATACACTCGGTCACGCATCATAATCGGACCACGACACAACACGATGTGTGTGGCAATTCTCTCTAGATATCCAGTCTAGACACTGTTATTCCTTTTACACTCTACTCACTATCAAAATATAACCTTCCCTCCAACCCTGACTGCCTTCTGATTGGTTCTTATTTCTACGTGTGGGTTTAATCATTAGAAGTTAGTCTGGTTATACGACAAAGGTTACTATGTCATATGCCAATTGCACTTTACACCGATCCGGGACTTTTCGTATGAAATCGTGTTACCTAATGTCTGATCCGATTTTCTGCTTCCGGAAACTTAATCTAATAAGGACATTTTTAAGAGAAACTCACGAATTATTTTCTGGAAGAAGGAAAGTAATTGTTAAAGGGGTTCTCGAAAGCTCGATTCCAGTAGACGCATTAGACGTTATTTATGAAAAAAAGTTCTTTAAACGACTGCTTGAGCTAACTATTAACTTGATTATAAAGTTCGTTTGGTTAAACACAGAGGATTGGAATGCGAAACACTGGCTGTTGGAGATTACATCTCCGTAGTCACAACTTGTCGCAACTACGCTAGAGGCATTGTAATAAAATATATATTAACTTCCAGCGGGAATCATACCACATTTAAACAACGGAATACAACACTACGGAAACCCGCTATAACTAGTTGTCAGGCTAGTGGGTTGAGAGAAGTAGGGGGAAAACCACTCATCTAATAGTAAATTTCCCTCCCGACCCCCCATCAGGCACTCTGGAATCGGAATTATGTTAATACTCAAGAATACCTGGTAGTAGACATCAAGTGCCAACACGCGAATAAATTAACTCTGTTGAACAAGATGGAAGAACTACGTGAATTAATTAACGCATTCAGTGTCAAT
Source organism: Schistosoma mekongi (assembly GCA_034768735.1). Lineage (NCBI taxonomy): Eukaryota > Metazoa > Platyhelminthes > Trematoda > Strigeidida > Schistosomatidae > Schistosoma > Schistosoma mekongi. The sequence goes on along the minus strand of CM068308.1, from coordinate 23,104,676 downwards.
CTCATGAGAATAACAGGATCATTGAGATCATCTCAAATCACAGACAACAGAATTGCCAAACCAGAAATATCACGGTTTAGCAAAGGTGGGGGAGGCAAATTTTCTTTTTACACAAGTTCCTACTTAGCACCATATCCAATTAGCACTCCTGAAGTCACCAGTTTCGACACATTTGTTTTATATTCTATGAAATTATCATGTACCAAAAGATGACCTCTCGCATTTATTTACAAGAATCTTGTTGTTCATACCCACTGCTTTAACCAGGTGTTAGGAGAAGTAGTTTCCCAACCCCATAAGTTTGTATCGTCATGCCGCTTTTCTTCACCGAGTCAGAGACACAGATTTCCAGTTATTGAATTTAAATGGACTTACTGACAGTGATACTGATGCTACAGAGCTTCTGGCTACTCATCACAACTCAACTGTCAAACAAACGACTTCCTGTTACACGTACAACAGTCTTGATTCAAAAACTTCAAGGATCTCGAAAGCTAATATTACTATGGGAAAGGTTTCTAAAAAATTGAAACAGTCGAGCCATAAGATTTTGCTGACCGGTATGAAATTTTCTTCTCTCAGAGAATTGTTTACACACAGTCTAAGTCAAGACATGATTCCGGAATGGCGAAAGTTAAGTTGTGTCACTCTGATCTTTAAATGAAGTTGATGTGAAGTTCCTACGAACTACCAGCCTTAACTCTCTTTTCCATGCCTTCTAAAACTATAGAATCCTTTATTCCAGTCAATTTATGTAACGATCTAGTATCCGTCAAGTTCTCGTCACTCGGTAGCGTAGTTTTAGGATTGACACACATCGTCCGTGGTGAAAAACTGAACCAAAATGCCCAACCGAAACGGCATATTCGACACAGAGTATCTGGAATCCCCGAAAGCCTTCAACCAATTTGGTCATGTTTGTTTCATCCACAAACTGGCGCAGAGATGCATTAGTCACATTCTACCAGACTAATTTATGTCGACAATTTAAGATGAAGATAAATTGCTCATTTTCTTAGACTGTAGGGTGTTTCAGTGGTTTTGTTGGATTTAGTTGTAATTGTCATACTACTCATTAGTAGTTGAGTGACTATTGTATAATCCGTGACTTGCATTTCATTGGTCAGTTATGACCGAGCTTTCTAGATATTGTTTTGTATTGGTCGGAACAGTGTTTGTTTGGCCAGCCATTTTGTTTTGGCATTTTCCCGCAAACCCTTTCGTTTAACTAGCGAAACCAGAGAAAACTAGAATCGTGTTCGATTGCTCTGCTAGACATGAAGAACAATCACAAAACGACAAGCTATACTCTGGTCCCGATTTTACTGATTCCCTACTGGGTGTTATTCTCAGGTTTCGGCAAAAAAGAGTAGCCGTACTGGCTGACGTCAAGGCAATGCTCCATCAGGTCGAAATGTCTGGACACGATAGGGACGTTCTACGTTCCTAATGGTAGAAAAATGGAGATTTCTCATGCAGTTCTAATGAATTTCGGATGACAGTTCACTTATTTCGATCCACATCCTCACCTACGTTTTGCTCTTAATCACTCCACTGAGGATAAAGGTTAGGGATTCAAAACCCTAGAAAATACAACTGTTATTTTAATCAAGTCGTATGAACTTTTTGTAAGCATGATTATAAACTGTCATCACATTTATGTGAGTTGATGTGAATCATACTGTCGAGCACATTTGACAACATTTAAGTGTATTATGAGAATGTTGATAATTTTAATTTGATGAACCATCACTATGAATATACGAATATTTTGTATATATACGCATAAATTAAGTGTTTCTAATTCGTCCTCCAGGCTGCCTGTAGAATTAACGCCTCTTGTTGACGCTGGACTCCTTCCTCTAGTTAGCAGGGCTGGGGCACTGTGAAGTAGCTTAGGCCACCTGTTGTTGTGTCGCTGGTCCTACGTTCGCTAGCGGGTATCGAGGTGTCTTCTTAATTCGCAAAACCATAACATTGGTGACGATGACAGTGCTAACATGGATCTTTCGAAAATAGGATTATTATTGGAGAAGCTAAATCTGATTCAAATGTTCTTGGACACGAAAATTACATCTACTTGCTCACCTATCACATCTACCGCTATCACCATACCAATAATTGGCGTTTCAAGCAGTATTGTTGAATTTCACTACGATCCTGATTCCAATATTACTTTGGTACGTTGTTCCAGCGTTATGTAGATTTATTTAAATTTCGTTTTGCAGCGCAAGATAATGCTTAGAAGGTTCGGCTTCCACTTCAAAAATTGGGTCCGAGTGAGTTACATAAATATTGCAATTTGATTCTGCCACGGAATCCACGTGACCAATTGTCCACTGATACCATCAAGTCATTAAGCCAGCAGTTTGGACATAATTCCTCCCTAATCAATACACGATACCTATTCTTTAGACTAATCATGAATAAAGACAGTGATTCCTTACGCGCATTGGTATTGTCAACCGTGAATTCGAACGTTTTCGTCTCAAGTCTCTTGCAGAAGACCAGTTTAAATTCCTAACTCTCATTTGCAGCCTACAATCTCTGAAGTTTAGCGATATTGGAATATGGCTACTATGTCGATTTTTTCAAGACCCTAAGTTAACACTGTGTGACATTTCTAATGAATATCGACGCCTAATTAGCATTCAGTGCGACCCTGCTACGGTGCATTCTAGTGGTAAAGTCAACCCTGATGTCTATATAGTACGTCAGTCATCATGCAATAACACACAACCGGTTGCTGCATCAAGCTCATCTCATTCCAGCTCACCTCCAGTTGTTAGCACTGGGATATTGTTGAATTGAGGCTGTGTGCATAGAGGCGACACGACTAATGGTAGCAGCCTTCGTGCAAGGACGGAAGGTTCATCATAGCTTTTGATGTTTTATGTTTCGATCTCACCTACACTACAAATATTTTGTGTCTACAGGAACAAGATATTAAACAACACAACAGTCTCGAGGCGGACCGGAAGTAGTGGTACATACATATTATGTTCAATAACAAAGCACATATATACATAGAGTATCTTGGGTGGCGTTCCAAATGTTGTGGGTTAACATTCTTCCTGTAATTTGAACCCTTCAAGCCTCATGCGACATTCTTCCAGGCTGTTTGCATTGAACTTGCCTGCAATGTACGAAAGCAGGAACAACATTAACAACCATCTGAAACCCCTGTAGCACTCCCAACTCTGTTACAAGTGCACACCGTTACGAACCCAGTCATAAAAGGCTGTTTTAACCTGATCAAGGTCGCCTAATTCATCTGACTTCTGGCAAGTTCATGCAATAACATGTATATTTTAAGAAAGTGAATTATTTGATGCATTTATGTGCACACGATATCTACATGATGTCCATTTCCTTCCTGATTACCAACCCTTTTCGGAGTCCAAACACTTAAGTAGAAACGAACACTTGTCAATTATAACTATATATATATATATTGTACTTTAACCCTTTATACAAACAGTGGAGCAATAGAGACTTACTAGCTGCAGTCTATAGCAAACCAACGATAATATACACGTTTATCCTAGTGAGATGATCCTGTCTGATATGTTGATCGAACCGGCGTTCCCACGGAAGCCGATCCTAGGAGTTACTGTTACGGAATTGACGATATATGAAGATATTAATTAATTAGGAAGCCAATAGTAGCAAGCTCCACAGTTTACAGTACTACAGTACTGGAGGTATATTTTGTATTATAGAACACTTCCAATAGACAACCGCGCGCTTTTTGTCCTTAGTGCTGTAATCTCAAGGGATTGGCAAGGAAAGCAGGATGAACCACGGGGACTATCCAGAGACAGGATAAGGCTGGTAGTTTGAAATCTGGTTAAGACAGTCAGTTTGTGTGGGCTGGTCTTGAGCGGTGAGTTGTTGGCGCATTGATTACGTCCCAGGCCAGCTATTGGAGTAAGTTGCTTAAAGGAGATCAGTACTTTGCCAGTCATGACCATAAACTTGGGAAGACGGTGACATAGATTATGCGATGGAATTAAAAAATAAATAAAATTAGTGGTATAAAAATAATCCGTTTCAAGCTAGAATCTTCTTTTTCCGTTTTTATGTTTTTTTTACTACAACGTACATGATTTTAGAGTTTGCAGTTTTAGTACCCTGATAAGCCATTGTTTATTGATTCGAGGTTTAAAGGTAAGTCGTCAAAGATTTGGTGCAAGTCTTTCGATTCTAGATATGGGGAGATCAGGCGTTTGAATATTAGGATAGATTTAGTAGTGCGGATATTTTGTGGTAGTTTATTTCAGAGTTTGCTGTCGAATACGATAAAGAACTTACGGCGATATTTTGTCTGGTATTGTTCAGTGATGTTGCCTCCTACTTTCGAAGATCGTATCTAGAAGTTTGGTTCCACGTGGGAGAGAAAGCCGAGAATGATATTCCGTTGATTATTTTATAGAAGAACATTAAGTTATGTCGTAGTCGGCGACGACACAGGGGTTCTAAAGAGAGTGTTTCACACCTAGTCGTGTAGTCCATGTTTCCGTTAGTTGCCAGAATTCGACGTGTGAAACTTCTTCGTACACTTTCGACGCGTTTCCTATCTATGCTATTCATACTCGAAAAAATAAATGAGCAGTACTCGAGTATAGGTCTTACACATATCTTAAGCATGGTAAGTTTAGCCTCCGTTGTATGGAAGTTTTTAAGAAGGAAGCCTGGTAATCTTCTAATTTTAGAGATAATAGAGGAGGCATGTTCCGTGAACTTTAAGTTGCCATAATATTTAATACTCAAGTCGCTTGTTGATTGGAGTATTTGGATCCTTGACCCATTTAGATAAAACGTGGACTGTGGGTTATAGTTACCTATGTGTCAGATACACATTTACTGTAGTTAAGTGGTAATTGCCATTTTTGGCTCCAGGAATTTAGACTATCGAGGTCCTTTCGAATTAGAGTCATGCCTTCTTCTAAAGAGTCCGGTTTAAAGCTATAAACAATCTTGAGATCGTCAGCATATAAATACGGTCGACCATGTTTTATAACGTTATTTATGTCATTTATGTGAATGACGAACAATAAGGGACCCAGTACACTTCACATATTCTACAATGTCACCATCAACCCATGTTTGTGGCCTGACCTTGTTATAAATTGGTTTTTTTTTAAAGCACCTTACTCCAAATGCTGACTAGAAACGTAATTAATGCATCAATAATTCACAGCTCAAGACCAATCTACATAGATTGGTTCTCAAAACCAAATTTCAAATGCTCAGCCTTATCTCGTTTCTGGATAGTCTCTATGGTCCATGTTACTTACAGCCATTTCCTGGGACCACAGCACCACAGACGAAAAGCTCGCTACTTGTTGATGGAAGTGCTCTATAACATAAAATATACTTCTAGTACCGTAGTACTACAAACGGTGAACCTCATTACAATTAACATTGTAATAAATTAGTAATATCATAAGGTGCGAATTCCATATAAGTGACACAGTACAAAAACACTCACAAAAAACAAGAAATACCCAAAACCAGGAATAGAAAATTTACTTCATTTATACTAAAAGTCTGTTTTAACTATGCCGCAATCAAAATTCAGTTCAAAATTCGTATGTCAACGTCGCTCAAACGATATCTATTAATGGACATTAACTAATGACTTTAAGATGCCTTTAAGTGCGATATGGTTCCCAAGGCAGTGCAAATGCTTATATTTACTATAAGTATGATCTAAATATATGCTTTTGATATGTATTTTTGTAGAAACGCCGCTGGTATGGCACGTGATGTTCATTCGTGTTTAATTGATTTAGTAGTAAAACATTCTAAAGTGACAACGGAAGCTGCAGTCAGTTACATACTGAACCTACGAAGGCAAGGAAGATATCGTATGGATGTATGGAAGTAATTGTAGATAAACTTTTGATTAATAATGTTGATAACCCAGAGATAATACAGTTTCGCTATCGTGCCGAAAGCTTTTATCATCATGTAATATAAAAACACAACGCCTTGGGTTTTTCATCACCTACAGATTTCAAAGTAGTTCAAACGACCAAAATCTTACACCTATACTATCCAACCTGATCCTGAAGTTGTAACGACAACTAGTAAATCCCTCTTCTAAATCTTTCTTATTTATACGTTCGTCTAATATTCTTTATTTCGCTTTATTACAATACCTGAAATTATCACTGATTGTATGTTAAGAGTATACTCTCAATTTTCTTATTGGTTTGTTGTATATTAAAAGTTGCAACTTAAATTGTATTGGCCAGTGTATTTTAATTTATATGAAGCAATGTTTGGATAAGGTTGCTAGATACTTTTAATACTTTACTGAATAGTATGACAATATGAATAGCAGTTGATTAAGTACAGTTTTATTTTGGAAAATATTCATTCGTTCATTCTGCTCCCAGCAATGGTAGTTCTGATTTCATATCCACAAATGGAATAGTTCGACCAGAGCCAAAGTAGCTTATTATTTTCTTAACGGATATATCTTCATATATTTGTGAAGTCGTATAGTGATAGGTAACGTTCGATATTATTGCAACGTATTCAAATGCAGCAAATACAGTATAAGCTAAAAGACAGATAAGCCGACAAAAATTAATGAGTTAGATATTACTTGTAAATTTTAAACGGTAACCGAACAGCATTATGTGTAATACATTGAATGGTTCTAAAGACAGCTGTACGTGAACTGTGATATTTGAAACTTAGAATCAGCTTTTGTCAGGTTTGTACTCAGCTTTATTTCACAGTTGTACTAAATACTGAACAAAGCTAGTTCATTTGTAACGATAATTTTAAGTGCGAAATAAGTACATTATGAATATTTTCACTAATATATATTATATACAAACAGAAAATGCTTGACTGCTTGAAAAGTTGCTTCTGTTTGCCAGAAAGCATTACTCGTCCCTTAAGTATCCACTGATATAAAGTTAAATGAACTAATTAAGCTACCAATCAGTTAACAAGTACCATAAATGTATTAACTCCGAAAGAAGCATTCACATTTAGGATTCACAATTACTGTTAACTTTTAAATTAACAGTAGTAAAAGGGGTTGTTTTATAGTTTTCACTGAATAGCATTAGACTACATATCACACAGCCTTTTTTCATATTTGGATTTAAAATTTATTTAATACATTTTTTGAATCCACTAGTCAAGCTGTAATACCAGTCAGATAAATAGTATCTAAATAAAATAAAAGTTATATTTGAAAACGCTTTGCCTCATTGAGATCCTAATTTTCACATTTTCATCACAATGGAACAATTAAAATGATCAAAATTAAGCATAAGGATTTTAGTTGATGAAACTCACTGTACGGTGGGCAAAAGCTCACATGGATGTAGTGGCATAGCATTATAATCAATAGACAAGTTACATAAATGGCCATAATGTAAATCTTCTTTTTCAACATTTTACTCTAAAAATCAGTGGAATCATTAGTACATGTTGTTGAAAAAATTAAACATTCATGTCTGGTGAGTATAAAAAAGACATGCTTTGGCATGTATCATTCAAAGTTTGGAAGGGATTAATCATAAAATACATGTTCTGGGTTACATCATATCTACTATAAATTAAGAGAGTAATATTTAAAAGCATTCCCAAATTGGTCGTGACCCACATTCTTTTTTATACATTGAGGTGTATTTCACTCAATAAGTACTTGTTTAAAATGATAAAATGATACTTTGAGTCAAACTTCATGTGATCATTACGCTATGAGTGCTGCTCTCATTAATGAAAATTTCTCGATGCTGTCAAACTGCATCTGGTTTCTCTCTTAAGCGTTACCTCTAAGATTGTCTTTGCATAGATTAAGGAAACCAAAAAACACTATAAACATTCGTTTACAGTTGAATTAAAAATTTACCGCGTGCCTGTGTCATGCTTCGTAGGTACTTTCTAGGCAATGATATAAACAAGCATATGTGTTGGTCTAAGCTGCTGCATTTCATGTCGACACAGCAAATGAGCAAATAGAGTAAAGTAAGATGTATATAGTATTACTGACCTTAGGACTTAGAGGTGGTTATGAATTAGATACAATAGCCTTGCTTCTGGCCTATGCTACCAAATATCTCGGGATTTATAGTTAATTACAAAAAAAACGGGCTTATATTCCCTTTAAAGGCTGCTGTACAAATATAACAACATATAGTTAGACAGTACAGTGATCCTTTGATGGAAGAATAGACAGCTAACCTGTCATTGTAAAAAATGATCATAGCGTGTGGTACAAATTACGTGTGATAAGCAATAGTACATTACAATTATCGGCGTAACATCTTGCCATTGTAATACCTATGTGTAGCCGGGAGTATGACTGCTGCTGGTAGGCTTACCCCTATAACCGACCGACTTCAAAAAGTAGGACCATAAAGAATGAATGTTCCGTCTAACGTGATTTGTCTGCGTTATCACGTATAAGTACGACAATCACATGCAACAACTACAGTAAGAGTTGTATCTAGCCACTAATTCAGAAGGATTACTTATTTTTGTAATCGTACATCAAGCGTACAGTACCCGTGTCAGACATACATGTCAAGACGATTTTATTGGTATCATGTCATGAACGCGTAATTCCCAGCTGCGGGTTTAGAGAAATTATATTAAGATACTGTATATTAAGCAACTTCATTGATTTGTCACTGTAAATCCACAAAATACTCCACTTTCTGACGTATTGACTATGCTAGATCGTAAACGCAGCATAATAATTATCAGTGCGATTCGATTAATGTTGCCCACTTGCTTGCTGTGATTACTGAAGCCTTGATATCTTTAGAAAACCCGAAACAGTTGTTTTATGAGTACGGACAAAAATAGCCCACCTGTAGTTGAATTTAACCATCCTTACTACAACTCTGAGTAACCTATAAGCTATGCAAATTCTTGAAATTTACGTGAGATGTACTAAAGTAACTAACATCGCATAACAATCCAGGTAAAATTTAAAACTAAGATAAATCACTAGCAAACCAAGAAGTACCATGTTATATATTCTTCAGGTTGTAGCGGTAAATAATCCCCAAAATAAATAGTTACATAGGTCCTCCACATTGATGCTGACCATGTTTGTTTTAGCGGACACTACTAGTTGAAGGCGCTTGGTCACGCATCATCACCAGATCACGTCACGCCGTACTGTGGTAAGCAACTCTCTCTCTCCCTAGTTCGCCAGCCTAGACGTTGCTTTTCCATGGCCGCTCTATATACGATCAAATATAACTTCTCCATCCTTCATTGCCTTCTGATTTATTCTCAATCGTAAGAGTGGGTTCAATCGTTAGAAGTTGCCCTGGTAATACCGCAAGCGTAACTTGGTCATTTATTTGGTGTACTTCATTGGTGAGCACGATGTGATTTGGACACGTCCATAACTGTGGGTTCGTTCCTGTTATTAGTTTTTAACAGTATTTTTGGTGTGATTATTATTATTTTTTTGCACATTTTCTTTGCATTTATTTCTGTATTTGCATATATTGCATATATATGATGACTGATCGGACTCCGAAGTTCATCAAGATTAAAACTCCCACACCCCCGAACTTTCAGCTCATTCCGTTCTGGACAGAAAGCATAGATGCTTGGTTGTGCTACGCACAAGACGAGTTTCGACACCACGCCGTGACAGACCCACGCGTTCAATTTCTTGCCGTTGTAAGGTCACTTTTGTGTGAATTGAACAGGTACGTCATTCCCTTCTTTTTCAGCCCTGACTGCCTAGAACCTTATGACCAGCTCAAAAGATCAATTCTCAAACGCGGAGACTTATCCGACAGACAGCGTCTCGATGAGTTGTTTCACACCATTGAGCTATGTAGCGGTTCAGCGACGGAAATGTTGTCACGCATGCGAGAAGCGATTGGCCAACGCACTTTTGACGATCTTTTCCATCAACTCTTCTTATCAAAACTGCCACATAAAGTACAAGCAGTTCTGGTAACGTTTAATAACAACCAAGTAGATACACTAGCTTCATCTGCTGATCGAATTCTGGAGATCACCAGAACCCGCGACAGTCAGATGTATTCCATTACTGAAAAACTCCATGCCACCGGAAACGACGTGACGAAATTGTGTAATGCTCTTTCTCGTTTTCTTGACATTAATGAAAGACACCGACCGAACGATTCTCGTCGACGAAGTACGTCACGGAGAAGATCGTTGTCTCGACTCCGACGAAGCAAAAACTCACATTGTTGTTGGTACCACAACACCCGTGGAAAAAACTCCAAGAAATGTGGAGACCCCCGTTGTTTTTCCAGACAAAATCCCACTGCCGACGCATCGGGAAGTATCCCGCCGGCACGCGTTGGCGGCAATTGTAGCCGGTGGAAACATCCGCTTGTTATTTATCACTGACGTGATAACGAAAGTTCGCTACCTCGTCGATACTGGTTCAGAAGTTAGCATCCTTCCTGCGGCTCCATCTGATCACCACCATGAAGCTGCATTAGATCTACAGGCAGCCGATAGAAAACAAATAGCTACGTATGGTAAACAATATGTCGGATTACGAAAATCCATACACTGGATTTTCACTATCGCTGATGTGAAAATAACTATCATAGTCATAGATTTACTGAGCCACCACAACTTGCTCGTGGACCCTAGTAAAAAGAGACTAGTGAACAGTAACACAAATCTATACGTTCGTGGAACCGCGGCTACATGTTGTAGCTCATGTCCTCTTCGTTTTAAACATTTAATTAACCCTTATTTTCAGCCGATACTCGACAAGTATCCGGATCTGAATAAGGCAACATCGAAATTATCATGTGTAACCAGCAATGTTACACATCACTTTACGACTACAGGTCAACCTGTATTCTCCAAAGCACGCCGACCCGCACCCGAAAAACTAAGGGTAGCGAAGAACGAATTCGATTATATGATTGACCTGGGAATAATAGGCCCATCCTGTAGCCTATGGTCATCTCCGTTACATATGGTCCCAAAGAAAGAAAGCAATGATTGGCGTCCCACCGGTGATTACCGACGTCTCAACTCCCAAACTACGCCCGATCGTTACTCTTTACCGCACATCCATGATTTGACGGCCACCCTGAAAGTGATGACAATATTTTCGAAAATCGACTTGGTAAGGGCGTACAACCAAATACCGATGTCTGAAAATGGCATACCGTAAAACCGCCATTGTAACCCCTTTTGGCCCTTACGGATTTCTTCGGGTTGAGAAATGCAGCACAAACATTTCAGCGTTTCATCGATGACGTGTTCCGCGGGCTTGGCTATGTACATGCATACGTTGACGACTGCTTGATAGCAAGCCCGGACGAGGTAACACATATGAAACATTTAGAGAGTCTTTAGAAGATTACAAAAATATGGAGTTACCATAAATATACAGAAATGCCAAATCGGAACAACCTCGTTGGACTTCCTGGGGTATACTATTGATGCTAATGGTATACAACCCCCAAAAGACAAGGTGGCGGCTATTGTGAAGTACCCGGAACCAATCACCATCAAGCAGTTGCGAGCTTTCAATGGATTGGTAAGTTTTTATAGACTATTTATACCCAGCTGTGCATCTATCATGAAACCACTAACGGATCAGCTTCGTGGAAATAAAAAAGTGGTCACAATGGATGCAGACTCAAAGAAAGCCTTTACTGCGACTAAAGAAGCAATAGCCAACGTGACTATGATGGCACATCACAATACCGAAGCCCCTGTCAGCATCGCGGTTGACGCATCTGACTCAGCGATTGGCGCAGTTCTGCAACAATGGACTGACCAAACTTGGCAACCATTAACATTGACCTCAAGATGACTAAACGACACCGAATCAAGGTACAGCACTTTCGGACGTAAACTGTTAGCCATGTAGTGCACTGTACGACATTTTCAACATTCCATCGAAGGCCGAGAATTTACAATATTCACTGACCATAAACCACTGACGTTTCCTACGAATTCATCTTCAGATAAGTACTCTCTGTGATAGTCGCGTCATCTAGACTACATTTACCAGTTCTCTACTGATATACGACATATATCTGCAGCTAACAATGCAGTTGCCGATGCCTTATCATGAATACATGCCCTGAATCGTATCCAAGGCATTGACCTTGTTGAACCAGCTCGACTTCAAAATGAGGACAATAATCTTTATAACGAGTTATCCACAACAATGCTCAAACTTCAAACAAAGACGATTGGAAAGGGTAGGGAAACTTTAATTTGCGATTCTTCTACAGGTACACTCCGTCCAATCGTCCCCAGGAGTTATCGATGGATCATCTTTGACACATTGCACAACCTCTCTCATCCTGGAGTTCGTGCTACGTCTAAGCTGATTGCCCAGAGATTTTGCTGGCCAAGGATGAATAAAGACATCAAAGAATGGACATGCTCCTGCGTGGTCTGCCAAAAGAGCAAAGTAATTCAGCACAATAAATGTCCTCTTGGCACTTTCCCAACTCCCGACACTCAATTCGACCACGTCCACCTTGATTTGGTAGGACTCTTACCAGAATCAAATGGATTTTCTTATCTTTTGATATTCGTGGACCGTTTTACACGCTGGCTAGAAGCGATTCCACTGAAAGACATCACTAGTGAAACGATTGCTCGCGCTTTCGTCGAACGATGGATATCGAATTTTGGTTGACCATCTACAATAACGACAGACCGTGGACGTCAGTTTGAATCCGAATTGTTCCACTCTCTGACCAAGCTGCCTGGAGCATCGCGCTTCCGAAAAACTGCCTACCACCCACAATCTAACGGGTTGGTAGAAGAATTTCATCGACAGCTGAAAGCATCACTTTCAGCTACGAACATCACTCAGTGGACAGCGGCTTTGCCACTAGTCTTACTCGGAATTCGAAGCACTGTAAAAAAAGATGTCGGGTGCAGTGTGGTTGAATTAGTTTATAGAACAACTCCTCCTCTACCAGGTGAGTTTGTGGAAACCGCTTTTACCTCAACAAACCTGGATCTCAATTCTTACGTTAACCAGCTTACAAATGTTATGCGTTCAGTTAAAGCAGTCCAAACTCGACAACAATCGACATACACTTTTTTCAACCTGCCTTAAAATATAGTACACACGTTTTCGTATATAGTGATGCTCTACGCCGACCTCTCGACGAGACTTACGAAGGACAATACAAGGTCTTGAAACGGGAGACAAATTACTATACGATCGACAAGAATGGCCACGAGGAGAACGTCAGCATTGACCGCCTCAAAACAGCTTACCTAGAAGGTAAACCTTTTGATGCCAAACTCGCCACAACACCGAGACTTCACATGAACGAAGTCGCTACGTCTCAAGCAACAACCAACAAGCAAGTGGAAATTTCGAAGAGCTCCATAACGCCGAGAGCTACACGTTCTGGTAGAAATGTACGATTTCCAGAACACTTAAACGAATATTACATCTATTAATTTTTTTCTAATTTTTCACTCTGTGTATTATAAAGTCTATTGGTTTTGTTATTTAAAAAAAATTCAATAAAATTACCCTTTTTTAACTTTACGGTATACATTTTAAACATCTTCATATGTTTACAAAATATTAAATAAAACGTTTTTGTATTGATATTAGTGTACTCGACATTTTGTGCGTCTTCGTAGCCGCATTTGGCGGCCAAATTGCTTTTATATAGATATAGGAAATGCACGTATTTAAAGATTTTTTTTGAATTTCCAGGCCGTCTGGAAACGAACAGAAGAAGGCAGAAGAGAACGATTATATTTTGTACAAATGTTTTATGCAACGACAACCTAGCATAGGCACCGACTCCCAGAAGCTACACAACATAGCAAGCTATCAAACGAACGCATACCAATGTCCAACGTATTGGGTTTTATCCTTTGGCTGGTACGTCATAGGGTCCTCACGAACCCATTAGGGGGGGAAGTGAGTTGTATAGGTAAATGATCCCCAAAATAAATAGTTACATAGGTCCTCCACATTGATGCTGACCATGTTTGTTTTAGCGGACACTACTAGTTGAAGGCGCTTGGTCACGCATCATGACCAGATCACGTCACGCTGTACCGTAAAAGGCAACTCTCTCTAGTTTGCCAGCCTAGACGTTGCTATCCCATTGCCGCTCTATATACGATCAAATATAACTTCTCCATCCTTCATTGCCTTCTGATTTATTCTCATTCGTAAGAGTGGGTTCAATCGTCAGAAGTTGCCCTGGTTATACCGCAAGCGTAACTTGGTCATATATCAAGTGCAACTTCAAGGTTATCAACAAGTCTTGAAAAATCTCTCATTCTTACCAAAGGACTATATTGAACAAGTTTATTAATAAGTTGTGAAATGTAGATGTCTATTATCATATAGATCACAGAGAACAAAACAAAGATGCAAAAGTAATTACGATGCCGAACTAAAAGGAATTATTATCAAATTAACGCTTACTATAATTATCACTAGAAGTCGTTATTGTAAGCATGTTAAGTGAAATTATTTCAATAAAACTTGAAACACACAGAGAATTGCAAAGGCATGGACTCTCTCGCCTTGTAAGTGAGCTAAGTAAGTTCAAAAGGTTGATGTGATAATTAAGTAGAAACAAAAGTCTCAAAGCTGAACTGATGAATATTGATGAAGTCCATATTGTTTTTTTGAGGCTCGTCACTACCAATAGCAGCGCCTAAAGATGGTAGAATAATGACTGATTTCTAGTAATTTCAGCAACAACGCGATTATTGATCACAATGTCACGAAAATACTTAAGATGACAAATAACCAGTCTCTCAAGTGAACATACTAATACGTTTCCTTAATATTGGATATTGATTGATAGCAACAAGCCAGCTCTAGATATGAATCGTCAAGGTTGAATTCATTTCGTATGGCTTTTACCTTAACATTTAGACAGGTCTGTTTTGCTGCCTCATTACTACCGTCCATTGCACTGGTAATATGTGTCCTGTGGTGCTTGTTTACTAAGTCATGCATCAAAACACACTGTACAGTACGTTTATTGCAAAATGTGTATTTTTTTCTAGGATACTAATATTCTACCATCTCTAAGCGCTGCTGTTGGTGATGACGAGCCTCAAAAAACAATATGGACTTCATCAATATTTATCAGTTCAGCTTTGAGACTTTTGTTTCTACTTAATTATTACATCAACCTTTTGAACTTACTTAGCTCACTTACAAGGCGAGAGAGTCCATGCCTTTGCAATTCTCTGTGTCTTTCAAGTTTTATTGAAATAATTTCACTTAACATGCTTACAATAACGACTTCTAGTGATAATTATAGTAAGCGTTAATTTGATAATAATTCCTTTTAGTTCGGCATCGTAATTACTTTTGCATCTTTGTTTTGTTCTCTGTGATCTATATGATAATAGACATCTACATTTCACAACTTATTAATAAACTTGTTCAATATAGTCCTTTGGTAAGAATGAGAGATTTTTCAAGACATGTTGATAACCTGAAGGATATATAACATGGTACTTCTTGGTTTGCTAGTGATTTATCTTAGTTTTAAATTTTACCTGGATTGTTATGCGATGTTAGTTACTTTAGTACATCTCACGTAAATTTCAAGAATTTGCATAGCTTATAGGTTACTCAGAGTTGTAGTAAGGATGGTTAAATTCAACTACAGGTGGGCTATTTTTGTCCGTACTCATAAAACAACTGTTTCGGGTTTTCTAAAGATATCAAGGCTTCAGTAATCACAGCAAGCAAGTGGGCAACATTAATCGAATCGCACTGATAATTATTATGCTGCGTTTACGATCTAGCATAGTCAATACGTCAGAAAGTGGAGTATTTTGTGGATTTACAGTGACAAATCAATGAAGTTGCTTAATATACAGTATCTTAATATAATTTCTCTAAACCCGCAGCTGGGAATTACGCGTTCATGACATGATACCAATAAAATCGTCTTGACATGTATGTCTGACACGGGTACTGTACGCTTGATGTACGATTACAAAAATAAGTAATCCTTCTGAATTAGTGGCTAGATACAACTCTTACTGTAGTTGTTGCATGTGATTGTCGTACTTATACGTGATAACGCAGACAAATCACGTTAGACGGAACATTCATTCTTTATGGTCCTACTTTTTGAAGTCGGTCGGTTATAGGGGTAAGCCTACCAGCAGCAGTCATACTCCCGGCTACACATAGGTATTACAATGGCAAGATGTTACGCCGATAATTGTAATGTACTATTGCTTATCACACGTAATTTGTACCACACGCTATGATCATTTTTTACAATGACAGGTTAGCTGTCTATTCTTCCATCAAAGGATCACTGTACTGTCTAACTATATGTTGTTATATTTGTACAGCAGCCTTTAAAGGGAATATAAGCCCGTTTTTTTTGTAATTAACTATAAATCCCGAGATATTTGGTAGCATAGGCCAGAAGCAAGGCTATTGTATCTAATTCATAACCACCTCTAAGTCCTAAGGTCAGTAATACTATATACATCTTACTTTACTCTATTTGCTCATTTGCTGTGTCGACATGAAATGCAGCAGCTTAGACCAACACATATGCTTGTTTATATCATTGCCTAGAAAGTACCTACGAAGCATGACACAGGCACGCGGTAAATTTTTAATTCAACTGTAAACGAATGTTTATAGTGTTTTTTGGTTTCCTTAATCTATGCAAAGACAATCTTAGAGGTAACGCTTAAGAGAGAAACCAGATGCAGTTTGACAGCATCGAGAAATTTTCATTAATGAGAGCAGCACTCATAGCGTAATGATCACATGAAGTTTGACTCAAAGTATCATTTTATCATTTTAAACAAGTACTTATTGAGTGAAATACACCTCAATGCATAAAAAAGAATGTGGGTCACGACCAATTTGGGAATGCTTTTAAATATTACTCTCTTAATTTATAGTAGATATGATGTAACCCAGAACATGTATTTTATGATTAATCCCTTCCAAACTTTGAATGATATATGCCAAAGCATGTCTTTTTTATACTCACCAGACATGAATGTTTAATTTTTTCAACAACATGTACTAATGATTCCACTGATTTTTAGAGTAAAATGTTGAAAAAGAAGATTTACATTATGGCCATTTATGTAACTTGTCTATTGATTATAATGCTATGCCACTACATCCATGTGAGCTTTTGCCCACCGTATAGTGAGTTTCATCAACTAAAATCCTTATGCTTAATTTTGATCATTTTAATTGTTCCATTGTGATGAAAATGTGAAAATTAGGATCTCAATGAGGCAAAGCGTTTTCAAATATAACTTTTATTTTATTTAGATACTATTTATCTGACTGGTATTACAGCTTGACTAGTGGATTCAAAAAATGTATTAAATAAATTTTAAATCCAAATATGAAAAAAGGCTGTGTGATATGTAGTCTAATGCTATTCAGTGAAAACTATAAAACAACCCCTTTTACTACTGTTAATTTAAAAGTTAACAGTAATTGTGAATCCTAAATGTGAATGCTTCTTTCGGAGTTAATACATTTATGGTACTTGTTAACTGATTGGTAGCTTAATTAGTTCATTTAACTTTATATCAGTGGATACTTAAGGGACGAGTAATGCTTTCTGGCAAACAGAAGCAACTTTTCAAGCAGTCAAGCATTTTCTGTTTGTATATAATATATATTAGTGAAAATATTCATAATGTACTTATTTCGCACTTAAAATTATCGTTACAAATGAACTAGCTTTGTTCAGTATTTAGTACAACTGTGAAATAAAGCTGAGTACAAACCTGACAAAAGCTGATTCTAAGTTTCAAATATCACAGTTCACGTACAGCTGTCTTTAGAACCATTCAATGTATTACACATAATGCTGTTCGGTTACCGTTTAAAATTTACAAGTAATATCTAACTCATTAATTTTTGTCGGCTTATCTGTCTTTTAGCTTATACTGTATTTGCTGCATTTGAATACGTTGCAATAATATCGAACGTTACCTATCACTATACGACTTCACAAATATATGAAGATATATCCGTTAAGAAAATAATAAGCTACTTTGGCTCTGGTCGAACTATTCCATTTGTGGATATGAAATCAGAACTACCATTGCTGGGAGCAGAATGAACGAATGAATATTTTCCAAAATAAAACTGTACTTAATCAATTGCTATTCATATTGTCATACTATTCAGTAAAGTATTAAAAGTATCTAGCAACCTTATCCAAACATTGCTTCATATAAATTAAAATACACTGGCCAATACAATTTAAGTTGCAACTTTTAATATACAACAAACCAATAAGAAAATTGAGAGTATACTCTTAACATACAATCAGTGATAATTTCAGGTATTGTAATAAAGCGAAATAAAGAATATTAGACGAACGTATAAATAAGAAAGATTTAGAAGAGGGATTTACTAGTTGTCGTTACAACTTCAGGATCAGGTTGGATAGTATAGGTGTAAGATTTTGGTCGTTTGAACTACTTTGAAATCTGTAGGTGATGAAAAACCCAAGGCGTTGTGTTTTTATATTACATGATGATAAAAGCTTTCGGCACGATAGCGAAACTGTATTATCTCTGGGTTATCAACATTATTAATCAAAAGTTTATCTACAATTACTTCCATACATCCATACGATATCTTCCTTGCCTTCGTAGGTTCAGTATGTAACTGACTGCAGCTTCCGTTGTCACTTTAGAATGTTTTACTACTAAATCAATTAAACACGAATGAACATCACGTGCCATACCAGCGGCGTTTCTACAAAAATACATATCAAAAGCATATATTTAGATCATACTTATAGTAAATATAAGCATTTGCACTGCCTTGGGAACCATATCGCACTTAAAGGCATCTTAAAGTCATTAGTTAATGTCCATTAATAGATATCGTTTGAGCGACGTTGATATACGAATTTTGAACTGAATTTTGATTGCGGCATAGTTAAAACAGACTTTTAGTATAAATGAAATAAATTTAGTAATCCTAGTTCTTAAACAATTTGTTGTTTAAAATAGTCAGCTTAAAATATTTGTTTGCAGAGCGCCTCTAGAAAGGAAGAAGCAGAAACATAAACGAGATTGAAGTTACGTAAATATTTGACAGTATGGGAATGATAACCAAGCTAAGTGACCCATAAACAAATAATAAGAGAAGACTAATAACTACCAGGTCATAAGTGGAACACTTATTCTCATGCAGCATTCTATCAACCTGCTATGTATGTAACTAGCAGTTAAACAATTGAGATTTAAATTATGTGATAACGTATATTATGCTGATAGAAAATACATACTAAGTAGTAGAAGGTTGAGTAGACCAATAATCACAGAAACTTTACAAAGCCTTGAGGAACTCCATTTAGTATTTATCTTACTATGATATAACTCCGCCTGAAATCCCCCATAGGGTTGCCGCCGGTCCCAACCTTGGATAAAAGAGGAGGGTTGGGCATAGGGTTAGCAACCCCATCCTGTAATAAACCAACCTTGCTAAAAAGCGCTAACCAGAAAAAACCTTCCTAACTCTGCCCCGGGAGTTTGAAGGTCTTCATTTCGAGGAGTTATGAGGCCTCATGTTGGAAGCCGAGTTTCTTCGGAAGTTACAAGGCCGATGCCGCTTCTGATAACCAGAGCAACAATTAATGTAGGTACATGGAGTGTTAGCATGATGTGGGAGACAGAAAGAGGCATCGGAATAGCTGAAGAAATGAAAATATACAACCTGAAGATACTTGGAATAGGTGAAACCCGTTAGTTAAAAGCTGGATAGCGAAAATTATCCTCAGAAGTGCTTTTATACTCCAGCCACAGAAGGAAACGCCTAACATACACAAGAAGTAGCACTAATGCTGTACCATGATGCACAGAAAGCGCTTATAGGATGGAAACCTCATAGGCCTAGGGTCATCAAAGCATCCTTCAAGACGATGAATGTCATCCAGTGTTATGTCCCTACCAACGATAGGCAGGAAGACGGCAAAGACCAGTTCTATGCGAGGCTATAGTCAACCATCGACAAATGCTCAGCTAAGGACCAGACAATTCTGACTCGGAAGGAACGGAAAAGGTGAAAGGTGTGTAGTATTACAAAAGTTTAACACAGCCCTTCTCCGGGATACTAACTGAACGAATTCAAAATAACTTTCAACAATAAGTTCCAGGCATTACAAGATTTATTAGAAGAAGGTGAAACTACTCTATGGAGGACAACTGGAAAGAGATTAAAAAAACAATAATTTCAAAATGTCAGGAGGTCTTGAGACGCAAGGAACACCACCATAAAGAATGGGTTTCTATTGGTACTCTATATAAGATCCAAGAAAGGAGGGGCAAAAAGATGGCAATTAATAAAAACCGAACAAGAACAGAGAGAGCCAAGGCATAGACCAAATACACCGAAGCCAACAAGCAAGTTAAGAGAAGCAATAGGTCAGATAAACGAATATATGTGGAGGACCTAGCAAAACGGCGAAAACAGCTGCAAGAGGGAGAAACATGAGACACCTATGCGATACAATGAAGAAACTAGCTGGAAAATTCAGTAGACCAGAACGGCCAATCAAGAACAATGAGATAGGTGGGTAGAATACTTCGAAGAACTCTTGAACAGATTAGCCCCGATGAACTAATCATTCATCGAAGCAGTATCTGCGAATCTCCTTACAAACACCGACCCATCAACAGTCGAAGAAATCAACATAGCCATCCGACAAATCAAGAGTGGCAAGTCAACAGGGTCAGACAACATACTAGGGGAGGCGCTGAAGTCAGATACAGAAGCAACTGCGAAGATACTCCACATTCTCTTCAGGAGAGTTTGCGAGGAAGAACAGGTGCTAGGAGACAGGAAAAAAGGGTATGTCGTCAAGATACCAAAGAAAGGACATCTTAGCAATTGCGAGAACTACAGAGGCATCACTCTACTTTCGGTACTAGGAAACGTCTTCAACAGAGTGTTTTTGAACAGAATGAAAGATCCAGTCACCGCCCAACTTCGAGATCAACAGGTCGGATCCCGTAAGGATCGATCGTATACCAACAAAATCGAGACTTTATTGTTCGTTGTTGAACAACCAATTGAATGAAATTCACCACTTTACATCAATTTCCTCGACTACGAGAAAGTATTTAACAATGTGGATATGAGAATATTATGGAGCCTTCTACGACATTATGGCTAACTCGAAAAGATAGTCAACATCTGATATGCCGGGCATCTAATGAAGATTGGCTATCTTCGAGAACTGTGCTTTAGAACATTATTTCAATTATTATAATTGTGGATAATGTAAACATTTCATTTCTATGATTTACGTTCCCCTTACCTGGTCCTCCCGTTTAGTATAATTACTCTTAGTATATTGATTATTACTATGAACTACAGTTACTTAGTTGTGTACAAGTTATCCCCACTCACTGCTACTATTTCCTTTGTTCTGTATCAATGTTAGATTCTTGATTGGTTTACTGTGTGGTCTGATTTTGTGTATATATAAAGGTATGATTGACATACGATACGTTCCCAATCCTGTTTCCGATTCTGGTTCTTCTATTTTTTACGGCTTGCAGGGGAGTGGGCATAGGACAGACGCACATTATCAACTAGGCACACCTCGTTGGCGTTCTCTACAACCAACACAAATTTCTCTGAGCCATAACAACATCATAAGGAATACTTACGAAGGACTACACAGTAAAATAGTACATGGAGGTCAGCTCACAGATTCATTCGAAGTAAAGACCGGTGTCAGACAAGGATGCTTACTCTTGCCCTTCCTCCTTCTACTGCTGGTTGACTGGATCATAGAAATCGCAACATCTCAAGACACTCTCAAAATACAGTGGACAACTTGAATGAAACTAGATGATATGGACTTTGTAGACGACCTAGCTCTTCTATCCCACACACAGCAACAAATGCAGGAGAAGACAGACAGTGTAGCAGCAGGCTTCAACATACACAAATGGTGAAGTAAAACCCTTCGATACGAAACAACGAGCACCAATCCAAGTACACTTGACGGAGAAGCTCTGGAAGATGTGGAAGCTGTCACATACCTGGATAGCATCATCAATAAACAAGGAGAATCTGATACAGATATGAAAGCACGGAATGGAAAGGCATGGGCAGCATTTCTACAACTGGAAAACATCTGGAACTCAGACCAACTATCAGTCAACATTAAAGTCAAAATTTTCAAAACAAATGGAAAGACAGTCCTATTGTATGGAGCTGAAACTTGGAGAACTACGAAGAGCATCATCAAAAAGATAGAGTATTTATAAACAACTGTCTGCGTAAGATACTTCGGATCTGTTGGTCAGATATCATCAACAACAACCTTCTGTGGCAAAGAACAAATCAACTTCCAGCCGAGGAAGAAATGAGGAAAAGATGCTGGAGGTGGATAGGACTCATATTGAGGAAATCATCAAACTGTGTCACATGACAAGCACTAACTTGGAATCCTCAAGGCCAGAGGAAAAGAGGAAGATAAAAGGACACATTAGGTCGAGAATTGGAAACAGATATGAAAAGAATGAACAGCACTTGGAAAGAGCTGGAAAGGAAAGTAAAGAACAGAGTTGGTTGGAGAATGCTGGTCGGTGGTCTATGCTCTACATGAGGTAACAGACACTGATTGATTGGTTACTATGATCTGATAGTCGGTTAATATAAAGCTTGTATTTAAATGGATTGATCACGTATATCGAACAGAAACCTCATTACAAGTACTACAAAATAGTCAGAGGTCTTGATATCTGCTTATAATGAGTAATGAGTATAATAAACAACGTTCAAAATTACGTACCCGCAAACATAAATATAGGCATATAATTCATCCAGTAGCTCCCATACCATACTACCCATCTCGAGCAGCTTGTGCTGAACATACACTTTATTGCCATCAGGAGAGTCACGCGAGAAAGCAGTAAACATTTTAAGTAAACCAGTAGCACAAGCCTGTTTTAATTCGTGTGAATAAATGAAGTCTTCGTTTTCATGCCGACAACCAAAAAATAATACCATTTGTCCATTCTTCCCAGCTGTAGAAAAAGGCATACACAGCTTATTAGTTATTTATCATAAAAGACAGAAAATGAACTAATGAAACACAACTAGCTCCAAACACATACAGATTTGCACCGATGTCACTGAACGAGAAGATAACAGGTGTTATTAGTATGCATACATCTGCGTGGAGAACTGGCTGAATTGTTAAAGCGTTCGAGCTCCCGAGTTCAAAACATGCTCCTTTAACCTCTATTTAAGCAACTTGGTAGTATTACCAACCCTTAAGTTGAGTGTATTTAGATAGATATAAATAATAAAACATTACAAACATATAAGAATTTCATTAAGAATTTTAACACGAAAACTACCGATGCACCACAAAATAATCAAATACTCAACACCCAGAGACAGTTAATTAATTTCGTGTAAGCAATCGTGAGTCACCTTTATCATAAGCCATCTTCAAACGTTCTTGGATGAATGCACGGAACGGAGCTATCCCCGTACCAGAAGCTATCATAATGATTGGGACAACACGACTTCGTGGCAAGTAAAATTTACTGGTGTGAATAGTAACAGGTATTTTCATATTTAAATGTTCCTGACTCCTTGAAGAGTTCAATGATTTCAACCAGTTAGTAGCTAGTCCTTTGAAAATTCGCCCTGGATTTACAATCAACAAAGTAATGATTAGCATAAGAAATAACTACTTTAGTATATACCATAAAAGAGTAGTAATGAGCTGATATGCCTTTTCATCAGCAAATCGCAAAATATCCAATGCACGAATAAAGCTTTTAAAAGAAAAACAGTTTCCTCATCAGAAAGTAATTCATTTGATCACAGTAGTGTAAAATTGTTAATTAGTATAGCTGAAAGCTTAATTGACTTTTAATTAGTGACACCGAAGTTTTGGAACGTTACAATCAATATTTTTAAGTGATTTTAAAGGTTTCTTTTAATTAATGCATATAACCAGGGGACTATTGTACCATACGGCACTACTATTCAGTAGCTAATTAGGAAATAAATTTAAGTTAAAAATGAACAGTTTTTACTTCATCAGTCCATAATGGCACGGAAAGCCTAACCTTTGAAACTAGGCCTACATGAATTGGATTCACTACCCACAAAGCATCAACTGATATTCAGCTGTTTGTGATATTGACCCTATGTACGCCATAGAAGGATATGATACTGTCCAAAATACCGGGAAGTATGTTTTTTTCTTTAAAAAATTACATCCAGAGCCTTTAACAGGAATATCAACCTATCAAGCTCTTAATTGACATTTAGGCTGTTTACTGGAGAAGCGCACCATAAGGAGTTTGTTCTTTATGGACACAACTTGAAAAAATAACTCAGATTTTGACGTTTACTTACTGACAGAGCTAACAATAAGTAGATCTGACTACAAGTCTTAATAAACTTGTTATTGATATATCTTGTCATACACATATACAATGTCAAAATGAAGTGCTGTTAAATGTGCTATTCAACTATTGGTTTAAAAGCGTTACATTTACCGGAGGAGTACACACTATTAATATTTAACTAAGTTGGTGTAGCATTGAACACATGAAATAAATGCTTAAGAATTCACTGAAGTTATTCAAACACTAATTATCATAGTGTTAGTGCAGGAGGTTAAATTAAGTTAACGAGCGGAACGTAAACAGGATGATGAATTTTCACCACCTCTGGTCATATTCTAATGGATCATTTTCTGGAAGAATTTAAGTATTAATTTAATCACTACAGTAAAATGCTTCCGATAACTGTCATGGTGTTAGCTTGGATCTTCAGGACAAGTGGAATAGGTCTAAATGTAAACTCACGGTTTTAGGTTTAACACGTACAAAATGCACACCAAACGATTAATTATTTCCCTCAAAAACTATAACTATTAACGAATACAAACCTGAATTCGTTTCATATCTAACTACAGAGGCAGTTATATGCAATCGATTTGGGTGAACTAATGAAGACGATGATATACTATACAATCTTGGTTTCAAAGGATTCAACAATTCCAACAAAAGATCGGCTGGTGGGCGAAATGATTCCAAGTCATGTAAAACATCAATTAGTCCACGATGATCTTCTAAAATCCACCTTGAGTATAGTTTCTTTAAAATAATTAGAAAAACGAAAAATACTGAAGAAATACTACAACTTTGTCATTCTTTAAATCTATCGAATCCAAAAAACACAGGTGCAAATAAGCGCAAATTAAAATTTATTTTGCGGTTATAACCAAAAGTAGAAATTATCTAGACAACCATTAGTAACAGTTGATAATCAACTAGCCTATTAACGACCACTAGTTAGTAGATTGAATACATAATTGTTATACACTAACGTTTTATTGTGCAGAATAAGGTCGTGAATTTTTCATATCACAATTACACATATACTTATAAACACTGACTCTATAATGTATACATTAAATTACTGAACTACAAAATTGTAGTTTAGATAGTTCATATGCTTTGGTTTTAAACGGCTAAGAAACAATATGATTCGTATATTTGCAAAAAGTATTGTTAAATCTCAACAAATAATATTAAAAACACCCTATTACTAAATTTTGAAAGATTGGTCAGTCTACTTGACATGCACTCTTTTTCCTAGCTATTTATCGGTGTTCTAAACAAGAAAGAGAGAATCTTCCGCTTTACATGCTTGTATAATATTACTATAAGTTTGCGACTGAATTAATTTATTAAAATTATTGAATACTTATTTGATTTTCAAGTTACTGAACTCATAACATTTACTAAGCTGTCGTACAATTTGAGTGACAGAGGAACTTTCGCATACTGCGTAAGACGTCCATAATAATAGCAAGGTATTTTTTCATAGTGGCTACAATTTTTAAAGCAATATAGTATCGAAGTTTGATTATGTTGATTTGTGTAGAAATAGCTATCTGTTTACTGTTTAATAGGTTTCTTTGTTCGCATTATTTATAAGCGTTTTCGAGAGAGAAGAAA
This sequence comes from Schistosoma mekongi, assembly GCA_034768735.1. NCBI lineage: Eukaryota > Metazoa > Platyhelminthes > Trematoda > Strigeidida > Schistosomatidae > Schistosoma > Schistosoma mekongi. The sequence goes on along the minus strand of CM068308.1, from coordinate 23,078,681 downwards.
ATCTTTTCAGATTAGTAACATTGGATCAATAAAGTTAAATGGATGCATTAGATTTTAAATAGATAAATAATATATACGTACATAAATCTCAAAACATAAAATGGATACGACTGCCTTTACTCGGATTTTAATAATCAATCACTGTGTGACTACTGTGAATGTCTACACTAAACTTGACTATAGATGCTACCCAGGTGTGGTGATCAAAACTGCATATCGTGACGACTCAATCAAGTTATATTGGCTGGAAATTGTTACTTGAGGTTCTACTACCCAAGGCAGGTCAACTGGACAGCAATAAAACTAAATGTGGAAGATGTAAGGTCCGAAGACGGCATTAAACTGTTGACTGTACTAAGATGTGACAACCGTAAGATGTTACTCGCAGATAAATGGTATATTCCTTTCTTCTGACTACGGAATAGAGGGGTTAGAAAAGGTGGACTATGAAAACACAAAGCCTCTACCTCATGAAATATTTTGTTAGATATAAAAAAACATACTTTTCCTTCTTCACTATCTGAGACAAGAAGTTGAACAAACCGTAATTCTTCAGGATTTCCAATAAAACTTAAGCATGCAGAAAATAAGCTTCTACCAGGAGGTCCAGTAATATCGACAAAATACATAAATGCATGACGATAGGTACATGGGCAAGGGAAAGGATGTTTTACTAAACTGTAAGCTAATTAAATGGAATACAAAAATGCGCGAAGTGTTACAAATGTCCAAGACGAAACAAAAATCATCAAATATACCTATAAAACAAAAATATCTCCAGTATTCAAAAAATATAGTCAACATTCCACCACTCTCATTCCTAATTTCATAGTATTTTTGCAATAACCCTCTGTTTTAGAAACTTATATCTAATAATTCTTAGTTATCCGATATGATAACTTCGTATATTGTTAGTTTGATAGAATATTGGCTAACGTTTGTTCAGACCACATTCAAATTGGAGTACGTCGAAAGATTCATATTCCAATCACTCAGTTCTGAGGGAAAAGTGGAGATTCTCATGTATTTTCCATGTGCAGGAAAAATTATGATATTAACCGCCAGACATTGAGAATACGGAATCAAGGAATACTTGAGCCCTACATCTAAAATAACAAATGAAGTGGGCGGTTGAGACCGACCCTGAGTCGTCACCTAACATCTTCATCTACTAGTCGCAGTTATTGTGAGGACCCTGACGTAACAGTCTAAACATGTCTCCATGGGCTAAGGTGCAGTCAAAAGTTTCATAACCTGACGCTATGTATCGGTATGTACCCCCCCTAACTTTTATCAAGCCTATTTCTAAACCAGCCAGAGCCTCCAGTCAGAACACAGGGTGGCTGGACATACGTAATACACATCCCAACCACCTCAGTAGATAAGGGTTTACAACCTCACCAACATGAACTGGACGAGGAATAAAATTATTGCTCTCAACAAGTGTTTTAAAGTAATGGTTTGATGACGCCTTTAATTTGTGATATGTTATATATACACGTTTATTATTTGCAACCAACTCAGTCGACAATAATTCAGAAAGTCATTAACCGATTTGAAAAACTTTCCCCACTACCTTGTATATGACTACAGCATTGAACACGCGGTCATTTTACTATAAGGCAGTAATGCTTCGAAAACACGTTTGGTTAAGTGCTAGTAAACTATGAATTTCTGCTTTTAAAGGTCACTTTGTAATCCATATGGTAAAACAGAGCAGAGTACTTCTGTGTATGCTCATCGACTGGTTGGACGACGGATATCTTGCCTACTTCACAAGTAATGGAAGTTGGCAAAAGCCAAGCAAGCTTTCTGAATAGATAGGAGATTTCGTCAAACACTGGCTCATCAGAACTTATAACATGAGTGAAGTGTTTGGTCAAATCATCTACTTCACTTTCTATGATCAATCTAGGTCATCATATCGAGTAATCCTAAGGCAACATTATGCATCCAGAGGGAGAGAAACGTATCCCGAACGTGACGGCATTGTTATTTAACAAGTTAATAAAACTTCACCAAAGACTGTTATGTCGGTAATTTATGTAGATTGGTGAGTATCAAAGGGGTTTAGCCCTCCTTAAAACATATGTATAGGAATCGTTATTAGTAGAATGTCTACGAGGAAATTAAATGAAAACTGGAATGTGGGACAACCCTGGAGAACAGTACTTAATGTTACTAATTCTGATGACAGTTCAAAATAAGTTCTGACTTGATCAATTGGTTCAGATAAAGAGCCTTCACAAAGTTAATATGCTTCTTTGGTACGCCTTTCAATGACGAACAATGACAAAGGACCAATCGATCAAGAGAGTCAGGCGATGTATATTTATGTTCTAGAATCTGATGAAGGGTGAATGTTTGACTATAATATTTTGTGACATGTCTGGAAGAAGACATGTGATTGGTCAATATCGTGTGACGGATATATAAGACAAATACTAGGTCTTATATATATATATTATTGGTTTATGATTGTTGTTATGATACATGCGTGTGAGTGACTAGTTGGCGTCTTGATAATCAGTCGGATCTTTGTGACTGAGCAAGAGACTAAGGCAAGGCTGGGTGGTAGCTGTAAGACGTAGAGCGGCGGATAACAGAATCGATAATATCGGCCATCCCTGCTTCAGATACAATATTTTGAAGTAATGATAAAACTTGATGTGCGATATTATGAAAACAATCAAATAATCGTGAGGTTATTTTAATACATGAGTAACAATTAGAAAATGACCCTCTTTACATTTAAACAGTGAGGTACACGTAATGTGCACGATAACCAATAATACTGTGTAGCTTCATAAACCTCTACATAAAACGTAAAATTATAATCTGTTATCGGCTAATTGAAAGTCAAATAATTAAATTAGTGGAATATACCTCCATTAAGAGCTAACGATATTATCTAACTATACGCGTATGGTAAATATGATAGTTTGAAACAAAAAAAGTATACAATTATGTGAGATAAAATAAAATATTTAGTGATGCAATTTAAATATGTATTGAATACGTCAATAAGCAAATAACAATTAAAAAAACATTAGTTGGTTTTAAAATTAGGAACTACAATATAGTACGAAATTAGGGAATAACACAAACTGTGGGTTTTAAATGGTTAGCTAAAAAAGTTGTCATGATTTTTATTGGTACGTGTTAAGATATCGCTGGCTATAAACTTATTCAGAAGAGCTAGTAGACTCATTTCAACCGAAGACGACAAACAATACGAATACAGAAATATAGTCAACATCCTACGGCTTAATAATTTCCCAATGAATATTATTAAAAATTTGCAAAAACGAAACGACTTATTACTAAATAATGGTAAATTAGTCAAAACATCTTGGATTGGTACAGCCGTTCTACTTTACCGCCAAGACACAACAGATGAATTACAAAGAATTCTAAAACAACGCGGAATTCAAACTTTCTACAAAACTACCAACACTATTCGAAGTGCATTGGTTAAAATAAAGGACAATATCCCTTCCACCTCAACACAGAATTGTGTCTACAGGCTAGGTTGTGTTGATTGTGATGCTTTCTATATTGGAGAGTCTTCACGAGAAATCAAAACTCGTGCCAAAGAACATGAAAGCTACACAAAACGACCTCCTAATAATCCTGTTGAACTTGAAAAATTACAAATTAAATCAGCAATAGCAGTGCATGTTATCTATCACAACCATAAAATCGAAATATTCGATATCAGAATTATTCAAAAAGGTTTTTCCAATTATAAGGAAAGACGAATAGCTGAGGCGCTTCACATTTTGTTAAATCCAACTGCACTTAACAAAAGGGAAGACCTTTCTATTCACCCAACATGGACTTTCTATCCAACTAGCCACAATTAAAGTACATCGAATTTCATACACATGAACATACATACAATTTTATTTTCACATATTCACATATTTTCCTCACACATCACACTAACATTTACACACATGTCTCATTTCAAACCACCTTGACCTATATAACTTGACATCATAAGACAATCAAACTCGCATTTTGATTGTACGAGTTTATTTTGTTTTGTTCCATTGTATTATTTAATCTTGTGTTAATTAAATTCGGTTATTCATTTCTCTGAAGAAGCGACTTGCACTAAGCCGCGAAACGTCAGAAATCTTAATTTCTACTCATTGGAATTTTACAAATAAATATCACTTATTTTATAAACAATCTATCCAATGCTCAATTTATTTGAAATTATTAAAGGGTAACCTTGGTAATGATATGTATAATAACTTATGCATTTGACCATACAACCACACTTCAGGGTTGACGTTATTAACAAATTCAGATAATCATGAACAATGTGAAGGGAAATTTATATCTATTATATTTCATGTCTAGATTACGTCTATTAAAGCAGAAAATGTCGTATAATTAGAATGTATTTGGATCTTCCTGTTGATTTGTTATGGACTGAACTGATCAGCCTCTATTGCCATATATGCATCCTGAGCGGATTGCTTCGATATAGCGATATTTCACAAATATTGTTTGTGTTGGATTTCGACTGCCAAGTCACAATCCAACCCAAACCAAATGTTATAGCTTGTGTTTGTTTAATTATTAAAATGAATAAACGGTAGACATGCAATTTACAAGTATATTACAATAAAACGCAGTCTACACTACTTACTATCGATTGCATCTAAGCTAATCATTTTATTCAAATTGATTTTTAGTAGAACACCAATTGTTTCAACAAGGTAAGAAGGATTTGGTGGAAATATTGCAACATGATCACCTGTTTTGTATCTGATATAAAAAAAGAATGTACTCTTAAAAGGAATTTATACATAACACAGTTTGGAAAATGATCAGATATTTTATACAGATTTTTCCTAACAGTATGTGACTTTAATTCATTCACGAACAAACTTCAAACAATAAGTATGTATACCGATGAAATGTTAGTTCTATGTGCAAAAAACTGTTAAATTTCGGTAAATTTCAAAAATATTTGCCTTTAGAACCGTACTTTGTGAAAAATATAAACGATTTCAAACAAAAGAACATTGAAATATAGACAGCTTGACTATGAACACTGCACCCAATATTACGACCAACGTATTTGAATCACTTTGTTCATAAAGAATTCAAAATAATCAACGAAGAAAATTTTCCTTCGACATTAGCTGTACAATCATATTTTGGGAGAAATTATACACTTAATAGTCTATACTAAAATAAAAGTATTATGTCAAAAGAATAAATTGTCAAAGTCACCTGACAAGGAATCAAAATGGATTCAAGTATTCATCAAGTGTAATGTAATAGTCATAAAAATTAAAAGTCAGAAATATGCTACATAATAGTCTAAATAGCTGTTGAAAATTCCTTTAAAAGACGGGATTATAGTAATTGTCCATTTGAAGATTATAAAGACGAGAATAATTAAATGATGAAGAAACAGATAATTAATATTTAAGTGAATCGAAAATTTATCTTGTTTAATCTGGTTTGCGTTTTTTTAGCAAGTTTGGGTTTTTACGGGATGGGGGTGCTAGCCCCCAGGCCCAACCCTCCTCCTTTACCCGGGCTTGGGACCGGCAGTAACCCTAGGAGGGCTACAGGCGGACCTGACAATATACCAGCTGAAGCATTCAAGTCAGATATCGACCTAAAAGCAAGGATACTCCACGTTTTATTCAAAAAGATCTGGGAGGAAGAACAAGTTCCGGCAGACTGAAAAGAAGGACACCTTATCAAGATACCAAAGTAAGGAGATTTGAGCAAATGTGACAACTACAGAGGGATCACGCTACTGTCGATACCAGAAAAAGTCTTTAACAGAGTATTGTTGAATAGAATGTAAGATTCAGTGGAGGCTCAACTTCGAGATCAACAAGCTGGTTTCCGTAAGGATCAGTCGTGCACGGACCAAATCGCAACACTACGGATCATTGTTGAACAATCAATTGAATGGAACTCACCACTGTACATCAATTTCATTGATTATGAGAAGGCGTTTGATAGTGTAGATAGGAGAACACTATGGAAACTTGTTCGACACTACGGCGTACCAGAGAAACTCGTCAACATCATCCGAAACTCTTACGACGGGACACAGTGCAAAATTGTGCATGGAGGACAACTGACAAATGCATTTTCAGTGAGGACCGGAGTCAGACAAGGTTGCTTGCTCTCACCTTTTCTCTTCCTCCTAGTGGTCGACTGGATCATGAAGACCTCCACATTTGAGGGAATGTACGGGATTCAATGGACAAGTAGGATGCAACTCGATGATTTGGACTTCGCAGATGATCTAGCTCTTTTAGCACATACACACCAACAAATGCAAGCGAAGACAACCAGTGTAGCAGCAACTTCAGCATCAGTAGGCTTGAACATACATAAGGGTAAGAGCAAGATTCTCAAATACAACACAAGGAGCACCAACCCAATTCAACTTGATGGCGAAACTCTGGAAGAAGTGAATACTTTCACATATCTGGGGAGCATCATCGATGAACAAGGAGGGTCCGATGCAGATGTAAAGACAAGGATTGGCAAGGCAAGGGCAGCATTCCTACAGTTGAAAAACATCTGGAACTCAAAACAAATATCAACTAACCTCAAAGTCAGACTCTTCAATTCGAACGTGAAGACAGTCCTGCTGTATGGAGCTGAAACTTGGAGAATTACTGCAAACATTCTCAGACGGATACAAGTATTTATAAACAACTGCCTACGAAAGATACTGAATGTCCGTTGGCCGGAAACCATCAGCAACAACTTACTATGGGAGAGGACAAACCAACTTCCGGCCGAAGAGGAAATTAGGAAAAGACGATGGAAATGGATAGGACATACACTACGCAAACCATCAGACTGCATCACAAGACAAGCATTAACATGGAATCCTGCTGGGGAACGGAAAAGAGGAAGGCCAAAGAAAACGCTGCGTCGAGAATTGGAAGCAGACATTAAAAGGATGAGCAGCAACTGGAAACAATTGGAAAGGATTGCTCAGGACAGAGTTAAATGGAGAACACTGGTGAGCGGCCTATGCTCCTCAGCGAGGAGTAACGGGCATAAGTAAGTAAGTAAGAATCGAAAATTAATTATGGAGAACAAGAGAAGACTGAAGCCAAGGTAAAATAAGCGTTTAAACATGTTTCTTCTGAATACAAAGTGCTGGTTGGATACTTAGTTCATTTTCAAGTTAATGGATTCGTAAAATTTACTAAGCTGTCGTACAATTTGAGTGACAGAGGAACTTTCGCATACTGCGTAAGACGTCTATAATAACAGCAAGGTATTTTTTCATAGTGGTTACATTTTTTAAAGCAATATAGTATCGAAGTTTGATTATGTTGATTTATGTAGCATTAGCTGTACATAATTCTCTGAAATGCACCCTTTTCGAACCAATTTGTTTAACTTTGTAAATAAAGTGGAAGGATGATTTAGGTGGAGTGACGTGACCAAAAGTCACTAAGTGTTGGAGGATAGAGCTAATGATTTGTAGCTTTATTCCTTAAAACAACTAAGCCGGGTAGTGTTCAGAGATCTGTTTTGACAGTGTACGCTTTGTCCAATGTAACCTACCCCATAGCAGCAAGTAAACTTGTATATGCACACTGATGTGGCCCAAAGCGGTAACTTGTCCAACAAAATTGAATGACTCAGTAGAAGTATAGTTATTACGCTTACTTCTAACTGGTTCTAGAATCCCAGCTAACCATTTGGCAGTGGCATGGTACGGAGAATTATTTTATTTTGTCCAACAAACGGGATAAATACTGAAGTTTCGAAAGCAAAGACAGTAAAGTTATGAAGTGCATTTCTAGAGAGTTTACTTGTATGTTTCTATGTGTCTGTGTAACACAGAACCTGGTCCAAGTTTCCACACCTCAGCAGCACAGCAAAATTAAAACCAAATTACCAAAAGTAGAAGTTATTTCAGTGGTAGTAAGAAAAAAGTATGAACATGTAGAATACGGTGCAGGGAGGAAAAACTAGTCCGCAGAAAGGTATAAAATAATTCTAAGCTGACAATTTGAGAGAAGACAAAGAGAGAATGCACTTGGGCCACGTGTGTTATATCCAATATTCTCAGTCATTTTTCAGCTCACTTAATGAGTGAATGATGGATGTTAGTTTAAATTATCACCAGTGATTTGAACTGAAGTAACCAGAGTAAAAACCTGCTTCTATAGACATATCAGTGTACTGCAGCCTAAAATATAGGTGGAGAGCCCAAATATAGCAGATGTTAGGGCTTCAAATGAAATCTTCAATAAAAAATTACACACCAGAATGCAGCATCCTTCAATTAAATGAAAATGCTGGATACAACATAATTAGCAAAGATTAAGAATATTGGAAATAATCTCAGCTTGAAAAAAGAGGGAGACGCAGTAATCAGTACTATTGACTAGTCAAATAACATTATGCAAAACACAAAATATTCCCATGATGAAAATTAGAATAACACATGTAAGCGAACGGTATTGTTTTCGATTAGAGTTCCATCAAAATATTTACATGCAAATATGAAAAAATGTTATGTCGATGAAGGCAATTTATGAGATAACGGTGATAATGAAATTGACGGATTACATAACTGTTGATCTGAGTTGTCCCTATTGTCCCAACAATATTATGTATTAATCCAGTTTAGTATTCTATAGTTCGACAACGATAGCGACTTGATTTCAAATCAGAACAAGAGAAGAGCAGGTAGCAAAATGCATTAAGAAAATAACAGCAAAAGGCAAAAGTAAATAATTACACTAGAGTTTATATAAACATCATTATAAGAATATTCCAGAAGCTTTCCGATTGTTCCTTGGTTCTGATTGGTTAAGGATGGACTAATCATAACACAGCTTCGTTAGCATGTTTTGAACGCGGTTTAATTAGGATCGTCTCGTGCTAGCAATAATTGTTGATCATAGTTAGTATGAGGCGCAAACTGATAGTTAAAGAGCAAGTATACTAGCAGTCATAAGAAAAAACAGCTTGAATAAATATTTCAGTAGTGGGAGTGGATTAAAACTTGAGCAAACTAGGCATTAAAATAATAATCGACGATAGTAATTACGTAATAATGTGTGAATAGACAATCCTAATAAAATAGATGGTGGAAACTAAAATGGATGTGAGGGAAAGATAAAACAAAGCAGAACAAATGATGTACAAAATTTACGGAATCATTTGGCCAGGAAAGGGATAGGTGTGTCATATATTTCTTCGGAGTACATAAATTAGGGTTACTGGTTCGAATCCCTATGGATTCCGATGTGTAATAGGCGAATTCGAACCCCATTGAGAAATTGTGGTGACATACAGTATATTATTTTAGATGCCTTCGTTCTTTCAATTATGTGCCCGTCACCTATCAAGTGAGCTAGAATGGAGCTGTGGATACATTTTATCTGGCCTTTTCCAAACTAAGCTGGGAGGTGTTCATTTATTCGTTGGTAAAGTTGCTCGGTTGTACGCCTTATGTAGCTTGTTCCACAGGAGCAGAAGAATTGATATTCGCATAAGGAGGAGGCAAATTTAGGTAAACTATCTTTAGTTTCAGTGAGCACAACTGGTCGAGTAGAAAATGAAAGGCAAAGTTTTAATACGTAAAATGTTTTTTCCACTACCTTCACTTTTTTATCGTGAAAGACATCACTATTAACATCCCCGCTGAATTATAATTTTATGAGTAGGGGTTTCCTACTGACGGTCTATGTTACTGATTTATATTCCCTGTATTCATGTATTTCTTCACAAATGCTTTCGAATATCCTAGTTCAGTCAGAGTATTATTGTTAAACTCTAGTTCCTGCTTTATACTATCCGATACTTTGTTAATTAGACATCTAAACAGATTTCTTTTGTACCAAATGGGAGTGAAGCTATGGAAGGGTATTGGTTGGCCATACAATTCGTTATTTGCACACTATTGCTTACTGATCCATCTTTCCGTCTGTTTAATGAGGTGTAAAAGAAATGTACTTTGTTATTGCATCCATTCTTATAAGTAAAAGTGACTGCTGGGTGCACATTGTTAAACCGCGTTAATAAATCTCCTCTGGATACATCCTGATCGATAATGAAAATACCATCGATGTAAAGACAGTAAAAGTGCAGTTTATCAATAGCTTCCTTGAGGGGTCCATTTTCAAACTTTGCAAGGAAAAGAATTTGTTAAGGGCCTAAAAGTGAGCTTATCGCTATAGTACATGTTGTTGGAGATAAAATGAACACTCAGAGTGCATCTTAACAGTAATTGTTTGAGATTAACTTCCGGAAATCTAACATTTATTTGTTTTTCTAGTATTTATTGACATACAAAGTCGATTGTCTCAATGAGGGGTACATTCGTAAACAGTTATATCTAGGGATATCACACGTTTGCCGTTTAAATTCATGTTCTCTATTCTCGTAAAGAAATCAAAAATATATTTGACTCTTCTGTTTACTATTAGTTTGTGTAAGAGTTCCAAGATTCAAACGAGCCACTTCGCAATTTTACAGAATGACGAATTATACATATCTAACACCGGACGAAGAGGGAGTTCTAATTTATGAATTCTGGGTAATCCATAAAGACATGGTATGTTCTATTCCGTAGGTTTAGGGGAATTACAAATAGTTGGTGTAATGATTCCCATACGTTCTAGCTTATTAAATGAATTTGCTAACAATTAAATTCACATCCTTATCCTCGTTAATTTTCTGGAATTCAATGTGGTCCGCTAATGGGGAGTCTATTTTTTTGATGTATTCTGTTTTGCTTATTACAACTAGTCCTTCTCTTTTACCAGGCCTGCAAATTAAAAGTGTGTTATCTGCTCTTGGCTTTTTTAAAGCATCATAATGTTGTTTGTTTAGAAGACCCCTCGTAGTACATTTACTATTTTTGTATTGTTGGCAGCAATCAACTAACGTGGAATTAAACCTAGCTAGTTCCTCATGCGGCATCGGGATCAAGTCAGTAGTTTGTAAGAATAAGTTTCCAAATGGCACTTCAGTAGTTATTTGGTTATTCTTATTTCCATGGTCACAGAAATTGGGGCCTACAGATGGAGCCTCTAATTGTATTCTATCTACACAGACACTGGAAAAATTGTGGACATATCGTTCTGAATCATTAGGAAATTTCCTTTCCGGTTTTTGACATTTTGGAGAATTTAATAATTTTGACTTCGAATTCTATAATCTACTCTTTGAGACCATATCAACATAGTCTAGAAAAAGTGACTTTAAATCATTTGGTAGGTTTTCAACAGTAGATTTTCTCTGTAGGATATTTCTTTCAATCTCATCCATGTGTAATGTTAATGAATCAGTTCAGTTTATTACATTTCATTTGAGAGTTTTTGGAGTTAGGATTATTACGTAATTACTTTTGATGATTAATATTTTCATGCCTAATTTGCTCAAGTCTTAATCCACTTCCCCTATTGAAATATTTATTCAAGCTGTTTTTTATTGTTCTTACCACTATTACTACACCTGCCGTTTGACTATCAAAGTTCGCCTCTTACTAATTATGGTAATACGTCTATTTTATTATCACCATTGACTCATTGACTTAATATTCTTCATATTTGCATATAAATATTATTTTAAATAAAAGTAAAGCCTAATGAAGATCTAAGTGAAAAACAATACTGTTCACTAACATGTGTTGTTCTTATGTAAAATATATTGCAAATCCTTATTCATATTTGAAAAATCTTCATATGGTACCACGATCAGAGAGTTGATTTAAAAAAAATTTTACTTTGTACTTTTTTAACCACTAAAAAATTTCATATGACTAAATCAATACACCAACTAAATTTTGTTATTTTATTTACTGTATTAACAATCTCTTAAGATGTATGCTAAGCAAGGTCAAATGTCTCTAAACAAAATACCAATGATAATAAACCATATTGTTTGATTTATACTGTATACTATAAAGTGAATACTTTCTTCTTGTACTAAACACGTAATAAAATGATAACGTTAATGAGCAAGCATACCTAAGTTGAGAAGTAGACAGATCCAACTCAATATACCGGCAAGAACGTGAGCTTTCATGATTTAACTCTTCATTAGCAATAACAGGAACGTAAAAATAATTATCTGTTCCATATGGCCTGAAATTCAATGTACATTAGAAGCATGTATATAAAGTAAGTTCATTCGAAAAATATATTATTAACTTCATTTTCTTTATCTCTAGAATTAATTATTTGATAAATATCATAATCTTGTTTAGAGTAAATGATGCAATAATGTGATAAACAACAGTTAGTATATTAAGAAATGTTAAACAAAATTTTATTAAAACGTCAAGTTCTTAATAGATTTCTGGGCCAAACAAATTGCAGCATCACATTTAGTGATTATCATGTATTTTTAAATTATTAATTCAAGTTATCAAAACAACCCACTGCGGAAACGAAAGCTAGGTCACTATAAATAAGTGCTGGAGTCAAAAACCGCGAATACACACAGTATTTATCATGAGTATCATCTAGGAGTAGATCCACCAATAATACTAATGAACTAATGACTAATGAACACTAAAGGCTACACAAACACATGTATATTTCACTACATAACACACAATGAATTTCTACAAAAGTAAATGAGTCAGCAAATATTTAAAAACAGCTACAATTCAAGTGAAGTTGAAAATGTTGATTATTAAACTACCAACCAAATGCCTGTAGGTAATGGTCCAGCAGTGTGACGTGAAGGTTATAGATTCCATCCTAGAGTGAGTTGTGGGCTCGTACATATGCTACAATGAAACAGCTACCTAGTACTACATAGTTTTTAATGGTACCCCAGTTGATGCCACCTAAAATTGACTTCATGTTCACAAACAGCAGTCAAATCAATCAGTTACATGCAACATATAACCTGGCACATAAGCGTGCACGTTCAAGTTGTCATACTGCATTAGCCCGGAAAGATCAAATTTACAAAATAACACAATGACAAAATACCACAGGAAGAATAAAGAAGTGTGTGAGAAAGAGTACTAAAACTTAAGATTTATGAGAACATGAGTGAGTAAACTTGCGCAACTGAGATCGACTTTAAGTCTTGTCACCCACTGTCTGCAGCAGCTGGTCACAGTTATCAGGTGGACCTTAACCAGGTAGTCTTTAACTATCAAACCACCAAGCACAGGCTTCACGGAGTGATATCATGTTTTGGCTTAGTCGCCCCTAGCTTTCATTCATCCTACTCCGCCCGGAGCCCTCACACGGTTTCTGCCGTTCCCAAGCCCGGATAAAGGAGGAGGGTTGGGCGTGGGGTTAGCAGCCCCACCCCGTAAAACAACCACCATGCTAAAAAACAGCTTACGAGTAAAAATCTTTATAACCATTGTAACTCTGCCCTGGAAGTTGGAAGGACTAATATGACGCTTCATGGTGAAAGCCGAGCTCCTTCGGAAGCCATGAGGCCGACGCCCTCCCTACTGACAACCGGAGCAACAAATTAATATACTTGACCGACCTCAAACAGCTGTCCCCTGAGCACTGCGGTCACACTCTCAGGTCATCACGACCTCCCCTAATCCTCTTTCTCTTTCAGGTTCCTCAAGAATGACCCTTCCACGGTGTGGGCAACCGGGAAGTGATAACCGCCCTCATACCTCTAATAACACTCGAGTTCTCCTTGTTCATGATCAAACACGTTCTCCGCCTCTGGTCTCTACTTGTAACATTTCTCCTACATTTTCTATGCGCGCCACTTTTACTGGTTACCCAAGTTCCCAAATTACCATACCAGGTCTCCTGAAGCCACGCTCTAAACTTCATGTTGGAGCTTTTAATGTGCGTACGTCGTGTCAAATCGGTCAACAGGCTGCCTTAGCTAAAACATTAGAATCTCTTGCAATTGATGTATGCTGTGTCTCCGAAACACACATACAGGATCCCAGCATGGTCATCCGTTTGACCTCACCTAGTCAATGCAATGGAACAGCACACTTCACTCTTCGTTTGTCTGGAGACCCTACAGCAAGCTCACGTGGCCTTGCTGGTGTAGGCACAGCACTAAGCTTACGGGCAGAACAGGCTCTTCTCGAGTTGATCCCTGTAGACAGTCGTCTATGTGCTGTCCGTCTTAATGGCACAGTACGAACTCGAAAAGAGGGACACACGCCGATGCCTTTTTGTCGTCTCAGCTTATGCCCCCACTGATTGCAGCACAGATGAAGTGAAAGACGACTTTTATATGAAGTTTTTTAGCCTCCTTCAGAAAGCTAAGCACTCAGACATAGTAATTATTGCAGGAGATTTTAATGCCCAAGTAGGTAGACTAAATCAGGCTGAAAAGCACTTAGGTGGGTTACTCGGTATCCCAGCCCAGAGAACAGACAACGGAGATCGTCTGTTGCAGTTATGTTCAGACTACCGTTTATTTTTAGCTATCACAAACTTTAAGCATAAGGCGAGACATTGTTTAACCTGGCGACCCCCAACATCTACACAACGATGGACACAAATTGATCACATCGGCATCAGCTACCGTTGGAGAGGCTGTATAGACGACTGCCGCTCTTTCTGGGGCACGTGCCTAGACTCTGACCACGCCCTAGTGAGAGCACGTATCTCTATGCATTTTGCTGGTCGCAGAAAGGTTACACCAGGCAAACTCTTTAGATATCACTTTGAGACTGAGAACGCTAAGACTGCATTTAGGAATGGTTTGGCTAAGCATTTATTCGCCCATGACCAACAGGAATGATTTTAAAGCAGGTGTATACGCAGCAGCACTATCAGCATCTAACCCCAATCCAATGGTTATGAAAGACCATTGGATCTCTAGAACTTCTAGGAAACTGATGGAGGCTCGAAAACTCGTTCCAGCAGGTTCGGAGTATGATGAAGAACGACGACAACTGAAACACAGACTGACAAAGAGTCTGCGCAAGGATCGTGAACAGTGGTGGGCAACAAAAGCAAAAGCGATAGAAGCATCGGCAGCGGCAGGCAATAGTAGACAGCTGTTCCGACTTATTAAGGACACCGGTATCAAGAAATCAGCAGTTAGTGAAATCATCTCTGAAAAAGATGGGTCGATGATCTACTCTTAATCTAGAAGATTAGAACGATGGGCAGAACACTTTCAGGAACAGTTCAACTGGCCCCCAACCACTCTTAGCTTACACACAATCTCCAATCTACCCGAATGGAAAACTGACACAGGTCCCCCAACTCTCAGTAAAGTTGAAAACGTCATAAGTAAATTGAAACGTGGGAAAGCAGCAGGGCCTGATATGTTGTCTACCGACATCTTTAAGGATGGTGGTCTAGTTTTAGCCTGCAGGTTGATTGATATTTAGTCAAAGTCTGGGAACTAAACACCATCCCATCGGACTGGTCTCGATCGCTGATCGTTCCAGTCTACAAAAAGGGACAGAAATCCTCTTGTGATAACCACAGAGGAATCAGTTTGACTAATATAGTATCTAAAATATTAGCCACTATAATCATCCGACGTTTAACTAACACTAGGGAACAACAGACTAGAGAAAACCAGGCTGGTTTCAGACTTGGCCGGGGTTGCATTGATCACATATTCACCCTGCGCCAGGTCCTCGAACACAGACATATGCACCAACGCCCAACTATAATTGTATTTCTTGACTTGAAAGCAGCGTTCGACTCTGTCAACCGTGAAGTCTTTTGGCAATGTTTGTCATTAAAAGGCGTACCTCAAATGTACATTAACCTTATAAAGGCTCTCTACTCGGTCACCACTGGTCGAGTCAGAGCATATGGCGAATTGTCACGAGAAACTTCATCCTCAAGTGGAGTCCGTCAAGGTTGACCCTTATCCCCATTTTTATTTAATTTCATCATAGATGTACTGTTAGAAATCTCTCTCACTTCTTTTAAGTCCTCAGGAATTAATCTCCTTCCAGGAGGTAGATGTAGACTACCTGGTTGGGGTCCGCGTGATAATCGCAACAAATGGCTGGAGATACTAGGCGACATGGCTCAGAATCGGTCACAGTGGCGCAAGTGTATTCACTCTCTAACCCCATCTAAATCTTGAATTCTATTGTTATTTTATGCACGTCTTTACTTTACTCTTCCCTCTTGTATTCTGTCTATACGTTACCTCAATATTCTCGTAGTGCTAGTGTGGTATGGCAACTTGAATCTACAGGCGTTTGTGCCCGATTCTACGTTGCTGATGATGATGATGATGATCCTACTCTGAGAAGCCCTATGCAACCAACATCGCGCGATGAGGCAGGTGGTCGGGCTTGAGCAATACATGACCCAACTACCTCAGTCGATGAAGGTTTATAACCCCATCTACTGACTTGCCGTTTTTCCTTGACATTCTGTGTCTAACAACAATACTGCTCACCTGGTGATTCTATGGTCTACAAACAAATCAACTAAACATTAGTTTTTATTTCATAGTAATTCTATAATCAAAAAATTCATGCTAGAAGCTATTACTAGGGTGTGCAGCTTTACTCGCCACTTGGTTTCAAGAAGCTAATAACGGTGGATTTATAGGTCTAATCTAAGGCACTGCTCTGAAGGAACTCATTGACATGTGTTATGAACTTATTATTCTACAATTCACGATCAGTATAGTTATGACTTCAGCGCTTAAAACGGAAAACTTACAGCATTTCCTTGACATGGGCTTTATTTATCAGCATATTCGTATAGTAAGAAACAAGTGGCAGACTCCAGTTTACATATTTTAAAGAATATATTCGTTTATATTGCTCGTTGAAATAATTCTCATTATTGTTACTCAAATTAAAAAAATCGATTAATGCTGAAGTTACAAGATTTTTCCAATTTATAAAAGTAGGTTCTAATTCATTAACTTCATCTCCCAAAGTCAGTGATAGTAAACGTTTAGCTCCATGTTTACTAAGCAGACGATCGACAGACTTTCCAAAAGCATTGAAATATGTATACATACTGTTGCCCATCCCAAAAACCTAAAATAAAATAGAATTGTAAAGTTTGTGAAAATCGAGTAAATGAGTTTTGGATCCGTGAAAATTTATATTTCCAACCTATTAATTATATATATATTAACATTTCTAATACACTAGTGACTTTTTTAGCGAGTTATGGGCCATTTATGGATATCACATTAAACCAATAAAATAAGAAAAATGTTGATAAATAGTGTTAAGTTACTCGCGAGATTGAAGTTTCAATAGTCATATCATAAATTTAATAACATTGACACCAGTGTTAAAATTTTAACAAACTTTGAGAAAGTAAAGATGATTTCGTACCAGTTGTAATACTTTCACCTGTTTACATGAAATTACAAAGTCTGTTTTCAGGTAATTACAGATATATCCGTTTTTATTACCAAGTAACCAAGACTAAAAACGGGTTTTATGGTGTATGGTACTCTAATATTTTTACGTGACTATCTTCACTGTAAAATGATGCAAACAATAAACTACTTGGTTAACATTTTTGAGAACTTTTGTCATGTTACTTAGCTATATAAATTATGCTACATTGCACTAACTTATCTGATACGACTTTGCTTCGATCTGCCACTACAGAGGCAAATAAGTAACGTCCTAAGCAAGCATCGACAAAATCTTATTATGCTCTAAAGACTTGAAATCACCGGGTAGGCAAAATAATCAGAATAATTTATTTTGAGTCCTAAAGATTATGACTAATAATTAAGTTTCTTTGGATTATTTACTACCTTTATAGTAAAACTCAATACTTTAACACGCCAAAATACAAAACGAAGCTAACATACGTAAATTCTTAGTAAACAGTAAAAATCTTACCGCAAAGTGCAAATTATTCAAGTTTTGAGAAGAATTCTCCACATCATCCATAAAGCTTCGAGAATTATCTGTCGGTTCTCCCTCGCCATACGTTGCCACAACGAATAATGATACACAAGTGTCCAACATTGATAAGTTTACCAGAATATCCTAATAGAATAAATACAAACCGTGTAATAAGAATGAAGGATTCTAACTGTTATGACGCGAATGAAAAGGAGGAGGAGGGTGATGATTTTGGTTGGTGGACGCGAATACCAATAAGATGCGTGCCTAGTTAAGAATATGCGATTGACCTAAGCCCATTCACCCCCCCCCATAGGCCGACAATAGGACAACCACAAGTGAGAGAACCGAGAACTGAGGACCGGAGAAAAACTGAGAACTAGACCAAGGTCCAAGGTCCTATTATATTTTAATCATGCATTTATATATACATAATGTCAGACCACACTGTGAACCAATCAAGAAGTTAACATTTGTACAGAACAAAAGAGATAGTGGTAGTGAATGGGGAGAACTTGTACACAAATAAGTAGAGGTAGTTCGTAATAATAAACAATACAAAAAGAATCAATACACTAAATGAGAGAACCGGGCAAGGGGAACGTAACAGTCATAGAAATAAAATGTTAACACTGTCCACAGTTATAATAAATGAAATAATGTTATAAATCACAGTTCTCGAAGATAGCCAAATCTTCATTAGGTGCCCGGCATATCACTAACAGATTTTGATAACTACTTGGTAACATGAAATAGCTATCAAACATGAGATTTTGTCAAGTATGACTATACAAATCCACTTGTGTCAGGTTAAAAAATGTTAGCAGATTTTAATTAAACTTCAACACAAACCGCAAAAATTCATAAGCCGCGTCTAGTCCTAGTTTTTTACGACGGTAATAATTTCTCAAGATTGGCAAAGAGAGACCAATAATGTACATACCATATCCAGTTAAACTCATAATTAAAGATAATAAAATCAAACTTTCTGAATAATACGAGTCACTTTGTCAATAAACTGTATCAGAAAAATCACTGATCTAACAGCTTTTAAAACCCTGCTTTTCATTTACATTCATGAAGCAATTAGTATAAAATGGAGTGATGAAAATGAGAACTTTATGCACAAAATACAGGTGAAACGGCTGCAACTTTGGATCTTACCATGCTTAGGTATCTCAGGTCTATCACCAAATTACGTATGCCACTATCATGAAGATGATGACCGAGGTCAATCGCAAATTTCTTAGCAGTCCCTGTTTGAGATCCATAAAAGATAGACACCTTAATGCTCTAAATACGGTAAACAATTCTCCAAATAAATATCTCACGCTTCGACTTATTACTGATAGAATGTCATCATGATTTGAACCTTCCAATTCGTTACTAACACCAATCCTATGCCCTTCATGTAACAGTTTATATAGAATCGACTTCAGTTTGTGACAGCTTATATACAGTACAATGATCACAAGAACGATGAAGTGCAAACCAAAAGTATCCATTAACGAGCCTTGAAAGACCTTCTTCCATAAAGCAAGAGATTAATGCCGATATATCGTCACAGCTAAAAAATGATAAGTGAAAACAAAAGCAAACATTTAGCATTTCAGAAAAGTAAGGGGGTTAAGCTTTCATAAAAATAAGTAGTCAATCCCATAAGCCACACAAAAGAGGAAAACTGTATCATTTCGATATTTCATACGTTAAGTTAACATATGAAGAGAGATTAAAAAACGAAACTAATGATACTAAAAGTAGCCAAAAGTAAAGAGGGGAAACGCTTTAGATGTAAATGGCAGTGGGTCACAGGATTCATGAGAGAATGTTTGTTCTTGACAAAACTCAAAAAAGCATGACGGTGATCACGACTTTTACAGACGAACCAATGAAAAACGAGGGGATTGTTTCAAGGTCACAGCGGACACTTGGAAGCATCATTCTAACGATAATGTTCGAGATCTTATTAGTGATAAAATTCTCGTTGTTCGTCTCTAAACTAGGGGATTGTTAAAAAAAATCATTAAATTGTCAATGTGGCAAGGAAATGGCAGTTTTCTAAACACAAGGTACACGAGGTGGCTGTTGATTTCGTTGTACTGTTTGCTGGTGCAAAAGGTCCATCCGAACGGATTCTTTTCTTGCTCGTTCCAGACCAGAATCCAAACAAATCCTCGTTTTTATTATCGAATGTGTGATCGGCATTAAAGTAACGACAGCCGGTATATCGACGATTCATTGATTCCTAAAAGAAAGCATAATAAGGAACGCCAGGTTAAAAAAGACTGGGTAAGTAGTTCATTTTTCCATTATTTGTAGCTTTTTGGTATATGGGATAGAACATTAAACTGAGGACATTGTAAGAGGATTCGTGACAGATCGGTTGTCACATTTCTTCCTCTGGTAGAAAAATACATATTACCCGTAACAATAATATATAGTAACAATCAGAAAGCTCATTCGTTCTATGGATTGCAAGGAACGTTGTTATGGAGCCATCCAGATGAATTTTTATATAAAATGCATCGTGATATTAAGTCTGAGGAATTCGAGAATAATTTGCATAAGTTTTTAGAGGACATAACAACAATATATCCTATATAATTTGTCAATTTTAATTAGATATATCTAATTGGAAATGACGGGTTCCACATGTGGAACCCAAAACGCAATGCATTGCGTTTCGGGTTATAGATAAGTCTTGATATTATATGCACATAATTTAAGAGTATAAATATTTTGTAGTTTACCAAAGATTTCCCTGAGGGAGGCATTTCAATCAGTCTAAGTTTAGAAATCTCTAATAAATCACTAAAATTTAGAGGGAATTGTCGGTTCTGGTTTAGAGGGCTGTAATTGGTTCATTTCGATTAGGGCTTTAAAAGTCATTTCCTAGTCGCTCAAGTTCGGCCGTAAAAGTCGTGTCTGTCAGCAAGGTCAACAGAACTTGACTTTAAGACATGTATGTTTCCCCGATTAATTTAAACTATTGGAGGTAATTTGGTGAAACCAAACTTTGCCGACAAACTTGAGTAGGCCAATCAGAACTAAGGTATTTGTTTCAAGATCGCGCGGTCATTCAAGTTCAAAATACTTACTTTAAATCGGCTGTTTAAAATTTTCAGTAAAAACGTAGTTATATATAACCTACAAGCTCTAGGATTACTTCGTAGAGAGTTGATTTGTGATTGTGGGCTCATTATGGCTTAAGTACAATCCACAGATAGTCGAGATGGAGTAATCTTTCGTTGTAATGGTTGTTAGAGAAGGAAATTAGTAAGAATAGGCAGTTTTTTAGCAAGTTTAGAATGACACTAAGGCAAATCTGCATGTTAGTTGTATTATCATGTTAAGCTTAAATCTGTCGCTGGGAGGCTTCTTAAGAATCGTAGAAATCGATGAAACAACCATTAGAAAGCGAAAATATAATAGATGAAGATTTGCAAAAACCGAATGGATAAGTAATAATTGCTTTAATATTACTGGTATGTTCTTGGAACTTAGGACCGAACATGAAGAAAGGGATATTGCCATTGTGTCTCAAACCGAACTGCAAGTGTATAATGTGCAATTCTTTTTTAAAATTCCACTGTTTTTTTATAGTAAACAATGATTTTATCTACCAGTGCATTCTCATTGGCTAAAAGGTGACTCTAGGTCGTCGGTAAAGTTTAGTCCCACCCAGCATGTTTACAGCGTATGTCTTACTATTTTTACGACTTGCAGATTTGAATGTATAACTACACACTAATTATCATGGTAGGATGGGTCACTTTAACGACCTAGTTGGTGGCTTCAAGGTCGTAACGTACAAGTCCAGTGTCTAATATCTACAAGACGAGTTATTTTTAAACCGATTGACTTCTATGTGCTCGTGTCTTGAGTATCACAGGTTTGGTCCCTCGTCTTTGGCTTCCTCCTTTGGTTGGTTGGCCACACGGCTACTCCTGGCCTGGAAGTTTCGTCTGTTTTATTGTTGTCATTTTCCAATTTTTCTCTCCCACTTTGTCTAATTATTTCTTTTCACCCTCCTGTTTACTTTTCTTTCGTTTTTTTCTAAAAAAAACCTGTAATGCATTAGTCTCCATCTCTTCGTTAATTTGGTTCGTAAATCTTAAAAGAATACCGTAGAATAAATAAAGATTGAGTGTGCTCAGGTTCAAGGTACAGAATGAATATCAAGTTTTAGCCCCTGTTTCAGGTTTTAGATATACCATGGTGGTACACATGGTCGTCAAGCATTTTTTGAAACGAACCAAGGTAGTGGCCGAGTTTAATTCCTCAAGTAGCGCGTTCCAAGTGGAGCAAACTCTTAATAACAAAAATAATTTGCCCTCAACTGTGTTCGTGCTCTCTGACGAGCAATAGTTCGTGGGTTTTTTGAGATGCTTGAACATGTGGGGCAGCCAGTATTTTTTTATTTGGATGTCCAGTAGTGCTTATTATGTTGTGGACAGTAATTACGTCTCCCCTCAACCTTCTGTAGCCCAGGATGAACAGCCACAAATCTAGATTTTCAAAAGGTTGTTGACGGACTAAAAAAGGCTTTCGCTTCACGCGCCTTCGTGTCTAGTAGATTTGGATCACCCGTTCCACCAGGTTCAAACTTAGGTATATAGAGAAATATAGATCAAAGAAATGTTATTGGTCTAGCAAGGGAATTTGGTCTAAGTACTTAGGCATAAATCGAGTTTTACATTAAAGGTCTTGATCAAATTCGCATAAAATACTTCAACAGGTAGGGATTTCCAGGATTTAACTGTTTTTAGTAGGGGAAAGTTGTGCCTACAATCCAATTCACTGTAATATATCTTAATATTTTGGGTGTTACTCCTAAGTTGTATGTTTGAATTCGCTCGAAGTAGGTGTTCTAATGGGTGCCCAGGAGTGTTTAGGATTTTACAAGTCAATATGAGGTTCCCTCTAAACCGCCTTCATTCTGAGAGATGTAAGTCTATAATTATCATGCGTTTTCCGTATAACTTGATCTAGAGTTTATGGACGAGCGTCGTGAGTTTTTTTGAGTTCGTTCTAGAGTATTCTTTTCTTTCTAGAATGGGGGAAAACACTGTTTCTATGCTTTAAGTGAAGACGTATGAAATTATTAAAAACTACATGGAACATCGTACTATTAAAATGGCCAAAAATGCACTTAAGAATAAGACTTACGAGGTTGATTCTGAAGGCATTTTTGCCACAGTTAGCAGTCGAATTGACGCTGTTGGGGGCTAACAGACCTAAAGCCTTCTCTACTAGCGACTTGCGCATGGGGAGGGGAATAATTAGAGTGCATGTGCGATCCGTTTTCATGCTTCAAATGGCAAACTTTGCACTTTATCGAGTTGAAATTCAACCCGTTTTTTTCTGCTTAATTTCGAAGTCAAGAATGAAATGTATCTTCCAGCTTGTCTTGTAAACGGTATTATTAGTCAAGCATTCATTTCGCAAAAACTTTGTGTTCCATTGTAAAAGAGTTAAACTTTCTGTATCATAATGACCATGCCTGTAAACTGGCGTGATTTCTGTAATAAATAAAATAAAAGTGTCCTGTAGTGCCAGCCTGACCTCTATGTTGTGACGTCTCTCCAACGTTTATCGTCTTCGACAAATGGTAGTAGCTTGTTAGATACTTGTTGATGTAAGCCGTTTATATAGACTCAAGAATGAAGTGATCCCAGGACTGAACCCTAGTGGAACACACCAACGGTGTCCTGCAGCCTGAAGGAATGGGTAATTTACACCCATTTTAAATCGTCGTTTATCGGCATAAGACCTAAGCCAACCTAGTAGCAGAGGTTTGATGCTTATATGCGCCAATTTGTGAATAAAATAAACGTGACTGAATCGGTCAAAGTCTTTCGAGAAATCAAGATATACAACATCGACGATACGGCTTCGGTTGAGCTAAATCGAAACGGTTACCTCAGACATACTGTTGATGCTAACGACTTAAGCCCTCAAGAGAACAAGGCGGAAGCTATTCCAAAGTGTCTGGAGATAATGGCTAATTAGCAGATGAGAACTTTCAGTGGGTTGGCAAGCTTTTATAGGTGTTTCATGCTTAATTTTGCATCTTACCAACTTCGTGAAAATAATTAAACGGCAGCAACCGATTTTGAAACGAAGAAAGCGATTGTTGTAAAGAAGGGAGTGATAGTCAAAGTGATTTTGTTAGTATATCTCAATCCTACCCCACACTTCAGTTTCGGCGATTACACATCCAACTTTGACATTCACACAGTTCCCTAACAAGCAAATAGCAAGCCCCGTCAACCCTTGACAATTTTCTCGAGATGGCTAAGAGATGCTGAGTACAGACATAGCACTTTTCGCGGAAAACTATTAGCCACGTTCTGTGCTTTATGGCACTTTCAACACTCCATCAAAGGCTAAGGATTTGTAATCTTTGTTAATTATAAAACATTGACGTTCGCTACAAACTACTTATTATTCTATTCGGAAATTTAGCACAGAATTTACACCAATTAACAGGTATTGTCATACTGATACAGAAGGGTCTACTCATGAACAAAGTAAGTTATTTTTACAGAAATAAATGTATGGATAGCAACGGCACTTACAACAGACTGGATCCATGTGTAGAGAGATCACATAGGAGTACATAACGGTCCATCACTAGGTGGCAGATACTTTGAAATCCTGGATGTTCAGTGATATATGAGTAGTGGACATTGGAATAGTACATGTAGCCAGTTAAAGAGAGGAGTGTCACAAACATTTAGATAAGTGACGCTCGTTTTAAATAGTCACTTGTAACATCCAGTATGAGCATGACCTTGTGTGGATAGTATCACATAATAGAACAACGTAGGTCGGAAATGTCATACTAAGCTGACATGATTGGGCATCTAGGAAAAGCGTCTCTTTTCATCGCAGATGCATGGTGACAATTTTAACAAAAACACGGTAGATGAGGAGGAAAAAAGAACAAGCAGCGGAACTAGAGGACACAAATGACCAACTAATCATGACAGTTCGCAATAGAACCTAAGATGCATATATTGCATCATATAAAACTTCTTTGTTATCACCATTTTATTCTAAAATACGTTTAAAAATACTGAAAATGTTCAAAATAGATTAAAGACCCAATCTGAAACAGAGCGCTCTGGGAAGTTTAGCCTGAAATAATAGGCATCACCTCTAAGAAATATATTGGCACTATCTACCGGGGAAGCAAACGTTTTATTGCCTATGAGTAAATAATCGAAAGCTTCCAATGGTAGACTTTTATGGGAGTATGGTTGGAAGGACTAGATGCCAGAAGGCTCATTTGTTAATGTACCCCATTCTATATAACAATAACAAAAGTGACAATAGTTTATTCTCAAGTAGCATTTTGTACATAAGAACATCCAAGTTTACAGGCATGATCAGAATGATATGGCTCGCTTTCAAAAGGGTTTTTATAGAGAGTCACTATTATGGAATTCGCGCTACATGAAAATATTAATTAATTACAGAGCCAACGGTAACATGGTTCACAGTTTATAATACTACTGTACTAGAAGTATATTTTATGTTATAGAGCACTTCCAACATCAAGTCGCGAGCTTTTCTTCTGTGGTGCTGTAGTCCCAGGAAATGGCTGTAGGTAACATGGACCATAGAGACTATCCAGAAACGAGATAAGGCTGAGCATTTGACATTTGATTATAAGAGCCAATCTATGTGGGTTGGTATTGAGCTGTGAGTTATTGATGCATTGATTACGTTCCTAATCAGTATTTGGAATAAGGTGCTTAAAGAAAATCAATTCATAACGAGATCAGGCCACAAACTCGGGTTGACGGTGACATAGAAGAATATGTTTATATGAAATAGAAAGTAAAAATGGATTTAATTAGTGGCAGCAAAATAATCAGTTTTAAACGGGAATTTTCTTTGTTTTTTTGTAATGGAATGCGCATGATTGAAGCGCTTGCATGTTTAGAATCCTAATATACAGTTGCTGATTGGTTTGAGGTAAGCGGTAAGTCGTCGAAGATCTGGTACAGGACTATAGATTCTAGATGTGGATGATCGGTCGTTTGAACCTTAGGATAGAATTAGTAGTGCGAATATTTTGTTGTAGTTTATTTCAGAGTCCGCTGTCAAATACAACAAAGAACTTACGGCGATATTGTGTTTGGTATTTATTGTTAAGTGATGCTGCGTCGTAGTTCCGAAGATCGTATCTAGGCGTTTGGTTTCACGAGGGAGAGAATGCCGAGAATGATATCCCGTTGATCTTCCACCTAGCGGTACGTTCAACTTTTGTGGTAACTAATTGTGTGTTTTCTAAAAGAGGCTAATTATCATTACACTTGTCAGTTTTGGTCAAAGCTAATAACCCCTGCTAGCTAATATTGACTATAATTATTTAATTATGGGTCGTATCTCTAAAAAACGAGCTCGTCAAAGCCCACAGTGCTCAGTTGATAACAACTCCACTATCGAGTAAACTTCTAGTCTTGTGACCCCGGGTTTGGCAGACCCAGCAATGCTAGATTTCACACCAGTGATTCAAATACCGAAAATATCTGATGTGGATTACACATCTTTGCCACAGAGCAGTAGTCTCGAGAAGGTTAGATGCGAACTACAACATCTTACTCAGCAGCTAGCGGAAATGCGTTCTCAGGTGGAGTCATTCTCAGCATTAGTTTGTGGCATTAAGCAAGAACTTGACACCTTGTCGCCTCTTAAGCTGCTACTGACGAGGGACACAAACCCACCTGTACTTGAAGACGTTTCGAAAGTATCAACAGTTATAGACTTCATTGCTACAGAGGTAACTAAACGTATGATATCCCGTCAGAACGTAATTGTCTACAATATACCGGATAAGGCACCGCTGAGAACCGTTAGGCATTCTATACTCAAAGCAGCTAGTCTCTCAGATTATTCTTGTCAATGCCTTCGCCTTAACAAAAAACACCAGAAGTACTCATGCCCCATTCTCTTCCGCTTTGATTCTCAATCGGCAGCAGATAAGTTAAAACGGGCTGAACAGCTAATAACCGCAACTACCAAGTATAAAAATGCTCGTGTAGTTGAGGATAAGACTGTAATCCAGAGACATAAGAGACTAGATACTTCGCACTTAGGTAAAGTTGGGCAGAACACCACTGATGTAAAATGCCTGACTACACCACTTAGCACGGCTACGGAATCCCATGATGATAATACTTATCAACATACAGTCGACAAAATTACAGGTCAAACCTCTGACAACCACCTCTCGGATGATATAGATTTAGACCACACGACCTCCAGTAATATTAGGATATCTAGTGCTTCATTAGGTGACAAAATGCAAACTCCCAAAGTACAAGTAAGGGCCACGATTAGCCCACTAAACAACTTAGGTATAATGCAAAACGAGACAAAGAGATCATCGAAACGAAAGATAAGCTCCAAGGAAGGTTCTATGATCTCATCTACACAAAGAGAGCACGACGCTATTATGCCCACCACATCATTATATAGCAAGGCGGGTTATAATGCCTCATTGCCTAATAGTAATCGACTCAGTAGTAATGAAGGTCGTAAGCGCCCACAGGTTGTACGTAACCAATTAAAACACAGCGCATTTAAATACCAGCGTAAACCAAGCGGCGAACAAGTACATGACCCATTTTATTACCCTGTCGCAAATAGATTTGTAAGAAATTCTAGGGCGCCAAATACACACCAGTATGCTCTAAGTCTTAATAACCCCTCACCATACGCCTATTCAGGTCTTGTAAGTGGTTCTTCTCTTCATCCTCACTATTTTGATTATAATTATGCTCATGGTGGTTTGCTAGGGCACCCTCCAATTTATGCACATCATCAACGAGCTGCCATGTTGCCTAACTCAAACTGCTCTGAACATCCTAATATCTCTGACTACTATAATAATTTTTTTGGGATCAGGCAGTCATTAGTCCCCTTAGCAATACAGCTTGCCCAGACATTAGCTCAAACAGTCAGACTGCCTTTTCAAGCCAACATCTAGTTATACGAAACACGAACGACTTAGATAACGATCTTATTCGATTCTTCACAATTCACTCTTCATTTCTTAACTTTTTAGTAATTAACGCCCGCTCACTTCTTAATAAAATATCAACCCTAAGAACTATAGCCTTATTAGCTAAACCTTCTTTAATATTTATCACAGAAACATGGTATTCCTCCTCAATTACTGACTCAGAATTAGCCATTCAGGACTATATGTTATATCGCGGCAATAGAGAATATAAACGGGGTGGTGGTTGTCTAATATACGTAAGTGTTTGCTTGTCATCCAACAAAATCGATGACGAAATACTCGGTAAGGTACCAGAGTCGGTCTGGATATCAGTCAATACCCCGGACTATAGTTTACTCTTTGGTTGTACATACAGAACTCCTAACACCTCGACTACTGTAGATAATAACATTATTAATGCTTTTATACATATCTCTGCTCTCACTTATAATGCGAAAGTCATTACAGGAGACTTTAACCTTCCTAGGATAGACTGGAATGTTGGCAGAGGACTGTCATACGATGAAGAAAACCTTCTTGCTACATTAGACATGCACTGCTGGACACAGTGTGTACACACTCCCACTAGACATCAAAACATTCTTGACCTAGTTTTCTGTCATGATGTCACTCCTCTGTCACTTCAAGTCAGCAAAGAGCTCGAAAGCAGTGACAACAAAATGGTTCTATGCGCTCTTCCTTTTGATTTTAGACACTCTAGAATTCATAAATTACAAAAAATTAGACAATATCGAAATTATAAAAATGTTGACTGGAATCTTCTGCACTCCCTTCTAAGTTGTTCTGACTGGGAAAATTTTTTCTTGTCTAGTAGTCTTACAGATGCACTAGATATTTTTTAGCAAATTAATAACTCATGTTTAGATACGATTGCACCCATCAAACTAAGCAATATAATTAAATCAAATGATTTGTATATACCACTTCATTACCGTAAGAAGCTAAGACGTTTACAGAAGAGTTATCATAAGTCAAATGACTTCTCAGCACTTATGGAAATTACCATGACCTTCAACCAAGTAAAAGAAGTCCACAGGTTAAAGGCGATTAACGAAGAATTATCAGCAATGCACAGTAGCTCCAAGGTACAAAACTTGGTACGGCTGTTCAATAAACGTCTCAAACCTTCTCGGAATAGTGATACCCCTTGCATTTTACGAGATGGATTAATTATTACCAACCATAATATCATAACCAACCTGTTCAGCGATTTCTTCGCTAATAGAGGTATACCCCAGGATGACAATGAAGTAGACATTATTAACTCAGCTACAAACCATATGGAATCCGTTACCTTCACTTATGACAATATTTGTAATTCCATAAACTCACTTAGGACGTCAAGTAGCTATGGAATAGATGGCATAGCATCCATTTACTTCAAACTCGGAGGACCTAATCTACCATTAATCCTATTGAAACTGTTTGACCTCTCATTAACAACAGGATCTTACCCTAATCCATGGAAAACCTCATACATATGCCCTCGATATAAATCAGGTGACAGAACAAACTTGCATAACTATAGGCCTATAAATATAACCCCGGTTATCTCTAGAATAATGGAAAAAATAGTATGTGCTCAAATGTCTGATTATTTACTCTCCGAAAAGCTCATCTTTAATTCCCAACATGGTTTTCTAAAAACTAGGTCCTGTATGACTTGTCACTTTGAATTCTTTAATTTAGTCTTTACTAAACGAAGCCTTGGACACCTGGTACTAGTATTGTAGTTGGACATCTAAAGCCTTTGATATGGTTAACCACAAGTTTCTTGTAAGCAAACTCTCCTCTTATGGGATTAGGAATCCATTACTTGCATGGTTAAACTCTTTCCTCAGTAATAGACATCAAATAGTTAAAATTAATTCCACCCTTTCGAAGGCCGAACTGGTTACAAGTGGTGTCATGCAAGGAAGTGTCTTAGGCCCACTGCTCTTTATAGCTTACGTAAACGATATATGCAAATGCTTCAGCATGGGTAGACCGTTTCTATATGCAGATGATCTCAAAATAGTTTACTCGTTCCCCCTCACGAATTTGCACACACATTTATTTTCGTCACTGCCGAGCTCAACAAGGTCGCAGTATGGTGTTCAAAATGGAAGTTAGATCTTAATGCTTCTAAGTGTGGTTGGATATGTTTTGGCGATAAGCGCCTCAATTTCGATCTCTCCATAAACGGCAGTAAGTTATCTAGGCTTCAGTCAGTAGTTGACTTAGGACTAAGGTACTCTCATAACCTGTCTTTTACAGAACAGGTCAATATGCAGACATCTAAGTCACATCGACTACTACGTTGTATACTACGTAACTTTTATAGCAACGATTCTCGTATTCTGCTATATAAAGTTTGTGTCAGACCTCTGCTAGAATACTGCACCTTTATTCTCAGTAATGTTTCCATTAGGGATAAACTCAAACTGGAGTCTGTGCAACGTCGCCTCACTCTTCGTATT
Organism: Schistosoma mekongi; assembly: GCA_034768735.1. Classification (NCBI taxonomy): domain Eukaryota; kingdom Metazoa; phylum Platyhelminthes; class Trematoda; order Strigeidida; family Schistosomatidae; genus Schistosoma; species Schistosoma mekongi. Next base: position 23,048,389 of record CM068308.1, on the reverse strand, counting down.
CTTGAGTCTGATTGTACTCTAGAGTGTAAAACTAGATGCACTAAGTTAGGACTAGATACCTTATGGAAGCGACGGCTAGAGTTAAACTTAATCGTCCTTTACAAAATTTTGAACAAATTATCCTTCTCATCGCCTAGTACAATTCAGTTCGAGGAACCCTCTTGCTATAACCTACGCAATTGAGCCTCGAAAATAAATATATCGCAATCTAAATCTGCTCTTTATATGAATTATTTTACAAATAAATTATCGATAATCTGGAACCATTTGCCTCAAGCCATTCGAGAAACAAATTCACTTCCTTTATTTGTACGGCATGTTAGTAACTTCATCTCTTCTGAAATCTCGTTAAAAATGTTCACACCAACTATTGTTTCTTACTCCACTAACGAAATAATAGGGACTCTGAACGTGTGAGCACCACTCACCTGTCTTCGTCATATGATAGTGTTCTTTCCTTTTAACCAGCCTATAAGCATAAGTGGCATGTTGGAAGTATAATTACTAATCCTGCCCGTTAGTTTTGTTAACCCCGGAATACCAGTGCTGTTGTTTTGTGTTCTTCCTTCTTTTGTCTTTCCCCTAGTTGCAGAAAATAATGTGCAAGACAAATATGGAACTTACTGTCACAAAACTATTGCCTTCTCCTCAACACCCAAGTTCCAAGTACCCTTGCTCCTATCTCGCGTCTGAACATACACAGTGATCCAATCTGCTAACCCTTAGCCGTTTTTTTGGAACTGTAACGCATTGTTCAAGGAGCGCGCGGGACTTTGTCATATATGCAACATGCTACAACACATATAAATGGTGTCCTAATACTGTGAAATTTGTTGCAATTGGTTTGGTCCTCAATGCATATCTTTATACTTAGGAAAGTCCTAACACTAACACTTCGTCGAAATATTTGTATGTATGTAAACTTATATCATTCAGATCATGCCTGTAAACTGGCATGCTCTCATGTACACAAAGATACTTGAGAATAAAAACTTTATTTATTATTATTTTATGGAAGAATACCAAGTTATATCGTAGTCAGTGACGACACAGAGGATCTAAGTAGAGTGTTTGACATCTGGTTGTGGTTCATATTGCTATTAGTTCCCAGAATTTGATGTGTGAAACTCCTTTGCACAATTTTTGCGCATTTCCTACCTATGCTATTAATGCTAGGAAAGATAAATGAGCAGTACTCAACTATAGGTCGTACATATATCTTAAACAAAATAAGTTTAACTTCCGTTGTATAGATGTTTTTGAGAAGGTAAGCCTGTTAATCATTTTGTTTTGGAGATTGTGGGAAAGGCGTTCCCCGTGAACCTTAAGTTACCAGATTATATAATGCCCTAGATAAGAGATTTTATCCCATTTCAAACGGTTACATGTGTCATTAATATAGATAATGAATAAAGTAATTCCTATAGGTGAGCCCTAAAAGACGCCACTAGTGATATTCTGTGAACTTCAGAAGTATCGTCCTAGTTTTACTACTTGGTTGCTATCTTTTAAAAGTGCAGCTCTCCAGTCATCTCCATGCAAATACTCTTCTGGTGTCTCGCCAACTAGACCATATTTTCCAATTTTTTTACAGAGGTTCAACATCTATTCGAAACAGACAATCTAGTTGTCTATACCTTATCGAGATACTTTGAGTCGCATTCAAGGAATCCATCTTGGTAAACTGGCTTGACTAAAAATAAAGACAACGATCTTCACGATGACGTTCAAACTTCAAACAAAAAGATTGGGGAAGTGTGGACACTACTTTGTACACTCCATCTAGTCATTCCCAAAGATTATCAACGTGTCTCCCTCAACATATTGCACATCCGCTGTCACCAATGGATTCGTGCCGCCATGAACTTGACCGTTCGTAGACTCTGCTGTCCGAATATGAACAAAGACATCAGAGAATGGACATCCTGTTGTGCGGTCGACAGAAACAACAAGGTCATGAAGTATAACGAGTGCCTACTTGATGCTTCTCAATTCCAGACGTGCAATATGATCATGTTTACCTCGATCCGGTATGGCCTTTGTTTGAATCAAATGGATTGTTATATCTTTTAACCTGATAAGTAAGACGCTCACGCTTGGTGGATGTAGTACAACCCAAAGTTAACGCCAATTGGAACAGTAGCTAGCGTTTATCGTCGAAAACTCGATAATAGACTTTGGCTGTCCATTTAAAATTACGACGGATGATGTATGCTAGTTCGGATTCGGATTGTTCCACTTTCTGACCACACGTCTTAGGGACCAATATTTCCTGGACAAACGCCTAATATCAACGATAGGACGGTTTAGCAGGTAGGTTTTGTTAACAAATTGATTCATCACTTTCACCCATCAAAACTTCTTGGTAAAGCGATACCCTTCTAATGGTTTCACTGGGAATTCTTAGAACTTCAAAGGAAAAACTATGGGTGAAGTGTTGCAGGATTGGTCTGATAAACTACGTTCCAGCTTTTGCATTAGTTTGCAGAGCTCCGTCCCCTCACACATACTGACAAATCAGGACTCACAAATGCTATGAATTCAATGAAACTACTCTAAACACAACAGTAGGCAGCAGGTGTCTTTATTTAACTTACCTTATAATACAGTATGCAGGTTTTATATACCTCAATATTTTAACCCATACTTTCAACACAACCTATTTAAGAGCACAGAAGGATTTGAAAAGAAATTAAGGTGCCATACTATCGTCAGGGGTGGCTAAGAAGAAAATGTTAGTATTGATCAAATAAGAACAACGTATCTAGAAAGGAATCCTCCTTGCACAGATTATGATGCAACCCAACAAAAGCTTTACTTATACAAGGTCACAACGTCTCAATCCGTGGCTAATGAGCATGAAGAAAGCATTACCAGCCTAACAAAGCCAAAACATTTACGTTTTACTTAAACAATGGGATCCTCAGTACACTTCTACGCGTATTACAACAAATAAAATTAACATTTCCACATTCCTTCACCTCGCAAAATATATTCTTATAAATAATCAAAAATCTGTTTAACTTATTTTTGCATATTAAGAAAATAAACAACAATATATCTTATTAATATGGGTGTTACCAGCAATTCGTATATATTTTCCACATATATTGAGCTACGTGATTAATTTTTTCATAAGAAGTACAGATACTTAAAAATATACTATTAATGAATTTAAAAACCGTTGTTTTCTCACATGAAACAAGCTCGTGGCTTCTAATTGATTTAATACAGTTTGAGATACAATACAGCCAAATTATCTAGGTAAGCCGGATTCTAGATCTGATTTTCCCGGTAGTTTGCACTCTAACCGGATACCACGATTTGTTCCCCCCCCCCAGCCCACACCTACTCCAAAAGTCTAGACTTGTAGGAAGATTATATTGTGGGGCAAAAATATATCAGAAGAAACTAGTAAACAATGTTTGCATATCCCACCTTTGAAATTGAATTAATTGATGTAAGTTTACAAATCAATCTTAAGAAAAAATCAATACAACGCCTTTCGGTTAATTAAATGAACAATTGTATTGTTTGAATTCTGAATCCCCAACACAAACAACCTAAAAACGAATGGAAGAAGAGGAAAAAGAGATATATTATGTGCAAATATTTATGCAACAAAGACAGTTTAAGTACAGGCGTTCGAAAACTGAAGAAAATTTCATGTTATCAAAATTGGTTTATCAGTACACTGAGAATCGGGGAATGTATCTTATTTGATACTCTGAGAAAATCCAGCAAAGAAAGAACAAGAGGACATTCAGTAACCGCCAAACAAGGGCAGATAAGGCCAAGACACAGACCAAAAAAAGAAGCAAAACAAGAAAGTGAAAAGGAGCCTAAATGATACGTGGCACTATATGATGGACCTACCAACGACAGCAGCGAAAGTTGTGAAATAAAAAATCATGAAACACCTATATGATGCAACCCAACAAAAGCTTTACTTATACAAGGTCACAACGTCTCAATCCGTGGCTAATGAGCATGAAGAAAGCATTACCAGCCTAACAAAGCCAAAACATTTACGTTTTACTTAAACAATGGGATCCTCAGTACACTTCTACGCGTATTACAACAAATAAAATTAACATTTCCACATTCCTTCACCTCGCAAAATATATTCTTATAAATAATCAAAAATCTGTTTAACTTATTTTTGCATATTAAGAAAATAAACAACAATATATCTTATTAATATGGGTGTTACCAGCAATTCGTATATATTTTCCACATATATTGAGCTACGTGATTAATTTTTTCATAAGAAGTACAGATACTTAAAAATATACTATTAATGAATTTAAAAACCGTTGTTTTCTCACATGAAACAAGCTCGTGGCTTCTAATTGATTTAATACAGTTTGAGATACAATACAGCCAAATTATCTAGGTAAGCCGGATTCTAGATCTGATTTTCCCGGTAGTTTGCACTCTAACCGGATACCACGATTTGTTCCCCCCCCCCAGCCCACACCTACTCCAAAAGTCTAGACTTGTAGGAAGATTATATTGTGGGGCAAAAATATATCAGAAGAAACTAGTAAACAATGTTTGCATATCCCACCTTTGAAATTGAATTAATTGATGTAAGTTTACAAATCAATCTTAAGAAAAAATCAATACAACGCCTTTCGGTTAATTAAATGAACAATTGTATTGTTTGAATTCTGAATCCCCAACACAAACAACCTAAAAACGAATGGAAGAAGAGGAAAAAGAGATATATTATGTGCAAATATTTATGCAACAAAGACAGTTTAAGTACAGGCGTTCGAAAACTGAAGAAAATTTCATGTTATCAAAATTGGTTTATCAGTACACTGAGAATCGGGGAATGTATCTTATTTGATACTCTGAGAAAATCCAGCAAAGAAAGAACAAGAGGACATTCAGTAACCGCCAAACAAGGGCAGATAAGGCCAAGACACAGACCAAAAAAAGAAGCAAAACAAGAAAGTGAAAAGGAGCCTAAATGATACGTGGCACTATATGATGGACCTACCAACGACAGCAGCGAAAGTTGTGAAATAAAAAATCATGAAACACCTATATGATGCAACAAAAAGACTAGCTGTAGAAGGCAGTAAATCAGAGAATAAGGGCGGTGAGTCAATCGCTGGTACCCGAAAACGGCCAAAAAGGTAGCAGTGCTCCACTGAATCCACCGGCCATTGAAGAAACATCTACGGATCGCCCCACAAATGTCGATCCATCAACAATTAAATAAAACAACTTGGCCACCCGAAAAGTCGAAAGTGGTAAGTCAGGAATTCTAGACAACATACCAGCTGTGGCAATGAAAGCAGATGTAGTAGTAACCCCAAAGATGATTCACATCCCATGCAGAATGATTTGGGAAGAACCTGTACTTATAGACGGGAGAGAAAGACATTAGGACGCTGAGGATAACAATATTGTCAAGCCTCAGAACTACGGTGGCGTCACACTTCGATTGGTACCTATATAGTTTCCAACGAAGTGTTATTGAGCCCTATGAATGATCCAGTAGACGCTAACTTTTAGGATCAACAGGTTAACTCCGGTAAGGGCTGATGGCTTATCACGAAAAAGGCGATAATACGGTCTATAGTCGGACAGTCAGCTGAAGCGAACACATCACTTTACATCAACCTCCATGATTATAAGTGGGCATTTGATAGTGTGAACAGCCTTCTATGACACTATGGTGTACCTGAGATGACAGTTAATTTCATACAGAATTCTTACTACACTGCACTGTAAAATCATGAGTGAAGTACAGCTCAAAGATTTATTTGAAGAACAGGCCAGTGTCAGACAGGGCTGCGCACTCTCGTCTTCATTTTTTCTGCTGCTGGTAGACTGGATTATGAAAACCGTTACCTCTCAGGAGAAGCACGAAATACAGCGGACAACCTGAGTAAAGGTAGATGAGTTGGGTTTCGCAGGATGCTTTGATATTCCTAGGTGCATGAGATTTTCATCTAGAAAGTGTTATATGAGCTCCTTTGGATAACATCAGCACAAATCCTTGTGTGTGTGAGACATTTTCATTACCTTGACCAGGGCACAAAGGTACTTCACTTGGGGATAGTCTTTTCCGTTCAGCACGTAACCAGTAAGTTTCAATTATTCCAAGTACCCGCAGGTTGTACCTTTTCATTTCGTTACTAACATGGATGATGTACTCTGTCTCCTGAATTGTACAAGCATTCCACGTATATGTTAACTGCTGTTCTGGTTGTCAGAAGGGGTATCGACCTCATGACTTTGAAGGAGTACGAATTTTACCATGAGGCATCATATATCTTTAAAATGAAGACCCTTCAACCCATCGAGTAGAATTTAAACAGTCTAAATTTTTGGTTAGCGTATTTTATCAGGGTAATATTCTGTGGGATATAGTTGCTAATCCATTCCCTGACCCTCCTCGCTTATCCATGATGGGACCGGTAGTAACCCTAGATGCCCTCTAAGAGGAGTTGAGGGTGAGCAGTAGCGGCAAATAACTCTTCAAGTAATAACTGTATAAGCTCTCAGCATTGTAGCTAACCGTGTTTGTTTTAGTAAGCATGACTAGATGAATGCGCGCAACCAAAGATAATCACCATAACATGTAAGACACAATCGTCCTTTAGTCGGTCAGCAAAGACGTTGCCAACATGTTTATGATCTGTTTACGATCAAACATGTATCAAACGTACATTCCTCTGCAATCGTCACTGCCTAATCGTTAAATAGCTACTCTAGCTAGACAAATTGCGTAACTTGGTCATATATAGCAAATAAAAGCATAACATGAAAAATTTTCGATGTCTTGAGTGCAGAGGCAAAAGTCACCTGGGTTGTGCGACATATCAAGAGGTTGCTTGACAAAAATAGATAGATAGATAGATAGATAAATAGCTTTTATTCTCAAGTATCATCGTGTATATGAGAGCAAGTCAGCTTACAGGCATGATCAGAGAGATATGAGTTTACATACATACATATATTTGGACGAAGTGTTACTGTCAGGACTTTTATAACATATAAAGGTATGAATTGAGAACTAAACCAACTGCAACGAAGTTTACAAAACTAGGACACTAAATATATATTATAGCACGCTGCATATATGATAAAGTATCGCCTGCTTCTTGACCAATGCGTTACTATTCCGAAAAGCGGCTGAGGGTTAGCGTAATAGATCACTGAGCATGTCCAGCCGCGAGATAGGACCAAGGGTACTTGGAACTTGGGTGTTGAGGAGAAGGCAATAGTTTTGTGTCAGTAAGTTCCATACTTGCCTTGCACATAATCTTCTACAACTAGAGGAAAGACAAAAGAAGAGAGAACACAAAACAACAGCACTGGTATTCTGGGGTTAACAAAACTAATGGGCTGGATTAGTATTTGTGCTTCCGACATACCACTTATGCTTATAGGCTGGTTAAAAGGAAAGAACACTATCATATGACGAAGACAGGTGAGTGGTGCTCACACGTTCAGAGTCCCTATTATTTCGTTAGTGGAGTAAGAAACAATAGTTGGCGTAAACAATTTTAATGAGATTTCAGAAGAGATGAAATTACTAACATGCCGTACAAATAAAGGAAGTGAATTTGTTTCTCGAATGGCTTGAGGCAAATGGTTCCAGATTATCGATAATTTATTTGTAAAATAATTCATATAAAGAGCAGATTTAGATTGCGATATATTTATTTTCGAGGCTCAATTGCGTAGGTTATAGCAAGAGGGTTCCTCGAACTGAATTGTACTAGGCGATGAGAAGGATAATTTGTTCAAAATTTTGTAAAGGACGATTAAGTTTAACTCTAGCCGTCGCTTCCATAAGGTATCTAGTCCTAACTTAGTGCATCTAGTTTTACACTCTAGAGTACAATCAGACTCAAGAATACGAAGAGTGAGGCGACGTTGTACAGACTGTAGTCCGAGTTTATCCTATATGGAATAGAGGTGCAGTATTATAGAAAAGGTTGGACACAAACTTTACATAGCAGAATATGAAAATGATTGCTATAAAAGTTACGTAGTATACTACGTAGTAGTCGACGTGACTTAGATGTCTGCATATTGACCTGTTCCTTAAAAGATAGGTTATGAGAGTACCTTAGTCCTAAGTAAACCACTGACTGGAGCCTAGATAACTTACTACCGATAATGAAGAGATCAGAATTGAAGCACTTATCCCCAAATTATATCCAACCACACTTAGAAGCATTAAGATCTAACTTCCATTTTGAACACCATACTGCGACCTTGTTGAGCTCGGCAGTGACGAAAATAAATGTGTGTGCAAATTCGTGAGGGGGAACGAGTAAACTATTTTGAGATCATCTGCATATAGAAACGGTCTACCCATGCTGAAGCATTTGCATATATCGTTTACGTAAGCTATAAAGAGCAGTGGGCCTAAGACACTTCCTTGCATGACACCACTTGTAACCAGTTCGGCCTTCGAAAGGGTGGAATTAATTTTAACTATTTGATGTCTATTACTGAGGAAAGAGTTTAACCATGCAAGTAATGGATTCCTAATCCCATAAGAGGAGAGTTTGCTTACAAGAAACTTGTGGTTAACCATATCAAAGGCTTTAGATGTCCAACTACAATACTAGTACCAGGTGTCCAAGGCTTCGTTTAGTAAAGACTAAATTAAAGAATTCAAAGTGACAAGTCATACAGGACCTAGTTTTGAGGAAACTATGTTGGGAATTAAAGATGAGTTTTTCGGAGAGTAAATCAGACATTTGAGCACATACTTTTCTTTCCATTATTCTAGAGATAACCGGGGTTATATTTATAGGCCTATAGTTATGCAAGTTTGTTCTGTCACCTGATTTATATCGAGGGCATATGTATGAGGTTTTCCATGGATTAGGGTAAGATCCTTTTGTTAATGAAGACTCAAACAGTTTTCACAGGACTAATGTTAAATTGGGTCCTCCGAGTTTGAAGTAAATGGATGCCATGCCATCTCCATAGGTAGTTGACGTCCTAAGTAAGTTTATGGATTTACAAATATTGTCATAAGTGAAGGTAACGGATTCCATATGGTTAGTAGCTGAGGTGATAATGTCTACCTTACTGTCTTCCAGGGGTTTATCTCTGTTAGCAATGAAATCGCTGAGCAGGTTGGTTATGATATTATGGTCGGTGAGCATTAATCCGTCTTGTAAAATGCAGGAAATATCACGATTCCGGGAAGGTTTGAGGCGTTTATTGATCAGCTGTACCAAGTTTTGTACCTTGGAGCTACTGTGCATTGCTGATAATTCTTCGTTAATCGCCTTTAACCTGTGGACTTCTTTTACTTGATTGAAGGCCATGGCAATTTCCATAAATGCTGAGAAGCCATTTGATTTGAGATAACTGTTTTTAAGACATCATAGCTTCTTACAGCAATGAAGTGATATATGCAAATCATTTAACTTAATTATATTGCTTAGTTTAATAGATGCAATCGTATCTAAACATGAGTTATTAATTTGCTAAAAAATATCTAGTGCATCTTCTAGACTATTAGGTAAGAAAAAACTGTCCCAGTCAGAGCAACTTAGAAGGGTGTGCGGAATATTCCAGTCCACATTTTTATAATTTCTATATTGTCTAGTTTTTTGTAATTTATGAATATTGGAGTGACTAAAATCAAAAGGAAGAGCACATAAAACCACTTTGTGGTCACTGCTTTTGAGCTCTTTGCTAACTTGAAGCGACAGAGGAGTGACGTCATGACAGAAAAGTAGGTCAGGAATGTTATGATATCTACTGAGAGTGTGTACAAACTGTGTCCAACAGTGCATGTCTAATGTAGTAATAAGGTTTTGTTCATCGTATGGCAACCTTGTTACCAAAAGTCAAAAGATACGTCTTGCCTGAAACAATAATACATACAAACGACTGGAAGTCATATAAGTGCCTTGAGTATCATGGCTATGAAAATCATACTTTGATTTCTAAACTTTACATTGCAGAATCATTAACAGAATTCCACACCAACAACGCAGAACCAATTTAGAGTAGGTCGTGAAAGTACCTGAAACCGTATACGGGATCTTATTGAAACATATTATATAGTAGTATGAACGAGTTCCTTTATAGCGTTTTCTTCAAATTCGATACACTGAATGATTAATACCTATCCGAAAGGATGTTAATTTGTAAATTTAATAGATTTACTTTAGATTTTTTTACACTCATTTGTTCTCAATAATAGTAGATTATCGTTAACATATGTTGTTTTAACATTTGTGATGTTTCTTTAAAATCATTTTACGATTTGTTCAAAGTTGCCACTGCTGTATAATTTTATTATACACGCACATTTACAAAATTTAAACTCTAATTGTGATTAAAGTACTATCACCAAGGGTGACAGGCTACGTATTCTTTAGTGTACATCGGTGAAACCAAACTATGCCCAGGTGACTTTGAGTACCTGTTGTCAATAAGAATTCAGGTGATCCTGACGGAAAATATATCTCAGACAATGTGAGAATTTGGATGTTTATGGAATTTCCGTCCAACCACTTAACTTAAAGAGAGATAAACCTCTCTGTATTGTACCTCCCATGTTAAATAAAAAACAACAACTAGATGGTGTATATACAGTCAAATCGCAAGCTTGGAATGAGGATTAACAGCTCAGGTAATATGGCACACTTTCCCACTCCAAACCTCATAAATGAGTTGGAGGATTTATTGGTTTCTGAATGTATGCCACTTGATTAATAATTCTGAGCTACGTTGTTTGCTGTCTTTCTTTCTGTTTGCTGCTTAGCTTTGCAAAGGCCTTAGTCAGTTTTAGTAGCAACGATAGTAGATTGAATGACCTGTATTAATCCATTAAACGAGCCTTCTAATGAAAATCTAATTTACATACGAAGTTATTTACTTAACTACTTGATGGATGAAGGCAGAACCTTGATTCCAGTTTGATCGATCATGGTTTCAGGATATTTCTGCAATAACCATGGAGAAAGTTAGTCCTAAAAGGAATGAATGGAGAATAAATTCGTATATAGGTCATCACTCAAAATGCAGGTTACTAGTATTAGGTGGCCTGTCATTCTAAGATAAGACATAGTAAATAAGTCTAAATGTCTTGGTTAATCCTCATATTAGAGGCTGGAAAATCCTGCTACTAACTTTGTATCTACTCTTTGGATCTGCTCAGGAGTACTCACATTTTGGTTAGAGATGGACCAGCTGTCCGAATGCAATATTCAAGATGAGGTCTTATCTAGGTAAGATGAAAAACGTTAAACGTATTTTTACCAAGTACGATCTTTCTATCGAGCTTTTGCAACAATAGAAATATGATTGCTCTAGAGCGAACGCTATGAAAGACTTAACCAGAGCTACAAACCACTCACCATGTAGTGTTCTTAATTCTCTAACTTCAGTACAATCAAATAATCGTCACCGGCGATTTCAGTACACCGTCACTATGGACGACGTTAAACGAATGGCCCACTAAACAGGTTGTGGAGACTGCAAACAACGTAAGGGGGGAAACCGTTTAAGTACATGTGAAACAAAACAAGTAAGGGTTATGTCGGGACACTATCGCTTTAAGCTACTCACCACCAAACGAATCGCTTCTGGTCGAAAACGTTCAGTCCAAGCCTCATTCGGGTATAGTGACCACAAGACAATCACTTTCGACATCGTATCCAAGTCATTACTCCCTGGATAAAATTTCACCTTGGCGGGACTCTAGCAAAGCAAACAATGCTACAATATTTTCTATGGCTCTAGTAATAGTGACACCCGTTCATAGACAAACATTATGAAACCATTAAAAAGATTATTCTGGAGGCCAGACCTAAGAATATTGCTGTCTCAACGAGAAGATCAGGCTGACAATAGGAACAGTACGATCGCCTCGGAGGAAAAATAGAGCATTACTATGCTGGGAAGCTTATTTCAGTGAATCTAATCAAAGTTTCTAATCGGTACTATGGAACGGGTGCAATGCTAGGCCGAGTTTATGAAAATTCATACAAAACAGACCAAACCGAGAAAACCCTGAGACATCTGAAGCACTTATGGTGACTCACAACACAACGAAATCCGACAAAACAGGAGGCTTTCATCATCAAAACGCTATAAAAGAAATGTCCTATTAAAAGAGGGATGGTAGAGATTTTCACTGCACAGTCGGAAAGCCATCGGATTGCAAGCTAATGCCAATTTCTTGGAAAAAATCAACTTTTTACTAATATTTAAAGGAGAAGATGAACAAATACCAATCTACTATAGATCAATGGCATTGATTCCGAAACTATTAAAAAAGTGAAGAACTTAGTGAATTTTTGAATGAGAATTTCCATGAATGAACACACCATCTCCCAAAAGCACGGCATCAAGAAAGGCGAATTATGTGGCACAAATGTCATTCTTGCATGAAATAAATTGACTAATTGCTGGGACCCGAGACACCCGATATCTCTAGGGCATTCAGTATAACATCAAATTGCGTCTTTCTGAAGTGGAGTTCATGCACGAGCCTCTCAGACCCGTTACGCTCACTGCTTCCGAATTTTGTACAAGATCAAGACTTCTGCACCAACGAGAAAAGCATAAGGATAACCTGGAAAAACACTTATCAGAAGTTTCGTAAGTGACTACAGTGAGGCCATTATCTTTATTTTTTCATTACTGACATTATCGCGTCACAGCTAATTTACGTAGACCATGTAAGGCTACGGGGAAACGCATTTTGTGACGGAGAACTGCTACTCGCTTCTCACTAAAACCTACATACAGCTCTGTCTTCTGACTAACAGTATCATAACGCCTACTCTTAACCGAGAAGCAAATATAATGGAGAAAGTTCAGAGGCAGGCTTGGGGAATAGTAAACGTAAGAGGACAGGCTTCTTCCTTTCGGTTTCATCTCACCTGGTTACAAACGAACTGGAGAGGTTTTTACGATGGCCTATAAGGATTTTCATAGTCCAGCCTTGTCAGCTATAACAACGTTACCATATGTCTAGTGCAGTTAACAACAAGGCAGTGAGTGAGCACTTGAGCTCGATCTCACTTCCGCTCACTAGGAATCCGTCCGACACAGAATGATGCACTCAATGTCGTAACCTCAGATGATACATTGCGAACATTTAAGAAGTGGATGAACGACTACGTATGCGTGTATAAAACTACATCTACCGCTTTAAGCATGGGCGGATGAATTTTTTGGAACCCCTCATATCGCACACTGATTACTGCCAGTGACACCACAAATTGTTATTGCATCTGCCTTAGCTCATGTTCATTGGTCTATCGTATTATCTGTATTTTTCACCTTTTATCCTATTATTCCTAACCGATTATTTCCGTGTATCCTTACCTCTGGATTATGATTCCACAGTGTCTTAACTCGCCACAAATTAACCAACTGTCAAGTTGATTGTCCCAGTAAACACAGTTGTGAGACACATATACTCTCAGACCGCATCAACTCACAAATCAGCTACCACAATTAAAAGGTAGTAAACGGTCAAGTAACAACAGTTTCAAAAATAGACACTGCCAAAAACCTAAAACCACATCTCAACGTCAGGATGGGAGGGTAAAGAAATCAACCGGCTCGAAGATGTCACTCACCCCACTCACACACTGTCAAAATGAACACCGACCTTCTTGTGACGGTAGAGAGGCAGGCCACAACATGCGTAACTGGACATAGGGACAAACAATACACCGGCCAGCTACACCAGTTGAGGCCTATTCTAACCTTGAACTCTAGCTCCTTCTACACTTATTCACTTGAAGCGCACCAGATACATGACCAAGTTACATTTGTCGTATCACCAGAGCAATTTCTAATGATTTAACTTACATGTGCGAATAAGATTAAATTGGAGGGCGGTGAGGGGTGGAGGAGTTATATCTGGTTGTACGTTGGGCGCTAATAGAATAGCAGCGTTTGGGCTGGCCAACCAGAGAGAAAGAGTTGCTTCCTACATCGTGTCACGATCTGGTGGTGGTGTTTGGCCGATCACCTTCAACCAGTAATGCCCGCTTTATCAAACAAGGTCAGCATCAATGACGAGAGCCTATGCTGCTATTTATCCAGGGGAGTATTTGCCGCCATAAAAACTCTCTGGTAGCCCTTTAAGCCTAACTCATGGACTGGACTATGGAAAGCCGAACTGAGGAACAGTTACTAATTCACTCATCTTAGAGATATTAAAGATTGGATATTGTCAAAAGACCTTGGAACTATCAGGACGGTTGAAGGGCGAAGTTCTTTTGGGTTTTCCACTTTTGAAAGGGAGCGTATTTGCGTTTGGTTGGCATGTCATTATTGCAATAACTATCTGACCTTTAGATGTGTAGACATTCCTATCGCACTTGGATGCTTTTAAACTTTACATTTGAACTCCGGATCAACACTTTTTGCCCATTATTTGCCTTATAAAGCAAAGTATACTGCAGTTCAAATTCGGATCATTTTATTTTCCCGATGACGTCGGATGCATTATTTACGGCGATAGGTAGTTAATTGAGCGTCTGATTAATTTAATTATTTTCAGCCCGTCGTGATCCGTCAAAGAGGCAAATAAAGCCGGTAAATACAGACCATTTGGCCTTGCTTGATGACCTGGACGACGACAGCGATAGCGAGTATGTTTGCGAAGAAAAGGATGAAGATGATGACGACGACGAGGGTCCGTTTGTTTAGTTCATGATTAAGTCGTTTTAGAGGGGAGTCGTTCAGGTTGCTCTAATGGTGATACTACTCCGAGTGATTCTTCTGTTAACTCATTGTCTAGCGGCGTTTCTGAAGCGTCTGACTTAAGTCAGCGTTCACCATCTAAGTCTGTAAAGAATTCACCTATTACTATAAAAGCTGCAAAAGATACGTATGCACCAGAGTCTCTTTGCGCTGGTAACTTATCAAACTTGATTGTGTCAATACTTTAGGACTAGTCAACGGCCAGAATCTGGTTTCTAGTGCTGACGTGAAAATAAAAGACGTCGACATAATGATTTGCATGCTTTGTTTGGGAGATAGTATTGATCCTAGTGACGAGCTGATTGAGTGTGATGGATGTGGTATCGTTGTCCACGAAGGTAAGACCTGGATCGTAATACTACTTCGAATAGACTGTTATAAGTTGGTTGGCTCAATATTTTTGTCCAGTGGCGCTAGCTCCTCAAGTACCGATGCCTGGTTCTGTGAACCATGTCTTGCAGGTATCACGTCTCCGGTTAGTAAAATCAGATTAGTTTATCTCCCTTAGGTCTGTGAATTATGTCCAGTGTTAGATGGTGTATTTAAGAAAACAGATAACAATCGTTGGGTTCACTTATTATGTGCATTATATACACCGGGTGTTGCGTTTAACGACCCAGATAATCTAATGGATGTAAGCACTATTATTTAAATTCATTTTTAGGTGACCCTTACCGAATTGCCACAAAGACAGTGGTCTTTACACGAATGTTCTCTTTGTGAGGATCGCTTTTTTGCATGGACTGGTGTGTGCATTTCTTGCGATGCTGGTTTATGCCGCACCTTTTTCCATGTAACTTGGTAAGCTGACTTATGTATGTTTATTTAATCTACAGTGCTCAAAAACACGGCTTGTTGTCGGAACCCACAATTGAAGAGGTAAGTTGTTAGTATTTTTTTCACCGAGTATGTACTTGCTTTCTCTAAACTTCCGAAGAATTAAACTTCACTATTTACTCCATTGTTTCGTTTTTTGCATGAGAATGTTTCATGACTTCAGAGTGCCTTATATGAATTGATGAAAATAACTAATGGCACAAAATTACATTCTTGGTTTGTTAGTCGGTACACATTAATATTGTGAAGTATAGTAGAGTTTCAGAATACCGCTTACAGAATGGTTGCACAAATTATTGTTAATGTGATAAAATATTCAAAAGGTAATGAGATATTTCAGCTTTCTAAAAACTAACTCATCTATATCTGATTGACATTTGTGACTTGTAGGACGCTGTGTTGGACTGATACGTCTCAGACCATACAAGTCACTTCCTTAAAACATTGTCAGGAAAGGGAGGAATACGTTTTTGAATTAAAAGCAAGAAGTCAGATTAAGGAATCTAGTTTTGCTAATTAAGATCTATGTAAGGGGGGGTGGGTAGAGTTGAACATACCTACTCTATTGTGGCTAACTCAACCATTTTGTGTTCGGTAAACTATTCGTGACATTTCATCCACGTAATATGAGAAATATATTAATTTAAACAGAAAAATGTTTTTGTCTCAATAAAGTGACGTCTAAAGGCGGAGTACGTGCTTAAGTCGCTAGTGTTTAATCACATTTGCTAATCATTGGGATAAAAATCTGAGGTTGTGTATGATTTTCCGTAAAGATAAAATTGGTTGACGGAGTGGGTCTGTAGGTGCTGCTGTGGTCGGGGAATACTCAGTCACCGTTT
The DNA here is from genome assembly GCA_034768735.1 of Schistosoma mekongi. NCBI lineage: Eukaryota > Metazoa > Platyhelminthes > Trematoda > Strigeidida > Schistosomatidae > Schistosoma > Schistosoma mekongi. Next base: position 23,031,977 of record CM068308.1, on the reverse strand, counting down.
TATTTCTGAGCCCATTTGCTTCGAACGAGTTTTTACCTTATGCAATTGAGCTTTCATCATTCACCAACCCCAGTCTAAGTGAGTAGCTCTAGCCTATTCTTTTGAGAACAGTTTATTCAGTGCCATCGTTCCAACAGGTTTTCAGCCTAAAATGTTTATTTTCTAGAACAATATAGTTTGTCTAGCCTACTCAACAACTGTTGGCATTTCGGAGATCGTTTCACCATTATAATGGGATATGGGGTTGATGATAAATTTGCTTATGTATGTATGTATGTATAATCAACATAGAACCTGGCACATGTGTGCATCGGTTCAAGTTGCCATACCACCATGGCACCGCAAGATTAACACCACCACCATTAGTAGAAGTTACTTCAATAAAATAAAATAATAATAGTAAAAAGGAGTGTGAACATATAGAATATGGTTCAGAAAGTGTAGAAAGAAAGTAATGGAATAATTTAAAGCTCATGATTCAGAGGAGGACAATGAGTGAATGCATCTGCGCCATTGTGACCGACTCTGGGTCATGTCACTCAGTGTTTCTAGCCACTGGTTACGGTAATCGCGAGGACCCCATCCAGGTAGTCTGAAACCGGCAGTCAGTGACTTCATGAACTGATGCCATGTTTTAGTTTGGCCACCTCTTACTCTCTTCCATCCTATTCCTATATCAGCCAGCATTCCGCGTCTAGGAAGACGGTGGCTGAGCATACGCAACACATGTCCCAACTACCTCAGTCGATGAAGATTCACAACCTCATCGACTGATTTACCACATTTGCCTAACACCCGTCGTCTAACCTTGTCGTTACTTACTCGGTGATCCCAGCTAACGCGAGCGATGTTTCGAAGACATCGATGGTCAAATACTGATGACCTTCGTGTCTCATCTACCCTTAATGGCCACGTCTCACACACATACAGTAAGACAGAGCGAACTGTTGCGCAGTACACTCTCCCTTTCGTTGAGAGACGAATATCTCGTCTACGCCATAGGTGACGTAAGTTGGCAAAAGCCAAACGAGCTTTTTGAATTCGTACTGAGATTTCGTCAGAGACTAACTCATTAGGGATAACCAGACTTCCAGGATACGTGAAGTGGTCGACGTGCTCAACTACTTCACTCCCTATCTTTAGTTCAGGTGTTGACGAAAACCAGTCCTGGAGCATTAGTTTGTATTTAGAGGGGGAGAAACGTATTCCGAACATGCTTGTATTGGAGCTTATTGTTGTTGAAAGTTTTTGCATCTTATCCACGTTTTCGCCAAACAGGACTATATCGTCTGCATATTCTAAGCTGTTAACTTTCATGATTTAGGAACTTTTGATGGTCTTATCTCTTATGCTATTTGAAAGTTTGATGAAATGCTATGCTTTTATTCGTTTTCTTTCAGAGTTCAGCTGATCCTTTTTTCGCACATTGTCGTCAACATACTGATAAAACAGTTGCTCGACATCGTCGCCGGAATTTTTTAACGGCAATGCTTAGATTAAAGAAGTGGAGATCAAACAGACAGTTGACTTTAAATTGCTTAGACGAGAAAAGACTATCCAGTACTTCTAGTTTGGAAAAGGAATCTACAATTGACCCTCGTATTCAGCGTAAACTTGAACATTATCGCGAGCTTTACAAGGACCTTTTGCGGCATCGCGAAAAACCATATGGTATCTGAGTTAGCTGTTGCCTTTCTTAATAAATATTTATTGCATTTTCATATAGTCTCGATTCAGTGTTGGTGATAACATATTAGGATGACAACTGGAAAAATACTACATGCGTTTGATATACTGGAGAGTTGCGGGTATTTTCGGTAAACTACTTCCCCGTAAATTTTATATTTTTCCTAGTTACTGCGAGACTTAATCTATTAGTCTCATATTTCTGCTCGTGTAATTCAGTGTTTCTATCTACGCCGAAATCGGCATATCAAATAACTACAAATCATAGTAATCGATTTCGATCAGTAAATTGACTTAGGTATCAATTATCAGTCACACAATATGCAGTTCTAAACATACTAATGTCTGAGTTTTTGTTGGCGTTTGATAAAATTATAGTTTTCCTGAACTGTTATCTAGTTCTAATTACGTTTACTATTTCTGAAACATCTTTATATATAATTTAGTGTAGCAATTGAGACATAACTACAGATTCGAAAAGTTGTAACCTCTCCACTTGCTTCTAAACATGTTTCACCTCGGTATATTCCCAAGACGGGTTTACAAATGCAGGTCCTAGATTTCAGATAAGATCCGGCTAAAATCGGAATTATCCGTACTGTTAGACAGTGTATGGCTGTTTGCTCTTGATAACAACACATTTTTGAGAAAAACAAACTACTAACATTTATGATGATTAACTAAGACTAATTTTCTTTTATGCTTCGCTCCTAAATGCGTCACCACATAAAGGTTTGCGTATTAGGGTTTGAACTTTACTTACAGTATCAAAATAAGAGGAGTTACTAGATTTCAAATCACTCGACTATACAATTCCTTATTTAGAGGCAGGGTTTTAAAGCCAGCATGTTGTAAATGAAGCGCATTCGGAATGTGACAAGTAAAAATTGATGTTTGAGTATTAATAAATTACTTCATGATTTGTTCCAATATCACCCTTATTACATTTGGCACATTAGGTTATCTAAACTATTTAATTATTATATTCGTAGTTCCACTTGTGAAAACACCAATGTTTTTGGAAACTTCCCCTGTTGCAATGAGAATGTTTGTATCGAAGGCCAAGGCTCTCAATTTGCCGATTGAACTATCTAGTCATATGTCCAACGCAGATTCATCAAAAGGCCCTACACCTAGTTATCCAGTTTTCACTCCAGATTTTATATCTTATTTCTTAGGTGAGTTCTTCCTACTTGTTATTTAGTTTATATATTTAAGCCACAGTTTGTTCGTCTGCTTGCTTTTTGTCTTAATGTTTTTTTTTCTATCTAGAGCGTGAAAGGAAAATTACAGAAGTTTCAAAACACATTTCAACTTTACAAAATACCCAGCGTGAACTACAAATATCCGATGCCAGTGCTTCACATAGTTACAATTCGGTAAGGTAGATGCTAAGTTTCATTACATATTTGTAACTTAGTGAGTGCTTAGTTGAAGTATTACAATCTTCTGAATTTTTGTTTGCAGGTTTCAGCGGAGTTAGAGAAACTAATTGATATCCGTGGTGACTTACGTATGAAATTCCTTCATATTGTAAACTGTCTGTGTAGTTTTGTTCCGGTTAGTTTGAGCCTCTAATCTACCTATTTTTCTTGTTTTTAGATAAAGTATTTTCATACCTAATCTTTTGAACCTAACAAAACATTATTTAATGCATTGGTTAGTGTTTAGTGTTTATTTTACATGGGATATTACAGTAATATTGCCAGATGCTTTTTTGCATCGAAGAGCTATCACAGTAACGCATTCAATATGCATTAAATACTTATGCTTTTTATTATTAATATACTTCAAGCTACTTAGTTATATTTTGTTCGTTGCGAAATAACAAGACGAACTTAGATTTTTAATATCAATAGGAGTAGAGAGTTTTGGTGTGACCACCATTTGTAATTATGCTCCATTTTCTAGACTACCTATTGTTTTAGTAATATATTATGTAGCTAAAACTTAGTTGTTTGTATACATTTATGCACTGAACCTATAATAATTTTATAACATATAAAATACAACTTCAATATGTTGTCTTTTAAATAAGAATCTCCCGTGTATTGTAACTTTATTATGGTTTAACAACTTACGAGCTATTGTTTCTAACTCGCTTACAGTAATTCGTACATATCTCTGTCAATAGGATCTGAAATGTTCATCAGAATTAGAAACTATATTAGCGGAACCTCGCCGCCTTTTGGAGACTTCTAATTTTGACCTAAGCTCATCATCTAATCCAGTGGACTTTAGCAATGCCGCCAAATTTGGATCTTCAGCAGTCGTCGCTGCCTCAAAGCGTAGGAGTCATCATTCGTTCCCATCGCATAAATCGCGTAAAGTTTCGAAATCAGAAGCAGTGGATCAAAATGTCAGATTGTTAAAAAGTCCAGCTTCTTCACAACTTGAAAAATGCCCACGTAGTGTTGCATTCGAATCAGAAAATGTAATATTAGAGTAAGTTCGTAAGTTTGTCGTTTCAAATTCACTAGTTTTGTAGAATATTTCTATAATTGAGTTTGAGTTTTTTGCGTAGACTAAGTTGTATCCATTATACAAGCGTTAAATCATATGAAATTTTATTGTGTTGTATTGGTCTAGCTAACATATATATACATCACAAGCTATTAGTTGGCTCCCAGTGAATACACAGCCTAATCACCTGAAACCCTACCAGACTTTCTAAAAATGACTAGAGTATTATTCACTTTGTATATAGTACGAATATCAATCTGTTTTTTTATTTAGTTTCTTGTAGCTCATTTTAATACTTAATTGATTGGTTTTGTCATCCAATAATTTTGTATCTGGTTGTACCTTGTTCAGGCTATGCTCTGTAACTTACAGGTTACAAGTCATCTACACTATACTTTGATTATTGTATAACGTCAACTTACAACAATTAAGCCTAACGTAATATCTTATAGAAGAATAATTTTAGGGGGAACATTGTGGTAAAAATAATACACAAATTTGAGAAAGTTGAGTTTCCAGGCTCAATCCTTTTGTTAATCAAATATTAGATTATGCACTGTTGTATGCACTTATCAGTATTTTTATATTAAATATTGACTTGTCTTCTCAAAGATAGTCCTATACTGTTCTGTACAGAATAAGAACTTTTCCATCATGTTTGTACATTAGGTTTATTGCTGCTTTTGGAAATCTCCTGATTTCTCTAATCGTCATTACATTGTTTTTCTTAGTATCAAAACTTCACTTCTTTTATGTTTTTACCCGTGACATATTACAATATTACCTAGGTAGAAAAATATTCAAATTAACCTGATTGCTACTTTTAGATTCTTTTCATGAGAAATATGGAGTGATTGACATCTTTATGATTTTGATTCAATTTAAAGTTTTCCCAATTATGCAAACAATTACTGTTTATTAAGGAGTGACGATATGGTGCCTTATCTATTTCAACGTTGTAGGTGCATGGTATGTCATGGGCTTCAAGATCAACATTTAATCACAAGTTGTGATACTTGTGGAAAGTCATTTCACTTGGCTTGTCTTGATCCTCCATTGCTACGTATGCCAAAACGTAGTAAGCTCTATGGTTGGTAAGTATAATATGCCCTTTCGGACCATTTTTTTAACGATGACACATTATAATCTCTGTATTTTAAACCACTGGTTTGTTCACACATGTCATCTTTGTAAATATTCTCATACCCAATCTCATTATTAATCCTGTTGTTTTAGTTTTGAAATACGTTCTTTCCAAGTGGATTTCGATTAACCAATACAGTTTAGTAACTGTGCACGGGTTCTTTTACTAAGCTGTCAAATACAATTGCTCAAGTTTTAGAGACATTATCCTGAATAAAATCAGTCAATCACTTACAACGTATAACCTGAGACATATGTCCATCGATCCAATTTGCCGCACCTATTGATATGAACCAAAATATTATGACTAGTAATTACATCATTAACAGTAGAAAGGAAGTGTAGATATACAGAATATAACGCAGGCAGAGAATTAATTCTGGAAAGAAAGATACAAAACAATTTTAAGCTCACGTTTTAAGGGAAGACAAAGAATGGATGCGTTCGCATTGTTGTGATAGATCCTGATCCATATCACTCAGAGTTTCCAACCACTAGTCACGACAATTGCACAATCCCTAACCAAGATCATGTCTTCTGCATATTCTGAGTCAGTTAGTGAATCTATTGGTGGGAGATCAATTCCTGAAAATTCAGACGATGAGAGCGTTATTTCCAGCAGTAAATCTATTATGAAATTAAAAATAAATGGGAAGCGTGGATAGCCTTGAAGGATACCACTTGAGGTTATAAGTTCAGATGACAGTTCGCCATACACTCTGAATCCGCTAATAGTGTTCTGGTAAGGAGCCTTCACAAGGTTTTTGTACTTCTGAGGTACACCTTTCAATAGTAAACATTACCATAGAACCTCAGTTTTCCGAGTCGAATGCTACTTTCAAGTTAAGAAAAAGCACGGTTGTCGGGCGCCGAATTGTATGTCTATGTTCTAAAGCCTGACGAATGGTGAATATTTGATCAGTACTATCACGACCAAGTCTGAAACCAGCCTGGTTTTCTCGCATTTGCACTTCGAAAGTTATAGTTAGGAGTCATAATTACTGAAGCCACATTTTTCAGACACTACGTTAATCAAACTAAGCCCTCTATGGTTATAGCCAGATGACTTTAGTCCTTTCCTATATAATGGAACAATCAGTGATGGAGATAATTTAGATGGGATTATATCCAGCTCCTATACTTTAGCTTAAATATTAATAAACAGAATTGCTAAAGGTGGACCACCATACTTAAAGACCTCTGAAGTTAATCCCTCCGGACGCATTGCTCTTCCTCTCTTTAGATTACCTATGATTTTTTCGACTTTGGCAATAGTCACGGAACCTTTGTTGGTTTTCCATTCAGACTGTTTGGAAATGGCACATAACCAGAAGGTTACTGAATGCCAACTGAACTGTTCTTTGGAGTGCCCAACCCATCGTTCTAAACGTTCTAAGCTGACAAAGGTTTCATCTTTTTTTTCGGAGATCGTTTCACTAACACTTAATCCCTGTTCCTTTCATAAGTTTGAAATGCTATCTAGTTTTATGTATCTCTGCTGCTCTCTTTATCTCTTTTGGTTTCGTTGACCATTATTCACGATCGTTCTACTGACTTCTTGTCGGTCTTGATCTGATTTGTCTTATCTCCTCGTCATGTTCAGACTTGACGCGATATGTTTACGAGAGTTCATCAAGTCAACAGACACCGATGAAATCCACCGATTTTCCCAAATTTTGTTTCAAGTCACTAATAGACGTGTCCTTATTCTTAGTTCTTAAGGGACCGTCTAATTGATTAGTATATAGGCGACTGTCAACAAGAGCGGTTTGCTTGAAATTTTGGACTACCACTTTTCCAAATATCTCAACAAGTTACCTTTTCGTCTTTTGTTCTGTTTTAATTGCTCAATCATATAACAAAATCGTATTTTATACTCACTTATATGAAAAATCTACAACAGTTGGATCTAGGCATCCACATCGTGGTGTCTGGAAGCACACCCATAAATGATAAATGGGCCATATTTTATTATGAAGACGGCAATTTAGGTTATTGTTAGAGGTATGAGGATGGTTATTACTTTCCGGTCGCTCAAATAGTGGAAGGGTTATTCTTCCTGACGTATCTAGGAAGTAAATTGGGTTAAAATTGGTCTTAATGACCTGAGAGCGTGACTCCAGTGTCAGTGACAATTGTTTGAGAGCGATCATGCACGACTTTTGTATGCGTAGTTTTTAATGTATCAACTCCGTTTTTGTTAAGGCTTTACTACCGGAGATTAGGATCCATAGAGTAAGGTGAGGTGTGCATTTTTTGGTTCGACCATCTTTGGCTTCACCCTTCATTTGTGGGAAGGAAGCATCACCTTCATACTGATTGTATAAAGGGAAACACCGTCACGCCCCAGTACAATCGGCTGTACGACTTCCCTAGAACGTAGGTTTGCTGCTTTTTGTCATATTGCTCTTAAAAACTGCTTTGTATGGTAGCACCTTAAGGGACGATTGTTCCAGCCAGTATAGCCAAACTGATCCATCATGATGAGCATACCAGTTCACTACGTCAAGCCAGGAGCAATGGTTAGGATTAAGTAAAGTGAAATAAATGAGGTGCTGTTTGTACTCACTCCCTCATCATATTCGACGTCTAACTAAAGTTCGTGAAGAGCAAACTCGAGAAAACCAAGGTGGTTTCAGACCTGGACGTGGTTGTATAGACCAAATATTCACACTTCAGCAGGTTCTAGAACATAGGCACATTTTTAGACGTCCAACAATAGCTGTATTCCTTGACCTTAAGGCGACGTTTGACTTTATCGATCGTAAGGTTATATGGCAATGTCTGTCATTGTAAGGCGTACCAGAGAAGTACATTAACCTTATACAAATTCTCTACTCGGACACCACATGCCGAGTCAGAGCTTATGGCGGATTGTTGTCGGAGCTGATTACCTAAAGTGGTGTTCATCAAGGTTGTCCGCTTTCCCCATTTTTATTTAATTGTATCATTGACATACTTTTAGAATTAACATTGTCATCGTCTGACTTCTTCGGGGTTGACCTCATTCCAGGAGATAAGCTTATTGACTTAGATTATGCAGATGATATAGTTCTCTTAGGTGAAGATGCTGATAAAATGCAGAATCTCTTGACTACCTTAAGGGTGTTTGGGATGCGATTCTCCCCATCCAATTGCAAAATGTTGCTTCAGGATTGGCTTGATTCGGCAGTGAAGCTAATGATAGGGAGCGAAGCAGTTGAATGTGTTGACTGCTTCACTTATCTTGGGAGCCTCATGGCCGTTAAGGATAGAGGATATTCGTAGGCTCCTAGCATTCGATCACAGATGTCTTCGAAGCATTGCTCGTGTTTGCTGGGACCACCGAGTAAGCAATACGTGGGTTAGGAATAGAGTACTAGGTAGATACGGTAAGTCTATTGATGAAGTAGTAAATCTTCAGCTGAGGTGGTTAGGACACGTGCTACGTATGTCTAACCCACCACCTACCTCGACGAGCAATGCTGTCTGGTGTGGGAGTAGACTGGAAGAAAGCTAGGGGTGGCCAAACCAAAACATGGCACCAGTCCATGAAGTCATTGACAATTTAGCTGAGCCATGTTAATGGGTGCAGACTACCTGGTTGGGGTTGGCGTGATGATCGTCACAAATAGTTAGAGACTTTAGGTGACATGGCTCAAAATCGTTGGCAATGGCGCAGTTGCATCCACTCCTTGTCTTCCTCCAAATTCTAATTTTCTGAACTTATCATAGTTTTCTTTTTATTGAGTCATATCTTCTTAAATGTTATCTCCGATCTCTATTCCTTTCCATTAATACTAACTCTGTTACTACCTCCCCTACTCTGGGATTTGATCCGACAATTTAATCTCTATTTGGTGATTGGGGTATGGCAATTTGAACTGATGTACGCATGTACCATGTTCTACGTTGTAACTGACTGACTTACCGACTTCCTCATGGCTGAAATTCACTTGTCTATGTCCCATCCGTATACTTTCCTTATTACATATTGGATACTTACAATATTGTTTAGTTTCATATAAATAATATTCACATCATCTTTAATAAGTTAACCATTTCTATGACGTGCAAATTTATCGAATTACCTAATACTCGTAATCTGTCTAATCAAAATCGTATTCTTGCGTATCATATATATTTATGTATTTTCAAATTTATTATGAATAGACTTGGATTAGAAAAACCATTGATTGATCCACATTCATATATTATCCCCCATAAAGCAGATTGAATTCAATGATAACCACATTCAATAATTTACTGCACTATGTCTATGGTTAGCGAATGGATTGTTTACCAGCGGAATTAAGTATTTCTGTTTAAATCACAATTCAGCGTAATATTACTTTTTGTTTGTAAACACTGAAATCTCTGAAAACCTAAAGTAAGGCTTAATAAGGTATCTGTGTTTTAAATAATGTATTTCTATTCATACTAGTTTCTTATTGTATATTTTCAAGAATAAAAATTCGCAATTCTTTATGCACAGTTTTATATGAACTGTATTATATAGGCAGTGCTCATTTTGTACTAAGGAGGTTTCTTCAGTCCCAGGAGCTGAGACAATTGACGTGAATGCCCCACGGCAACTTCGTCGTTCTACTGGTATGCTGTCTGATAGAACGCCATGCATCAAACATGAAAACTCTAAATCAGAAGTTGGACCAAGTTCCAAGGTCTTTAGCTATCCCTCTATTTCGAGTGAGATTAAATCATCTCTTACTCGCAAATCTGTTTCAAGAACTCTTCGCAGAAGTCGTCCATTTGTAAGTTCAGCACCTACTCATCAGAGTCACCTTACTAATCCTGTTAAGAATGTTAGAAGAAAGTCAAATAGTGCATTAAAGGCGATTCCATCTAGACGTCGATCTATCTCGGCAACTAAACAAACAACAAAACGCGTAAGTATTTGTTGTAGTTTGTTAGATTTTTTAATACAATTCTACTGTAACTTATATCAATCTTGATTGGCTAAATAAATCGGTATACTTTAATACTACCTAGTAAATTGGTGATTTATTAGTCGTACCACTTTGATTTCAACCAAAAGGTTGCCGGTTAGAAAACTGTTACATTTACTTCAGTCCATGCATTCAATTGGTATCACTAGACTTTACATAAAGTTTCTGTCAAGGCTGAGTAAATAACTCTGTTTTTGATAAATTGGTTACACTAATATAATGAATCCGTTTTAGTCATGCATGTACTTTAGGGAATGAAATGATTTAACAGTTAGTTGGTGTATGTCACAAAATTATTTATGTGCAGTTTCAAACCAGAATGTAGGTTTTTGATACTTTGGGGCAAGAATTATGGATTATAGGCATTAATTTCACTGAAGAGAGCATAACTCATAGTTCCAACACCCTCGGATCATTTATTCACTTAATGACTTTGAGAGATGTTTGTTCTTGTATGCAGCATTTTATATACAGCCGTGGTATTTTGTTAGAAAAGGCCTATTCTTCTTGATAGTGGTCTTGTCATTTGATATCTGTTCGATTGAAAGCCTAAGTCCAGTCTCATGAGATTGATTTATATAATTGCACTCACGTGTCGATTGACATTCTGTCTATTCATGTTAACAGTTACCTCGTTTATTCATCAACTCTTAGACTGTGGCGTTTTGTCTATTCTAGTTATTAGCTGTAATAATGGTTAGTCTAAATAAAAATGCTATTGTTTAGAATGAGTATGATTAATTATCTTCTGAGAAGTGAGTATCTAAGTATATATTTTCTATAAAAGTGGTTATAACATGACTGCTGTTTACGTCGAATTCTGTGAACAACATATAACCTGACACATGTGTGCATTGGTCCAAGTTGCTACACAGCTGCACATCAAGATTAGCACCAAACTAGTTACTTCAATGACAATAATAGTCAAAGCAAAAAAAGTGACTGTGTACCTATATACAAAAGGTATGGATCAGAGTTGAGCACATATAATTCTGCTTGATTACTGATGCACACTGACTTAAAAGATATTTTATCAATCAAAAACAGTCAAAGTTAATGCAATCCTCAACAACATGTGTAGGTTTCACCTGACATCGCGTTGAATTCACCGGAATAACGCACCCGAAGTCGATAAAGTCAAAAGACTGTCTTGATTGTTCGGAATATTTATATTGGAACAAATATAAATATCTAATGTGGTTATTCAAGGTGATTAAGCAACAACAACAATAACAACAAACGGTTACAACAATCTGCTTTATGCACAAAGCACGCAAATTTAATGCCAAACAAAAATGGCCGGCCAGACAAACACTGTTCCAACCAATAGAAAACAATGTCTAGAAAGTTCGGACAAAACTGACCAATGAAATGCAAGTTACAAATTATGCAATAAACTCTCAACTACTCCTGAGTAGTATGACAATTACAACTAAATCCGACACTGCCCCCCTAGATTGGAGAATCCCCGGGTGTTCCTGGCTGTTCAGAGTTCGGGGATTCTTCAACTTCTCCTTCTAACTTGCATAGTTGTCGTACATCTCTCTTCACTATCCCGTTAGCTGTTCTTAATGTTACCTTGCGAATTAAACCGTCGGTCCCTTCCTCCGTGGCTGTTACAACCGCCTTCGGCTATTGCCCTCTTGAACGTGTATGTTCTATCATCAATACCAAGTCCCCAACCTTCAAATTAGGCTTGGAATGGTGCCATCGTTGCGTTGACTGGAGCGTTGGAATGTATAATTTCAACCACCTTTTCCAGAAAATATCAACTAAATGCAGGGTTTGTCGCCATTTTTTGTTGTATCTTGTAGTATAGTCACCTTCATCGATGCAAGCTAGTTCGCTTCTAGGTAATAGTAACATACTGGGTGTAAGTGCTTGCATTCCGTCAACGTCTTCGATCATCCTCACTATAGGGCGGTCGTTCAAAATTCTCTCTATCTCCACTAACGTTGTGTGTAGTATCTCGTCGGTGATCAGTTGCTCGTCGAGAATGACTACTAATGTTCTTTTTATGGTTTTGATGATTCGTTCCCATATTCCTCCTCGATGATGAGCCTTTGGAGGGTTAAATATCCAGTCACAGTTGTGGGTGGCAAGGTTTCTTGATATCTTTTCTTGGTTCCAAGCGCTCATTAAACTCTTTATCACCTTTTCTGCACCTTTAAAGCTGCTGCCGTTGTCGCTATACAGGCGCTGTGGATAACCTCTACGCGCTGCAAATCGGCTGAAAACACATAGGAAAGAATCTGTGTCTAGAGTATTAGATATCTCTAGGTGAACCGCTCTTGAACTGAAGCAAGTGAACAAGCAGCCGTATCTTTTTTCCACAGTCCGTCCGCGTTTCACAAACAGTGGTCCAAAATAATCGACGCCTGTCACTGAATGGATTACAATGGTGTATAAAACGATCTCCCGGTAGAGGTGCCATAGCCTGTTGGCAAGGCTGGGAGAACCATTTACGACATTTATAACAGTTCCTGAGCACCGACTTAATGGTTTTTGCTGCTTTTATAATCCAATATCTTTCTCTGATTGTCGAAATTAAATAATTCACGCCCACATGTCCGTTCATTTCGTGGTAATGTTTAATAATCAAACGAGTAATAAAGTGATTGTGAGGTAGTATAATTGGATGCCTTACTTCGAAAGGTAGACATGAGTGCTGTAAGCGTCCGCCGACTCTTACTATTCCGTTAACCATAATCGGTTTCAAATGACGTAGTGGGCTTGAAAACTTGCACAGTGTTGCTTTAATAGTTTGGTCGGTTTCATTTTGATTCATCAAGCACGATACAGGATCCAATAACTTGAGTGCATCACTGAAATATTCCTTCTGTGCCAGACGAATAATGTCGAGCTCCGCTGCTCTCAACTCTGCGACCGTAAGGTGTTGTTGAGTAGTCGGTTTATTCATTAAGAAATGTTTATAACGCGTAAGCCAAGCAACCATTCGTTGTAATTTCATCCATGAATTTACATCTTCTAGTCGACTCAAAAACGTAGGCTGATTATCATTCGGATGCAAACCTTTCTCTGCTATCATATAATTCACGTAAGAGCATACGCTAGTGCATCGATGTTATCTCTGCTGGACATTTCCATGCATTAGAAAGGTTGGACCGCTAAGCCATCGTTTCATTTTCCGTTCTTGGTTTGGCCTGACTCCTCGGGAAAGCAAATCTGCTGGGTTGAGTTTAGATCTAACATAACACCAGTCTGACGGTCTTGTTTGTTCATGTATGTAAGCTAACCTGTTAGCAAAAAACGTAGGGAATCTCTTGGAAGCATTGTTTATACTATGGAGTACCACGAGGGAGTCAGTCCAATAAATCGTTCTAAGTATGGTGATAGTCATCTCTGTTTGTATGAGCTTTGAGATCTTCACAGACAAAACTGCTGCCGCTAGTTCCAAACGTGGCGTACTTGCAACTTCAATAGGCGGTACTCTAGCTTTAGCAAATATCAGTCTACATTCTTTAATAAATTTCTGCCTTAGCAGCAGTAGATATCTAACCGCTCCGTATCCGTTATTGGAAGCATCGCTAAACATGTGTAGTTCAACTTCTCTACTTTCGGCTACATTTAGTGACCGAGGTAATGCTATCTTTTCTACGTGAGTAAGACTTTCTTGCCATTTTTTCCACGCCTTTAATTCTTCTCCCACTACTAAACCATCCCAAGAAAGCTTCATTTTACATAGTTTCTGAAGAATAAGCTTCGCTGGGAGAATAACAGGTGCCAAGTAGCCCATGGGATCGAATATAGAGGCGACGAATGATAAAATGTTACGGCGTGTAACAGGTTCATTGACAACACCGACGTAAAAACGAAAAGTGTCATCGCCTATATTCCAACTTATGCCCAAAGCCCGATAGGTAGTGCAATCGTCGTGGCCGATCTGTACGGACGGCCCGATACAATTAAACTCAGGCAGCAACTGAGCTAGTACTGAATCGTTAGTAACCCATTTAGTTAAGTTGAATCCTCCCTTCGATAACATGCTCTTCAACTGAGTCGCTATCCGGTAACGTGTTTCCGTATTAGGAGTACTAATTAAACAATCGTCTACGTAAAAGCTGCGTGTAGCTATATCATAAACTTCCTTGTCATAACTTTCTTTGTTATCTTCGATGGTGTGATTAAGCGCGAACGTAGCACAGCTGGGGGAAGATGTCGCCCCAAACAGGTGAACTGTCATGCGAAATTCTTCAGGATTGTTAGTAAATTCTCCATTTGTCCACCACAAGAAACGCAGAGCGTCCCTATCGTGTTCGGGTACTTTGACCTGATGGAACATTGCTTCAATGTCAGCCATTACGGCTACTTTTTCTTGTCTAAATCTGAGAATAACCTCCAAAAGAGAATTAGTAAGATCAGGACCAGAGAGTAACCTGTTGTTTAGTGATCGTCCTTCATGTTTAGCGGCGCAATCGAACACGATTCTGATTTTCTCTGGTTTTGCTGGATGAACGACAGGGTGATGCGGTAGGTACCATACGTTAGACCTATCCTTTAGTGGACGTGCGACTTCTGCATATCCTCTTGTAAGGTAATCTTTCATTACAGCGGAGTAGCGTCTAGTTAAGTCTTCGGAGGTACTCAATCGTCTGCGTAAAGCGTTCAGACGATGTAAACAATACGACTTATTATCTGTCCAGGCTAACTGTGAATCTTTCCACGGTAGTGGTATACAATAATGACAACCTCTCAGCGTAATAGACTTTTCCATGATTCCAAGTGCTATTCGATCTTCAATCGACATACCCTTTTCTTTAATCTGACTTCCCTCTAACAGATCTTGCTGGTACAACCTTTCCAGAGTACTTTCAATTTCTGAGAGACTAAGATTATTAAGCTTTATGTGACTTGTTTCATGGGTACCGAGGGGTCCCATCAGAGTCCAACCAAATATGGTCCTTATCGCGTACGGTTTCTCTGGCTTTCCTAACCTTTGTTCTAAAATCCTGTGTGCTTCAGGAACATTGCAGCCAACTAGTAATCCTATCCGCTTATTTTCACATCTCCTCAGGTCTATACCTTTCAGATGCTGCCACAATCGAAGCTGCCTCTCATCTGGTACCACTCGCTTAATCTTAGGTAAACTAGGAACGGCATATGCTCTCTTTATACAAACTATATTATCAGACTCGCATGAGCTAACTTCTATTTGCACTGTCTTTGTCTGCATTTCACTGTGACCATTCATAGTCTCTATCCGAACATGGGTATGTTCCATGGGCAGTCTTAAATCGTCGACGATTTCTTTCAGCACCAATATCGAATCAGAGCCACTATCCAAGAATGCTAAAGTTTCTACCGTACGGTCACAATGGCGAAGAATTACTGGAACCACTGCGAGTGCCACCTTAGGTTCCTCGTTTGTCTCTCGGGACTTCGAGACGTAATTGGTAATTACATTGGTGTTGGGTTGTGAGACGTCATTCATAACATGCAACAGCGTATGGTGCTTACCACCACAACCCTCCACTGTACATCCTCTACGCAATCTACAATCCTTTGCTACATGATTAGCCTTTAAACACAAACGGCATAACTTTTTCTCCTTGATTAGATTTAACCTTTTATCTACTTCAAGCGATAACAATGTTGGACATTGGTCGACAAAGTGGTTGTCTTTACATACTATGCAAGCCAAATACCTTTCACTTCGTTGACTCGAAGGCGAGTAATGTAATGCGAACACGTTCTTCTTCGCACTCGATGGTTGATGAGGAACAACGTTCCGAACTCGTTTATCTGACTTTAGATTCATTGCAAGTTCCCCATATCTCGTGCACATTATATCGACACGTTCCTCGACGAACCTAGCTAAGTCTTCAAAGGCAGGCTCTCTGCCTTGTTTCATATATTCTACTGCTGTCTCCGCCCATTTAAATCGAAGATTCGAAGGCAACCTTGCCAAAATAGCTTCTAGTGTTCTACTTGCATTTAAATCGGACTGGTAACCTAACTGTTTCAACGTCACGACGCATGTTTGCATTTTTTGACTAAGGTCAGCCAACGCTGACGAGTCATCGTTCTTGACCGGTGGTCCGTCAATTATTTCATCTATAAAGGCCCTAGCCACCATGTAATTCTGACCGAATTTCCTTTTTAAAATATCCTTAGCTAACATAAAGCCATCTGTGCCATTCATTATAGTACAATGTTTTATCGAGTCTTTCGCCTTACCTGTGCAGAACTGGATTAAGTAATTCAGGCGTATGGCGTCATCAGTTGTCGCTTGCTCTACAACCTTCTAAAACTCTGTCATAAATATCCAATACTCCTTTGGATTTCCGTCAAATTTTCTTACTTCTGGCTTTGGCAGTTCGAAGTATCTTTCTGCACGGTTCGTTATGGCACATGTGTCGCATTTCGTGTTCTCTCTAGAATTTTGGGGACATCCTTCTCGTAGTAACATCTCCAACGCAATTCCTTTTTCAACTTCTTGTATCTTTAGCTTTGCCAATTCTATCTCCAGTTGCTTCTCATGTAAGCTTCTTTGGCCGCACAAATCAGGACTTTCATGCTTTTCTAACTGAACGGATAAATCTGGCATGCTATCTTCTAGATGCTGTTGTTGTTGACGCAGTAAACTTGAATAACTGTAGGTTTCACCTGACATCGCGTTGAATTCACCGGAATAACGCACCCGAAGTCGATAAAGTCAAAAGACTGTCTTGATTGTTCGGAATATTTATATTGGAACAAATATAAATATCTAATGTGGTTATTCAAGGTGATTAAGCAACAACAACAATAACAACAAACGGTTACAACAATCTGCTTTATGCACAAAGCACGCAAATTTAATGCCAAACAAAAATGGCCGGCCAGACAAACACTGTTCCAACCAATAGAAAACAATGTCTAGAAAGTTCGGACAAAACTGACCAATGAAATGCAAGTTACAAATTATGCAATAAACTCTCAACTACTCCTGAGTAGTATGACAATTACAACTAAATCCGACAACATGTTGTATAAAAGGTTTTAATAGAAACATAGTATATGAGTTAACGGAAGAATATGATGTACACTATTAGCAGTGAGTAGAAATTTTCTGGCCATATCCGATCATTTGGAGGGTATTCTCTCCCCACTCTGGCGCATACTTAGGCATCAAATGGAGGGGGGTGATAGATAACTACCATATATGTAATAAATTGTGTTTAATAGGAAAATTGATCAATAACGTAGTATTGTTTACATACCTTTACATTTACGACATTTCCCTGCGGATTTCCGAGTACACATTTCGAGTATATTAGAATCAAAACTACTTCATCTAAGTATGTCTGTTATGTGTTGTGATGAAAGCCTGCATACCTTAACCAAACTCAACACTTTGTCAAACGTTACCCAAGAAATATAACTATGCTGTCGTATAATCTCAATGCTGTTTGCATTTGAATAACAAAATTTCAATGTCGACATCTTATAACCAAAAAATTTTAAGTAACACACTAGCCACTTACATTTTCTTTAGATTTTATTATTATTATTAAATGTAAAGTACCTTGTACATCAAATAAAGTGATAAGTCAAGACGATTAATTGGCGAATATAATTGGCTTGTATTATTTTATACCATCAATAATCGTTAGTTTGATTACATTTAAGCGTTCCTAAAATTCTCGGCTTTTTTAGTTTCTCATGATATAGATATATTATTAGAACGTTTGAAATAGACTTAAATCCGTTTCTTTTCCGTACATATCTTTTTAAAGGTTTCATCCCAGTCGTTATTAGAAGAAGATTCGAAATTCAATATTGATAGTAAAGTTTCTGCTAGTCCTTCAGTGGTGATGACCCATGTTTGCAGTACTGACTTTGATCAGGTAAATATATACGTATATATTTATATGATTTGGATAATATATCGCTTGTACTGTTAACGATTTCGTCTTAATATATTTTTTTATTTAAATTGTTCAGTCTGTATGCAGATTTATATTCATCCGTTACCGTCAGTATTTCTTGATCTAGTAATGTTACTCATATTACTGTTGAGAATCATTTATTCGTAAATGATTGATTATCAAATGATACATTTAGTTTTCACAGCTAATAGGTTATATATGGGATACTTATAATGTGCCAATTAACTGTCTTTACAATATGCTTCAGGTGAATATGATGACTTGGTCCAAAATTATAAACAAACTAAAAATATCGTGCTTTGAGAATTCACCTTTTACGTAGATTCAAAGGGATTGAAATTCGCTTGAATGATATAAAGTACACAGCAAAGCAGTAAAAACGTGGTGAAATTAACAGTTACTCTTCACAAAATACCAATGACTAGGCAGTTTATATCCGATGGACTACAAATATGAGCCTATTTTTAGGCATAATCCTCGGCTTTTAGTTAGTCTGTTAAATCTCGTTAACTCTAAACGCACTCACATTACTTATCTTCTAAATAGAACGAGTTATTTACTGTTGTTTATGTACTGTTCTTAACTCTCTTGGCGTGCTCGTGTTCACTCTCATTTCGTTATTCAGTAATAGATCATTTAATTGATTGACTAGCTTCTAGTCGCCACATAGTAAACAGCTCATTTCTCCTTGTTTATTACTAAAGGGTTTTAAAAATTCAATGAAGTAACTGTAGTTACGTCTCTTCTTTAATTCCAGCTGTTTTCATGTTCTGGGATTCTTAGATCGAATAGTTGATCGAATAATCGTTACCTTCTAAAGTAAGGTCAAAAAACTTAAAATTAAAGACGCATACAACTAGTTGAGAAATGCCTTATTCCCCAAAAAGTCGACGTAAATCAGCCACAAAATTTCTATTGATACTCGCCATTTTGTTCAACTTCTGTTGAAGCGTTTGTACGGGCTCACGTGTTGCGTTTATTTTTGTTTTGCTATTGGGTTGATATCAACGAATTCTGAGTAAAGCCAGATCATAACCCAACAATATGCAAAAATGTGTTTTTTAGATTGTTGCATGAAAGCTAATTGTCTACCTTATGCTATCTGAATTTTATTGTTGTTTTATTGTAACAATTAAAAAAAAACAGTTTAAATTCACTGATGAAACGGAAGATAAACCCATTCTTCACGTTGGTAGCTCGAGAAACAAGTGGGAGTCTGACGAAGAAATAACCCAGTTACGCACATCTAAAGGTAATGATTTCGCTTCATTTTTTCACGTTTCGCTTTGATTCTTCCTACCTAAGCAATTTATCTTTCCTGGTTTGAGTATAATTGCTTCTGGAGAAATCACCGGTCGATTTACTTAATAAGCAAATAATAACATCTCATTCTCCATAACAAGTAAATTAGATTATTGAAGCTACCTAATGCTTAACACTGGTGAAAATAACCTGGGTAATTGGCGATGAATAAGAAGGTGAAAGAACTATACGTCGTTATGCTTAAATTTACTGCATGAAAATAGTTTTTACTGAGGTATCTGCTTCAAAATATATGGAGAGAGAAAATAAACAACTGACCAATAAATTATTTTTTAATTTTTTATGCACTTTAATTACTAATTTGCAATCAGTAATTAACTTATTGTTTATTGATGTAAACTTAAGTTGGATGAAAGCTAGAGGCAGCCATACTAAAACGTGGGATCAACCCATGAAATCATATCCTGTTGGTTTGAGCTATGTTAAGTGCTGACTTCTTGGTTTAAGTTTTCTTAATAATCGCGATCACCGGTCGGAGACGCTGGGTGACTTAGTTTGGAACCGGTCACAATGACTTTATCTTCGTCTACATCCGGAGTTTGGTATTATTTTGTATTTTTTTATCCCAATAATTAAAGATATAATCATATTACTGACATTATTCCCACTTTGGCACTCATGACAATTTCATCCGAATATGTCGATATTATTTGGCAACCTGAACCTTGCATATATATTTGCTAACGGCTTACTGGCACTATTGATGACAACATGTTTTCAATATTTCAAACTATTTAAATATACATTGTTTACGTACCCATAGTTATCAAGTTCGTGCAAATTCGTGATCATGAAAGTAACGGTGAGCCTGAAGCTGTTGAACGAATCGCTCCTCTTCATCAACGTTATGTTATATGTCAAGAAGGTAGTCCTCATCCAAAAGTGAGTATATGTTTCAACACTTGTTTATGGATATATAATTTTGAATTCATATGACAGTAGTTGCAAAGCAAAAAAGTTTCATAATTCTTACCAGTACCAATCTCATTATGTCTGGTAAAGTTTACTTTCGTAGTACTTCAGTAGTCATATAATGTTCAAAACTAGTAGAACTACGATACAAAATGTACAATAATAGATAGTGTTCTTTTTTGAAATTACTGACAAAATGTGAAATATATATGTAGTCTTATGTTCCCTGATTATGTTGATTTTACATGATCCATATTATTTATGTTGTTTCTGAATGCCTCTACTTTGTTTTTCTTTACAGAGGTCTTCTACTGGAAAATTTAGGCTAAAATTTAAGAAGCTTTGAATTTCGTTATTTAAAAATGAAATATGTATATACGTCTATTTGCCTCTGTTATTTCTGAATATAAATTCTTTAAAATACTTCCCGTTTCTTTCAACGATGGGAAGCTTATTACATGTGGAGAAGACGACAATTCAATTACGTAATATCTAATCTCCTGTAAGATTGGTTGTTTTCAAAATTAATTTCATGACACACTTGTGAGTCACTTATAAGTAAAATTGTTAGTTGAGATCACTATTTGGGTCATGAAGCAAAGGTAGTTTGGAGTTTATGATCCTTAAGCGAGTATTGTGGCTTTTACATATTATTTCTAGGATCTGGTTCTATAGAACTAAGTTTTTGGGAAGTTTTGAATATTGTAATCAACCGTATCTGATTATTTGCTAACATACTACTAGGATTCTTGCTGGAAGATACATGCTTCACGTAGTTACGGGATGAATAATGAAAATGATACACTAATATTATCAATACTATTTGAGAAAGGCGGAATTTCATTTATGAAGATAAAAATGAAGGAATTCAATATGCACATTAAACAGATGAGATTATTTTCTTATAAAGCTGATAATTGGCTTATTTTTCTTGATATTAACTAAAGTAAAAGAATCAGCTGAACATACATTTATACGCAAAGCTCCAAATTTTTAATCTGAATAGCTATTAGTTTTGTCGTTCCAAGCACTCTAAGTCTTGCTTATTTCTGCAGATAATTGCTAACGTGGTAACCTATTGAAAATGCGTTCCTTATGGTGGCAGTATAGCTAAATGAGTGTCAACTAAATGAATGAGTGCTAAGCTGTTTACTGTTCTGCGTACATTCCTCACTTAACTATGTTAGAAGACATTCATGAGCACGAAAATGTAAATTCTAAAACACCAATGTAACTTATTTGCGGGAGCACTTTAATCGATAAATACGAAAGACAGTCGTCAATCTGGGTAATAACTCCTTTAAACGAATTTTCGCCCAAAGAAGAACAAATAGATTCACAAACTTGGGCTCTGAGTGCATACAAGACATTTGAAAATATAATTGTAAATAATCTCAGTAAATGAAATCTAAAAAATTCCGACGTCTTGTTCGCAAGCTGGTCTAAACTTCCTTACGTTGAGATTTTCTTCAATTTCATTCACTGATATTATCTGCAAATATGTATTTTACTTTCAGTGTCATGATCAGAGAGTAGGTTAGTAGTAAACATCAATTGTAGTTTTCGTGCATTAAACATTCTTTTAATTGTTCTGATTAGTCTCAGAATTAATATTTCACTGGCAGCATTTCTGAATTGCAGGCGTGCGGATAGAATTTCGTACAGGTGGTTGAAACCTTTCTTAATCAAACTTTTATGATAATATTTTTGTAAGATATCCATTTTTTATAAGTATTATGGAATACTTCCTATTCTCCTTTAGCAAAATCAGTAGTGCCTGTGATTTCTGTTCTGTAGCTAAGCGTTTTTTATGAAGTTCCTTTTAATTTGTATAGAGAATGTGTATACTGATCTTTCCGAATACTTTTTCTGTTCAAGCCCCTTATTGATCCACTAACTCTTTCTGTTAGTCAAATATCAGAAAGGGCCATCCTACCTTCACATTCATCATGCGCACATGTCAAATAAAGATCATTGCAAGCAGCGAACTTACCCAACAATATGAAAGCACTAATAGTGACACAGAAATAATCAGTTATATAATTGTATCAATTAGTATAAGTAGTGAGCAAACAAAGTAATTTCTTACCGTTATACTAAATATTCGTACATATTATGGTTAGGTTATGCATATCTTATATATTGCGATTGATAATGCCTATATTCTCCATTTTAATACTTGCTGAATGTCAATTCCAACCAGTTTTTTAGAAAATATCAGGAAAATAGTCCTGTAATTCTGTTCATATCGAGATGATCGAAGCATTGTCAAATAGTTATTGTAATGTGGGATCATTTTCTTCTCAGAGATTCGATACCAAATTGTCAACTGCGCTGTCACCAGCTTTTTTTTCTTCGGCTTATATGGTAGCATCGGTGGTTTCTAACTTTCCAAATACAGTAGCTAATTGGGTAATTGTTGCTATTCTACTTCAAACAAATAGGGAAACTTGAGCTAGTGGTTTGAACACATAAGGTTTCAGATATAGGTTGAATTTATTATCAATTTATCTGCATTTGTATACGTAACTCTAACAAGACTTAGAATGACGAGACAGTTGAACAATTTGATTTGGGAAAACCAGCCATATTTTTAACAATAGGAGGCAGGACATGTCACAAACGAGAAGTGGATAACAATAGTATACCCCGAATTTTGTTGAATAAGGTTCGCGAATTTGATTAGCATAGTGTATTACAGTTTATTACTCCGTTGATATCTAATTTTACAACTATAAGATCTTCAATTCTGCAACGAATATCATGATGTAAAAACAATATAACGGCTTAATAAAATAATCCCTAAATTATCTCTGGTTTTCAATGGTACTCCGTTAACATCAATCTGTGACTTATTCAATCAAGTAAAAATATCAATCACCACAAACCATCTCAATTCAATTACAATAATCAGCTCACCAGCGACTAACCTCAGTATGTTCCTGAAGCTCAGTTGAGAAGTCGTAACTGGTGGAGTTCAAACGTCGGGAGTGAGACAGTTATCACCAATGACAATAGATGATCGTCGCGCGCTATATCACGAATTGATGGAAGGGATAATTCTACCATAGGATCTCAGCTGGCCCAGTAATGCAGAGGGTTAGGTGTTCGCTAACCTGAAGCCTCTGGAGTGCACACTGCTGAGATGTCCCATACTAGGACGAAACGGCTGTCCAATGCTCCCTGCTTAATGGTATCTTACTAACATCAGTCTATAGCATACTCGACCAACTAAAAATACCAATCTTCACAAACCCACTCAATCCAATCATAAAATAATAGCTTGCTTCATTTGAGAAATGTACTCTAAAATATTCAAAAGTCGAACACCAGTAAATGAGTGGTTAAATTAGAATTCATTAACAGAAATACAGATATTCCATTGTACGGTTAGCGTTTATTCATGTGCTGAAGATAATATACGTTTTTCCTTAGTCTAGATATAAAAAAAACAATAAAAAAATCTAAAATGTCGAAAAAGCAGTGGAACGAATTGTTCTAGGATATGTGTGTACTATATATATATATATATATACGCCGGCTTCGAGTTTTTACTTTTCCGTAGAAATGATAATTTGATTTCTTCACATGCCTTGAAATGTATGCAGCTCCAGAAACAATTTGTTATGCCTGTAAGTGCTTTAATAACATATTTACAGAAGAAAGTTGTTTTACTGCATTGTTAAAGGTAAAAAATATTCTCCTATGAAGGAGATAAAATTATATAGAAAACAAATGATAATGAAGATATCGATGAAACAGTAATTTTTATACAGTTGGAAAGATTCACTAAGTTTTTGCTGAGCTACAGCGATAAATACCATGAAGAAATATGGTTGAATGCAAGTGAATACACAGTTGGATTTTATTAAGACGTACCGTCGTTTAGATCTGAAGAGAAAGAAAGAAATGAAAAGAACTATAATTATTGTGTTTGACGTTTTTACAGAATATTACACATCATATTTGGGATATTCCAGTGCCAACATTACTACCTTCTGGAGATATACAACAGAATCTATTGTAAATTAATTAAACCAGGGCCAAGGTCTCTTGACGACTACTTTTGGCCATATAAGATCAGGTGGTAGTATTGTATCCAGATATTGATAAATAAAACATTTTGCTACTTATTTGCGACAAGTAGTACTACACTTTAATGACTACACATTATCATGAATGTACAGGATTCAAATGCCACCTGTAATACGTGCCATAATCTCAGATTTGATGCATCACTTACTCGTAGTTTAGTAATCATGTGTTTGGTAATCCCTCATTTCTAAATACCAAATATGCGGAAACTTGAATCTGTTCGAGACTAATGCAAGCAAATTATCACATCAGTATTTCAGATGACACGTTTTACAGAGAGTAGAACCGTGTATAGTAAGTACGAACATCGGAAGCATTTTGTTTTCAAACCATAATTAGACTCAGGAATAAGTTTTATGTGCAGAGAAAGTGACGTAAATAATTAATGACGAAAATTTATGGGAAATTTTTATCAACTTTTCACAACTCCCCGACAAGTTCCCGTACAGAAAACTTTTTAAAATAATAATCAGATATAGTTATGCGTACCAAGCGAGTTGGCAGTTACGGTTCATGAAATCATTTTTCAATTTTGTTTCTCCAAAATGTCCTAGCAATCCCTACTGCAGAATAACGATACAAACACTAATACATCTGGTCAAGCATCAATCAAAAATATATCCCTGCAAACAGATGGGTTATGATATTTCATATGCACTAGAAAGTTAATTTAGGACTTCATTTAATCATCACACTTCTCAAATGAACAATCAAACGGACTAGCCTTTAACAACTTTTGTTGTCTCAATGTTGAAACCGACCTCCATCTAACAGAATAAATATAGGGTTATTTGTGGAAAACTTTGCAGGATAAATATATAGAAAATGCTATCTTTAATAGTTGTTCGTTGTGATAGGGTATTTCGAAATTTCACTAACAGTTATGCAAAAAAAACTTCAGATTAGTAGTGACCAAATAAATAAGAACGTAGATGACAACTCATATTTCAGGTGATGAATTCTTGGTTCATATCTCAATACGAATATCAATACTGGGATGTAATTACGTCCAGCTAACGAGTCCCAGACGGGACTAAGTGCGATTTCCGGATCCCACTGCTAGGTATAATACGACTGAATTCCCAAAATGTGTACATATCTAGAGGAGTAAAACATTTTTTCTAAGAGTATTGCAAGAAATGTCTAGGGAATTCGAGGTTTGCTGCCAAAATAATTCTAGTGTAAACTAGAACTGTGCGGCTAGACCTGACTCGTTGAAAGCAAACGTATCAACTTGTTCGGAGCACACACTAATCATGCAAAGCTGACTTGTTATTAGTCGACTGAAAAAAAGTATAACTAAGAGCTTACTCTCTATAGGGAATAGTTAAAAAAAAGTCAGATTTTCCAAATGAATGAAAGAATTATTTTGACCTACAAATGAATACATAATGCTATCGATAACTGTGTTTTATTTTGAATTATCTCAAACAAACTATTACACAACATAAGATGTGTATTATGATATTCAGTTACTTAAGATAGCTATACGGAGTGATTTAATTTATAAATCCTAATTAATGCTAAGAACAGCATCAAATACTAATTTGTTTTACACAAACTCTCCTTTTATAAAAATTACCTGGTATATTTTAAACCTTTTAGAAAAAGATTTCAGTTCAGTGTGCATTATAAGTTATGTATCTAGCATTTTCGGTAAATTTTCCAATCATTTAGTAGTTGAGTGCTTGTTATTAGTGCGTAATTTACAGCAAATTTGTCATCTCAATTATTGAAAGCTACTCACAACTGACATATTAACAATATCACTATGAAGAAGCTCAACATACTGGATGGAAACCTAGTGTTTGAAATGAAATCTAGTAAAAATTACCCTGTAACAGACGTTAGTCACCCAATGGATAAACGTAAAAAATGACCGGAAATGTTGAACACAACATATTTATTGGTTGTTTGTACTAAATGCTCCTTGAAAACAGCAAGACTATCTAGATGTGCAGAACAACATGAATTCATTGACTCTTATTAGCTGCATACAACCTGAAATGTTTCAAAGCCATTGTTTTTTATAAAATTGGTTGCAATCTAGACTATGTCAGCATGATGACCGTCGACACAAAGCTAAAAAGATTGGATAAATAATCCAAGAACGTTAAAGAACAGGATTTAGAATAGTAGTGAGAGATTAAGTGTTTATGTAATGACGTAATGCAAAGCAGATAACGACATTTAGGAGTGATGTAGACTAAATTGTCACTATGATCATTATATTACACTTTAATCCACAATCTTGAGATCACAGCATTATCAGCTATTGTTAACTGTTTTCTGTCACCTCATGACACAATCACTGTATCTCTATAAATACGTTAAACTCCATTTTAAAATATTGCTTTCGAAATATTCCAGGGTGTATATAGCTGATGAGAAATAACTAAACAAAATGAATTTATACTTTCCTGCACAACTCATGGCTTTTGTTCTCTCAGTAACTGAACACTGAAAACATTGCGGATAACTTAAGCATATAAGTTTTAGTGAAATATTTAATTCAATCCACAGAAAGTAATTAACGACATCGCGAATCAAATCGATCTATGACAACTTTCAAACAAAATAACAATAGATAAACAAACGGCAGATAAGGACATGTACATTTGACATTTGGAAAAAGTAAAATGTATACGTGTGAGTGTGCTTACTAGTTTGCATGCAACAGACGATTACTGGTTTAATCAATATTATTTTACACGACTGTGAAGTCTGTTATTCTTAAGATAATAATTTTACTACGAAAATAATCGGACGTACAACAATTAAAACCAAGATAATAAGGAGAAATTGGTGGAAACTACTCGACAGCTTAGTCATCTTAGTATGAGACATCTTAGAGGTGCACATCCACGACCTCTGTAGGAATCGAATTTAGGGACACCATGGCTAACGGCTGTAAGTGCTAGAGGCCAACGTGCTAGTTGGTACTTGTCAGAATGACGTAACGTAATGAACGCCACTGCGACCAACTCTGAGCCATGGCACATAGTGTCCTATGGACGGTGACCGCGATTGTCGTGCGGAGTCCGTCTACATAGTCTGAACCTACCAACACAAATCAGACCAACAGTCAACGACTTCACGGACTGATGCTATTATTTCTCTGCCTCTAGTTTTCATGACACAATCACATGATAGCAGCTATAAAGACGTCTAAACTCCATTTTAAAATATTGCTTTCGAAATATGCCAGGGTGTATAGCTGTGAAGGAAAAATATCCTAAACAAAAAGGAATTTATACTTCCTGCACAACTCATGGCTGTCTTGTTCTCTCAGTAACTGAACACTGAAAACATTGGCGAGAACCTTAAGCATAATAAGTTTTAGTGAAATATTTAATTCATCCACAGAAAGTAATTAACGACATCGCGAATCAAATCGAATCTATGACAACTTTCAACAAAATACAATAGATAAACAACGGCAGATAAGGACATGTACATTTGACATTTGGAAAAAGTAAAATGTATACGTGTGAGTGTGCTTACTAGTTTGCATGCAACAGACGATTACTGGTTTAATCAATATTATTTTACACGACTGTGAAGTCTGTTATTCTTAAGATAATAATTTTACTACGAAAATAATCGGACGTACAACAATTAAAACCAAGATAATAAGGAGAAATTGGTGGAAACTACTCGACAGCTTAGTCATCTTAGTATGAGACATCTTAGAGGTGCACATCCACGACCTCTGTAGGAATCGAATTTAGGGACACCATGGCTAACGGCTGTAAGTGCTAGAGGCCAACGTGCTAGTTGGTACTTGTCAGAATGACGTAACGTAATGAACGCCACTGCGACCAACTCTGAGCCATGGCACATAGTGTCCTATGGACGGTGACCGCGATTGTCGTGCGGAGTCCGTCTACATAGTCTGAACCTACCAACACAAATCAGACCAACAGTCAACGACTTCACGGACTGATGCTATTATTTCTCTGCCTCTAGTTTTCTTTTATCTCGCTTCATCCCCAGTCAACATGTGATGAGGTAGGTGATGGTTAGGAATACGTAATGCATGTCCCAACCACCTTAATCGATGACGCAATGAACTTTCATCGACTAACTTATCCGATGTCTTTGCACCTATACTCATAATTGCCTGCTTGCTCATACTACGATAGGCGACCGATGCTTCAAAGGCAGCTATGAGCAACGACCTTCAGCCTATATATATCTTCAATTTTTGAAGCCCATGTTTCACACCCATAGATTAAAAGAGTAGATTGTTGAGTAGTATACTCAGCATCTCGTTGATAAACAGATACCTCGTCTAAGCTAGTAGGCTAAAAATCAAGTAAGCATTCTGAATTCGAGGTAAGATTTCGCCGGATACTGACCCACCGGGGCTAATGAAGCTTCCAAAATAAGTGATGCCGTCAACGCACTCAACTACATATTTTTAGGCGACCAACATAGGTGATAATACATTAAATACTTGGAGGGAGATAAACGCATCCCAATCATGCCTGCACTGCTATCCAAGATAATAGAGACTCAATATACTGTCAGCATCTTCACTGAATAGGACTACATCATTTACATATTACCAATCGATAAGGACACCTTTCGGTATAAGTCCATTCCTTAAAATTCAAACGAAGAAAGTATGATTTTCAGGAGGACATCTATGACGAACTTAAATAAAATGGGAAATTAGGGGCAACCCTAATGAACATTATTGGATGATGGTCCTGATAACAGTTCGCTATAAATTATGACTCGACCGATAGTGTTTGAGTAGAGAGCCTGAATAAGGTTCATATATTTTCAGGGTATACTTTTTAATAATAAACACTGTCACAACCTTTCTATTTATGGAGTCAACAGCTGCTTGCAAGTCATAGAAAGTCAGAAAGCATCTCTATGTTCTAGAATCTGACACTAAGTAAATATCTGGTCAATGAATCCTCACCTAGGTCTGAAACCAAACCGGTTTTGTCGTTCCCTATATTTAGATAAACGTCCGATGATTACAGAGGTTAGAATTTCAGTAACTATATTGAATAAAATGATTCCTCTGTGGTTGTCACAAGAGGACTTCTGTCCTTTCATATAAACTGGGTCTATCAGAAATCGAGACTAGTCAAAAGGGATTATATCCAGGTCCCGGACTTTAGCTAATACATCGGTCAACCTACTTATTATTATTGGACGACTCTCCTCATAGATCACTGGGGCCAACCTGTTAGGGTTGCATTTCGTTCTGTTAGTATGCACCAACATTTATGACACCTAAGAGCAAGGTTTTCTCCTAAATAGCTTCAACTTCCAAAAAATTAGAATGATGTACCATTGAAACTAACCTGGTAATTATGCAACAGCTTTTGAAATAATCCTATTTGATGAAGATTCTGGTTGTACAGTTTTAGAACGATTATGATGACTTTTAGAATTGTTTACAGGGTTTCGATTATGATTTGAATGTACTGTTGGTGACAAAAGATCGATAATTTCTTTTAGAAGTTTACTTGTTGAAGCATCTGCGGAGCGTTGTGTTATAATTAACAGATATTTTAACGTTGTAAATAGATTAGTATTACATTTGATTGAATTCATAGAAGAATCAAGTCGAGAACGACAAATAGGATCTGAAAATATTAAACGTCTTATTATTCGAAGTAAAAGACGCATACGTCGTCTACAATATGTAGTGCGTTTAGAGTTGAATGAATCATAAGAATTTTTTAACGTTTCTTTAGATATATGATATTTAACCTGAAGTAACTGATCTTCTTCGGCTAGTCTAAGTAAACCTAGAGATAAAGGGTCAGTTGATGAAGGTATCAATGCACTACGTGAATATTCACCACCATATAAAGAAGCATAATTAGTGAGAGCAGTAACAGAAGCTTCACATAAACGGAAACATATTTCATCTTCATAATTTTGTTCATGAATTGAAATAGATATTAAATGTGTCCAATTATGTAAGTCAGATTCACATACGTTAGGCTGAATTGTAGGTAGTTGATGTGGTCGCCATAAACCTATTAGACGAGCAAGTAAACCAGCCAATTTAGGATGTGGTCTAGCAGCAATCAAAATCTAGATAAAGGGAAATTAAGTATTATTTTCAGTAGGAACAAGTAGCTGATAGTTTTAATAAAATCGAAAGATAATTGAAATGTGCCAGCTGAGTACTTAAAATCAGTGCAATTATATAGGAATGTGTAATAAATCACAAAACAGTAAAAAGGTATTGAGAATTATATCGTTATACAGGTCAGTGGTCAGAATATGTATAAAACTAAGAATTCCCTCTAGGTGATGTATTGAATACTGAATACTAGATTATTAACTCTTATACACGAACCTTTTGCATTCATTGACTTCACTGTGGAACACTAGCTTCGATTGACTTTATGATATAGCGGGCACCTGACGAAGATTGACTAGCTTCGAGAACTGCGCTTTAGAACATTATTTCAATTATTATAACTATGGACAATGTAATCATTTCATTTCTATGACTGTTACGTTCCCCTTACCCGGTCCTCTCGTTTAGTATATTTACTCTTAGTATATTGTTTATTACTACGAACTACAGATACTTCGTTGTGTACAAGTTGTCCTCATTCACTGCCACACTTTCCTTTGTTCTGTATTAATGTTAGATTTGTGATTAGTTTACTGTGTGGTCTAATTCTTTGTATATATAATGGCATGATTAAAATACAATACGTTCTCAGTTTCCCGTTGTTTCCGGTTCCCAATTCTGGTTCTTCTATTGTCGGCCTGGGAGGGTGAGTGGGCTTAGGTCAGTCGCTCATTACCAACTAGGCACATTCCATTAGCGTTCGCGTCTACCAACCAAAACCTTCTCTTTCTGGCGTCATAACATTTTACTATGGTGAAAAAAACATTTGGAATACCTAAAGATTTTTCTAAATGCAAACTACAAAATGAATGACGATTGGGCAACAATTGTATTGAATTTTATTTACTATAAGCTACACTACGACATCAAAGTAACTAATATAGAACAGAAGACATGATGTTAACAGAATGAGTAACCAATTACTTAAATTTTGCAAACGTATAAGCTATTTAGGCAGAGTAAATAAAGCCTTAAGAAAAGCCTTATATTAGTATCGGTATACAGATTAACAAAACAATTTTAATTAATAATCTAATATTCAAATTTATTTATTCTTCAAAGAAGTAAATCAGTAAACTATAAATACCGTTATTAGTAATAACATATGATAATTTAGAAAGTATTCACGATATACCGTAACATTCAACCTATAAATATACTATTGGAACGTGAAGATTGTGGTAAAAAGTAATCTTATGCTAATTTATCTAACAATAAGTTGACCCACAAAGTGATATAAGCTGGTGGAACTAGTGGATAACTGCTGTTTCAATCGCTTGCAAAATTTATTAACAACCCATATACAAAACCCCACACAAAACAGAAAATAAGAACTCTTTATCTTGCAATGAGCATGATACCATTAAAAAACCTAGTTTAATCCTACTTAGTTAACAATAATTTAGTAGCTGCTTAAAGCCTATATTAAAATTTATGTTTATATAAGAAATGCAGTTGCTCAAATGGGTCAACGTTCAATTATTAAGTCATAAGTTCGAACCCACTAACCACCTACTACACTTTAACACAACCAAGCTTTGTAAATGACATACATATAATTTAAATTATAGTTCAACCTCACTGACAGCAGGATTAAATACTTTATACTAGTTGATAACGAGTGATCCTATGGATATGCAGAATGGTAACTGTCTATCTTTCCGATTGATCCAACATTCTAGTGTTACATTTTATTGAGTGAATTATTTAAAATTAACTAATTTAATACAATTTTTGAAAGACATATCAATTCTGTACTACATTTTGAATAGGTATAAGATGTGATATTGTTGTATTACAACTACTACTTAAAGTACAAAAGTAAGTATTATGATTCATCAATCAATAAAGTTTCTAGAATTGATTAAATGTAGTTCACTTTTATTATTATAAATGAATAATATTCTGTTTATAAATATCAATATGTTTAGATCATTTGAATAACAGAAAGAAACAAAAGTGAATTATCGCATTTACAAAAAATTAATGTTAGCTAGAGCTGAAGTAGGATGGAAGAAGGTTAGGGGCGGCCAAACCAAAACATGGCATCAGTCCATGAAGACCTTGACTATTGGTCTAAGCCATGTAGGTAGATGTAGACTACCTGGTTGGGGTCGGCGTGATGATCGCAACAAATGGCTGGAGACACTCGGCGATATGGCTCAGAATCAGTCACAGTGGCTCAAGTGTATTCACTCTTTAACCTCATCTAGATCTTAAATTCTATTGTTATTTTCTAGACATCTTTACTTTACTCTTCCCTCTTGTATTCTGTTTATACGTTACCCCAATATTCTCGTAGTGCTATTGTGGTATGGCAACTTGAACCTACAGGCATTTGTGCCCGGTTCTACGTTGCTGCTGATGATGATGATGAATGTTTTATTAATATGACATATGGAACATGAATTTAAAACAAAGTTATACATTTAGAACATTTATACATTAACAACAGAACGGTAAGCTAAGTCTATCTCATGACAACTGTAGTCATTCTAATGGGATTATACCGATATATATCACCGTCATTCTGCCCTGCAATTACAGAGTAGTATGACAAGAATAGTATAAATGACCAGATATACTGGAATGATGTGTAATGTCAATTATTTCCTCTGTACTCGAGTTATTGTCAAACCAAATGGAAACATTGAGTTTACCTCCAAACATCTAATTCGTTATACATAGTATAGGATCTGATAAACAGTACAACACTTCATATAATCTTAACAAGAAATTAATATGATTAAAGCCAAAGTCAAAATACTAGTAATACTAACAGTCTCAGTAAAAAATTATGTACTAAGAATGTAACCTTAAAGCGTTTGCATCGTATGGTAGACACTATTAAAGACTACAACTAATCAGTCTCTACTCCCATACATGCATTTTGAAAAGAATGTCTCGATATAGTGCAAATTTATAAACGCGATTAAAGTTGAATTGTGACTAGCAAGTGGAACCTAGGCGGTGCGTCTCGATCTACTTAGGAATAATCTCCTGAGTGTGCATTCACCACAATGCTAAAGTTCATACCAAAGCGAAAAGTACATCTTAAATTTCATTTGCTAGTCACAATGCAACTTCAACCACGCAGAATATAAATCCAAAGTAATAAGAGTAATTAGCTAATAAGAAAGTTTCAAATAATATTAAAACTGAATATATCAACGAAAACAACGAATAAAAACATTCTGGTCACTGGCATCGACTGTGAGCAACATAATATAACATCCTAAGCCATTGGCTGTTATTAATGTGAGAGCTAAAAACCAAGAAATTCGCACTTTTCTTCAGGAGTTAGAGATAGATGTCAAGTTTCTGTTCGGTTATCAATAACTTCCTTACGATCTATCCATATACTAGCCACCATCGCGTGTAGACGGTGGTTAGGATAAGTGAGAAGCATTAACTTTGACGAAAGTATCATAATTTGTAATAAAACCGAAGTCAAAAATTCTCATTGAAAGAACAAAAATTAAATTGAATTTGGAAAAATTACGAATAAATGTACAACGAGCATAAAAATAATGTGATTCAGGTTTTTAAAATGATCAATCTTGAATTAAAAATTTGAACTTCTATTAACCGATTTGTAACACAGAACTTAGAATGGAGAAGCATTTCTTGTTATATGGCTGAGACTAATAGTGATTAAAAACATTGTTGTGATGTAGTGTTTTAATTTCAACCAGTTAAAAAATAAACCCTTATAATTTAAGCCAGCATCTAAACTTAAAGTAGCGATGGAAGGCTAGTTGTGGCCAACATACCCTATTGATTTCAGACAAGTTTGCTGAAGTTAAGGTAGGATTATAACGAATTTTCAAGCATCCCAGAAGTCAACACTTAGTGACTAATTTATTAATGTGACTGATTTATGAAACACATATTTCTGTAGGTAAACTGATATTTGAATTTGTTATCTATCAGTTAAAAGTTGAATGATTCAACAATTAGGTCAATAAAACACATCAGTAATTGAAGAATCAAAACAATTAAACATTCAAATAACTCACTTCCTCAGCAGCAACCGAAGACTTATTAGCATTCGCAGAGTTTGCAGCTCGTGAAGCTAAAGCTAATCGAACAACATCAGCAACATAATTTAAGAGTGCGTTCATAGCTCCTAATGCAGCAAGCATCGGTACACAGACATTCTCTGCTACAGGTAGTAAACGAACTGAATGATGATTAGAATCTGATTTTGCAGGTGGATTATGAAGCGGAGATTTATAACGTTTGGGGATACGATGATTTGTTACTGGCTAAAATAATAGTACAATAATCAAATTTATTTTAGGTATAAACGAAATATGAAAAACAAGTTATCCTAAACGACTATGATGTAAAACCTCTGGTTATTTATAGTAATTTCGAGTTATCATAACTTGACAATTTTAGAGCGATAGACGAACATCCAATCCTATGATAGATAAAGGCCACAAATGAATAAGTACATTTGATATTGAAAGGAAATAGATAATACCATTTATTGGCTACTACTTACATTGTGACAAGTTATTACTCACAATAATCGTAAAAACAGAAGACAAAATGGATGCAGAATTATGCGTTCGTGAGTAACCTCTTAACCTTATCAATATTTGGTGTCCAACTGGATACATTTAAAATGAAGGCTATTTATACAAAGGAGTAACGAAAGAGAATTCAAACGTGAGGTGTACATGCTAATAAGACTGAATGTAAAGAAAGGTTTCAGTAAACACCTTATAAAAACACTCATAGAATATTTTATCACACGAAATCGATTTCTATATTTTAACCGAATAGATTTTAAATGGCAGAAGGACTTGGCAATTGACTTAATAGTTTATGAAATTAAAACTGCTAATCTTATGCAAATTACTCAACCAAAGTAGGACAATTTGTTCTCTTCACGAATTTAAATAAAGCAAGAAGGAAAATATTTAGGGAATACATTAAATTCATCGTATTTCATTGCATTCTCGTCAGCTACATACAGGCATTAATTCTAGCTCATCTCCAAGATATCAGTCAAACATAGGATATGCAATGAAGACATTTGGTGCCTTAAAAAAACAAAGCAATTCGACAATGTTAGGATCTAGGATAGCTTAAAGGTAATAGGCACTAGGCTAAGTTATTTATATTCATCACAGAGTGATACCGGTTTGGTAACACTAAGAACCAGGAATCACCGGATAAATATTTCGTCTTAGTATGGAACGCACAATCGATCCGCTGACGGAGTTGAGGTACCAAACTGACACTAACCTGAGACGAATACCAACAAACTCAATTTTAAAATTTGTTAAATCCGTTGCAATTAGAAGGCTAGAATATGACCTACGTATCCAAAAGAAGTCGGTGATAAATCTATAACTGTCATGGTATGTGATATGGACGATGGTCATTACTTCTATTACAACTCAATCATTTATTAGGGAGCACAAATGACACTTTAATTTTGTTGTTTAATTACACTTATCTTCATTATTGGTTATATATTCAAGTCACATCCAATTTTTTTTAGATCTAGTAGTTATATGTTAAACTGCAATCTGTTTATTCTAATAAATCTTAGTCGCATTGTGCAACCAAATAATATATATTTTAATCATCCCTATCTGATCCTTTTTCCGTTTAGACTACGAAAACTCTATCTATATTAAGTAATCAATCCAATTCAAATAGTTTCCAAAACCATCATCCTTTTTATCAATAAATACACTACTGAAGACCCTTTATTTCAACTCTATCCTCTTGATAAACGATGCACGTCGATTAAACATTACACTAACTGCTATTATTGCCTGTAAACAGCTGACGAAAATTAAAATGAATTCAATGTATTCTGCCAATGTTATCGTTCTCCCTTTGCTTAAACGAGGTAGAACTGTTCTTAAGTCATTTTTCAGGTAACAAATGAATAATCAAAAATAAAAATGAAAGTCCTATGGACAACCTATAGCCTTTAAGTTTGGTAGCCATAAAAAACTGCCATTGAATTTTAAAAAACGTACTGCTGATTCATCCGAAACCAGCGTAAATTATACACAATTTGTCATTTCAGCATAAGTTGTCACGAAATGATGTGGATGACATTCATCGCACCCTCGTTGCAAACAAATGTTCATAGTGGATTACCAAGTAGTTTAACTACTAACTTGTCAATGTTTTTGATACTACGGCTACCTCATCATCATCTTGCGTACAGAAGAATAGAAATTTTTTTCTTAAAACATTATTTCCCGACTAATGCATACTTAAATGATGAATGTCAGTTTACAAACAGCCTAAATAAAGGTTGAATGAATGAGAATAACTAAAGATAGAAATTAACTCAAATAAATGAGCTAAAGCAGCGGCATTTTATTGAATAAACAAAAATGGTACGGTCAAACAATCGATGTAAATAATTACCGCCTCTGAATACATAAATACTATACAGAAGAAATAAGTACCGTGCACGACAAAAACACTATCCATGAAAATAATGATGAGATAAGTCAATATTCGTAATCCTGAGATGACGGAGAACACACAACGGTATTACAACTATGAACACCAACTAATTAGGTTTCCATCCAATGTAAGGAGTTACTAGTTACTAATCGAGAAATTCTAAAATCTCACCTCACTCCGAAGAATGTGCTGACAATGTCGACTAGTAAGTCGATGTAAACACCATGACCACGGTATCTAGATCACAAGAGACGACACTCCCTAAATCTTGATTTTTTTTAATCTGTTGTTCCTAGCCCTAATACAATGGCTAATGACTAATGAAAATGATGCTCATGAAGCTTAGCGACCTAATGCTGAAAATAAACATATATATATATATATATATATATATATATAAATCAAATTATAACTAACATATTTTCCAGAATTGTAATGTTTTTTATTTAAATAAATTTCTGTTTGTTTCTCAACATTGTTTGAATTTGACTCAGGTACTAATATTTGTCCAATCTCTAGGCAAGCAATTGTAACCAATTCCAACAAACGTAATTTTATAATCAAATAATCTGGTTTACATAAATTAGACCAATGAAACAATAAAGAAATCAATTCATATAAAGCCAGACATAGATTAGATGTCACAGAGCCACCACGTGTTGATGGCAGCTGTGGTGAAGATGATCGTGATGATGAATGGGGTACTGATTTGTTATCCACACAACACCCTATATTCCCGGAATATAACGACGACGTCAGCGAAGAGTGCGATGATGTTAATAAAAGTTGTGAAGCTAATAAACGTACTAAAGTAATATCTAATCCATAAGTAGAAAAATTTGTAATAAACAAGTGTATTTCATCTGATACTAATTTTTGAATAAACTCTTTCGTAGAATCATAACTATCTCTACGTTGAGATGAAATTTCAAAACATGGTGAATTTGGTGTAGTCAATGTATTATGTGAAGATGAATATTTTACAATGTGACAATCCCGTAAACCACATTTTAATAATAAACAAAACAAGCGTAGAAATGCAGTTGGAGCTGTGATTTCAGGACATGTGAGAATTACATTACCCTGAAAAAAGATGTAAAAAAGAAAGACATAAAGCTCAATAAGTGTGACTAGTCATTTGAAAGAAACGTTGACAAAACTTGTGAATTATGATAACGTTTTAAAACAAGTAAATTACCTATCAGCAATTAAGGCTGAGTTACATATCTCTCAAAATACACTAATGATGAAATTAAATATTGATTTTACTAAAAGTTACAATAAGTTAAAAAAAAAACATGGCACGTCATGTTATTCAACTGTAAATGTTGGCTTATGAAGTTAGCATGAACACAGCTAAAAAAAAATAGATTCAAAAACCAAAACCAAATTAAATTTCACATGTAATATCATATAAGTGAAACATATATGAGTGGACAACTATTTACTTGTAAGGATCCATTTCTCATAACTAAGTGGAGTAGCGTTATCTACTTTTGTTGTTTTTAATTATTTTGTTTGCAACAAGAATATCACTATCATTTGTATACTGCATAGTATTTTGACAACATTAAGAGAAATATTAAGCTGGGAGATCTCTGAGCATGCAATGACAAAGCTGGATGGAGTATCAAGTAAAAGATGTCAACTGGAGAGGTAGTGAACTTTAGGTGACTGAAATGTTTAGAATATATATTACTCATTTGTTACCTACATACTACATTAGCTAACATAGCAACACGCTAAGAAAGGACTACAGATGATCAGACTGACAGAGAGCATTAAATCCATAAAATTAGTATCGCTTTGCAATAGTGACGTAAGGAGACACTGACTTCTTGGCTGAAGTACAAGAAAAAGCTAATATATTTCTAGAGATTTCCGGTGACATGAATCAATATTGGTTGCAGTTAAACAGATGTATTTATCTTTTACACTCCTCAAAATCTTGAATTTTCATATTAATTTTATGATTTTTACTACCTAATATCATTTATTTTTTACGAATTATATTATTCAGATTATTTGTTTAACTGACATTAATTTTACCATTTTAATTTGTTATCTTCCTTTGTCTATATTCTATGTGAAATCTGATGATTTAACTTGATGAACATATTTTGTTTTTTTATAAATTCTACGTTTGTTCATAACTGACTAATACTATGTATTAGTGAATTTTATTTGATGTTTTTTTTTTCCCAAAACAACTTAGTAACCTAGTGGCTTATATCAAATGAAGATTATGCAATAGAAATAGTAAATAATATCTATTACTCATTAAATGTTAAAGTACATTATCACTTATTTAAACAAAAACTTTTAACATTTT
Organism: Schistosoma mekongi; assembly: GCA_034768735.1. Classification (NCBI taxonomy): domain Eukaryota; kingdom Metazoa; phylum Platyhelminthes; class Trematoda; order Strigeidida; family Schistosomatidae; genus Schistosoma; species Schistosoma mekongi. The sequence goes on along the minus strand of CM068308.1, from coordinate 22,992,614 downwards.
AATAAATGATTAACAGAAAATTATTATGTTTAGTTTAATAGTATACTATTAGTATTTATAAAATAAGAAAGATGATTATAACATTGAAATCATTATAGATTTAGTTATTCCAGTCTTAATCTACTTAAAAATACTTAACATTAAATTAATTATACTGAGCATTTTGTATACTATAACTTAATAGTTATGTTATATGTGTTTAGTTATTGTATGATAATAAATTCGCTTACAATGTATTGTTTTGTTCTTTTTTTGATGATACAAGTAAATACATACACAATGTACATTAATAAAAGTAGTAAGTTACTATACACAACCAACAGAAAATGAAATACTGTAATAAAGCAACTTACAAATCAAGTAAAATACAAAAGTAAACATATACACAAACGTAGTAGGCGTTAAACATGAAGTAAAAACATTGAAAACTCTATTTTGTTTTTGAAAAAAACATTTAGTCTGTCAACAAGTGACATTTATTACATTTAAAGTATAGTATTAGAATCTGTAAGAAGAGTAATACTTTAATAAACAGATACTCAAAAATCATATGAGAGTATGCATGCATTTTTAATGCTGAATATGACTTCATGTTGATGTTTTTCAATGTGTAGACGTATGAAGGTTAGATATGAAGTTAAGTAGTCAATTGATCTGGAAACAATAACACAATGAATACTTAAAAATGTAATCTTTATGGTTGAAAAACTTATATAGAATAATATTATTTATTTCCATAGAACTAGCTTTCAAAAAGTTTATAAGGATGAAAATCTGTTGTAGTCCACTTAGTTGTTGTAACAACTGAGAGGATAGATTCAATCTGCAGCTCACTTTTTATTGCCTTAGTTAATGAGTTATCCGAATAGTAACCTTCGCATATTGACATATTTTAAGTCGTATCAAGTTGAGATTGCGAGATACCACGAGAGGTTTAAGATTAGTAAATACGACTGGTTGTGTCACAATAAAATAATTAACGTTTAATCATTTGTTTATCTAATATTATGAACTTCTGTACATCAATTTATTTCGCTTTAGTAAACTATAATCCCTTTTTCCAGAGTGAATAGATATTTTCGACATGTACAGCAGTAGTACTTTGAGATACGAATGCTATTAAAAATCTTATATGAATAAGCCATAATAAGATTCAACAAAGAATTTTATTGAAGTTTAGTGTACATTGTTATGTCGGACCACTAAAGAAGAGTGAAAGAACTCCTAAGACTGTATTTTAGAGGACCAATTCATTTATTCTGGTCGTGTGTAATGTAAACATTACATTTTTATTATTGTTATGTTCCTCTTACCCTGTCCTCCCGTTTAGTATATTTGCTGTTATTGTATTGTCTCTTATTATGGACTACAGTTAATTAGTTGTGTACAAGTTACCCCTATTCACTGCCACAATCTCTTCTGTTTTGTATTAATGTAAAATCCTTAATTGGTTTGCTGTGCGGTCTGAATTTGTGTGTATATAAAGGCATGATTAAAATACAATATGACCGGCAATTGGACTAGATTGATTGTGTCTGGTTGGCTCGTAGCTGTTGCTTTCTCTATTCCGACTTTGGGGGCTAATAGTCGTGGGGCTGACGTATCCGTATTCTGATTGGCAGTTATCAAGGGTATAGAGTATTTATTTTTCAATAGATAACATACATGAATTATTTTCCTCATTATTTAGTATCATCCAATGATAAAATAAACTGCTATAAGTAAAGATCTTACTAATGAACTGTTTATTTAAAATTTACAGCGAGACTTATCAATATTTTCAAAAAATCTATAATAATCTCTGAAGAGAAACCTTTTACATATTCGATTGTCAGATCGTATCATCAAGCATTGAAAAGCAATTGAATGAAAAATAAAGTAGCTAAATGACGCGGTTCGTTGGTTTACTTTAACGCGAGGCTATACCATTAAACTATTGAGAATAAACACCTCTTTTATTTAGCTGGTTTATATTAAGTGAAGCAATATATCTATTTAATATTTTCGCCTCATTTAAATCAGTGTATTTCTGATTGGAATTATTTCAGAAGATATTTTAAAATATTTCTTGAAAATTCAATAACAGCATGAATAAAGCATTCTGTGTATAGTCAAATATTAAGTCACATTATTAATTTCAGCATTTATAGTGGTAATTTTTCGATAAAATTGTTAATAGTTCTACTTTGAATTCATTTCTACTAATCATTGCCATGAATTACAATATCACTTCTATAACCCAATATATAGACACATACTGCACGAAAAAATGAAGATTATTTTGTGATTTCACATAATTCTTAGAGTTTGTACGTCTAAAAAATTTCCGTCTTTTTTCAGTGATCATATTACCATATTTCATTCTCAGTAATTGACTGGCTGATCAATATTCCAAATACGTTACAGTTGTAAAACGATGAAGAGGAAATTTTAGCTTAGGCAGATGATATTAGTGCATTCAAGGATTTGGAGGAGGTTTAATTGTGGAGCTTCCATCATCAAGAACAAAAGAATAGGTGGGTAGAACACTTTGAGGAACTTCTAAATAGGCCAGCTCCACTGAACCCATCGGACATAGAAGCAGCACCTACAGATCTCCTGATAGATGTCACTCCACCAACGATGGAAGAAATCAAGATGGCCATCAGACAAGTCAAAAGTGGGAAAGCAGCAGGACTTGACAATATACCAGCTGAAGCACTAAAGTTAGATATCGATCTAACAGCAAGGATACCGCACGTTTTATTAAAAAGGATCAGGGGGGAAGAACAAGTGCCGGCAGACTGGAAAGAAGGACATCTTATCAAGATACCAAAGAAAGGAGATTTCAGCAAATGTGACAACTACAGAGGGATCACGCTACTGTCGATACCAGGGAAAGTCTTTAACAGAGTGTTGTTGAACAGAATGAAAGATTCAGTGGAGGCTCAACTTCGAGATCAACAAGCTGGTTTCCTTAAGGATCGGTCGTGCACAGACCAAATCGCAACACTACGGATCATCGTTGAACAATCAATTGAATGGAACTCGCCACTGTACGTCAACTTCATTGATTATGAGAAGGCGTTTTACAGTGTAGATAGAAGAACACTATGGAAACTTGTTCGACACTACGGCGTACCAGAGAAACTCGTCACCATCAACCAGAGTTCTTACGACGGAATACAGTGCAAAATCGTGCATTCAGGTCAGCTGACAGATGCGTTACCAGTGAGGACCGGAGTCAGACAAGGCTGCCTACTCTCGCCTTTTCTCTTCTTCCTAGTGGTTGACTGGATCATGCAGACCTCCACATCTGAGGGGATGCACGGAGTTCAATGGACAAGTAGGAAGCGACTCGATGGTTTGGACTTTGCGGATGATCAAGCTCTCTTAGCACATACACACCAACAGATGCAAGCAAAGATAACCAGTGTAGCAGCAACTTCAGCATCAGTAGGCTTAAACATACATAAGGGAAAGAGCAAGATTCTCAAATACAACACAGGGAGCACCAACCCAATTCAACTTGATGGAGAAACTCTGGAAGAAGTGGATACTTTCACATATCTGGGGAGCATCATCGATGAACAAGGTGGGTCCGATGCAGATGTAAAGACAAGGATTGGCAAAGCCAGGGCAGCATTCCTACATTTGAAAAACATATGGGACTCAAAACAAATATCATGTAACCTCAAAGTCAGACTCTTCAATTCGAACGTGAAGACAGTCCTGCTGTATGGAGCTGAAACTTAGAGAATTACTGCAAACATCCTCAGACGGATACAAGTATTTATAAACAACTGCCTACGCAAGATACTGAATGTCCGTTGGCCGGAAAGCGTCAGCAACAGCTTACTATGGGAGAGAACAAACCAACTTCCAGCAGAAGAGGAAATTAGGAAAAGACGTTGGAAATGGATAGGACATACATTACGCAAACCATCAGACTGCATCACGAGACAAGCATTAACATGGAATCTTGTTGGGAAACGGAAAAGAGGAAGGCCAAAGAACATGCTGCGTCGAGAATTGGAAGCAGACAATAAAAGGAAGAACAGCAACTGGAAACAATTGGAAAGGATTTCTCAGTACAGAGTTGAATGGAGAATCCTAGTAAGCGGCCTATGCACCACAGTGAGGAGTAACGGGCGTAAGTAAGTAAGTAAGTAAGTTCCATCATCGTCTATAGATACATACTTAATTAATAAATAACCATTTTATTTATTCTACGAACAGGAAATCAATTCATCTTAATAGCTTTATTTGCTTGATTGTCTTCGTTAATCAGCAGTCAATAAACACATATACGTAGATTCGAGCTAATAACGCAGACAGAACAGGTAAATCAATCAGTATGCTCAGTGTTCAAGAGAATTGACATGAAAGTAATGATAGTTGAAGATAACGAAAATTAAAAGACAAAACAAATTACAAACAAAATCATTAGGGCGAACTAATTTTATAGTTGTGGAGAACTTAAGCTCATTTCTGCATGATACAGGCGTCAATGATGTTCAGAACGATAATGAGTACTCCTCGTCTATATCATTTAGCCCGAAAAAAATCAAAAACATTAATATATTACTGTTTGTTTAAATGTTTAAAAATTCTCGTCACCAAGAGAAGTAGCGATTATTACAAATACTGAACAAAATTTGTTCTTGTACAGAATATATAATTCGCCTTAATAATTTTCGATGAATTAAATGTATACAAAAATGATATGAAGTTAATGGTCAGTTCATAACGTGATCTATGTTACACATTCACATAAAAACAAGCGGTAAATGTGAAAAGCATTTTTCTAAAAGACCATCTAATTATTATGGTTACGTTATAAAAACCAGAATAGCCACTGCAATGATTTTTTTAGTATTTGTTAGATGTTTTCATATGTCTCACACATAAAACGAAGGTGATAAAATAAAGCGCAAGTATTGTTAAATCGTTAAATACAATCCTCACAAAATATACATATATATATCGCTATACTGACTGATCACCGCGAAAGACTAATAACGTGCCTATTCTGTTTAGTGCTGATAGAATTTCATCAATCAAATCTAAGTCATAGACAGAAAAGTGCAGTGTTAATGTTTTAGATTATCAAATTAGATTATATGAATTCGAGCCTAACAATAAGTATCAGTCCTCGCCGTAGTAACGAGTACCAACTCCGAAAAAACCTAGGTCAAATATGATTTTTCTACGATTTTATCCTGTCGTTTATATCAATAAGCATCATAAATCTGAGACTTATCAATTAGATACTAGATTTATACATTTATTTGTTTACTATTAATTATCAACTAATAAAGTGTCTGCAATTTGTAATTTATCCGCTGTGAATTTCAACTATAAACTTACTACAATACCGATTAACTTAAGTAAGTTAGTTTGTTAGTTAAATCAAGTCTGTATGGTAAGAATTAATATAGTTAATTAGTGTGCTTAAATTGTAATGTGTCATAAATATCTGAGTTGTAATTTGACTCCTTTTTGATGATAAATTCTATGTAAATCGATTGATTTTTGATTAAATATTAACTTTATCACTGAGGAAATACTAATATACGAGTTTTTTAGGATAATATTTATGATTAATCAACATCGATGGTGAAATAGTTCAAAATAAAGGATTACGGATTAGTTGAATCATCTTATATTTGGATCCACTTAACAAAGTACAATCAAGATGTTACACAAGATCATACTCAGGAATTTATGTTCTCACAAAAAGCATGGTAATTTTATGGCAATAAACAAGGATCTAATAGTTTAACTTTGGTCAATTTGTGATTTAGCACGATCTTCATTCAACATTTTGAGTGAATACTTGCACTGATCAAAATTTAGTTGACCTCAAAAGTGTCTGCTTCCCATTAGAACTTTGGAAAATCTACCTCAGAACCAGTCGATAATTGTTCCATGGATATTTTTATATAATTCGGAGGTTAATTTCATTGCAAAATGAAGTGCAACACCTATTAGGGGAATCACAGTTTCCAATGAGGCCTCAGGTGAAGTCAATTCATTATGAAAATTATGTCCAAATTATTAAAAAAATCTAGGAAATCATATTTACGAATAACTATAAATATGTATAAAGAAGTTTAAACTACACATCTACGGAGTTGGATGGATTTATTTCATTTAACATTGAAAAACGTGATTACTTTTAGCTATAAGGCGATTTCGGAAAGCGAGTGTGCAAAATAAATAATCGAATCTACGATCGTTAAATCAAAAACTCATTTACACTTATCAACATGATAAATTTAATGCACTGAACTATTACCGTTGTCAATTCACATTATTATTATTACAACGTAATATATTGTTATTGAATTTGCATTTCTAAACGTTTTGTAACACTTATTTGTCAGGGTTAGGCGTCATCAAAAAAACGTTTATGAATTTCTGTAAGCTACATCACAGAATTCACAGGTAAGAGAGAGTATAAACTGCTAGGATTCTCTGAATAAACAATATTTTACCTTTTATAATGTGCAATCATAAAAAGCTTAATAGTTACGGTATGTGAAAGTTGTTTTTCATGAATAACGTTGTACTACATAATTCAGCTAGGTAATACGGTTGTTGAGACATTTACAAGTATTGAATTTAATAATGAACATTCAGGTTAGTTTCAATTTTCGATAATATCATAAGTAACTCAAATCATTATTATAGAAATTAAAATTCAACAATCTCTACAATGTCCAGTTACAAGCAATAGTAGCTGACTAGTGGCTAACTTCTGGAGGCAATTCTTGGAGTTCTTAAGAAAGGGCGTGACCAGTGAAGTTTAGCCATTTCGAGTGTGAGGCAGTTACTCACCGATGACAGTTGATGGGGTCAAACATATCTATCACGGATTGACTAAGTTAGAAACATCACCCATCGGAAGCTTAATTAGTGGACTAACAGTTAAGCATCCACCGCGAAGCCTGATGATCCTCGGTTGGATTTCCTAGTGAATCGTAGATGAGCACTGCTAAAGCGTCCCATACTAAGGCAAATAGCTGTTCACTGCTTCCTGGTTTCTAATGGTTGTCAAACCCAGATCAACTCGTGATATCAAATTCAAAATGGTAAATATTTATCACATTCCACGATCCCAAGTTACAATTCGGTTAACATGCATATTTAATTTGGAACTTATTCCTTCCTTAATAATATCACGCAGTGTATTAAATCCTAAATAAATGACCAAAAATAATGTAAACAGAAAAAAAAATCAAATCCACTGCAATGAATCGTCAATGTTTAATTCAATTAGAATACAAGTGCAGGTTAATTAAAATAAAATATAGACACTTTTAAAGTGTTTTAATATTCCTGTCACCCAAATATACACAAATATAATTCTTTTAGTGTTTATATTAATAAGAATTCTGATTAATTTGTAATATGTATATGCTTTTGTAGATACTTAGATGTATATAATTTGTACAATGTACAAGTGTAATCTATGCATGTATTTATAATGTGTATAACTCCAAAATATATAAAAGACAGAATATTTCATTGTAATACAACTTACTTTGCTTGGCCTTGAAGTTAAATTAAATAAGGTATGTTGGTGTATTTATAGATATAAAAAACAATTTATATCATTAATAAAAATATATTTGATGGGTTATGAAATATGAGTCTTTAATAGCATTTACCATTATAGGGAATCTATTGGATACAACAACGCTGTGAGAAGTTATACGTAGAAGAATGCCATTTTAAAAAATAAACATTTTCCGCAGATTTTGGGAATGCTGAGAAATTAAGCACTATTCATAAGGTATAGATGATTCAGTTAGTCTATCAGTTTGTTGGGTAGTAGCTTTGTGATTAAGCCACCCGGTAGAATACTTGAATCACGTTGTCCCTACCTAAGAATGGTTTCACTAAGCATCAAACTACTGAATTGAATATGTAGTAAATAAATCCAAGGCCACAACAATAACCATTGAAACAATCTCACAGCCATCAGACTAATCGATATAATGATTAACTATATTTTATCATTTCGAAGTAATGAAGGCTTCAATAAATTTCATAGATTAGTTTTTATAACAATTAAGACACTATTGAAAAACTTACTGAAATGTCCTCCTACAATACAAGCTACAGTTGTTATTAATACATAAAAATTCGGTACCACACAAATTATCATTTTGTATTATGATAGCCATAACCAAACCGTTAGTTGTTGTAACACAACTACAGCCCCACACGTAGAATGGCATTCATTTATAAAGCATAGATTCGTTACGTGGTTCTGAGACACATGTTAAGTATGATAGCTTATGACAACGTCTGACTGTGAAAACCGATGTAAGTAGTATAAAACTAGAACCTATAACTTAGTGAATAGATATCTAGGTCACCGCTCTGTCCACAGACAGAATAGCACTCAAAACTTTCAGGTTATACGTGAGTATAATATAATTTATTGATTTAGCCATATCGCAAATTTTCACCAAATATCATCATAGTATAAAGACTTCTGAATTGTATGAATTAGTAAGCTGTAATTTCTTATCAAAGCTTAGAAAAGTCCACCAACAAACAAGTCCTTAATCAGTAAGCAATAATAATCATAACAATTATTAGCAAAAAAGGCATGATACCATGCCATAGAGCTGTTGAATTCAAAAAAATAAATAGCATTAATAGTGTGATATTCCAAAAGGCACAAAACGCTAATAAATAATTCCTTAATGAAAAATAGATGAACAAACGGTCAGTTAGGAGAAAGCTGAAATAATTGGATAGAAAAGCACGTCATGGTATATTTTCATAAAATTAGACTGGTCTTAAAGATCTGGAAGTGTAACCACAGTGCCCAAGAGACAACTGTTTGGAGTCAGTCATATACGAACTTTATGAGAGAGATTTTAGCTTCACGTATGAAAAGGCTTTACTGCTGGAGACAGAAATTTGTGGAGTAAGGTGGTGTGTATTTTCAGCCCGAATGGGTCATCACAATAGGCAGGTCCGAACACCATGTCGTGGTAGCAACTATCGAGGGGTGGCATAAAATGGCATTTGTGAATTCCTTAAGCTAATTGTATCAGTTGTTTTGTTAAGCATTTCCGTATATACTCTTGGTGCATGTAATGAATATTAGTTGGAAACTTGTGAAAAATTACGAACATTGCTAATACAGAGTCATCGAAAAGCAACATTTCATATAAAAATATAAGTTACAATTATTGAAATAATCATAGTATAACTACGTAAATAAAATAGTGCAGTGAAAAGTAATTAAATTACTCTCCAAAAAAGCATAGTCACTTACATAAGGGACTAAAAGTTTATTAACCACATCAAACAAAGCAAGAAGAACATCTGGAGAAGGTGGTTGGATAGCACTGGCAATAGAGTCAGGATTCTGACTGGGATCAATTCGGTTACCTTTCATTCGAATTTGGTTAGAAACACTACCGGTACCGGTATTTCCAGAAGAACCACGAGGTTTACTTCCTGGATCACGTCCAAGAGTATATTGTGAAGTAGTCATTCGTGATGGCATACCATGTTGTAAATTTGTAAAGCTTTGCAATCTCTCTGCTTTTTTAGTTCTAGACACTCCACCAAGTAGTGTGTCTGCATCTGCACTTAATGGTCTATCATAGACACCTGAAGATACTCTATCATGTTTTCTTAATTGACTAGATGATTGAGGATCTTCATATACGATTGACGTGACTGAATAGGCACGTTCAAGCTCAACTAAACTAGTTGTTGAACCGGCCATATCGGATTCACCGAGAAAGACTGATGCCAAATTGGTGATAACCTACAAACAAAGAGAAATTAAGCAAAAAAACAAATAGAAATACTTGTGATAATGAGCGATGATGTGTGAAGTTAACACTTACTTAATAAAAGTGAATACACAGAGTTTATTATATGTGATAAGGCTAAATATCAATGAATTATAATATTTATTGAATAAGGGAATTTCGATTAGGGATACTAATATATGATGAATACTGTTTTTTCTCAATCGTTATTCTTTTTTGATAATGGAAGTAGAAACTAGGTATTTTTAAGAAAAACAGACTGGGATAGTTGGCAACACTGTTCAATAAGAATATACACAAAGCACTACTGGTCATTTATTCATTTATTCAATCAGTAAGTGCGGAAATCATTATTAAAGGTTTCATTTCAAGCTCTAGCTTGCATGATAATAAGGTTTTTCATCTGGTATGTAATGTTGCACCACAATTAACATTTTCATAACGGACAGTTGTGGATAGTTTTAACTTCGTGGAACGAAGTTGTTAATCAAAAAACAATGCAACATGTAGAATTTATTTATTCATTGGACAGGCAAAGTACCAAAAATTCTGGAAAAATACACTCGAGGAATATTAAAAAAATTGAGAGTAACCTTAGTGTAGTTGATTTAAGGCTTTTGCCAAAATGAAGTGACAAAGTTTTGATCAAATTTATCTGTAGTTTTAGAAACATAGTAAAATTGAGTAGACATATATCATATTTTTTCGTTTATGTACCTCGAGACAGATACTTCCTTTGAGGAAAATTAAAATGACAAAATATGGTGCCGAAAGTACAAAACCCCACAGAAAAACATGAAAAACGTCGAAAAACATATGCTATCCTACACAGAATTTCCAGGCACATCTAAAAATTCGAATCTTCTACTTAGTTGATACAATTTGCATACAATTATTTGTCGCATCACTTTCTATAAAAAACATGAACTGTCATCAACATAGGTAATAATGTGTAGATCAATTCCCCAGACATCATATACAAGTTAGTACTATTACCAAAATGCATGCTAACTGCAAATGTTACATGAAAAATTCTGTTGAATATACGTCATAGAATTCATTACAATACATGATTATTCTCCTGGAAAAACATGTAAACGAGTTGATTATTATACAGGAAAATTGATTGAAATACTTTATCACTTGTTTGTCAACTTGTGCTCTCTATTAATGACGGAATAAATATGCTCATAAGTTATATCAAAGAGAAAATAACCACAAGTGTAAATAGTGTAAAGTAAAATATTTGATAAATTAACAAGGATGAAGGGGAGCGAATGCACAAAGAATAAAATTAATTTACATATTTTTATGATCTAAAATTATAATAACTTTAATATAAGGTTTTTGGATTTGGTTAAATTCAGTCTAAGATACTTACTACCTCAGACCATCTACTATAAAATTACAGGTTATGAGATGTTAAGTCATTCAGTTTATTCGATAGACTTCAATGGGCACTATGGAGTGATCAATAATGAGATTGATAACTATTAAGTGATCAATAAATGAAAAACATTTTGATGAATTTTATTGCAAAAAAATTTTATTTCCTAAATCATTTGAAATAACTTTCTAATAGATCTGTATTTTACGACAAACCATATGAAATATGTATGTGTAATTTTGATAAATGAAATATTATAGAAATACAGTATCGAAGAAATGTATGGAACTAGTGAATGCACTATAGACAATAACTAAAACAACAGATTTTTGTGTATAGAGGGTGAAGAAAGAAAATGAGTAATACCCCTCTTATTTTATTTGGAAAATTTTATTTGTGTTGAGAGAGGCTTATTCCTTGTCACCATATATATATATATATATATATATATATATATATATATATATTGATGGTAATTGGGTGTAGTCCTTTAAGTAAGAAAATGAGTCATATATATATAAGAAATGAAAAAGGGAAACAGTAGAAAGAGAAATTACGATACCATGGATTTAGTAAGAGAATGAGTAACAAAAACAACCAGTATAATCTAAACGAAGGAATAATAATGACTGTAATAACAACATTAAACAATTAGTAACAAGTAGATAACAATAACAAGATTATGTGTTGATACATTGTGAGGAAGAATAAAGTAAGGAGAGAGGATAGTCGAGAAAGATTACGTGAGTGAGGCTGGTTATTTCTTGATATAATTCACAGGAGTTGAGTGAATTCTTGTCTGACTAAAGGAAAAATGATAAACAACAAGATCATAATACAATTGCAGTTCTTTTGTTTTGTTAAAATTAACTAGTATTACATTTAATTAAGACAGCGTTGAGTAAATACGTATTAAATTAAACTAATCATTCTTAACCTATTGAAACGCATTAAGATGATAATCTCTGACTTAGCAGAATATAGCATATCCAAGCATAGTATCCCGCATATTATTAAGTTAGTAATATAAGATAAGAATTTAAAATATCTTAGCAACATATCATCTAACCAAAACATACATCAGGATTAATGAAAATGATAGAGATCTATTGTGTAGTATCACGTAATCCAAATGAAAAAAAACACAATTAACCAATCGAATTGAACGTATCTAGAATATAACACCTCATAATCACTTATTAATCAGTGATCTAATTTATGTGTTGTCAATGATACCAGCAGCTAAATAAATGAATAATCAAATTTCGGCAGGAGGATATAGGTTAATGGCGTGGAGGCAGCTGAACTTCTACCACTAAGTCATAGGTTAGATTCCTACTACGCCTATCTCAGTTTCTGAATAGAAAACGAATATACAAATATATATCCGCTAAACGAGTTATAACACCAACCAAATAAACAAAAATGAAAAGAAATGAAATTACTAAAATCTAACCATGAAACATTCACTGTTAAAGAAAAACCTAAATCTAATGGGTTATGAAAAATGTGTTAGTGATTTCGTAATGGGGTAATTTAAAGTAGCTAACAGAAATAGTGATATGAACTAAGCCCAGTTATTTAAGAAAATGTGTGATCTGATGACATAGAAAAATGAAATTGATATGAAGGAAACCACTTAATCTCTAACTTCTATTTCTACTAATGTTATATAAAGCTCATTTGCGTTATTCGCATAGAGACAAAATTCTGTTCAATCTTTTCGCGTTATTTGTACTTTCACTATGTTGACATAATCTAAATTTCGAATAACTTTGTCTCCATAAATATGATAAACTTCGTTTAAAATGTTGGTTTTGAAATATTCCAAGTTCAATGCAGCTGATGAAAATAAAACGAAATAAAGTAAATCCGAGCTATACTGTATGGAACCAAAACGACATTTAATCACAGTCAACGTAGAACTAGGTACAAATATGCGCTAACCTCACTTTATTATGCCATATCAGTACCACCATAAGAAACTAATAAAATAAATGAAAAGTCGAAATAATGTGGTACTAGTGTTAAGGAGGATTAAACAATCAAAATACGGTTCTAGAGAAAATAATAAAAAGATTCGTATGAATGAATACTGAAACTCAAGATGCAGATGAACATAAAAAGGGAATACATTTGCACCACTGTGACCGATTATAAGCCACGTTGCAGGACGGCTCCAATTACTTAACGCTGTTATCACACAGACACTGACCATGTAGTCTGTACCTACCAGCATTTCTTAGACCAACAGTCAATGACTCCCAGAACTGAATTCACTTGGTTGATTTGGCCGGTCATAGCTTTCTACCAACTTACTTCAGCATGTAAATAAATTTATATCATGGTTTGGACACCTGACAAATGCATCATGTTGAGGCTAATAGGAATTCTACATGTGTGATTTGCACTACAACTATCTAACTGACAAGAATTGTTGATTCTTTTTAGTAAGCATACCACACCCTATTTAAATTACAAAGAGATTATCGAAATATATTTCACAAAACATTTGTTGGATAAATTAAAAGACTCACCTTTACGCAAATAGACCTCACTTCAGGTTTGGTATTCGAACAAACAGCTAAACGTGCTAATCCAGGTAGAATAAGGCATATCAAATCTTGTTTGCGTTTTTCCACTAAGTTCGATTGCTGACTCATATCTTCAATAATTGTTAAAACAACGCTTAAAATTTCTTCCTCAAAACTTCCTGAATGATGAACCGAAAACAGCCCAGCTGGATGTGGAAACAGATTTTTAAATGATTTCGATTAATAACTTATAAATAAATAAAATGTTAGAAAACTTATAATCTCTCTTAATATGGGATATGTTGAAATATAGTCTGTAGAAGCAATTAATTTGAGAGTAACATAAACACTTATCGATGGCGTAAAATGATAACTATACTATTTTAAAAATGGACTGAAGATTAGTGCATGAATTGTTGGATAATACTGTCACGTTGTGCCCTCTGCCGAGTCAAGAATAATCAGTTTAGCGGAGTGAATAACTACGACGAGACACTATCCACAAGTGTGGCCTGTAAAAGTAAAAAACACGCCTTTGATTGCCTGTCTTTTACTAAATATATTTTTGCAAGATTCCTTATATATGATGGAACCAAATAATTTGGTTTGAGCTGTATAGCGAAGTGTGCATATCACACCTGAGTAGATGAGATTATCGTAATAGTATGTTAAAGCTTTACATGGATAACAATTTTGTTAAGATTAAGTTAATTTATTAATCATATATATCATATATTAACTTTAGTCAAGAAAACCACTAAAAACGGGCAACAATATTACAGCAATTATGTCTAAATATAGAACTTCCCAGTACTGCCAAAAGATGGCCAAGGTAAGAATCGAATATAGGTTATAAAGGTTTTGGAGTGAAATCCTATTTGTTATACCACTGAATCAGTATTCAATAGATTATGCTTTTCGTTTTAATCGTAAGACTATCAATGAATACTAATGGTGAAGACTATCTCATTCAAGACACAGTTACGACTTCCTACTAGGACTTCATGAAGTGGCCCTAAAGTATGACACTAATTATTATCACAAATTAATGTAACGTAATTTGACCCTAAAAACTGAATCATATCTTTATTTATTTTTCATAACAATGATTTACAGTACAAATTCACAGATAAATTTTAATCAGAGGAGGCTAAATAAGTAAACTAGAAAACAATAAAGAATGAAAATAAAAGAGCAGACAAGATAAAATTAAAGTCCTAACAATTAACTTAGTATCAATAATATTTAATCGCTAAAAAAAAATAATCATATTGGTTTTTGTGTGTACATCACAAGGTATACAGACACGTGTTGATCAATATACACATTCAGGCATAAACGGACTACCTAGACGCATTTAAGTACAACATATGCTCAACAGTCCGTATATAATATTTTGTTATTATTGTTGTTATACATAATGATGTGTAGATTTAATTAAGAAATAAACAAATAGTATTTAAAAAAGTAAATCAATAACTGAAGTGGAACTGTAGTAACAAAATTCAACAGCAACACCCAACTCATAAATTAATCAATTATGATCAGCTGTTTGTTGAAAAGGATTGAAAAGATCGATAAATAGATGCAGAAAGTAAAAAGATTAGGTGAAAAGAATAGATTATATGTAATGCACATACTAAATATTATGTATCAATATTGAGAAGCATCATAGACTGTAGTGGCATATTGATCTACAAATAAAAAATTCAATATTGTTCGTATAAAATACGAAGATTTGATAATGTAAAGTGCGTATATCTTAACTGCAACATACATCATTGTGATAAGAAGAGAAATAACACAAAAGGTATTCAGAAATGTTGTAAATGATTTATGATCTGCTAGTTGAAGTCATATTTATTTTTTTTTAATGTAGGTACCGTATGTGATTAAATAAAATGTAAAATAAGTAACCATAGTTATGTAAATATTACGGTGATAGATTCAAATTAACTAATATATTTAGACCTACCGTTTATCAATAAAGCTTCTGCATTCGGTAAGAAATTTTTAACATATGGTTGGTAATATATCTTCGAAAAATGAATTATGTATCATTGAAAATGTATGGCCCGAAGCCATAAAAAGCGAGTTACATCAACTAATTAGTAGCTAGTGCTATCGCTTAGCAGCTCAATACAAAAGAAATCAAGTAACAGTTGAACATCCCACATTACGGTTTATTTTCAAGTGCATAAACCATAAGGTCATTGATCTATTACACCAGTAAAAGCCTGTGGTAGTAAGGAAATATGTGACTTTTGTTTTCAAATTTGCCGTAACAATATAATTACTTTTCCGACAATCTATTTTATATCGTAGTCTTACATGACGGAATCATAAAAGTAAGACAAGTAGTGGAAACGAAGAATCGCGAGGCATCTGTTTCATTCTGGTATGAGACTTCTTTCGTTAGCGAGCATTCACAGCCCACTATGCAGGAATCGAAACCATAACCTACAGACATGGTGATGAGCGCTTAACCTTTAGATCATGAAGATGATATTAGTCATGATTAAACAAAGGTCATTATTCATGATTAAGAGACTAAATCATAAACTGTTTATTTCTGAAATATTATTCGATTCACATGGACGCAAAATCGTAAAACGTTAATTGACAGCACTTACGAAAATCGTTTTAGCATTGGAGCAAATAAAAATCAATGAATGACTTTATTTTGTCAAAAGCATTTAAACCTTAATGTTCTTGAATTAGGACAAAACAAATTGGCATATTTGCATTTACTAACTAGAAAATTCTTTGATACGTACATTTTCTTAGACATTGCATAAAATTTCTTGTATAATAATAGACACTTCTGAAGACTAATGAAATTTCCAGATAAGTGACTTAAAAAAATCTGTTCCAAATGTAGATAGATTTTATTATGAACTAATATCAAGGTGAGAATCACTGGAAAGAATAAAGGACTGAGTGACTGCTATGTCCTAGATTAAAATCAGGCAGTAACCTGTTCGTATATCCTACAATAAGGTTGGTTTAAAGACTTCAAATCTAGATATACAATGAATTATTAAACAGTAACCTAATGGCTCTTACTCCCAATTTCAGTTGACTCACAACATAGCCCGATTATTATCCAAAGTAACAAATGTGTTACTGCTTCACTCTCTATATGGTTGAATTTACAAATCGTTAGAAGTGATATGATACGTTTAAAAAAATACTCCAACGACAGTAATAATAATGAACTAAAGATAACTTGGTAATGTTTAACTGTATTTTAATATACCTACCAGCTACACTAACAGCATCTGCTGATGTCCAGTGTTCGAGAAGACGGTTAATAAATGACAATATACAAAATCCTGAAATATTCGTTCCAGCTGGGATACCACCAGAGGAGGAGGAGGAAGAGGTAGATGTGATAGCACCTAAAGTACCGGGGTTGGTAGTACTATGACATTCTTTATTATTCAATTCACCGGATAATTTCAAATCTTCGGGATGAAATAATTTAAGACGTATAGGACCACATCCACTTAAAATCAATGGAAGACGACTAAAAGCAGACAGTAGTGTACGTGTATTAATTTGATTTGATGATGCACTACTATTTAATGTAGAATGTGTACTACTAATTGGATTTGATAGTGTTTGACGGTTATGCGCATTTGTAGATTTTGTAAGACTGGCTTTTCGATTTGATGATGAAGTGGAATTTTGCCGAATAAAATGACTTGTGGAACTGGAATTTTTATGGGATGTAATCAAGCCAACAGATAGTAACACTTGATAACATATAGTTGGAATAACGTCATCAACTAAAATATCAGCCAAGTGTGTTACACATGCAGCTAGGTATACTGTACTAGCTGATTCAGTAGTTTGACCAGAAGATGATGAGATATTTGATGACTTTGTTAAACTATAATCAAATGCATCATTATATCGATGATGTAACGTTCGTGTTGCTTTCAAATTACGCTCAAGTAAAGTTGAAAGACGGTGATGACATGCAACAGGAAGAGTTTCTTGAGGAGAATTTGCTATTATACCAGAACTAAGCAGAAAAGCTTTAGCTCGTAGCATAGCATGTGGACTTTCTAAATGACGGAAAATGGCATTTATAAATTTTTGTTCACATAATAATCTTCTGCATGCAGCCGGTGTCCCAGAGCCACTGGTACTTGTACGTGATGTTTTTGATGTTGCTGAATGGGTTCGTTTGACTTTAGGTACATTGGACGGTTTGATTAACAAAGGTGTTAATAAACCAGAAGCTGCAGTAGATAACAATCGTGACTGAGACATTATGCCGAAAAAGTAAAGAATATAACATTTTAATAAACAACTTTACAAGACAATTTAACTGAAATGATATCATGAATAATTTAAAAAATTTCAGGAGAAAAGGTATTAGAAATAGTAAGAACATTTGCATGCATTATCGTCCAACTAAGCAAGGCAACAAGCCTAAGATGCAACACATTATTTGTGTAAAGAAAACAACAATTGAGCGGAGAAACCTTTTCTTAATTGGTTTTTAATGAAGGTTTTGCACTAATGTATATATATATATATATATATATATATATATATATAAAATGATTAACAAAAGGTGAGGTAGGCAAAGTTATAAATCATGGATGAATGAATAGGATATTTTCAATATTAAACTAACTGATTGTATAATATCAAGTAAGGGAATAAACAAAATATCATGATACAAGATCTGTATAAGTAAGAGATCCAAATAAACCACAATATTTAAATAATAATAGTAATACTTGTCCGCAGGAGATAGGGATTTAATGCAAACTGATAATGATGATAGAACAATATTTTGATAGCAATTACATAAGAATAAAGGGACAACTATTAAGACATGTAAAGAAAACAACGAGTAATGACTTGTTAAAATTAAGGAAAATTGAAGAAAAAAAGGAAAAAGGATCTACTAATATATATATATATATATATGATTTATACTAAAGATAAAATCGATACCAATCAATTGGTGCTGTCAGATTATAATAAGACAAGTACCAATGTGTTCATGAAGATAACTGTAAATGATTAACAAAAGGTGAGGTAGGCAAAGTTATAAATCATGGATGAATGAATAAGGATATTTCAATATTAAACTAACTGATTGTATAATATCAAGTAAGGGAATAAACAAAATATCATGATACAAGATCTGTATAAGTAAAGAGAGCCAAATAAACCACAATATTTAAATAATAATAGTAATACTTGTCCGCAGGAGATAGGGATTTTAATGCAAACTGATAATGATGATAGAACAATATTTTGATAGCAATTACATAAGAATAAAGGGACAACTATTAAGACATGTAAAGAAAACAACGAGTAATGACTTGTTAAAATTAAGGAAAATTGAAGAAAAAAAAGGAAAAAGGATCTTGGACAAATTCCTATTTTAACTTCGCTTTGCTATGACCTATGTCAGTGGGATTTTTCACGTTACTTATTTGATTGGGTAGGCTGTAATTATTACTGATAAATCCGGATATCAGTCATGCTAAATTGTAAACTGAATAAGGTTGAAGATGTAAACTATTGAATAGTAACTTGGTGATTTAAAAGTTTTCAAGCCAGTCGTAATACCTAAAAGTCCTAAATTCGATCCGTGATTGGGTCGCGTAAAAATATAACTGAGAAGTTCATAACTAGAATGAAATGAAGGTAAATGCTTTTTATACTTTAATTAGTTTGTGACCCAGTCGTTATCATCAGTGTGGGGTAATAATAATATGAAACGTCAACTGTAGATTTACATTTCAATATATCATATACTTGACCTTCAATTCATCATAATCTTTTAAAAGTTTATACATTCTTTACTAAACAAATTATCTTCCACAGTGAAAACAGTAAAACATAGCAGTGAAACATTAATTTTACATCAGCGACAGCTATAACTCATCCTTTTGCGTAGAAACAATTATATCGTACAGGAAGTAATTTCGGAAGTAGGACCCTCCAAATGAAGTAGTTGCTGAAGATGTTGTTCAGAATGAAAATGAAAATTCAAAACCAAACCAACCAGATTAGCTAACAACATATAAAAATCCTACCATCTTGGCTAGCGACCCACAATGATTCACGTTATCGAATTCAAAATTCAATAATCACTACAATAACTAACCAACATAAAGAAATGAGCTAAATAAGCATTTGCCGGAATGCATGAATAATTTGGACATAGAATGACCAAAATCCCAGAACATAAGGTGTGAAAATTTCCACCGTAATGTATTCAAAGTTTTTTATGAAAATTACCTACTTACTTACTTACGCCCGTTACTCCTCGCTGAGGAGCATAGGCCGCTTACTAGGATTCTCCATTCAACTCTGTACTGAGAAATCCTTTCCAATTGTTTCCAGTTGCTGTTCTTCCTTTTATTGTCTGCTTCCAATTCTCGACGCAGCGTGTTCTTTGGCCTTCCTCTTTTCCGTTTCCCAACAAGATTCCATGTTAATGCTTGTCTCGTGATGCAGTCTGATGGTTTGCGTAATGTATGTCCTATCCATTTCCAACGTTTTTTCCTAATTTCCTCTTCGGCTGGAAGTTGGTTCGTCCTCTCCCATAGTAAGCTGTTGTTGATGATTTCCGGCCAACGGACATTCAGGTTCTTGCGTAGGTAGTTGTTTATAAATACTTGTAACCGTCTGATGATGTTTGCAGTAGTTCTCCAAGTTTCAGCTCCATACAGCAGGACTGTCTTCACGTTCGAATTGAAGAGTCTGACTTTGAGGTTACATGATATTTGTTTTGAGTCCCATATGTTTTTCAAATATAGGAATGCTGCTCTGGCTTTGCCAATCCTTGTCTTTACATCTGCATCGGACCCACCTTGTTCATCGATGATGCTCCCCAGATATGTGAAAGTATCCACTTCTTCCAGAGTTTCTCCATCAAGTTGAATTGGGTTGGTGCTCCCTGTGTTATATTTGAGAATCTTGCTCTTTCCCTTATGTATGTTTAAGCCTACTGATGCTGAAGTTGCTGCTACACTGGTTATCTTTGCTTGCATCTGTTGGTGTGTATGTGCTAAGAGAGCTTGATCATCCGCAAAGTCCAAACCATCGAGTCGCTTCCTACTTGTCCATTGAACTCCGTGCATCCCCTCAGATGTGGAGGTCTGCATGATCCAGTCAACCACTAGGAAGAAGAGAAAAGGCGAGAGTAGGCAGCCTTGTCTGACTCCGGTCCTCACTGGTAACGCATCTGTCAGCTGACCTGAATGCACGATTTTGCACTGTATTCCGTCGTAAGAACTCTGGTTGATGGTGACGAGTTTCTCTGGTACGCCGTAGTGTCGAACAAGTTTCCATAGTGTTCTTCTATCTACACTGTAAAACGCCTTCTCATAATCAATGAAGTTGACGTACAGTGGCGAGTTCCATTCAATTGATTGTTCAACGATGATCCGTAGTGTTGCGATTTGGTCTGTGCACGACCGATCCTTACGGAAACCAGCTTGTTGATCTCGAAGTTGAGCCTCCACTGAATCTTTCATTCTGTTCAACAACACTCTGTTAAAGACTTTCCCTGGTATCGACAGTAGCGTGATCCCTCTGTAGTTGTCACATTTGCTGAAATCTCCTTTCTTTGGTATCTTGATAAGATGTCCTTCTTTCCAGTCTGCCGGCACTTGTTCTTCCCCCCTGATCCTTTTTAATAAAACGTGGGGTATCCTTGCTGTTAGATCGATATCTAACTTTAGTGCTTCAGCTGGTATATTGTCAGGTCCTGCTGCTTTCCCACTTTTGACTTGTCTGATGGCCATCTTGATTTCTTCCATCGTTGGTGGAGTGACATCTATCAGGAGATCTGTAGGTGCTGCTTCGATGTCCAGTGGGTTCAGTGGAGCTGGCCTATTTAGAAGTTCCTCAAAGTGTTCTACCCACCTATTCTTTTGTTCTTGAATCTCAGTGAGTGTCTTGCATTCTTTGTTCTTGACCGGTCGTTCTGGTTTACCATGTTTATCTGCCAGTTTCTTCGTTGTGTCATACAGCTGTTTCATATTTCCTTCTCTTGCAGCCTTCTCCGCTGTCGTTGCAAGGCCTTCGATGTATTTCCGTTTGTCGGCTCTAATGATCTTCTTCACCTGCTTATTTGCTTCTGAGTATTCAGATTGAGCCTTGATTTTCTCTGCTCTTGTTCGCCTGTCGTTGACTTCTATCTTCTTGTTCCTCCTTTGTTGAATTTTGCTCAGGGTCTCAGTGGAGATCCATTCCTTATAATGGTGCTTCTTGCGGCCCAGAACCTCCTGACACGTTGACGTTAGTGCTTCTTTGACTTCTTTCCAGTTATCCTCCATAGTAGTTTCTTCTTCTTTCGGCAGATCTTGTAAGGCTTGGAACCTGTTGTTGAGAGCTATTTTGAATCCGTTGAGTTTGTCAGTGTCTCGGAGAAAGCCTGTATTGAACCGTTGTACTGCTGACACTCCAGTTGTCCACTGCTTCTTTAGCTTCAGTTTCATTTTAGAAACCACCAGGTGGTGGTCTGAAGCTATGTCAGCTCCTCTCCTGGTTCTTACATCTTCCATCGATCTTATTTTTTTATTGATACATATATGATCGATTCGATTCTCTGTAGTATGATCCGATGAGACCCATGTAGCCTTGTGTATGCGTTTGTGGGCGAATATTGTACCACCTATAACCAATTTGTTGAGGTCACATAGGTTTGTAAGTCTTTTCATCATTCTCATTTCTTTCACCCAGTCTCTGTCGTCCCATGATTTCTTCATATCCAGTGTTGTCCATTCCGACTTTGGCGTCTAGGTCCCCCATCAGGATTGTCAGATCCTTTCCTCGGCACTTTGCTATAATTGATTGCAGTCTATCGTAAAACTGATCTTTGTCTTCGTCGTTGCCGTCGTTGGTTGGTGCATAACATTTGATAATATTCATTGTAATCCCTTTCTTCATTGTTTTGAAAGATGCTTTGATGATCCTGGGTCCATGTGGTCCCCATCCCACAAGTACGTTACGTGCTTTTTTGGACAGCATCAGATCAACTCCTTGGGTGTGAGGAGCATTTTCCTTTTTGTGGCCGGAATATAGTAGCATCTCTCCCGAAGCCAATGTTTTCTGTCCAGCTTGAGTTCAATGGGTTTCGCTGATTCCGAGTATTGTCAAGTTGTATCTCTTCATTTGTGCAGCTATTTGATTTGTCTTCCTACTCTCCCATATTGTTCGAACATTCCATGTACCTACAAAATTTTTGCTCTAGTTGTTAGAAGAGGGGACATCGGCCTCATGACTTCCGAAGAATTTCGGCTTACATCATGAGGCGTCATAAACAATCCTTCGACTCCCAGGGCAGAGTTTAAATGGTTTATCTTGTTTAATCTGGTTTGCGTTTTTTTAGCAAGTTTGGGTTTTACGGATGGGGGTGCTAACCCCATGCCCAACCCTCCTCCTTTACCCGGGCTTGGGACCGGCAGTAACCCTAAGAGGGCTACAGGCGGGACAATAAAATTATTTTCATATGACTATAATGCTTTTGATGGTTGTTTCAACAAAAGGAAATTAATTTGATCACATTTATTTCGTCACTTCAACAACTTAAATGAAATATATATTCTGTTAGCTTAAACCAAATAGTCATATTTATGCATAACGTAGAGTATATTAGTTAGCTAATGTAAACTACCAATTTATAGAGAGGTTTGTTAAATCATATGAGTATTCATTGATCATTTTTAATCCCTGATATAACCGGTAATACGTGAACTAAATAAGTCACAGTTCTGTTGTTCGGAGAGTAAACCTATGAAATTTGAAACAGATAAATATTTATATTTCAAATGAATTTAAATTATATTTAGTGTGTCAGATAATTTGCATACAAGTATGCTATTTTGTTATATAAAATAACTCATATTTTCGAACTGGTTGCCATGCCCTTGATATTCGTTCATTTAAGTCAATAGCTTGACTTTTGTAAGTTACTGTCATTTGAATACACTATTTGTATCAACTCAAGATAATTACATAATCTACGTAATTACAATTACAATTTTAATAACGTGATTGGAAAATTTCCTGAAAGTTTCAATAAATTGTTTGAGAACTTGCTATATGTATGAAAAATTGTGAACATTACCATTAATGAATATGTTACTTATTACTTCAGCTGTAGGATAAATTTACAGAAGTTTCTCTAACACATCTACACATTAGAAAACTAAACAGATCATAAGTACATAGACAATATTTTAAAACCTCCTGAGAATCTAGTAGGCAGTGTGAATTTAGTATTATTTAATAACTTTCTTAGGATATCAAGGTAAGACCCTGTACCTCTCAACTGCTTATGATGTGGATTATGTACTCAATAAATGCTCACAACAGTGTAGTCGATAATGAAATCATGAAGATTATGACTCATATATCCCCAAGCCTACACGGAACTTAACATTTCATCCAATCTAATCAGTTAGGAAATAAAAGCCTGGCATATATAAAAGCGATAATTCAGAATGCTAAATCACATTAATACAACTAGATTAAATGAACAAGATGAATACCACATTAGTAATATTAGTGGAAATAGAGAAAACTAACAATAGAAAATATGGGTAGAAGAGAAAGAATAAATCTGCGAAAAAATAAAAAGTACAAAATAATTCTGAAATTCAGGATCCAAGGATAGGTAAAGAATAAGTACGTTTGTGTAGTTGATACTGATCCTAAGCTATGTCATACAAAGTCTCTAAACACTAATAGCAATCACTGTGCTGACCCAAACCAGGTAGTTTGTACTTATGAACATGGTCAAGACTAACAGCCATAGATATCATGGACTGATGGAACACATTGGTGTGACCAAGCCTAAATTCCTTTCAATTTACTCTTACATCAGTCAACATGACGAAGTAGGCGGAGAATGGATACAAAATAATGCATACCAAAGAAACCTTAGACAATGAAAATTCATTGCATTATGAATCGATTTGATAACTTTACCTATCACCTTACACTTGACCTTAGCATTGCTGACAATGCGATCCCAACGTAGGCGTACAATCCATCAGATATCATTGATTAAATACTAATAACCCAACGAACACTCTCTACGAAACTCCATATGAATATAAATTTGCGACTGATAGCATTTGATCACAGAAATTTGTATTACCTTTCAGAGAGTTGCAACGTAGAACTTGGTACATGCGTACGTCAGTTCAAGTTGCCATGCCTCAATTAGCAGATAGAGATTAAATTGTCGAATCAAATACCAGAGTGGGAAAGGTAGTAACAGAGTTAGTATTCATGGAAGGGAATAGAGACCGAGAACATTTAAGAAAATATGATCCAGTAAAGAGAAAATTATGACAAGTTCAGAAACTTAGGATTTGGAGGAAGACAAGGAATGGATGCACCTGCGCCATTGCCAACGATTTTTAGCCATATCACCCAAAGTCTCTAACCATTTATTACGAGCGTCACGCGGACCCCAACCAGGTAGTCGTCAACTATTAACATGGCTCAGCCCAACTGTCAATGACTTCATGGACTGGTGCCATGTTTTGGTTTGGCCGCCCCTAGCTTTCTTCCAGCCTACTCCCACACCAGACAGCAGTACTCGTCGAGGTAGGCGGTGGTCAGGCATACGTAACACATGTCCTAACCACCTTAGCTGATGAAGATTTACTACTTCATCAATAGACTTACCGTATCTACCTAGTACTCTATTCCTAACCCACGTATTGCTTACTCGGTGGTCCCAGAAAACACGAGCAATGCTTCGGAGACATCTATGATCGAATACCAGGAGCCTACGAATATCCTCTATCCTTAATGGCCATGATTCGCATCCATAAAGTAAGACGGATCGAACTACTGCGCAGTAAACGCGTCCTTTGGTCAGTAGTCGGATGTCTCGCCTACGCCGCAGATGACGCAAATTCCCAAAAGCTAATCGGGCCTTATGTATACGCGCAGAGACTTCAGCAGACTCTAGACCGTCAGGACTGATGAGGCTGCCAAGATAAGTGAAGCAGTCAGCACATTCAACTGCCTTACTCCCTATCACTAACTTCGGTGTCGGATCAATCCAATCCTGATGTAACATTTTGCATTTGGGTGGAGAGAATCGCATCCCAAACATCCTTACATTCTTGTTTAAGGTAGTCAAAAGATTCTGCATTTTATCAGCATCTTCGCCTAAGAGAACTATATCATCTGCATATTCTAAGTCAGCTAGTTTATCTCCTGGAAGGAGGTCAACCCCGCCGAAGTCAGACGATGAAAATGTCAACTCTAAAAGTATATCAATGATAAAATTAAATAAAAATGGGGAAAGCGGACAACCTTGACGAACACCACTTGAGGTAATCAGTTCTGATGACAATCTGCCATAAGCTCTCACTCGACATGTGGTGTTCGAGTAGAGAGCTTGTAGTATTACCTTTCAACAAATTTCATTCAAATTCTTAAATATCAAGTTGAGAATTATAATATTACACACACATAATTATAGTGTGACGAATAAGAAAAATAAATGTTCACTTCATGAGATAATAAGAAGCAACACTTTAAAAGTACTCATTCTTTACTTACACAAAAAGTAAACATATGAACATTAACTTACAACTAGATCTGTTTGTTGACAGGCTAATCCAGACGCCGGTGGTTCAAGTAAGCTAATAAATGCTGATGAACCAACTCTGTCTATTAATCCTGTTGTAAATAAACTAGGGTTCAAACGTATAATTCCTGCTAGAGTACTTGCGCAGGATAGGATAATTTCTTGTTGTATGGGACTAACACCTCCCCGATTTGTACTGGAATCCATAATACCTTGTGACCATAACCGACTGACAATATCTCCAGTTGTAATAGAATGTAGACAAGATGTTATAGACTCACTGAGTGAACCACTTACAGAAATATCGTACAGTTGACAACCATGTATCGCAGTTACAAATGCGTCTAATGATTTTGCAGCACTCAAACGAACGTGTGATTCTGTAATTTTCGTAGTGATTGCACCAGTACAATCCTCGTTGGCGAGTGAATTACGATCACTGAGAGTAGGTTCCACAGTTCGTATGGCAGCACCATCAAATACATCCAAAATCGAAGCAGGTTCATTATTCATAGAGTTAGATCCTACAGTACTACTAGCACCTGGGCTGGTAGGTGTTATAAGACGTAACAAATGATGGACAGCAGTTTGCCATTGAATAGCTTGAGTATCTATGGACATTGTGTTTGTTTTTTGATAAGCGTATAATAATAAGCAAGTACAACAGGTTAAAACCTCACCCAAAGCAATAACAGCAGCTTGTCGTAAACGCAAACCACAACGTAAGGACGATTCACGAATGATATCAATCAAAACAGTTAGACAATTAGAGAATAAAGATCCGGTGCTGAGTGAAATTAAATTCAATGGATCTATATCTGATTCATGCTGATTTAACTGGATTAGAAATAAAGCAACATAATATGATACCAAACTACACAAACGACATAATCCTGTCCGTACATCGTTTGGTAAAACTGTACCAGATCGTAATTGTTTTGTTAATTCTATCAGTAAATCTGGTGCCAATCGAATTCCAGTCAAACAAGAACGAGTATCCGTATTAACAACAGAGAGACGACGTTTACTACCACTATGAATAGAATTTGATTTTGCGATTAACCATATTAAATAAGCTAACAAATTTGCACGATAGCTTTTAAACACTGTACGATTGGGAGACGCTCGAACATTCATCAATCGACATGATACAGTGTCACTATTTTCGGAACTTCGTGTACGAAATAAATCCACAACCTGTTTGGTAAGGGAAAGTAAAAACAGAAACTTACGGTGAGAAATCATAATAAGTATAAATGGAGTTAACTGTAACATCTTTGATGTCTACTAAGTGTGATGTATTCAGCAACTTCAGCGTAACAGATGAAGTCAATCTACATACACTGAACGCTATAGTAGTTAATGTCAATCGAAGCCATCTTCGATGAATTTACGACGGTAGTATGGTGGTAAAATATTGGGTTTTAAGAGCTCTGATAAGAACAGTTCTGTTTTACCCTTGCGAAAACTTGATTTCCAGGTAGAAAATGTATGATGATACTCTGCGTTTGTCTATCATTCCTACCCTAGGATTACTCACATCCAGAGACAACATCATGTTAGTAATGATGAGGTTTAGCAACTAGTGTTTGGGAACAGTGTTAATCTTACTGATGTCACCATCTTAACGTCTGGAATGTCATTCTAGTGACTTCCACACAGTTAATTATTTGCCGATGCTATAGGTTAGCGAAAAGTAGAGAAGTGGTCAGTTTATGATATCCATCCCAGGTATAAAACAGCTGCATAGGACTGACATTGTTGGATTTTTTATGAAAACCTGGTTGAGGTTCTACAGATTTTAAGCGACACGGCTTAAGACAGGAGTGGATGATGTTGTTGCTGTAGCTTTCTATAATATCGTTCATAAAAGTAAGAGAAACTATGACTGTGTTTTTTCACTAAGCTGTACCTCTTACTATGCACTATTTCTATTCATCTATTGATTGCATTACTCCTCACTCCTTTCCAAAATTGTCACTTTATCTGCGTAGTCTATAATTTTGCGGTTCACAATCGGACAACTGTTTATGTGAACTAAACAAAAGTGACAGAAAATATACTAAATGCCATTAATAATCGAAATCTGATGATAACCAAGTACTCGTCATATATTGCTTTTAGTAATTTAGCCGTGTTTCATATTCACATTCACACAGAGTTTTAACTCTTAATTAAGCAAAAATGTTTGAACCAAGAATATTTTTTTTGATGAATTCTTATCAGGTTCAACAATTAGGAGTTCAAAATTATTGATCACAGACATAGCCAATTGTGAGGAAATAGATCATTTAGGTATCAAGGATTATTAGATATATATTTTAGGGTTATTTGTAAAGTGTGAATGCTAATGTTGAAATAATAATCATGTAACTTGTCAAACTTGTGAGATTAATCCCTTATTAAACAATTAAGGCCAAATAAAACTTTTGTATGCATATCAAGTGTTTAGTTAAGAACCACCCAAATGGAACTAATATAAACATTCAAATAAACCAGATATAAAATGCATTCAGTATCTTTAATCCTTTTAATCAGAATCAGTATCTAAAGGACACAATATTTTATTTTTGTTTTCTTCATTTGCTTATCACGTGCTTAAACACTGAGCCAGCCAAATGAGTAGATACTGTATTGTATCTAACCAAACAGTATTACAACTTACATTAATTCTTCTTTTCTAAGACTATGTAACAGAAAATACACATTATAAATACCTACTAAATAAAAGCCAATAACCATTAAAATGTATAAGTATAATGCTGATTACAACTTCAGTAGTAGTAGTAGTAATAGTAGAAAAAGTGAATAAATCAAATCTTGAACCTTGAATATCCATGCAAAACAGGGTACTTTGTAAGTGATTAATGTTTTAAGTGAAACAATCAATGATTCATAGTTCGCTCTTTCTGTTTTGTTGCTACTCTGAATTATTTACAAACAACCACATACAGAGAAATAAGATTAGAGAAAATCTCGATTTGGCAACATGCCATAAACAATAATTGTGAATAATGCTAGAAATATCATTAAATGGTTAGATAATTCTATTTTATGAAAAATATTTCAAGTCTTGAGCTGATGTGTTGATCATTTAGTGATTGAACGGTGATAGAATCTAAATTGATTATATCAACAAAACCAGGGATTTTAAATGCAGTATGAACGAGATTTTCATATGATGCAACAGAATTTCATAACAGTAAAAATGACTGAATATAAGAGATACTATTCAAGTATTCTCACGTGTACGGTTTTTCTTAATGTGACAAGTACTCCATTATTGTGCTAAGTGGTAATGAGAAAAAAATCACGAGACTTATGTTCCATTACATTAAATTATACTTTTTAATAGCATTTCACAAACATATGTCGCCTATAGAATAACTAGAATTAAGCAACACGGAACAGCTGTTTTATCTTGTCTGTGTCTACATAAGAGCGTGAACAAGCAGTCATAAGCGGTATGGAAGCCAGAACCTTGATATAAAAAGTTCACCATGGAAAGTTGCCTACTTTTATTGGTTACACTTCCATGCAATTTTAGACGAATCTGCTGGACTCATCAAACAAGATCAAACTGAATAATTATATGAGCCAACGTACTTTTTGCCTTCTAAGTACGTCCATCCAGGCTCAATCATCTCTTAAATAATAATTTAACATAACGTAACAATACAGCATTAAATCA
Source organism: Schistosoma mekongi (assembly GCA_034768735.1). Classification (NCBI taxonomy): domain Eukaryota; kingdom Metazoa; phylum Platyhelminthes; class Trematoda; order Strigeidida; family Schistosomatidae; genus Schistosoma; species Schistosoma mekongi. Next base: position 22,962,610 of record CM068308.1, on the reverse strand, counting down.
TGCTCATTACGTCATTTAACGTTCAGAGAGCTAGAACACGGTAGATTATGTGAAATAGAGATCAGTGATACTTAATCATTTATTAAATATATTATTATCACATACAAATTAACGTCATATGAATTTATTTGGTGACTATAAAATCCGTCTGGTAAAGCATAAAATTGCAATAATAGTGTTTGAATCTAAAGTCTCGAAAATTTCTGTAATATTGATATAGTATGGAAAAAATACTGCACAAATAATTAAGTCAAACAAAACGCACATAAGTTAATTAGCGTTTGATTATTGAAGATAGTTGGTGCAGTGTCTATCTAACGTTTATGACGAACAGCGTGCGCCTGCAACCTTCAGAAGGCAGCCTAGCATAAGAAGACTAGAACTTAAGTTATTGAGTCAAAGTCATCAACACTATTTTAGCAGTAACTTCCTGTATGGCTGAGATTTTTATTGAGATGATTGCTACCAACTATTTATTACGAAACAAAATAAACTAAAATACCAATCTGCACAACTAATTAACCGTATTATATCTTGATAGAATTCAGTATTCAAGAATAAACAACATGACGTTCATTATTCATAAACGATCGTTGAATTTGCTAAGTAATTAGTGAAGACATTGAGTTGAAAGTGAATGGATATTAAACAGCAGTTGCAACTTAAATATAATAGTTTATATGCATACTATGACCGAAGATTTCGGAAATAAAGATTGACTGATTTCTGAGATGATATGCAAGCCTCAATTATCTAAGTAATAAATAAGCATTATACCATAAAAAGAAATAAACAAAACCAATAGAATTGTTTCTTTAGTAGTCATCTACTAAGAAAGACATTTACAACGCGTGTTTTTAAGTTACTTATCAGAAATCAAAATAAGTAATTGCAAAACACAAAAATCCAGTGATGATGGCTGAAGTATTGCATTAAAAGATAAGTTTAAAGAATGAAAAAATATGCATTCCTTGTTTCGTGTATACTAAATACAGAACAACATACCTTTCATAATCAAATGTAATTCATATACTAAGTGCCAATTCATGTATCGCTACTGTTCAAGAGCTGGAGAATTAGAACCTACTCTTAAGTGGTTGAACATTAAAACAACTAATCTACAACTCCAAAGAATTTACTTATTACTTTTAGATTTAAAGGATAAATAGATACCCGTGTTTTTAAAGTAGGCATTTACATAGCATAGCCACTGACATCATCTTGTACATAGATTGGTCTCGAATTTAGTTGAACCAATTTTAATCAGTAATTATGTGTGAAACAAAGCCCATTCATTTTTTTTCGTCAAAAAATTCATCTGCCCACCGTGTAGTTCATGAAACGATTGGTGTTATTACAAACAGATATAACAGATCTACATCAAAAATGGTACAAACGATTTTTAAACAGTAAAGATCGTGCTGTGACATTTTAAATTGAACAATCTATATAATACCATATAATCACGATAATATACTTACTAGTGAATTTCTAGCAAATAATATTGGAGTTCTAGTAAGTGTGACCACTGGAGTTCATCCACGTTGGATGTTAGGCAGCAATCCACCAATAATACGGGATGAGGGTCAGTCAATCCACCGAAATAATTGAAGTTAGAAATGTAGGCTAATAGATATAGTCCAGCATTCCAAAGGCTAAATCTGCACCTCGAAGCCTGGAGGTCCTGGGTTCGACTCCTGATGGACTAGTACAGACACACTGTTCAGGAGTTCAGTACTAGGATAAGACAATTGTCCAGTGGTTCCCAGTTACCAGTGGTTACCTAACTAAGGTCAATTTTTGATGTAGAACTTCGAATTCAATAATATTTACAATGACCAATAATAAATATTCTCAATTATGATCTAATTATATATGATTAAAATATACACATAAAGCTTACTTCACAAATATGTTGTTCAAGTTCTTCTGATGACACACTATTTAATGCAATAGGATTATATATTCGTGTTAATCCATCAATTTTTGTCGGTGGCATAACACGAGCCCAACGTAAATAATCACTTAATGGTTTAGGTTTCCATATGCCTTGTGAATTTGAATTTAAAACATATCCATTGGCAATTTTCTTTTGATCTGATTCAATAATAGATGTATTATTGTTACTGTTTGTAAATAAACTCCATAATTCCGAAATCGATTTTGTATCTCGTGGAAAACTGATCGAATCATCACCCCATGGGTAGATAAGAGCAAGATTTGCTCTTATATGAAGTGATTTACAAGTTGACATTTCTACTGCATCTAAAGTGAGTCTGTAATTCTTTTCGTCATTATTTACAAATGATGTCGTTCTAGTTAGATTGAAAATGTTTCTAGAAATTTCTTCTTGTGCTAGTAATCATAGAAATGATGTAAGGGAAAGAAATATTTAGTACTTTAACTGTTGAAAAACTTGAACAAGAGATGCCTGAATGATCTTAAACAGCACATAGAAATAGAGTAAAAACTTTCCTATTTTTTGATAATAAGACACAATAAACACTGACTACTTTCACGTTTCTATGCAAGACTGTACGCAAGATCACAGAAAAATTGTCTGTTAATTGTATAAAGCAGCGAGATTAATTCACTTTTCAGTAGAACTTTTGATAATTCATACGAACAGTGATGGTGTTTAGCAATCTAAAGAAACTAAAGAATAAAACTGTAGTTTCAGAACAAATACACATGCATTTTGACAAGCAGATTTACTGCTTAATGTTTATTTCTGGAGATGACGTATGATTTATATGCCTATCAAGGAGCGAATACATCAGCTGCAAACACAACTCATGAAAGTAGAAAATACTTGCAAGCACTCGAGTATGTGCCTTTAAAGCATTTCTCTCACATGATTGAGTCAAGTGAATAGTGTTAAGACTAGGTGAATGGATTCACCCAAAAATATTAAGCTATACAGCCTCATAGGCTAGGATAGTTGACGAATGCTGAATGAGATTTCTAAATACCAACTGCCTCAATCCTGAGTACTGATGAATCCAGGCAAAATCTAACATAGCGTCATTAAAATCATCATCAATGTTCAATAAAAAAAAAAATTATCCAGAAATTTTAGTCATTTTTCTATTCACTAAGTAGGGTAAGCACTGCATATTAGAATGCAATTTTCATAAAAGATAATACTTCAAGCTCCATATTTCATTAAAGTTGTTTTTTTTTCAACTCGTTATGTCTGGTCGCGCTACACCAACATGCTACCCGAAGTCAGTCACGTACAGCTTTGGACGCTTGAAACAAAATCTTTGCTTAAAATGATAGACTCATAGGTAGTACCCATCCATTAAATGAAACAAAAAATGATCGAAAAAGTTCGATAAATGTAATACACTCAGTAAACTTGAAAATGTTGTAGATGACAGCCGAGATCTATTACTGAATGATAAAGTAGTTAGATCAAGGTAATTAACATATACCTTGAAGAACAAACACCTTCCTATTATAAAAACTATAAGTTATTAGATACAATCCACAAAAGAAATTAAAAGCCTATATATAAAACGTGATTAGATAATCTACTAACTAAATTAAGAATAACCTTTTTCCTATGTTGAGTGGAATGAATAAAACAACACGAAAGGAGCAGTAGATACTTTAACAAAGAAGTTGTTTTTATATGTTGAAAAATCGAATTCGATTAAGCTTAGTTTTGTTAGCTAGACGATATTATGTATTTGGCATTGCAAAGAATAAACATTTATGTGCTCATCAGTTGATATCGACTTTCTCACAAGTAATGTTTTTTCTATAATATTTGCTACGTAACAAAAATTGATTGATTGATTGATTTAACTAATTATAAATACTATTTAATGGATGAATGTGTGTCCTGTAAAATGCACTATTTAATGGCAAAGTCATGATTATCTTCCAAGAAAACATTATCAGGACAGGAATTTTAGATGTTCTCTCAATAACTGGAAAACAAATAATCAACTGTCTAATGGGATAAAGAATTCTTGAACACTAGTTAAATTTAAAGATAAAATAATGATATGCCGGGCACCTAATGAAGATTGATTAACTTCGAGAACTGTGTTCTAGAACATTACTCCAATTATTATAACTGTGGACAATGTAATCATTTCATTTCTATGACTGTTACGCTCCCTATATCCGGTCCCCTCGTTTAGTATATTTATTCTTAGTATATTGTTTTATTTCTATGAATTACGTTTACTTAATTGTGTACAAGTTGTACACATTCACTGCCACTCTTCCTTTTGTTCTGTACAAATGTTGGATTCTTGATTGATTCACTGTGTGGTCTGATTTTATGTATATATAAAGGAATGACTAAAATACAATACGCTCTCTCCGTTTTCCGGTTCCCAATTCTGGTTCTTCTATTGTCGACCTGGGGGTGAGTGGGCTTAGGTCAGTCGCGCATTATCAACTAGGTACACCTCATTGGCGTTCGCGTCTACCAACCAAAACCCTCTCCTTTTTTCACGTTATAACAAATACTTATACACTGCAACTGCTCACCTTGAGATAAATTTGATGTCGTTGAATGATATTCACTTTGAACCATTCTATCATTAGAAATAAAAGAATTTTTCTTCATTTTAGATTTATCTGAATTTTGTGAATTACTCACGATGGATTGTTCATTTGAAGTCGTAATGTGATCCTCTAACTTTGAATACGGTAAATTCATTTTACTGTTATTATGGTTATTGGTATTGGTAACAGTAGTGGGAGTAGTAGCATTAGGTATTGCAGCAGGTTGCTGATCTGACAGTTTTTGATGGTTGTCATCGGTATCATTAAATGTAGGTTTAGTCACAACACCAATCGTATGTTCGCTATCGCTTCCTGGAGGTATTGAAGAGATCGAAACATCGGAATTAGAAATAGCCGAATCAAACGATTGTGGCTTACAATCATTTGCTTCTATTGTATATAATGATTTCTCATTGTAATGAGATAATTTCAGTGTCTCCTCATTACTTTTTGATTGAAAAGATGTAACAGTTGATATAGTTGTTTTACCATTCAAATAAGATTTCGATTCGTTTTGCTTACTATCTATGGAAGCCTAAAAGAAAGAAAGATGACCAGTAACTCTTACGTTTCTACACATAGGAAGTAAATGTAGTGAAAAATAACTTAATAAGCATATTATAATGTTCGGAAACGAGACTACAAGACACTTTAAATACAATACACAAATATTCCCGACCTTTTATAGAGAAAGAAATATCGAGATCATATTAAATTAGCTAAAATAAATTGTCAGTATAATATTTCTACGAGAACCTTTAGTTTATTTCTGTTTTACATTATGAGGAATCAATCTATTTTTACAGGATAGTTAAACTCATACGGAAGCTGATGCAGCTAGAGATCTTAGCATTAAACGTAATAAAAGCCATTACATCACCTGAAGACTTATGAGAAAAACATATATATTAATTGCTAACAAAGATATAGAGTATTACAGTATGTTAGGGAAAAACTTTGCACATGACATCGAAGTTATATCAGTACACTACACAAAATTTGAAGTTGATTTTACACAGCTCCTTCCCATTGTAAATTTTAGAAAGGCAAAGGGAACGATATTACCAGAATAATACGAACCTATTCTATTTCGTCGTTTCCTATCAGCTGCATACAACCTAGAATTAATTATAATCATTAAAAACAAAACGGATTTGCACACTCTTCATTGGCATTTCAACCTTTTTTAAAGCAATCGTCACAAAAAAGTCTAAACCAAAATTTGCGTCCAAAAAGACACAGCAGTCAATCTTACTTTGCCTTAATAACTTTATCTTTAGGATTTGGTTACGCAACATCATCCGTTGTTAGTTTTTAATTCTTCTTTACCCAGTTAATCAGTGCTTTAACTTGTATTTATTATGACATAACTTGTATCATTTAACTTATGAATTCTCTATTCATGCTCTCTTCCGTTTTGTTATATTTACTGGAATTGGCCTATAAATAAACAGCCATTACTGATGTTTAATTCTCGTGCAGTTGTCTTCTTACTAATCCAGATCTTCATGTTAACTTCAAATCTATTCAAGACTTTTCCGGTGTAAAGTTTATGAATCCGTTTTGCTATTAACGATTATAATAGTTTACGTACGATAAACATAGAACATTTCACATGTGTGTATCGGTTCAAGTTGCTATACCTCAAAGACACAGCAAGATTAACGCCATATTAGTAGAAGTAGGAGATAATAATAATAAAAACAAAAAAAAACAGTGAGCATATAGGATATGGTTCAGGGAGAAAGAGGTGGAGCATAAGAAGAAAGCTATGAAATAATTTTAAGCTCAAGATTTAAGGGAAGACAATGAATGGATACACCTGTGCCAACCAACTACTGGTTACGGTATTCGCGAAGATCCCCCACCCCAACCAGGTAGTCTGCATCTACCGACGAGACTCAAACCAGCGGTCAGTAACTCCATGGACTGATGGCATGTTTTGGTTTGGCCGCCCCAAACTCTCTACTATTCCGCTTTTATATCAGTTATCATCTCGTGTCAAGGTAGACGGTGGTTAGACATATGTTACACATATCCCAACCACCTCAGTCGATGAAGATTAACAACTTGATCGAGTGACTAACCACCTTTCCCTAATACCCTGAGCCCAACCTCGGCGATCTCAACAAACGCAAAAACGGTGTTTCGAAGACGTCGATAGTCAAATACCAATAACCTACGAGTGTCGTTTATCCTTAGTAGCCATGTTTAACATCCATACAGTAAGATAGAGCGTCTTTGACAAACTTTGACAAACTATTTCATCAGCATATTCTAAATCAATAAGTAAATTGTCTGGTAGGAGATCAATTTCCGAAAAGTCAGACTATGAGTGTTATATCCGACAGTAAAGAAACTATGAAATAAAACGAAAATGAAAATAGTAGGTAGCCTTGGCGGACACCACTTGATGTTACAAGTTTGAATAATAGTTCATCACACGCTCTAATACGACTAATAGTGTTTCAGTAAAAAACTTTCACAGGATTTATGTACTTCTTTTGTACGTTTTTCAATGATAGACACTATCACAGAACCTTTTAGTCTATAGAGTCAAATGCCTCTATCAAGAATATCAAATATGTCTACGCTCTAAAACCTGACGGACTGTGAATGTTTGGTCAATACAACCGCAACCAGGTCTGCAACCAGCCTGTTTCCTCACAATTGCAGATCAGGAGTTGTAGTTAATCGTCTTAAATTATTTGAAGCCAGTCTTTTAGACACTATATTAGTCTAGTTAATTCCTCTATGATTATCGAATGAAGATTTTGACTCTTTCGTACATACTGGGACGATTAACGATCAACACCAGTCAGATGGAATCATGTCCGGTTCCCAAGCTTCAGCCAAAATACTAGTTAGCCTAATCATAAAGTGAGACCATCAACCTTAAAGACCTCTGAAGTTAACTCATCCAGTTAATAAATTCAAGGTTGTCTGTTACTGATGATGAACATCGAAACAAAATGAATTCATATTATTCTTCTACGATTGTTGTTCTCGTCTTACTAAAAATTAAGATTGAGACAAACTCAAACAGTATTATTTCTAGCTTCTTTCTGAAAAGAATAAAGTAACACTGAATGCATGGAAAGTTAACTCGTAGTTAACAGAATGATGTCTTAGTTCCAAAGTAGTATGATGGAGTTATTTCTAACAATATAAACTATAGCATCTTACGGAACACAACAATTTAATCGAACGCTCGAACTGATAATATAAAACCACAATTAGTGGAAATATATTATCACGTGGACAGTGTGAGTATAGCATCACAATAGCTAAAGTCCATTATGACAGCATATTGATAGGTTAAGTCAATTATGAGCGTTTAGTAAATAATTTTATTTCAAAAAATATTTTATAATATATTAGTATATTAATGTAATATGACTAGCCATCTTTGATAGTATGTACCTACAATGTATTTAAACTATTCCAGTTAGGGACAACAGTATTTATGACAATGCCAATATCTGACTTATAGGTTAACCGTCAGCAGAATACTACCACCAGCTGTCTTAAAAATAGGCGTTTCTTAGAACTTTATGTATTTATACTTGCAGCCTGTATATACCATACTTTTAGCAACTTTCGATAGGTTTGTAGGCTAACTTGCATTCCAGAAATGAAGAAAACCTGACTCGTCTCGTAACTTATTCACAAAGTATAGGAGTGGGTACTCAAAAGTGAGTCGTATATTTTTGTTAGAGCTAAAAATATCATTCTGATGGTTAAATTAAGTGGCTAAAAGTCAAGTTATTTGATCAATACAGGGATGACATTATATTACAACCAAAACATTTGATTCGTAACAAAAGAAAATGTTGAAAGTATTTCCATTGCTACTGATGAGGAAACGTTGACAAATACACTAAATACATCTTTGTGTGCTTATGAGATTTTGTATTCATACAATATACTATGCAAAATATAACGAATTCACTTCTTGTCAGTTCCTTAACGGAATATGTGTGTTCTATACATTCCATTACCAGTAATAATTTGAATCTAAAATGAATTTAACTTTGGCCTGAAATCTAAATGTCCTTTATTGCATAGTATTAGAATGATTTTGATGTAAAAAGATATAAAAGTCGTAAAAACTCATTTACTAAGAGTTCTACCTATTTCCATTATAATAAATCAAGCACTTTTATCCCCACCTAGATTAACCGGATCTGAAATAGAAATACGCTGATGCCAGAATGGATGTTTAATCAAATCACTTTCATTTATTCTTTTTGAAGATGATTTAATTAAAAGTAAGGTTAAAAGGGATTTGAATAGTGAAGATGGTGGAATATTGACATTGGGATCTGAATAACTAGGTTCATGGTTTAAAATACTTCTGTCCAGCTGGAATAATGTCAAGAACAATAGACAATAGTTTATTGGAATGGTGTGTAAAAAAATAATAGCAAATTGTAAAGGTGATTAACTTAAGAGCGTATTACTTATGAAATCTTTGTTCCTAAGTATCCAAAATTATCGTAAACTGTCGTCAAATGATCTTATCAAGTTTATAGTCAATTTAAGAACAATACTTTTGAGTAATCAACACATCCTATCAACACGAAAAACTATCAAGCCAAGAAAATATAAGAGTCCAATACATCAGATAGGGGATTACGATATGGAAAAAGAGGGGGGAAATGTATGAAAATATGGGTTTCTCAAAATGTCGCTCCAACCTTTATCACCGTTAACGCTATGTTTAACTTGCTTTGCTGTATTTACTATTTTCGACAGCACATTATGCCACAAATTCCTTAATCTATTCTACTGTTTCTCCCCACAAGACTAAAATCTAAACGAAAACATAAAGTCAAAACCAGACGTAGTAGTGCATCAGGAACCTGATAACTACATAAAAAATTTTGTTGGAATAACTTTAGTATTATCAACTATGCTATTCATGGAAAGTGCAAAGCTGGTGTACGTCTCTCATCTCGTAGAGTTACTTATAGATGTACTTCAATTAAAATGTAATTAAGTTACACTTATAGACAAGTAACATATTTGTATTTACCGAATACATAAATGATTGTCACGAAAAGAATAAGATTGATTCAAGCCGTAAATATAAGTCCTTATTAAACTAATCAATGTAATCTTGGCCTATTAGGTGTATTAAAATGGATTATGATCAATTCATAACATGGCTGACTAACCACTGATTTTGTAAACTGCCAACCTTAATTCATTTTCATTCATTCATCAACAAAGTAGAACCGGGCATATACACTCATAGCTTCAAGTTGTCGTACCACATTAGCGCTATGAGGTAACACAACAACAGAGTACAAGACGGGAGAGTAAAGTAAAGGTGTGCAAAGAAGAATAATAGAATAAACCAAAACAGTTGTCTACTATTGCCTGCCACAGCCGCCGCTTCCATCGCTTTAGCTATTATTGCCCACCACTGTTTACGCAAACTCATTGTTAGTCTGCGTTTCAATTGTCGTCGCTCTTCGTCATTCTCTTGGCCTACTGGAATGAGTTTCCGGGAATCCATCAGCTCACTAGAAGTTCCAGAGATCCATTGGCCTTAACCTTTGGGTTGATGCTAGATGCAGATAGCACTGCTACGTTTACACCTACTTTGAAATCATTTCAAGCTGTTTCGGGATGAACCTGTTGGTTATGGGCAACTAAATTATTAGCCAAACTATTTCTAAATGCATTCTTGGCATCTTCTCTCTCGAAATGATATTTAAGGGGTTTCCTGACGTGACTTTTCTGCGACCAGCAAAACGCATTGAAATACATGCTCTCACTAGGGCGTCGTCAAAATCTAGACGCAAGCCCCAGAATGAGCGGCAGTCCTCTATACAGCTTCTCCAACGATATCTGATACCGATGTGGTCAATTTGCATCTAACCATGTGTTGATGTCGGAGGTCGCCAGGTTAAGTAATGCCTCTCCTTATGCTCAAGGTTTATGTTATCTAAAAACAAACGGTAGTCTGAACATAATTGCATCAGACGATCTCCGTTATTCGTTCGTTGGGCTGGAATGCCGAGTGACTCACCTCAAACGTATGTAAGGATGGCAATCATAATATTTTCTACACTTCTGTGGAAAACAACTACTCCCCAAGCTGTACTCTACCTTGTGTATTAGACTAAATAACTCCAAAATGTCGATGAAATCCTTTGTAAAGTGAAACCACACAAACGAACATAAAATAGACTGGCGTTTATCATCAAGCAGAGAGAAAACTAAACCGTTATTACAAAATAAAGTAGACGTTAAACAGCCAAAATAAAAATATGTTTGATAAACATTATTGAATAAAAAGCCATACTCTTATTACATGAAAATAAACAATATTTGATACTATGCGGTTTCACACCATAGGCTAGCTTCAGTTAGACGACCACTATAAATCATTAAGTATAGGAAAAGTGTTTTACCATGCACAAACCCCCATATGATAAAATTATCATATACTTACTAGTAACCAAATTCGAAAGGTAATTTCTCAGAGTTCTAGTTACAAGCTTTGGTCAACGGAGCACACCAATTTAGATAGTGAGATAAATATCATCAATGCCATTGGATGGTGGCACGGGTGAAAACTCAGTAGTCTGAAGGTCAAGTGTCACCTAGAGGCCTGTAGGTCAAGAGCACTACATCTGGTAAAGATGTGAATGTTCACCGTTCAGAATTTCCGTATTAAGATGAAACAGGTGTTCAGTGCTACTTGGTTTTCCATGACCGTCTAAATAAGGTCAGTGAGTCATGTTAAACTATAATATTCAAAGATAAATTCTACTTAAAAAGATAGTGGTATAATATACACGGCAATTGTATGATAGAGTCAAGTAGGCATCCAATAGAATAACAATGTTCTATATACAAGTAAACCATTTGGACACTATCCAATACCAGTGGATAAGATATAGTCACTATGAAACTCCGACTAGCCAGATCAATAGCGATATTTTGATTGTGAAATAAGAAGTTCAAGAATGTATATCACCAAGAAGTTATAAATTTCATTTCATGCGTGTTTAATCATCTATTAACTGATGTCGACTCACAGTAGAAAATCTATCAATAATCATAAATCAGCAGCTAATAACATAGATAACCTAATTAGTTTATCTATAAAACTAAAAGAAACACAAAAATAATAAGTAATTGAAAAAGGTGAAAATATTGGTCATATATGAACTACAGGATAAGAAGTCTGGTTAATAAAGTTGATTACATAATATTTATTAAGTAAAAGTTATTTACACGAAATCACAGTGGTGGGTAACGAAAGCAAAGGAAATGGAAAAGGCAGCGGCGATAGGTAACACTAGACAACTTTTCAATTTAATAAAAGAAACCGGGGTTAAAAAATCCAGCATTAGTGAGACGATCTCCGAAAATGATGGAACGCTTATTAGCTCTCAGTCTAGACGTTTAGAACGGTGGACTGAACACTTCAAGGAACAGTTTAGTTGGCCTTCAACTACTCTAAAACTTCCCACTATTTCGAGACAGCCAGAATGGAAAGTCGACTTAGGTCCCCCGACTCTTGTCGAAGTCGAAAAAGCTATAGCTAATCTTAGTCGAGGCAAAGCAGTGGGTCCAGATGGATTATCCCCAGAGGTCTTTAAGGATGGTGGTCCCACCTTGACAACCAAGCTGACTGATATTTTGACTAAGGTGTGGGAACTTGACATAATTCCGTCTGACTGGTGTCGATCGTTAATCGTCCCAGTATATGAGAAAGGGTCAAAATCGTCTTGCAATAACCATAAAAGAATTAGTTTGACTAATATAGTGTCTAAAATACTGGCTTCTATAATTATCAGTCGCTTAACTGCAACTCGTGATCTCCAAATACGAGAAAATCAGGCTGGTTTCAGACCTGGTCGCGGTTGTATAGACCAGATATTCACCGTTCGTCAGATCTTAGAACACAGACATACTTTTCGGCGGCCGACAATAGTGGTTTTCCTTGACTTGAAAGCGGCATTTGACTCTGTAGACCGTGAAGTTCTATGGCAGTGTCTTTCATTGAAAGGCGTGCCCCAAAAGTACATAAAACTTGTTAAGGCTCTTTACTCAAGCACTATTAGTCGTGTCAGAGCATATGTCGAACTGTCATGTGAACTTGTAACATCAAGTGATGTCCGTCAAGGCTGCGCACTTTCCCCAATTTTGTTTAATTTCATAGTTGACATACTGTTGGAAATTACACTTCCATCGTCTGACTTTTCAGGAATTGATCTCCTACCAGGAAATCCACTTATTGGCTTAGAATATGCTGACGATATAGTTTTGTTTGGTGAAGAAGCTGATACGATGCAGAAGCTTTTAATAGCAATAAGCTCAAAATGCAAGCATTTTTGGAATGCGTTTCTCCCCTTCTAAATGCAAACTATTGCTCCAGGACTGGTTTTCGTCAACACCTGGACTAAAGATAGGGAGTGAAGTAGTTGAGCACGTCGACCATTTCACTTATCTTGGAAGTCTGATTAACCCTAATGGGTTAGTTTCTGACGAAATCTCAGTACGGATTCAAAAAGCTCGTTTGGCTTTTGCCAACTTACGTCACCTATGGCGTAGACGAGATATTCGTCTCTCAACGAAAGGGAGAGTGTACTGCGCAACAGTTCGCTCTGTCTTACTGTATGGGTGTGAGACGTGGCCATTAAGGGTAGATGACACACGAAGGTCATCAGTATTTGACTATCGATGTCTTCGAAACATCGCTCGCGTTAGCTGGGATCACCGAGTAAGTAACGACAAGGTTAGACGACGGGTGTTAGGCAAATGTGGTAAATCAGTCGATGAGGTTGTGAATCTTCATCGACTGAGGTAGTTGGGACATGTGTTGCGTATGCTCAACCACCGTCTTCCTAGACGCGGAATGCTGGCTGATATGGGAATAGGATGGAAGAGAGTAAGAGGTGGCCAAACTAAAACATGGCATCAGTTCATGAAGTCACTGACTGCCGGTTTCAGTCGTGTCGGTAGCTGCAGACTACTTGGTTGGGGTCCTCGCGATTACCGTAACCAGTGGCTAGGAACACTGAGTGACATGACCCAGAGTCGGTCACAATGGCGCAGATGCATTCACTCATTGTCCTCCTCTGAATCATGAGCTTTAAATTATTCCATAACTTTCTTTCTACACTTTCTGAACCATATTCTATATGTTCACACTCCTTGTTACTATTATTATTTTATTTTATTGAAGTGATTTCTACTAGTGGTGGTGGTGTTAATTTTGCAGTGCCATGGAGGTATGGCAACTTGAACCGATGCACACATGTGCCAGGTTCTATGTTGATTATACATACATACAGTATGAATTTAAAGCAGTAATATAACAATTAAAGTTATTATTGTTCGCAAATAGATATCTTGTGACTCACAGTAAAATCACCTAGTTTAATCGGCTGTGATGTTTTTTGGTGACTAAACATACGTGACTATTTTAATTTCTCTAAAAACCTACACATCCCCAAAAACTGGAATATATTCCTGACACTGCTGTTACGCTATAAAAACGTCCAAATTAGGAAAAATGTTGAGGTTTATTATATAGTAGTGTAAAATAAGGACACTTTGTTAGTCCAAAGAAAAATCGGATCACAATTGAAGATATTATTATACGAACAACAAGTAAACACTGATTCAAGACTTTACCTGCAAACCAAAAGCTCGATCATCTATGAACATGATATAGAGAACTAGACCATCACAAACCTACATAATTAGTGTTCAACGTTAGTCAGTCATGAACAACATAGTACCCAAAGCATACGCTCATGCGTGAAAGTTGCTACAATAAATTAATAAGACGAACAGCCTACTTTTTCCAAGTTTGTACTTTCTTAGCGTTAGATAAATGTCAGATGATTACAGATGTTAACAGTTTCGATACTATGTTAGTAAAACTGATTATATTGTGATTATCACAAAAACATTTCTGTCTCTTTTTGTAAACTGGAACGAGCAGTGGTCGAAACCAGTCAGATGAGATGATGTTTAGTTCCCAAACTTTGGCCGATATATCAGTCGACCTACCTACTAGAAGTGGACCACCGTCCTTGAAGATATCTGAAGTTGACCTAACGGGCTTTGCTGCTTTATCTTGCATCAAATCCCCAACCAACGACGTCTAGTGAAAGTCTTGATTATTAAACAAACCAAATCTAAATCCTATGACTTATTGGATTTATGCAGCTTTTTCACCTAGAATTAGTTTTGATTATAAGTAACGCAATAAAACTGTTCTTGTTTCTAACAAATCAACTAACATTACCTCTGTTTTAATAGTATAGATCCGACCAAGTTAAGGATAAATGCAAGCAGTTAACCTACGAAAGACATAACAGGCCACTTTTAGTTTGACACAGTTTTCAGTACGAAAAGTATTGTCAAGCATGTAAAGTCAAAAAACCAAATATTGAAATTCCTAGGCTAAGTATTGACTAAAAGCTATTATATGGACAGAAAAGTCACTACTTTCAAAGGTGCATCAGAAACTGAGATATACAGTTTGAAATTCCTTTTTTGATGCACCCATATGCAATGAATTCATATGTAAGAAAGTGGGGTTTGTATAAAGTGATAATTGCGTTTTACATCGGTTTCGGGCGCTGATTAGATTTAGGGGTCTTCAGATTTGATCATGGTCTGGTTCTTTGGATGATATTCGGAATTCTAAAAGTTATCACAAACACCGAGAAGAATATGAGAACTAAAGTGACGGCACACAATGCAATAATTTATGGTTCAAGTAAATGCCAAAATATTCGGTCGCACAATCTATTTGTTAGTGTGAAGAGCAGTGCGACCAAAAATGCTGTAATAGAGCTAATGATGTTCTATAATTATTAATTGATCATAGTCAACCTGATGATTTTCCACCAGGACTAAATTATCGCATAGGCTTGAAAAAAACACGTTGGTAGCTACAAAAATTTGTTACAGCATGGAATCGAGCTCAGTCAATAAAAAATTACGATAGGTCAGCTACGATCAAATAGTGTTCAAGAAACCAGGTTTTAAAATAAAAATTTAGAGTACTTGGCTAAAATTCTTTGTTGCTCCTATTGATCTTCAAATAATTAATAAAATTCATCTATTCTTTACCCTTACATCCTCGGAATGTTTTTTAATAAACACAGATATAGTAATAAATAAACTCTATCAAACAAATTGAAAACACTAATATTAAATATGACGAAATTAGAACTCATTACGTAAATTGCGCAATCCACAGCATTTAAAAACGGTTTTATTATGATAATACAGTAAACATTAAATTCACCCATAAAATCCAGCGTTACTACAGTTTGGTAGTAAGACTGTCTAACTTTCATTTACTTAGTCTTTAAGTAAGAAACTTGCCAAACTCTGAAGAAAATTATATACCATAAAAGTATAAAAAAAAGCCTACCAAATTGATACGCAGAGCCATACATACATATAAAAAGGCGAAATTACCCCTAAATAGAGATGGTTAAGAGACGAAACTCAGACAAATAATAAAATGTCCGCGAAAGTTATACGAATAGTCTAGTTTCTATCAGTTTGTATAAAAACTATGCTGAACAGAGATACTAACCTCTTCCTGTGATTCACCGGTAAATGGAGGACGGCCAAAAAACATGTTGTAAAACAAACAACCAAGTCCCCAGAAATCTGAGGACTTTGAATTTACATAATGAGATATAGTTTCAGGAGAATCGTATTCTGTGTGTACACTAAGACAATGGAGAAAATCTCCCTGGGGATAATCATCCTCCTCACAAAACTGCAGCAAAATATCATCCAAAAATTCTTCTTCTGAGTGTGCCAACGAGAAATCAAATAGTTTGACCGTCCCATTTCCGTCTAGTAAGAACTGCAAGAATATTAACATACTTGTCACAACTTACACGGGAAGGTAATAAACGGTTAAAAACAACACCTTTCGAGTGAACATACTGTAAGCCGCGGACAATGTCTGCTCCGAATTTTCTAATCACACTTTCGCTCAGAAAACGATCTTCCCGTATTACTTGCTCGAGACTCCCACCGGTACATAGCTCCATGACAAGCCACAAGTGATTGCTGGTTTCATACCATTCGTAAAACTGTAGTACATTTTTATGTTTCAGTTCATGGGATACTCTAACGTGATTAGATACAACTGGCCGTTTATGCTTTTCAGCACAAGCAACAGCTAAATACTTAATAGTCCCTTTTCGTCTAGCTTTGTAAATAACCTGCTCAGAAGTCTTTTCTATTTCATCGTATAACACGAAATTTTCCATCACTCCGCTCTTGGTCTCTATTAATAAACAGCATAAACATATATATCACGTGTTCAGAAAAGAGCTATGATGCAACCACATTTAAGTAGTGCGCTGATTGGAATGCAAACAACTTTGAAACTGCCGCTTACTACGAAAAATATATTCCTTAGCAAATAAACATAGGTTGAACAGTTACAATGGAATGTATACTATCCAGGTTCATGACATTTCCTTAAGAATTTTAATTTATTAATAAAATGTTCGTGTGGGCTCCTCATAGTGGTTCTAGCATTATGATTTGTTCAATGACGTTTTAACAGAATCTGGTGTTAGTTCTTTTTCACTGCTTCAAGTACTGTAAATATTCTTTTTACTTGGTGTTGCAAACAGAACACTTTAAGCTACGTGTTCTGTTTACCATAAATAACAGAGGCAAACCTGTCTGTGGATATGAGACGATAGGGACAATTTTATTATATCCATCAATTGGCGTATGATCATAATCCCACGCTTTTGACGATTTGCTGACTTTTCTTGTACAGTGTTTCAATGCTACTTCAAATCTAAAGGAATGCTAATATGCAACGAAACGCAAGAAGTCATGTTAATTACAAGTCGATTTAGAGTAGCTAAGTGACAGTTTCGTCTGTTAACCGTGTCTAATATGGATTGCGAATCCTATTTACTAATGAATAAAGACATTTTATATGGCTTTAGACGAGTATTGTAGTACTTTAGCTAGATTAACACAAATCGCTTATAAAAAATATAATAAACGGTCTTGAATGCTTACGTAAATTAGGTGTCTACCGTAGTTACCTCCGCAACATTAAAAGTGACATTTCGTACTGTAGAAACAGTTCCTGCCCTTATTGTAAGGCGAATTCGATGACACATTCTGAAAGTGCGATATAGCTACCTTGTACCTATTAACTAATTACTAAGTAAGAAATCGATTTTAAGTAGCTTATTGGTACTGGTTAACTTGTGGAGGCTGAAAATATACTACAGATCATATTGATGCAAATACAGACTCAGAATGTATTAGAAATCACTTATAAATACAACCCTGCACAATGTTATCTAAATACACTTATGATGAATTCACTAGTACTGATAGTGCATCTTTACTTCGGTTAACTCATATTGAAATATCAGGTAATTAATTTTAAATCTACTGGTCAAGACCCATTAATAAATGCAAACACAGAGTAAAAAGTCAACATAGAGTATTACGTACAAAGATAAGTAAACAAGTAAGCTTGTGTCATTGGCAGAAACCTAGATCTTAAATGTAACCTCAATTCATAACTTAGCACTTCTTATAAACAACGAATCTCCTAAGTCTGCCTTCTCATTATCCCGTCATACCCGCCTATGTTCATTCCAATTATTCCACACCTTCATATAAATGGTACCCTACTAGGTGACAAAGTATCCTATCCTAACCCCTTATGACTAATATCTCACTGCTACTACTTCCTTACACTCCATCTTCTTTTTCTAGTCTAAACAAGGTTCATAAGGATTCTCCACTAGTTCAGCTAACTCATGACCTATCTAATATCATTGTTCCCACAATTCTCCACTATTCTATTTAACTATCGTTCCCTCTGCAATAAAATCATTCATCTTAAATCTCTAATGTACTCAGTTACCCCATGCTGTGTCCTAATAACCGAAACTTGGTGTACTCCCGATATTTCAGACCTTACACATGGAGTTGATAATTACATCATATACCACAAAGATTGGAATTCAAGAGAAGTCCGAGGATGCACAATATATGTTCGATCCGATTTTTCATCATCGCCTATTTCTCTGAAAGGTAGTGAACTTTTAGGTGACGTTATATTTGTCGGCATTGACAACCGTCCCCATAATCGGTTACTGATAGGTTGTATTTATAGACCGCCTAATACTACTCATACCATTATCCAGTAATTAAGTTATTTATCCGCATCATTATCATTGCCGCCTGTAATCAAGTTAATAGGAAGAGACTTAAGTATGCCATCTGTTACTTGAAACCCTTTACATGGACCTCCACATCTTGATAAATTCTTTGAAATACTTGAAAGTAATCCATGGACTCAAGTAGTCTGTAAAGCTACACGCAAGCTAAATTTACTAGATTTAACTTTTTTATATAATGCCCCCCCCCCCAACTATACAGCGAATACTAGCCTTGAATTACCTGGCAGCGATCACAAAGTTGTCATTTGCCATTTAATTGTCGATGAATGTTCATGTACTAAGAGTGGAACAAACGATCCTCTTTATTCCCGTAGACACTATGCTCAGACTAACTGGTCTCGTAATGAAAAATTGCTACATGATCTTAATTGGGACATATATTTTTCTCCTCTTGCGAGATTAGTAACTAGATGCTTTTTGCCATAATATTAATTTATGTCTTGACAGTGTTGCACCTTTTAAAGTGATTCAACAACATATTCGAAATATCGAATACATCCCTGTTAAATTTATGTTTGTGGATGACATCAAAGTTGTTTATGCATACCTGTACACATGAAGGTTTTGTAAAGAATGGTTTAGACCTGTGCTTGATTACTGCCCAATTATATATTGTTGCATGCGTTCACTAGATTGGCAGAAAACAGAGAAGGTTTAGCGGCATTTTACTGGGCTACTAACCCCTGGCCGACCCTACAAGGCTAGATGCTGTGCCTGGAAATTAGGCCCTTTATGGGTTAGAAGGATTAAACTTACTCTTACGATACTCTATAAAGTTCTTCATAAAGAAATTATAACAGATTGTACTGCTTTGACATATACTCGAAAACGTAAGAATGACTTGCGGAACCAAAACTCTCTGGTAAGGGTTCAGAAAGCCACTAGTATGTGAAAATTCTCCTTCTTCGCCGAACGCTATGCCAACCTCTGGAACTAGTCACTATAAAGCATACGACAATGTAGTTCGATGTCACAATTTACACTCGCATTAAACCTCTACTTAAACAGTGCCGGTATCTGTAACTTATTTAATATAACTTATATGGGGTGGGGGGGGGGTACATTTATCAATGGACCTTCTGGCATTTAGACTTTTTAATAACAATTCTGAAAATATTACCTGCAGGTCTTAAGTGCTTTTTAACTACTCACCTACAAGAAATAAAACGTTCTTTTTCATGGCAGTTAGTGCTCTGGAATCTCGTAATGCCCATATATTTCTTAGAGGTAATGCAATATATATTTCATTTCCCTATGCTATACTTCCTTGAGCTCTTTATCTTAAAGTGGATCTAAGATCGATCATAGTTATCTCTGGTATTAGTTGACGTTTTTCAGAATAATAGAAAGAAATGACAAATATGCTTTATTTAATACAACAGGTACACTTTAGATTCCCCTGCATATAGCTGTACTTAATTGGTCATTTGTGTCTCATTGTTCTGCTTGTTCTTTTTCTTCACCTTTTCAGTTCCCAACTGCCATGTCATGTTGGCATTATCACCTGGAATCTACACTGAAAATAAAAGTGCGTCTTTGTGGTATATTCATGATACCTCAATGTGATACTTCCGATTTCCATCGTTCACACAAGATCATGTTCGTACTTGATTCTATAATTCACTATTTCAAACAACCATCTACTTTCTAAACCTTCCCGGTGTCATGTTTGCGACAGTCTCCTGATTGAACTGATTGCATATATATTTATATAGGTGTTCTCGACTAATGTATCCCTAAACATCCAAGCTTATAAAGTACCTTCCATTTAATCTCCCTTCACATGAATCTAGTGTCTTGTAAATGTTATTCAAATACATATTTCTATGAAACTTTATGTTCTCTTGTGTAAAAGTTAACCTTCCTGTATCACAATAACCATTCCTGTAAAGTGGCGTGAATTTTGTAATAAATTTCAGTATAATAAAAGTTTAATAATGTCAGGGTTTGGTTACGTATTTGACCAAAACTACAGAGTTGCATCAACCATAATCATCTTGATTTTTTCAAATATTGAGACCAAATCATTTCTTCTTCCAGTTTTGAACCATGCAAAAATTATTCGATGTCTGAAAGTATCGGTAATAAGCAATTAAAACGACATATAACTAAATATTACGTTAATTGAACAGCTTCGCTCTCTCCATTTCCTCAGTAGTATCAGTTTCTGCTGCTTAAATAAATATTTAGTGCGTTTCCACTCATTTAATTGGACAGTTTGACCTAAGAATGTTTAGTTAGCCGCACCAGAGCGTTTATAAAACTTTTAATAGTATTCAGCTTTCTAAAAATTGGTCTAAAGTCCAAATTCCTGCAGATCGACACAGAATACCAGATTAACAATTTACAATCTCACTTCAGTTATGATAGTTTGCTATGTTTAGCCAGAACCCATTACTTAATTTCAATAGGATCCGATTGTGCTGTCATGATTGGCCTGGTTACTTGTGGACTGCTTTCACTGAGTTGTCAAAACCATGATAAATCAGTGAGACACAACAAAGAATATAGTAAGCATGTTCACTAATTCGAGTTACCATGACCCAATTAGCAAGAAAATGAAATTTTCAGACCAAATACCGAAGTAATTGTAGTAGTGATCTGCCAAACGCCACGTTGCTGGTTGACTGTATGTACGGACCTACCTCTCGGGAGTCCTAGATAACACACCCTCACTTGCACGTATTATCGGAGTCGCTGCTTCTCTTCCATGTGACCATAAGGTCATTTGTGGTAACTTCAACTTTTCAGACATCAGTTGCAATGTCTACTCCGGGTTACTTAAGCACAGTGGACATTTGTGCATTATTGATATCCATGGTTAGTGACACGCGTCACCCATCCCACAAAAAGTGACAATATTCTGGATCTTTATGTAGCAATATTAGTTCCCCTAAAGTCCATGTAGCTCACAAGTTAACCGAGTGTGACACAAAAGTAATACCTTGCTCGTTGCCACCCCCATCTCCATCTTACTGTGCTATATATAATAATCGTATTCCTGATTGGGATTGACTATCCTTGTTAATCCACCAGTCATAATTGACCCTGTCCTCTGTAACTGATTATCTCTAACATGCTATGGGCATCTTCTACACAAATCTTGGTATTTGTCTTGATGTCCTTGCTCCTCCAAAGCAGTTTATGTGGAAAGGAGTTGACAAGCATTTTACTCCGCCGCAGTTGCAACATAAATTGTGATCCCTGTGAGAAAGGTTTTTTATCCATTATAACTTCCGTGCACTGGGTTCTGTTATTGATAGGCAGCTAGATTTCCTCTTTTCATGACAGCAAGGTCAGAAGGGACGAAATTATAACACTTTCTGATTCTTCCAAGTAATGTTCCATGATATTTCTCTTTAAAAGGCGACATATAAACAAATCGCATAATGTTCTTCTCTTTGTTCACAATCGCAAGACATATAACAGTCCTAAAGTCATTTATGTATAATTCGACGAAATACTCTCTGCTATATATTTGCTATGTCATAACCAAAACGATTATGATTCGCAACCTACCAATACTCAACAACATTTTAACTCACATATAAGTATAATTATCACTTTAAATTTGATCGCAATGGCATTAATAGAACCAAACTGTGAAGCTTGTTACCGTTGGCTTCTTAATAAATTAATATCTTCATATATCTTGAATTCCATAACAGTAACTTTATTAAAACCCTGCTAAAACAGGCCATATCATTCTGATCATGCCTGTAAACTGGTATGCTCTCATGCACAAATTTCTACTTGAGAATAAATTATTATTACTGATATTCTAAATTACTTCCGGATTTCTAGTGTAGACGTTATAAATTCTTATATACTGAAACATGGTGGGCAGGATACCCTAACTACTCTACATAACATTTTCACTATCTCATTAGAATTATCTACTTACCCTGACGCCTGGAAAACCTATTTTATTACTTCTAAGTATAAGTCAAGATGTACGTTGAACGTTAGCAACTACTGGTCAATTAACATTACTCCTGTCGTTTCCAGAGCTTTGAAAAAATAATAATTCAAAATAAGCTTCAGCACTTACTATCTCAGAGCCTAATTATGCCTAGCCAACATGGTTTCCTACAATCCCGATCCTGTGTGACTTGTCGTTTGGGCTTCATTAACCACGTAACTAGTAACCGCAACTAAGTTTATGCAATTCTTGTTTTATATTTTGACATCTCCAAAGCGTTTTGCCGCGATGACCACTTGTTATTAATAAGGAAACTTATGACATACAGTATTGCCTTTCCTTTATTAGATTGCACCAGTTCCTTTGTCAGTGATCGCACACAAATGGTTAAATTTGACTCTACTCTCTCCCACCCATAACTTCGGGAGTTATTCAAGGTAGTGTTCTTGTGCCCCTTCTCTTCACTGTCCGTATTAATGGCATGCCTGTTTATTTCTCTAGTGGTAAGTCGTTTATGTCTTCTGATGATCTCAAAGCCCTATAATCCTTTCTGTCTAATGAACTTGCTGTGTTACTAAGCTTAATACAGGATGATTCGTTGCTTATGACTGGGATGGTGCACTACATGGAAGCTGCGGTTTAGTGTTAAAAAATGTGGCTGGATATGCTTTGGCAAAATACATACTAGCAAACAATTGAGTCTCCACTCCATCTGACAAGATGTCAAATACGTAAGCTTTCTCTCATTTGGCTTCGGCGTCTTAAAATTATCATCGTTTTCCTTTACAAATTGCATCCCAATTTAGCGTTCTCCACGTGTAACGAAATGCAATTTCTACAAAACCCCCTATTACTCTGTATAATCATATATCTAGCAATACGGTCTGCACCTTCGAAACCACTCTTCGAGCAAGCGTTTTCTTGCTTAAATTTTCCCTAACATGGAACAGGCGACCAGTGGACATTAGGACCTCCAAATTCCTTCCATATTTTATCCACAAATTTCTCACTTCTAGTGACTTACTTTGCATATGCCCCACAACAGCGAACTGTAAAAAAGCGCTCCAGACCCTAGGTCTCCTTAACGTACAGATTATTTACATCGCATGCAGAAGCTACACTCCTCTTTTTCTTTCGACTCTTCTCATATATATTTGTAGATTCACAAATACACTGACGATTATATGTTATTTAACTATTGCGGCGCGAAATGGTTATTTATTTATCTTTCGCCACGTCTGTACTTTACTTCTCAACCATCATATCAGACATACTACAGTCTGTATGTACGATTTCGTTATGTCTTACAATTTGGAATCTCATATTCTTATCCATAAGCCTTGCTTGTCTCAGTCTACTTCGTTTATGGATGTCACCTTTGTCGAACTTATTTGTTTTATATTACCGTACGTAATTGTTCTGTTATACATAACTACTATTATCATGCATATACAAATATTATTATTATACGTAACTATTGTTATCTTAAACTTTGTGCTAAACTGCTTACAAACTTTAGCATGTGTCTGTCACAGTACTAAAACTTTATCTGTTTAAATTTACTATATGTGATTATGCTGTTTTGTGTGTCAAATTGATCACGCCCGTAAAACTAGTGCCTACCTGTTTCTAGTAATAAATTATTATGACTATAAGTGACAGTGTTAGTACAAGTGGAGAGAGCTAAGCATCGCCAATACTGGTTTAACAAGTCACAAATCATCAAAGACTTATGATGAATTTAGAAACCTGAAAGTTGGTGGCAAACTTGCGTCACTGTGGGCGATTTTTAGACACGTCAATCACACGGGCCCCAACCAGTTAGTGTGCACCTATAAACATGTTTCAGCCGAAATGTCAACTATATGAACTGGCACAATGTTTCGATTTGACCTTTCCCCGAATATTTATTGGCACGTGAATGACCGCACTACTGAGTCTGTAATATAAAACAGATTTTGTGATATCTACATTTAGACACTGACACTCAATCATTAAACTTCGTTGCACAAGTATTTGAAAGTAACAACAATGTTAATTTATCGTGTTCCATACTTGCTTACGCTTACAAATTATGTAGACCGTTAACGTTAGCTATGGTTATTGTGAGAATACAGTGACTGTTAAAGTCGTTAAGCTCCTTTGACTCCACTCTATGTGGTTAGCTTTAGAGCATTGTAGTCTATTTTATATCTGTCTTTAATCATCTGCCATGTTAGAAGCGTTGCACACACTCCATTCTCAATCCGTCACTTATTCGTAGATTGCAATATAGGAAAGAGCAGTACTCAAGTAAAGGTCTAACACATATCTTATAGAGAGTTAGTCTTCACTCATTTCGATGAAAGTTTCTCGGAATTAAGCATGGGAGTCGTCATGATTTGAACACTTTGGCAGAAACATACTCAGAAAAGTTAATGTTGTGAGAATATTGCATGCCTAGGTCGGTTACCGTACTAAGTTTAGGGAGTTTGTGGTTGCTAACTACAAGTTGCACTTCAAGTTTTGGGTCCCCACGCATATCCACCCACATTTCTCAGTATTAAATTCCAGACACCAGTCGGAGCACCATTTACCTAGGTTGTTTAGCTCGTCCTGTATATTTTCGATGCAATGTGCCACGTCATTTTCGTCAGTCTTATAGACTACTTTCAAGTCGTCGGCATACATGTATGGCTTTCCTGTTATGAAGCACCTGCATGTGCTATTGATATATATAATGAAGAGTAGAGGCCCTAAAACACTACCTTGCACGACTTTGCTGGTTACAAGTTGTGGTGTTGACGTTACAGTGCCTACCTTCGTTATATGGTAACGGTTTGTGAAGAATGACTTGAACCACTCTAGGATAGAGCTAGTGATTCTTATGGACTGAAGCTTGCAGATGAGTAGATTATGTGATACCCTGTCGAAGAATTTTTTATGTCGAAGTATAGTATTATCACTAACCTTTTCTGATCACGGTTTCGAGTAATCTCGTCAAAGAAATCAATGAGGCATGTGGCGCATGACCTCCTTTATAAAAGCCATGCTAAGATGCACTAGTTAAGCCTCCATTAAGTAGGTAGTCAGATGTTTGATCT
This sequence comes from Schistosoma mekongi, assembly GCA_034768735.1. Lineage (NCBI taxonomy): Eukaryota > Metazoa > Platyhelminthes > Trematoda > Strigeidida > Schistosomatidae > Schistosoma > Schistosoma mekongi. The sequence continues at coordinate 22,936,838 of CM068308.1, read as the reverse complement.
TTGATTGCCTTCTTCATTACTCGTGAGATCAGTGGCATGATATTAATTGGTTGATAGTTTTCGACCACTTTCCTTGCTCCTGTCTTATGTTTAGGGAGTACGTAGGTGGATTTCCAAATTTCACGATAAGTTTCAACTGCCAGTGAGAGTGTGAATATTTTAAGTAGGAGAATAGGTAATGTCTAGTCCAGCATGCTTGTAGAAGATTGATGGGATATTATCGGTCCCTGAGCTTAAGCGTCTTTATAGCTTCATTGATATTTTTTAAGCTAAATAGTATAGTACTTAGCGTTGTCTTGCATATCCTGTCTAAATTGACGTCCGGCGTCTGAATTGTGTTTTCGTTATTCGCGAACCCTTCGCTGAGAAGTTTGCATATAACTCGTGGGTCATCGTAGGTTACCCCATTTGCAGTATTGAGTGAATACTATAATCTTCAGTTTTATTTAAGCGTTTTTCTAATAGATAGCACAGGTTTGCGGACTTAGATGCGTCATTGAGTGCTATGCATTTCTCATCTTTCAGACGAGTTTCATGTTTACATCTCACTTGTTCTAGCAAACAGTGTATTTAATTCAAAGCGGTGAAGTCATTTGAGATGAAGTACCTTTTCCTTAGTTTACGCAGTTTGGCCTTAGCTTGAGTGTTGATGTAAGGGGATATTGCTTTGTTGTCCATCTTTGTTGGCACTATAGTGTCTATTAGGGGCTCTATGGTACGGTAGAATACTTCTAGTGCTTCAGCAATGCTGCCACTAGTAAAGAAATTGGCCCATTCAGAGCATCGAACTTGATTTTGGAAGATGCCCCAATCAGCATGGACAAAGTCTTTATACTGAAAACCCTTACAGGTCGTCCTATGCTCGCTACCTTTCACAAGAAAAGACAAAGTGCATAGGACTGTGTTGTGGTCACTGTTGTGGAGTTTTAAGCCATATTCTATGGATATCGGCGTTATATTATGACAGAATATCAAGTCGAGGGTGTTGCTGTTTCGTGTGGGTAAATGCACATGTTGTTTTCAGCCGCGTATATTGATATATTTAATTATACTCTTATAAAGTGTCAGGCCAGAAAATGTGCGCCAATTGACACCTGGGAGATTATAGTCTCCACAGATCATTTTATGGTCGAGGCTGAGGGCAGCAGCATGCCCAAATGATACAATTATTGAGGCATCTACTAATTTGGAAGTATTTGGAGCCCTATATATGTACCCTAGTAGTAATTGGTAGCTATTTACATGTACTTTTATCCATATCTAATCAGGTACTGCGTTAAGGACTTCGTCGTCGATATTTTTCACCTTTATAGTCTTTGATACTTATGCTAGAGAGCCCCCACCTTTTTTGGTGGTTCTGTCGCAACGAAATACAGCGTAGTTATCTATGACAAGGCCTGAATTAGGAACATCATATGTCAGCCAACTTTCTGTTATTAGGGCAAGTGTAGGGTTGTATAGGAGGACCAGGGTTCTCAGAGGTGTCATTTTATTTATTATAGATCAGGGATTAATTAGCATCAATGTCAGATGAGACGAATTAATGACCTTATATGAGCTATTGGTGACTGCATATGTAACAGCGTTCGTACTGTGGGCTAATCTATTCTATTTATTGTAACAGTTATCGTAACATTTGCTTGTGGCGTGGACATTTATACTGTGGTACGGAAGAAGAGTACTGCCGTTTGATTCTAGTAGTGTTGATGGGTGGGATCCAGCACTACTCATGAGCATTGGTTTAGTTAGGGCTAAGGGGGCAGCAAGTGAATTGAGATTATAATTATGAGTATAACTATGAACATAACTTGGACTAGATATCAGAGGACTATGGCAATTACTTAGCTGAGATGTTATGGAGAATGTACTCAGTGGTTGTTCCGTGAGGTCCGTGTTCTGAACATCACTATTATCTCTGTGGTAGTTACTTAAGACGCTTTTGTTAACCGTATATGAGATGGTAGCAACGTTTTTCCTTAGTGATGATGTGAGTCGTGATTTGGGGCATTCACGATTGGCACGAATTGTTGGTTCAAGATGGGTGGTAGAGGTAGTGGGTGAAAGTGAAATGGATTGTAAAGTGTTGAATGGGGATGCGCTAAAAAGGATATAAGTGAGCATGTGTGACTTTTGGTTCACAATAGTTGGACAGTATGTCATGAGTTCCAGACATAGAGTCATGAGCAGAAACGTTTGCTATAGGTAGCTGTGTCGGTATCAGATTTTCAAGTCTATATGGCCATCTATATTGGTGATAGAGATAATCTTCATGGTTGTAGTGATTCATACCACCATTTGGTGGGGGTAATGGTGGTGTAAGTGGAAAAGGGTGACTTCTGCGTACAGGATTGTCTTTCTGGGACATTAGTATTTGGTACTCTTATGCAGTCGGGTGTGTCGCCTTTTACCTTTTAAAGTATTCGTGAAAATTAACGTGAGGATAGGAGAGAAATCGTTTGCTGCCACACTGAGTATTAACTTTTAGCTTAGGTGGTAGAGATTTAGTCTGTCTAGGTTTACACGGTTTGCTGTTGGTTTTATTGTCTAACCTGTTAAGGTTACGACTGTTCTTAGGCTTGTTTGTACTGATAGTTTGAGGTGCGTTGTCTGATGTTAAGGAGAAGAATCTATTCCCAGTGGGTAGGTATTTATAACTATCCTCAAGTCAATGTTTGAGTTCGTTTTCAGTTTTTACAGTGCGGAAATATCTTGCAGTGCATGATATTTTCTCGTGCGTCACATTAGTTTGAGAGACATTCGTGCCCAACAGAGGAGTGATGTCTAAGTCTACAGGGTCGGTAGCGATTTTTGTTGCTAGTGACATAGTCTGTGCGCTTATGTCGAGCGAAGTAATCGGTCCATTTAAACTATATTGTCCCCCCCATTTTTAGTTTAGTCGGCGAGTTGATAGTTCCAATGGCATGTCGCCTTCACCATAGTCTACTGTAGGACTGGCTTTGCTGAGGCTGTCCTGGTTTATTAGTTCATGTTTTGGTTCATTTAGGTTAGGAGCTGTGGCGTTGTACCTGTTACGAGCTCTGCGTTGTAGTGGTGTTTTGTCAGCATCTATTATTATATTCTTGTACTCACTGCTGGTTCACTGACTCGATAAATTCCATGGAATCTTGTGTAGACTTAAAATAAAATAGGACTGGGCAGCTAATTGCCAGTCTTTTTTCCTCAGTCTTTGGCATTCACAAAGAAACTGGGGCATGCCGGAAGCCTTTAAGAGAATTATCTTTACCTTATTAATAGGGGGATTGTCAGGAATGTTGTAAACTATGGCATCATGAAGCGAGTTAATGAGCTTTATAACTTCAGTAGAAATGAAACGGAATCGAGGAAGACTTCAGCCTGTCTTATTTTTTCTACGTCGATGTCATTATGCTTACTGAAAAGGTATGATATCGGGGCTATTTCTTGTATGACATACTGCTTATTGAGGAGTGTCAATTTATTGTTGTCAACTTTTATTTTACAGGTGGCAATATCACTGTTCTGATCGTCAATGTTAACGACCTTAACAAATGGTGTGCGACCGTCAGCTAGTTGCTGATTGGTAATAAATGCATTGTTGGTAACTATTTCAGAATGTGCAAGGGAAGGGCAATTAAATATTGGTCGCTGTGAATTGCAACAATGTAGTTGTGTTTCTAATGGGCTAAGAGGAGTAAGACTAGTGGAGGGGATATTGCTCGGTTTAGGCGGACTAGTATTAAGTTTAGAGCGTTTGGCCTTAATGCGTGACAATTCGTCATTCTAGGATACTATAAGGTTGTGAGTTGAGTTAGGTAATACTGCGGGAGTACTACTAAGAGTGTTATATGATGTAAAAACGTGTAAGATATCGCAAAATAGACAAACCACGTGGAAAAACATTACCGTATTCAGAGTCCGCGCCTCAGGAAATAAGGTCCGAATAATGTATCTATTGACCTGTTAAACAACTAATGTCCTTCAATATTGCAGGCACCTAGTCTAGAACAAATAATCAAACAGTATAAAACAATAACGCAAAAAATTGAATAAGTGAAGACAAAACAAATCGAACACAAAGTTAGACATAACAAACAGGTTAATTAAGTTAGGGTTCGAAAAGAATAATTCACGAATTATATAATGCTTGGGTTTACCACAACAGTAACATCAGGACTAATCCTCTGCAAACTAACCGATCCTAAAGCAAAATAATCTCCAGGTTGTAGTTAAAAAATTGCCCAGAGTCATGAAGAAGTGCACCCCAGCTACTTACCATCTTGTTGCCGAACCCCCTCAGGATGCGTTAGGCGTCAGTAAATTTCGAGAATGGAGGAAGATCATTCTTCTATATATCTGTAAAGGCATCTATAGAAGAGATCCACGTACTTACGGGCTAATAGCCCTGATTTAGTGAACTACCAATAGTAACAGATGGTCCACTATACGACTAAATGAGACAGCCAATCAACCAGTAAAACTTATCCTACGACAACTTAAACGAATTCCTCGAGGCTCGGCTCTACCAATCCAACGCAGATTTCGATTGTATGATGAAGCGACATTTGCCTACGTTATTTTTTTGTATTGTTCCCGTGAATTTAACACAGGACCGTGCAGAATTCTCCTCCGAAATGTAGCCTATCTGGGATTCGAATGGTCTTCACTGTACCTATCTAAGCACTATATTTCGGAGAGTGAAGGCTCTGCTCCTGGGTGGATAGAGTTGTCTCCTTCTGGATGACACCGTCTTTTGAAGTACCACATGGCACAATACTCGTTTCTTTACTATTTCGCGCCTCAATTAATGACCTTTCAAAGAACATATGCTAAAAAATCATCATCTACGACGACAAAGAAAAATTGAAGGACCCATCAGATGCGATGCGGATGTGAGGGTATGGCGAAAAAAACATCCAAACTTTATAGAACGATCTGAAAAGATTGGCTTAAGTTTAACCCAAAAAATGCCACACCTTATAAGTTTGTACTCCCACAGAAAAGCCCCCCTACTTTATGAAATCTGTGGGCAAACTACTGAATGTGATTTAGTACTTCTGCATAGCGGAAGCCTACATATCAGTGCGAATTACACCCGAGATACCAAAATGGCCCTTACTATCTGTCAGTGAGCTGGCGGGCAGATATGCAAGCTGACGCCAAAATTCCTTATAACAATATATCCAACAGATACGTGAGGTGTCTTCTTGGAATTCCAAACATTTTTGCCAGTGAAGATAAGCAGCCAGATAGCCAACATGAGTCAACACCAAAGACCTGGAACCAAACAGATAACATCAAGATGCGAGCACCAAGAAACTACTGGATTTGTACCGTCTAGTTACTCTTGAGTCTGGTTGTACTCTAGAGTGTAAAACTATATGCACTAAGTTAGGACTAGATACCTTATGGAAGCGACGACTACAATTAAACCTAATCTTCTTGTACAAAATATTAAACAAGTTAGCATTTTCATCGTCTAATACAATTGAGCTCAAAGAACCCTCTTGCTATAACCTACGCACTTCAGCGTCGCAAATAAAAATACCGCATTCTAAATCTGCTCTTTATGTGAAATATTTTACAAATAAATTCTCAAGAATCTGGAATCATTTGACTCAAGCCATTCGGGAAACAGATTCACTTCCTTTATTTGTACGACATGTTGGCAATTTCATCTTATCTGATATCTCATTAAAAATGTTCACGCCAGCTACTGTTTCTTACTCCACTAGCGAAATAATAGGGACTCTGAATTTGTGAGCACCACTCACCTGTCCTCGTCATATGGTAGTGTTCTTCCATTTTAATCAGCCTATAAGCATAAGTGGTATGTCGGAAGCACAAATACTAATCCAGCCCATTAGCTTTGTTAACCCCAGAATACCAGTGTTGTTGTTTTGTGTTCTCTCTTCTTTTGTCTTTCCTCTAGTTGTAGAAGATTATGTGCAAGACAAGTATGGAACTTACTGACACAAAACTATTGCCTTCTCTTCAACACCTAAGTTCCAAGTACCCATGGTCCTATCTCGCGGCTGGACAGGCTCAGTGATCTATTACGCTAACCCTCAGCCGCTTTTCGGAATAGTAACGCATTGGTCAAGAATCGCGCGATGGTTTGACATATATGTAGCGTGCTACAATATATATTTAGTGTCCTAGTTCTGATAACTTCGTTGCAGTTGGTTTAGTTCTCAATTCATACCTTTATATGTTATAAAAGTCCTGACAGTAACATTTCGTCTACATATTTGTATGTATGTAAACTCATGTCATTCTGATCATGCCTGTAGACTGGCATACCCTCATATACACGATGATACTTGAGAATTAAAGCTATATATTTATTTATTTGATTCAGAGCCTGTGAATAATATGAGTCACTCAAATATCTGATTAAGTGAATTTTTCTCGTGCCAGTTAAAACTGTAAATGGAGCTTACAGACATTATGGTCACAGTGTAAGAAATCACTGCTTTCGCGCTCGCGCACTGAGAATATTTTACTGTAAAAAACGCTTCTACAACGTTATTGCAGGCGGTTTTTACATAGTTAGTCATTCCCATAGATCAGTATGTGTTGCTGTTCGTTGGTTTTTTGGAAAATATAATAATCTTTATGATAAACGAGTGAAATATATTTCGAGCCGCGTTTTTAAAAGATGCTACATAATACTACGTCTGGAATCACCGGAAAGTGATGTAACTTATTCTTTGTGGACTTGTTGAGTTTGGGACGATAGTAATATTACCCAGCGTTCTAAAATCTGGATGCATGAAAAATCTCTTATGGATCTACGTCGGTCTTGTCCGTAAAATCCCATAGAGCCGAAAACCCTATAATAAACATGCAAGCAATCCTCCGTTTCTCTCGCTATTCAATCTAAAGCCCTTTACCTGTTGTGACGTCTACAGCCCCTACAATTTTTAACAATAAAACTTATCAAATCCAGTGTTCTAATTCATAATCCAATTAGTGAAATTAATACACCTGTCTTTAGACTGTTTTCAACTTACTCTTCCGTATTATAACTTCAGTGTTTCATTTACAGTAATCCAGCAGATTTCCGATACGGTGTAAGCTGCTCACCTTAGTAGAAGCACCACTCAGTGAATAACTTATTCTCACTAACACGCATCCAGTACATGACCAAGTTAGGCTTGTTGTATAACCAGAGTAATTCCTAATAATTAAACCCATAGGCGTTAGTAATAATACATCAGAAGGCAGTGTGTGATGGAGTAGAAGTTATGTTGGCCTGTGAGTGAAGCGCTAATGGAACAACAATGTCTAGACAGGATAACTAGAGAACGAGTTGCTTCCCAAGTCATGTCGAGTCGTGTCATCCAGCGCTGATGCTTAACCAAGCAGCTTCAACTAGTTGCGTCAGTGGAAATAAAACTGGTCAGCACTACCGATGAAAGCGCATACAATTATTTACTCATTGATTAATTCACAGCTACATCAATAACCTTAGTCACACATGTCTTTAAAATAACCTCTGTTTTAACGCACTTTTATACATTTGAGGGTAGACATGATTTTCACGGTCGAACTTGAACGACTATAAAATGGCCTTGGAAGTCTTGATCGAAATGAACCAATCACAGCCCTCTAATTTAGAAGATACTGTTTCCCTTCAATTTTAGTGATTTATTAGGGATTTCTAAACTTAGACTCATTGCAGTATGCCTCCCTCCAAGGAAATCTTTGGTAAATTACGAAATATTAATCCTCTAAAATAATATGCACATAATACCAAAACTTAGCTATAACCCAAAGTGCAGTGAGAAGTCTCCAATTTCTAATAAATAATTTATAGTTGAAATTGAAAAATTATACAGGATATATTACTTATATATCATCAAAAAAGTTTTTCAAGTTATTCTCGAATTCAGAAAATTTGATATCCCGATGCATTTTATATAAATATTCATCTAGATGGCTCCATAACGTCCATCCCTGCGATCCATATTAGGGCCATATGTAGCACCTAACTCTACTCCACATTGATTCAATATTGTTAGTATGCACTCCTGTTGACGGGTCAACGAAGTGCATCTTATGCACTACAACCTTTTGAACGTATCCCATATTTGGAAGTGGTTTATAGGCTTCCCAGTTGTCGCTATATATTATTGTGCCGGGTAGTATATATTTTTCTATTAGAGGCAGGAGCGTGGCGGCCGATATTTTATGAATCTTCTCGGAATGTCCTTTGTTTAATGATCTATCCCATATTCCAAAGAGCTACAAATATTAGAAAAATGAACTACTTACACAGTCTTCTTTAACCTGGCGCCCCCTATTATACTTTATTTTGCGAATCAGTGCTTCATCGATTTCAACTACTTTTCCATGCTCTCCAAACTGGACTTGTAACAGGACTAAAATGACGGAACACATTTCGCGGAAGTATTCATATCACTGGATTGCCGCCTTTTCAGAAACATCCGTCAGTGAAGCGGCTGTCGTTACTTTAATTCCAATTACCCATTTGATAATAAGAAGAGAATTTGTTCCATTTCTAGCTTGGAACGAATAAAAAATGAATCTGTTCGGATGGACTTCTTGCACCAGCACTCAGTGCAACGAAAGCAACAACCATCTGGTGTCCTTTGTGTTTCGAAAACTGCATTCCCTTGCCACATTGACAATTTGATGATCTTCTTAACAATCCCATGGTTTTCAAACGAACGACCGGATTCTTGTCTCTTATAAGGTCTAGAACACGCTTAATCGTTAGAATGATGCATTCAAATGGCCGCGGTGACCTTAAACACTTCCTCCGTTCCTCATTAGTTCAGACGTAAAAGTCATGTCCACCCATTTCAGTATATAGACTATTTACACTGGACACTACAAAAGACCCTAAATTCGGCTTTAATAACAATACACTAACACAATGACATTAAAGTGCTTGCACCAATTTGTTAAGAGGTTATTGAATAGTGGGCCTTCAAATAATTTATCAAGGTCAGACCTGAGTTATTACGCTGCTTTTAACAAATGGTAGGACAGCTTTCCATGGATGTTTTGTGATGTCTAAGTAATTCATGAAATCTAGTTCGACAGTAGTTTTCTTAATTAGCTTGTAAACTCCTTAATATAGTAGACACTGGTCTATAACTAATATAGCTTACAATTTAATATGTTGATAAGCATTATAGCACTTCATTATGTAGGTTATAATCAGTGTTCTGTCTGTAGTAAAGAAGTTCATGAACACCTTGATGTCCAATAGTTAGGGACCTATAAAGCTTAATAACCTAGTGTTTATTCACTTAGAAGTTAAAAAGACATTTGAAGGACTTGAGATGTAGAACGAGATTTTCTCATAGTTCCTATTGTGTTTTCCACTTACCGTGTACGCAAATCATCGACATTTTCAAAACTTATTACATAAGACCATATCGTGAAATTTTTCAGTGAAGTAGTTGCGGCATGCTGTAACCCGTCCAACAAATTGATTCTTGACACTTAATAACTTGACTAACTATTAAAAAAATTAGTGTTAACACCTGGCAGTAATTGGATGTAGTCTGCATTTTATGATACTTCTGGTGGCGTTTTGCAAATAAGTGAATATATGCACTCATACTTTTATCCTGTATCGTTTCTTGTGTTAACATTGAATTTAGTCAAGGAAAAAAGGACTTAGTCTTGATGAAAAGAGGCAAAGAATGATGGATTTCTTTTATGAGAAAGTAAGTTTCACATTCTTGATATTATCCCAATTTAGAAAGACTTTTTTCAGCTTAAGGAATTGGAGAGGCTTTGTCAGAAAGAGAAAGGCATCAACTCTATGTCTGTAAAGGATGTGCTGATGAGTCTTGTTCATGATGGCCTGGTAGATACTGACAAAATAGGAACGAGTGTTTACTTTTGGGCCTTTCCTAGTAAAGCCGCACAGAAAGTAGGTTATATGGTAGTGATAACTACTACATTTTAGCTTAGGAAGAATATAGAAAAGGTGACAGGAGATATTCATGATACACGCAACCAGATTTTTAAAACAACTAAAGCTTTGAATGAAGCCTTGGGCAAAAGGAAAGACACAGTAAATATTATTCACACTGAGTATCCAAACTTAGCATAGGAAGAGCGAAATAAAATTGTCAACGAACTAACTGAGCAGAAGACCTTGCTTGAGTCTCTTAGCGCAGAACTTCAAGATTTAGAGAAGCACGATCCTGACCGCCTATCAGAGTTAAGACAGCAACAATTAGTAGCTCTTGACTCTGCTAATCGTTGGACAGGTGAGTTATATATATATATATATATATATATATATATGCATACATAAATCATTTTCTTTTAATTAAATTAATTTTTTTTAAAGTCTGGCAGCAAATAAGCGCTACTTTAGACGTTGATGACTTTTGATTGGTCCCACCGGAACTTCTAGTCGGTTAGTCGTGATCGTCATATAAATTAGCCCAAGTTACCATAGCCCATTAGCTCGATGAGATAAAACTGGGACGAAGCGAATTAATAGCAATATGAATTAGTGAGAAAACTTAAGCATTACATGATACAACCGATTAGGGAATAAAAATTAAGTGTTAAAACTCACGACATCAATATATAAAAATTGAGAGCATTTGCCCGATCATGACTGGTTCCGATTATTGGCTTCTAACGTCTACAACCACATCACCGTATTTACTTACGCCTGTGTACACTTTGTTACTCTCGAACGAGTTCGTCTTCTCAACGGTTGTGGTGGTAGAAAGCTTTCAGTTTTAAATCTGATTTAATAGACTAGCGCCCCTCTTGTTTCCTAAATTTGACGACTTATTGATTACTATTTAAAACTAACGTTGTTTATTAATTCTACAGATAATATATTTGTGATCAAATCCTGGTTAAGCAGCAAGTTCTCGCTTGATGAAGCAACCTTTTGTCGTCAATTTGAGATACCTGAAAATTTTGACTATATTTCATAACTGGTTGACGGTCATTATTGATTTTTTCAACAATAGATATTTCTCACTCATGAGTTCTAGATAACATGAAACAGTGTACTTGTCAGTAAAGTTGTTAGTATAACCAGAATATTTATTATTATCTGAACCATAGCAAACTCCACCAACTGGGTTAGTCTGAATGCTATTTAGTAAGAAATTTATGCTCGGATAATATACGAAATAGTTCTATGTTGAGAAATAATTGTACGTGGGCGGATAAATCAGGGAGTTGAGTAACTTTCAAAGACTGCGAAAAGGATTTTATTTGCTAAATTGAATATGGTAGCTAGAATGTGCATGTGCTCCCTCAACGCTACATGTGCTTGTGTTTGCATCCAAATATTAGACTATGTATAGTAGTAACACAAGTATGGATTTCGACTATTTTTTTATAAATACGCTTCACAAATAGTCTGACCAAGTTAATCGTTAGTTTACGGGACCTATCGCTGCTATCATATATCTAAATCTGGCCTTTGTATACGTTAAATATTATATTGACCTATATTAACTTGAAAACCGACAGTACAACCACTACTTCGTACTTATCCATCTTTCATACATGTTAAATACATTACTAACACACCCGCCATTTCTTGTATTCATGTTAATACAGTTATTTGCAGCTTATATCTAAACCATAGAGTGGTCCTTCTAATTTTCCGCTTATTCATCTGATATCCACCCCACTTATGTATTTCTTGCCCTATAAATATAACATGTTACCAATTACATCACCGTTATTCTACTTACAAATATTCTAGATTATTTCCGCTTAATAACAAACAGAAAGATGGATTTTATCCTGGAGATTGTAACTTTGACTATGATGAAAATAAGCATATATACACATAGATTACATATTACTGATGTTGGTGTTTACATACACACAGTTTCAATATAAGTTACTGATCAGCGTAAATAGAATATACATGCAGGACAAGGCACGTGTCAGGGTGCGGCTCCTGAATATTAGATCTAATTCCTTAGTTATCCGTGTAATTTCCGAGATGTATTCAGGATACCGAAAATCTGTTTGGAAATATTGACGGCTAGTTGTACGAATTACTTCTCAAAGTATCTGGTGTGTATGCTAGGGTTATGACCATTTAAGGACTAATATGTATTACTAGGGTCTAAATAAATTAATAGTCGAAAAACGCACGTTTGTAAATTGTGTATCTTCAAATTCCCTGACACGATTCTTGGTTTCGAGCTACTACTCGAATGCTTCGTAAAAATTCGAGTGCTGATTGAAACCGAACATAGTGAGCCGTAATATTTTCGCTCCTGAAACTCACTATTATTGTACATAAAGCATCAATTTCCACATAAGCCACTTGTTTTGTGCAGACTCAGACATATGTTACTGGTAACAACACTGATAGTTTGCCGATGTGACTAACTCAACTGGTTATATCAGTCACATATTATATAAACAGATTTTCCAAAGTGAACAGAAAACCAATTAGCTAAATATGATCTTTCTTGTATGTCATGTATCCAGATAAATACGGCAAGTGTAACTGCACATAGATCAACTCGTCGTTTTGAATGAAACAATTGTGATGCCCGTACACTGAACTAAACCGTGTTGTTGAAGTCAGGAAGTGAAACACGTCATTTTATCTGATTAAAAAATGACATTTCACATACCGAAGTAAATTGACATGCATATATAGGTAGTACCAACATGCGCTCATCTTTTGCAAAATGCCCTAACTAGTAATTCATCTTTTAAAGATATACGTAAATGCTTGTTTTTACTAGATATATAACTAACTGCAGATCAATTTGACACTGAAAGAACGCACAGTTGTGAAAGATCTTAAAAATAATCAAGACTGCTAATTAATTTTCCAGGTGTACGATAAATTCAGGACCAAACATGACTTATTCTTAAATAGTGTGAAACGTTGATATATGAAACTGCAGAGGAAAAAAGTACATTTTGATTTTAACGCTAAGTACTCGACCAAATGACTGAATATGTAGCTAGATTCAATAAATCAGAACTACACTAAGCAAAATTGTATCGATTCACAAGGATCATTAGCTTAAGTCTAATGGAATCATGGATACGAGCGAAAGAGAATACGATAACACAACAGTGAACACAGAAACCACATAAATAGAAAACAATCACAAAATGAGCATCTGAGAAGGCTAAAAAAAAATGTACACTACATAAAGTATGTAAGTAAGAATAGATTGAGGAGTAAAATTAGCATTCTGGTCTGAATATGAATTAGTATATTTTTGACAAGCGTAAACAGCTATTTAAGAACAATATTGGATCAAATTACCATCTAATTCACATATCTGACTTAAGGAATTGGTGTTCTTCGTTTTTCTATTTAATAGGCGTCAATAATTACTAGATGTAGGTGGGAGTGAATGAAAAGAGTAGGCATTCGTAAGTATGCGAAGTGTTAGTACTAATAAACATTAGCTAGGCTACGCCGCCTTATTTCACACAAAATTACCATAAATCAGAGCCCAAAAAATAGGTGTATTTGTGAAAAGGAATAATGGTAACTGTTGAACAAATTACAAACACTGGTGAGAATGCCGCTGAATTTTGGTAAAAAAAAGTTATTCCACATAAATTCTAAATGTGTATCAGCGCGTGCAAACCAACATTAAGGATCACTGGCACTGATATCATTGTTGCTGTAGAAGTATGAGAATATTACTGTCTGTATGTGATGTGGAAACAAAGAAATGTTTATCACGATTGGTTTAGTTACTTACTAGCAAGCAAGTTAAGTTAAGAACAGGTGTAGTACAAGAGATTTGTATATCGTTTTTTTTCTGTACCCATGTAAATTAATAGATTTGTGGGCACATTGACCAATCATTAGTTAATTTCTGCTCCCAATATTTCCCAGTAAATATATACGTTTCTTTCATTGTAATTTGATCGGTTTCCTTTGTAAACCACAGTGGCTTGTGCTGACTATCAACAACATCGACTAGAAGAATTAAATTATTACATAATCATTAGTATGTTATCAACAATACGAAGGATATATTGTTTCATGAACTAAAAATACAAGTACAGGTTAATAAACTCGACTTACACTTTTGCATATATGGGTTAGTAATTTTATACAGTTAAACTGAGTTTGGATCTAGCACTCGGATGCTTTAAAAAAAACTGCAGGGTAAGATTCAACCTAGAAATTACCTACTCAGTTAACACAAATTATACATTGATATATTTGGCGAAATGCTATAATCTTTATGAAATATGGAAGGTTCAGAAGAGTATCTCCTACTCAAGTTTGCAAATACTTAGTGAAATAGAATAAGTTACTTCTGATTATTGAAGGGGCAATCTAATTTATAATGTCTAACACATAATGCACAAGTAACTGATGTTTAAATCACAAAAGCAATTACATAAATTACTTCGAATATTACAAGTTTTTGGAAGTTTATTTCATTTCCGTGAATGACTTTGTTAAAGTCCAATGTTTGCATTCGAAGATCCAAGAAAAAACTTCGTGGAAACCTCAACCTACAGGAATGTATGAGTTCTACGTAAAACAACAAAGATGATATATGCCTACACTTAATCAAAAAATAAGAACAAAGAGGCCAGATATCTATCAAAAAAGTAAAAAGCTAACAAGAACTTACGAAAGTTAGTAACAGATGGACTCGGCTGAGTGTTATAGCATTCTTCAGTGACAGAACTGTCAGACTTGTGTATATTATTTAACCCATCCTGTTTGCTAGAATTAAGTGACTGAGCGGCTAGCTTGGCAGCCATCTGACGTCTTCGATGACGCTGTAGTTCTTCAAGTTGTACTTTTGCTCTATTAGCTTCATCCCAACGACCAACTTCCATGAGACGCTGATCAGGACGCAAACGACTATCGGTGGGACATACACCCTCTTCGGGTTCGTTCAGCTGTATTGCAAAACGCGTAAAATAATACATCCGTTCTGCATCAGGAGGCAGAGGATTCGTTTGCCAAAGAACGCGTGCAGGTCCAGTTTCCAATACTGGTTTTCCACTGCGTGAGTGCCTAGTACTCACTACAGGTGCATACTCAAGTGAATCATCCCATGTACCATTTAAAACATAGCGTACATCTCCAGATTTGTCAAGTACGGCGCCTGTAACCTAGCACAAGGTGGAAATCAGTCAAGAAGAAATATGGACGACAGCAGGCACCAAACACACTAACTTAAAAACTACGACAAAGCTAATAATGACTACTCCTAAATTTGTTGAACCAAGTCTGCTTGCAATCAGTGTTGATCGGGATAAAACAGTAGACAAAAACAGACAACACTAGCCATTGTTGGTTAGTCGGTAGCACATGGTAGCATCGTATCTTAAGCACGAATGGGTCTGTGCCTGGATCGAAGCAGTAATCATAAACTAAACAAGTCTGTTTTAATGTTTCTTTAAAGGGAGGAAGGTAACAAGTGATTACAATCCATATAATGTATCATGATGACTTATTTAATCCATTGGTAAATAGGCCAAGTAAGCAAAAAAGTGTTAATAAACACTAAAAAATGATAAGTCAATATTAACAGCTAGTATCTAATATAACACAATCTAGGCATAGTCTTCGTTTGGACAATATCACTCGCCATGATTACATGACAGAATTTAGAAAATTATCCTGCATTCCGTCTACAGCATCGAATTAACCCAAGATTATGGTTTAGTTGCCTTATAACATAAAAGCTCACTTTTGTCAATTTGGTTAGTCGATAGTATTATAATGCAGTGATTTCATTACAATATCAAACTAGAATCCCTAGCAAACTTAAACCTGTTTATAATTAATGCTATCTTTATTTAAGTAGTATTATTTAGAATTGGAGCAAAAGTTGAATAACTTACTCGACGAGGTTTTTCATTAGAAAAGTATGAATAAGGTTTGTAAGATAGATGACATTTTTCACCTGTATTATGGTTGATTATATCCATTTCACCACTATTATCGATCCATAAACGCCCAACAATGATATTATGAACAGTTAGTGAAATCTTTTGCCATGTATAATGATGACCTGTTCGACGAAATACCAGATGGCATGTACCAACTGGATTAATCTGTAAATATTTACCGCGGAATTTCGTTGTCATGGAAAAATCAAACCAACAATACCAGGCATTACTTTCACAATGTAAAGCACATGCTGGTGGATGGTGGCTGACCTACATAATCACATTTATGTATATTCAAAGAAGGAACACAGAGAAGTCAATATATAACAGGCCAATAAGTAAAGATTAATGAGAGAGGAAATATATCAATAGCATTTAACAACTTTATTAAAAGACACATATAGAAATGTTTTCATCAACACTACGACTTTGATAGGGTGTAATAAAATACTGTTTACACTAACAATAGATTTTTTAATTAATCACAGTTAACTGATAATACAAATACGATACAAAATTTGTAAAAAGGTTTGAAATCTGTTTAAGTGGAGCTACTCTCTATTGCTAAGGACAATAGGGCAATTGGTAAATTAGACCATATTTGACTGAATATGTGTGAATATGACTAATATGATTGAATGCATAGAAAAGTTACGACGCAAAGAAAATTGATCGGTTGAACGAAACGCCTACTTGGTGTGCCGAGTCGATAAATGCGCGTCTGCCCTGTGCCCACTCAGTTCCAAGCCGAAGATAGAAGAGCAAGACGATAGACCAACCAGACAATCAGAATCTACTATATTTCCAAACATTCCTTTATATATATACAAAAACAGACCACACCGTTAACTAATTAGGAAACTAACATTAATACAAAACAGGAGCAGTAGTGAATGCGAACTGGAGTACATACACACAATTGATTAATTATAATTCATTAATAAGAAATGATATACTAACAGTTGTGTCAATTGGGAAGATAGGGCAGGGGAGAACTGGATGATAATAGAAATTAATTGTTCACCTTGAATATAAACAAAAATATTGAAATAGTCTACAGGAACAGTTCTTGAAAACAATCAATCTTCTTTAGGTGCCCGGCATATCAAGAAGGTAAGATAGTTTGTCAGTAACTGGAAAGCTGATTGGAAGGCTTATTGAAATTCTAGTGACTTTTAATGGAACAATGAATAAATACTGGTATGTGTATCAAATGTGCTAGATGGATAATTCTATGAACTGCACTAATTTGTATCACTTGTATTTATACATTAATGAAATTCGGATCATTCATAGTCTTGAATATATTTAACCAACAAACAGAGTGATACGATCCCATACTCAGAAAGAGAATTACCAACACGTCTTGTCATTAGTTCACAGGTCCAGTAGACAAGTTAATATGAGATTTATAAGTTGCTAAACTCAACGGATATATTGTAATCTATCTTCTTTAATTAGTGGTAATAGCTTACATTGCCCTATAAGAAAGTAGTGGTTGACACAGGTGACCATGATTTACTGATCGGTATTAGGTTGTAGAAATATATAAAACCATACATACATAGCTCATGTTAATGACAAGACTTTTGTCTAAATCCAAAGTTGAATTTTAAGCTAACAAATAATCTACTGATAAATTATTTAAAATGGCTTTTACCAGTGAGAAAATGACAAAGTAAATAGTGAACATAAGATACGGTAGACGTTATGTAGTGTCGCTTTATCGCTGAATTCTCTTTTAACTCGACCAGACTACAAATTTATATGATCCAACTAATTTCAAGTATTTTTTAGGCTATAAAGCCTTCTAAACCGCCTATCGTTAAATTTCCACGTACAGTTTCGTGAGAAAACTATATTAAACACTCCAGGCTAAACTGAAAAGAAAATGTAAGTTTCACAATTTCAAAGAAGTGCACGAATTACCAATCCATTTTCTGGACAGACAAACAAAACCAAAAAATGGATAATTGTTAAAAGTTCAATAAAATGTTCAAGGGTGCATGAAAAAATGAGATTATACATTTAGGAACTAAGAACAAATAAGTTTCATAAATAAATCAAGATAATACAATCATAATTATTTACCAAAACAAGCGCATCAAATTTCTTAAACTGTAATGCAACTAACAGCTACAATACTAAGATAATTTCTGGCATATAGTACGAAACTGAATAGGTAAGCATATAAATATGCCACATTTCCTGGCTAAGATGAAATAGGAAATTTTCATAAAATGTGTCTATTTAATGTAAGGAATTAATTATGTTTTCAACACAGGCAAACAGAATAACAATCAACTATTATAAGAGTAACTTATATTTAGAAATATGAGAATTCTGACTTCATTAAAATAACGCTACTTATGATCTAAAAATAACCGCTATGGATGCTAATAAGTTTCTTTTATGGAAGCGTTTTTAGAGGATATTTTTATTGTAAAACTTGGTGATAAATTATTAGAAGCCTGGATTTGTCAAATTGATAAAGCATCTGAAGGCTTTGGTTAATTCCTTTGGTGAGGCCGTTAAAGAATACTAAGGGAATTAATACTTGTAAATGATACAATTTTAACGAAAAAATAGCTGCAATGTTGTCCTAAGGAATTGTGATCTCTATAATTGATTAAAAGATGTAAAATAAAATAAATAAGACCATAAAAATGGAAAATGATATCGACTGCTAAGTTCCTGAGTATATATATATATATATATACTAAATATAGAGGTGACGTATGTCACTAGTCAAGGCGTTAGCTAACCTACAAGTCGTAATCTAGGTTAATACGACAAAAGTAAAAATATCCATAAATCAACTTCCATAATTAAATCATCAAGTTTGTCTCCACTCTTCTCAATTTATATGGTCACTGGATCAACCGCATGTAGTGTAAACCTTAATAGAACGAAAAATGCAGATTGTAAGAAATACACACGAAATAATGAAGGAGTTGGAATAACAACAGAATCACACATAAAGAGTATAGTTCCGACAGAATGAATGAAAATAACAAAATCACATCAAAACAAAATATATGAAATTTAAAGAATAGGGGTGTATGAGCCATTGCGTCTGAACACAAACGTTGTCGCCTAACTTCCTCAGTTAAGCTCATGGTCAGCACTTAGGCCCAATCAAAGCAGACATCATATGCGTTAAACTAATCTGTTTTGTTTTACACATATATATATATATATATATATATATATATATATATATATATATATATATATATATATATATATATATATATATATATATATATATATATATATATATATATATATATATATATATATATATATATATATATATATATATATATATATATATATATATATATATATATATATATATATATATATATATATATATATATATATATATATATATATATATATATATATATATATATATATATATATATATATATATATATATATATATATATATATATATATATATATATATATATATATATATATATATATATATATATATATATATATATATATATATATATATATATATATATATATATATATATATATATATATATATATATATATATATATATATATATATATATATATATATATATATATATATATATATATATATATATATATATATATATATATATATATATATATATATATATATATATATATATATATATATACAAATCAACTTCCATAATTAAATCATCAAGTTTGTCTCCACTCTTCTCAATTTATATGGTCACTGGATCAACCGCATGTAGTGTAAACCTTAATAGAACGAAAAATGCAGATTGTAAGAAATACACACGAATAATGAAGGAGTTGGAATAACAACAGAATCACACATAAAGAGTATAGTTCCGACAGAATGAATGAAAATAACAAAATCACATCAAAACAAAATATATGAAATTTAAAGAATAGGGGTGTATGAGCCATTGCGTCTGAACACAAACGTTGTCGCCTAACTTCCTCAGTTAAGCTCATGGTCAGCACTTAGGCCCAATCAAAGCAGACATCATATGCGTTAAACTAATCTGTTTTGTTTTACACAAGATGTCACTGCAAGCCAGTCAGAGAGCATCATCTCAAATTCACAAGAAACAACCTCCGTTTTTGCACTTTAACTCAGCGTTTAGGATATTGACTTTTGTATAGCGTCACCACTAAATACAACTATGCTGTCTGTGAACTATAAATCATTCTAAAGTTTTCAAGTGAGAGATGGATCTATAAAAATTTAGACGAAGTGATATTGTAAGCACCGTACGTATAACGAAAGAAAGCGGAAAATGGGGAAAGCAGGCAACTTGAAAGGTCACTTGAAGTTCCCATGTGTAATAACGTTTGAAGTTAAGCAACTCATAAAACAAAGACATGCATCAATAAATTTAAAAGAAATGAGATGGTTTAAAGATGAACTCATCCCGTGTGTTTACACATTTGCTTTCTATAATAAAATACATACCTGCTCAGCTAATGATCTCCAACCGAGATCATCGGTTCTGTCGCATTCGTATGTTTCACCAAGTAAAGGATTGAATGGTTTGTTTGTACGCAATGCAGTTGTAGCGTAAGCGGATACAGTAAATGCAGCCACATATGCCATTTGTTCCATAGAGTCTTGACATGCAGCAGCGTTATCTAAACATGTGGAATACTCAAAATCTTCTGTTAAACGTTGAAGCATTGACAGTGGTTCACTAAAATTGACCTAAGACATATGAGAACACGTTAAGTGATATATACAAGCATTTATTCTGGAAATTATTTTCCAAACAGCACACGTTGGAATATACTTTGCCAAAATTACCTAACTGACCAACGCTAACGGTATTGATTTTGTTAGTTAACAAAATGTCTATAAGTGAAGATAGCGAGACTTATTATATCGGTACATTAAACAACCTCATTTTTGTATCAGGTAAGTGATTCGTCAATTCTAGTGCACTTTATAACAAAGTCATCATAAAACGGAATAGTATTGTTTGTTTATATGATCACTGTCATACCGACCAAACAATGGCTTTTATAAATGCAGAGCATGAATGACTGCTAAAGTAACTTGAATGTTGTTCAGTTCAAAGAACACATTCATGCACTTATTTGGTAATTGATATTTTCTTACATAATCCAACCAATTGAGGTTATCATTTATCCTATATCACTGTTAACCACATTCAATGAAAACCTTTGTCTGTAATACAAGTGACCTTGAACAGGATATCAGATATATCTTGAAAATGTAAAATGAATAAAGAATAATTGATTTTGTATGTAGTACGAACTCGATTCTCTCATTGCATAAAAAAAGCCTAAGTCACTAAAAGAGTATTCTCAACCACTTAATTTATCAAGTTCGCAATCTCGTGAGTAGATAAATTATAACACACTGAGTCAGTAAATAAGACTAAAGAATACTGATATCAAGACTTACTCGATAATATAGAAAAAATATATGCCAACTGACAAATATACTTACAGGCATAGGAATTTTTGTTAACTCTTTTCCAATGCAATTTTTCATGATACCCCATAAATTCAAACTTATATTTGGTTTCGGAGGAATAGAAAGTCTTCTGGCGATGGGTAAGCGTTTTGTAATTACATTAGGTTCTGGTTCAGTTTGTAATGGACTACAATAGTTGGATTCATTACTTGTGGATGTATCTTGTGTCATTTGATCATCACCAGATGAAATTAAAGTGCCAGATCGACTAAATGTGCATATATATTTTTATATATGGAAAAAAAATTACAATGAACATATTTACACATGTATGCAGATATTATTATGTTAAGCAGTTTAATGAATTTGAACTAAATTTTTTTTTACAACACACCCACATATTTGCTAACTATTGAACAAGTGGACTAGAGTCGTAAGCTAAAAATCTAAGCTGATTGATTCTACGTTAAAAA
The DNA here is from genome assembly GCA_034768735.1 of Schistosoma mekongi. Lineage (NCBI taxonomy): Eukaryota > Metazoa > Platyhelminthes > Trematoda > Strigeidida > Schistosomatidae > Schistosoma > Schistosoma mekongi. Next base: position 22,915,046 of record CM068308.1, on the reverse strand, counting down.
AACTTGCAATCACATGATCTGCTGCAAAGATCATTTACCGAGAGGAGTAGCAACTAATGAAGCTTTAAATTGTTTATTAGGTTAAATAATAATTTTACTCTATTACTGTGGTTACAAACATCAGAAAAACTATACATAGAAATAAGATATGAAGATAAAAAAAATAACAATTAGTGAAATCCAGTGATTCACATTTGTGTATGAATGTACACAGTCCTTGTTCTATAGATAAGAATTACGCGGATCTTAGAAGAGACAAAAAAATATGAAAAACTTCTATGCTTCCAAGAGTAATTCACAGATCACTAACTTTTTTCGTTTATTTTCATAGAGTATCAACAGTACAACTAATTTAAATAAATAGAAACCAATACATATTCCGGAACTAGGCTTTGAGAAAAAGTTACACAATATTTTATATCACAGCTTGACTAGGTCGAGATCCCGCTCCATTTCCATATCATATAAACTGGGATAGAACGTAGGGAATGCTAAGGAATACCCAACAAATTCTCTATCATGTCAGCTGATGATTTTTCGGAACGTCATTGAAAGAGCTACTTCAATTGTCATAAAGTCATCCCCTCCCCAACCTAAGAAAATATTTGCTGACAGTTTTGTTACGAGAAAGTAATATCCTGAGACTGACAATGAACAATTATCTCTAATTTTTAAGCGCTCTAATAATCTACTAATGCTAACAGATTTTAGATATGAGAGTAAACTGTTGTATACGAAAATTAAAGCGTATCTAGACGACCATTTCAAGCTAGTAATCGCTATTTGAAATCCTGCATATTGACTTAAGTTTAAGAGATTGGAATAAAATATAACAGAAATATACAATAATGCCGACAAGCTGACAGGCAATTAAAATAACTTAAACTCCTCGGCATTAAAACTTTAGATACATGATGAGATAATTAAAATCCTACTGATTTGATACGATGAAAACTATTGACTGATTAAATGTTATACTAATAATAGAATAAAGTTTAATGAATAACACTCGGAGTTTGCATATTCATCGGTTTGCTACTTGTAACTGAAGTGGCATTGAACATAGGACTAATAATATCAATTACCTTCTGTCGGAAATTTAAATATATGCATATCATTATTATTGTAACTAAATTAGTAAATTAATTGAAATCTTAAAAAATCAAATGAGAGAAAATGCACTTAATGTAGAAAACCAGAACCATGAACGTGATATTATTTACAGTGAATTAGACAAATAAGATAACTTTAAAAATGGCTTAGTCACGAAGAAATCAATTTTAAGCTGTGGAAAAGTCGTGAACTGAATGAATAATAAGATTTAATTAATTATCTAGAAGCACAAGTAATGACCTAACAATCGAAATTCAAATGATCAATACGCTAAAATAATGTAGAAATAAATGTAATTTATCTATATATCTACTACAAATGATAATCAGCAACCAGTGCATATAGTATAGGTGTTACTTTACCTGCCTATAAGTAATCATCAATCATTTGTGTTAAATCACACTTAATTATTTCAATTTCATGTCAATATTGTATATATATATCAGTCAATAACAACACAGAACCTGGTATGTATGCCTATCGGCTCAAGTTGCTATACCACATTAGTACGACGAGATTAAATTCACAAGAATAACGTGACAATACGACACAAACATACGACAAACATAAATCTACTGTTAACCTTTTATTCACTCCACTGGCATGTGTAACATTTAATGCACTCTACATCACGACGACGAGCCCGTCAGGAACTGGGAACATACGTGTACTTATTAGCAATTAGAATTCCACCAACACGTGCTGCACATTTATATATATATATATATATATATATATATATATATATATATATATATATATATATAGTATCCAGGTATTCACTAATACAAAACAACCAATAACATATAATCGATAAACGAGCAGATTTTAATCTCACCTGTTCCGTCGTCGACTACGAGGTTGTATGACACGTGCTTCACGCAGCTTTCTGAACTGAGTCGACTGGGAGCTCTGGTCAGTATATTCATCGGTTTCATCATCAGTGAATGCCACATCAGATTCATATTCATCAGCTAATTCAGTACCAGAAGGTATTAAAGTGTCCTCATCTTGAGAACTGCCCAAGCCTACCTGATTATCGCTGGATTTATTACTAGTTACATTTTTACATGTTTTCATAAAATCATTGTTTCCACTATTTTTCGACTCACTTAATGAAAGGTCAGGTAGAGTTATTGAAAATTCAGAGTTAGCCTCTTCTGCATCATAAAAGTCATCATCAGAAGTATCTTCATTCAAATGTGAAGAATGTTGTTGTTGCCCAGGCTCTTTGGAGTGGACAGAATGATACAAGGATGATTCGCCTGAGCTTACACATTGCATTGAAGCCTTTGAAAGCTTTTCAAGGCAAGCGTCTGAGTTTTCTTTACCAACAACAGGTACATCAATATGTTGAACAATATCAGATGCAACAGTGACGCTTTCTTTCATTGAAACCACATCAGTATGTGGTAGGTGATGTACGCGAACTGCTTGGCCAGGTGGTCGACAGACAGACTTGTTGTTGAAAGATGAATTAAAAGTGCAGCCTGAATTAAGAAAGTTCAACAGCGTAAAACATTAATCGAAATAAAAACAGATCAGAAGTAGACAAAAATAAATAAAACTTACATCTCACTAAAACTCCTAACAGTAAAAACATTGAAAAAACGTACACGCTTTAACGTACGATAATTTTTCCACCTTTTGATCATAATAAAGTGTGAAATCGTAGCATTCAAATTTCAATGGAATGTGTAAAATGGTGAATTGAAAAATTTGACAAATAAGTGATCATTTAACGATATAAATTCGTATTAAATCTAACAGAGTAGTCAAAATGTGGATAGTGATTTGACTCTAGAACATTTTATCTACAGCTAATTGAAACAGGCAAAATTATAAGACAGTTTTGGAAGACCATAGAAATAGCTTTGTTCTGAACAGGACAGTAACAGCAGACACAAAAACATTTGTAAATAAACTAAAAATAAGGAAATGAAGCAATTTATTTGAATTAGGTGAGCAATTTGCTGAAAAGATAGTCTTTAAAATGTCACATAAAGCGTAAACAATTGTAAATAAATAAAGAATGGTGTATGTTAGAAAACACAGAAGGTAGAATGATAATAAGTCAGATAAAACAAACTTTCGGCGCGAAGCATAACTGTGAGATACCCACACACAAAATGCATCACTAATACTTTTATCATCAATCTATACCAATACATACGAAAGCATGGTGTATTACTATAAGTGGGACCAAATGAGATTGAATACTTCATAGCCTTATGGTAATATTAAAACTAAAGCTGAATAAAAAGTTCTATGTGCTTGAACGTTTACAGTTCTTCCGAATTATGAGCTAATTCTCAAATAAACTTATTGCAAAGATTTGTAAGACTGACAATTTCAACATAGAAAAACACAAAAAACCCATAACAATAAATCAGTCAGTCTAGAGAAAAATGTCACTGATAGTCATAAATAAGCAATAATTTTATTACTATAAACTAACCAGTTGCTCCATGTGTAATAGTAGATTGTGGATTATTTTGTTTTGTTAAACATTCTAACTGACGTAACTGTTTAGCTAGTTGTTCAATCATTTGCTCAAGTAAAGCACAACGTTCATTTTGATTACTGAATATACGCTGCCACCTGCCCAGTTGGCCACGAGTGAAATGAGTGAACTCACAACATGACTTTAAGAACGCAAAAAATGTAAACAGTACACTATTACTTAATGAACATTTCATTCTTAAAAGTACATTCGTAAAAAAGTACAAATCGAAAGCTAAAGAAAATTTTTGACATATTACCACATTCTTTCGTTAAGATTTATAATATACACAGAAAAAAATGCAATGAGTCGAGAGAAGGATAAAAGTATACTAAAACCATTGCCTACAGCATACCCCTATAAATGCGAGGAGACACAGTGAGCATAAAGAAAACTATTTATAAATGAATTATTACAGGTGTAAATATTAATTACACTTAGGAATAAATACAACACAGTTTCATATGCACTATGTTGAGCATGCAGTCTACCATCAGCCCATTTTCCACAATCTTCTACAACCACTTCAGTCCTCGTACTTCATTTGACAGTCGTTAGTCACTCACTCCTTTCCAAGGCTGTAGCCTTTCACTATCATGAAATACGTGCCCCTGTTACTTTTTAAGTATTTTAATTCCATTCCAATAAACGTTGAAAAATATAACTTGATATATATACATAAATATATCAATTACAAATATATCCAAATTTTCAAACGAATAGACACTAAACACGTTGAGTATGCGGCCACATTCACACTACAATTAATTGATAGTAACTGAGTTCAATATAGTTATAGTTTCCTCATTGGAGTATACCTTTCGAAATAAAATTTAGTTGGCTTTATAACAAGAAAGAACTATGTCGTAGTCTGAATTTTCCAGAATTAATCTCATTCAAAGAGGCCCATTAATTCACTTAAAATGTGCGAATGATACAGTCCTGTTCGAAGATGTTGATAAAATGCAGTCTTTTGATACAATGCAAGCAGGTTTACGATACTTTTTTTTATTCCTGGGTGGTATTTTAGATAAAATTCAGAGGCACCTAACGGGTAACGGTAGCTGATCGTTCCACAATATATAAAAGGGCCAAAATCCTCTCAAAGTAGCTACAAAGGAATCAGTCTGACTGGTAAAATATCTAAAGTAGCATCTATCCGACACGTATCTGCGCATAGGTGGTTTCAGACTTGGACGTGTCTGTATAAACCAAATATTCACACTTCGGCAGGTTCTGGAACAGACTCACTTTTAGACGCCCGACAATAGTTGTTTTACTTGACCTTAAGGCGGCATTTGACTCTATCGATCGTAAGGTTATGTGGCAATATCTGTCATTGTAAGGCGTACCAGAGAAGTACATTAACCTTATACAAGCTCTCTACTTGAACACCACATGTGGAGTCAGAGCTTATGGCGGATTGTCGTCAGAACTGATTACCTCAAGTAGTGTTCGTCAAGGTTGTCCGCTTTCCCCATTTTTACTCAATTTTATCACTGACATACTTTTAGAGTTGACATTTTCATCGTCTGACTTCTTCAGGGTTGACGTCATTCCAAGAGATAAGCTTATTGACTTAGAATATGCAGATGATGTAGTTCTCTAAGGTGAAGATGCTGATAAAACGCAGAATCTCTCGGCTACCTTAAATATGATTGTAAGGATGTTTGGGATGCGATTCTCTCCACCCAAATGCAAAATGTTACTTCGGGATTGGCTTGATTCAACACCGAAGTTAGTGATAGGGAGTGAGGCAGTTGAATGTGTTGACCGCTTCACTTATCTTGGCAGCCTCATCAGTCCTGACGATCTGGTGTCTGCTGAAATATCTGCGCGTATACATAAGGCCCAATTAGCTTTTAGGAATTTGCGTCACCTGTGGCGTAGGCGAGACATCCGATTACTGACCAAAGGACGCGTTTACTGCGCAGTAGTTCGATCCGTTCTACTTTATGGATGTGAAACATGGCCGTTAAGGATAGAGGATATTCGTAGGCTCCTAGCATTCGATCACAGATGTCTTCGAAGCATTGCTCGTGTTTGCTGGGACCACCAAATAAGCAATACGTGGGTTAGGAATAGAGTACTAGGTAGATACGGTAAGTCTATTGATGAAGTAATAAATCTTCATCAGCTAAGGTGGTTAGGACATGTGTTACGTATGCCTGACCACCGCCTACCTCGACGAGTACTGCTGTCTGGTGTGGGAGTAGGCTGGAGGAAAGCTAGGGGCGGCCAAACCAAACCATGGCACCAGTCCATGAAGTCATTGACAGTTGGGCTGAGCCATGTTAATAGTTGACGACTACCTGGTTGAGGTCCGCGTGACGCTCGTAATAAATGGTTAGATACCTTGGGTGATATGGCTTAAAATCGTTGGCAATGGCGCAGGTGCATCCACTCCTTGTCTTCCTCCAAATTCTAAGCTTCTGAACTTATCATAATTTTCTCTTTATTCAATCATATATTCTTAAGTCTTATCTCCGATCTCTATTCCCTTCCATTAATACTAACTCTGTTACTATCTCCCCTACTCTGGTATTTGATTCGACAATTTCATCTCTATCTGCTAATTGAAGCATGGCAACTTGAACTGACGTACGCATGTACTAAGTTCTACGTTGTAACTGTCTGTCCATGAAGTAATTGAGTTTTGGTCTAAGCTATACTGGTAGACAGAGACTACCTGGTTGGGGTCCGTGTGATAATCGCAATCAATGGCTGGAGGACACTGGGTGTTATAGGTCAGATATCAGTGACTGTGGTGGCGTATTCACTCGTTGTCCTCCTTTAAATCGTGAGCTTAAAATTATTTCATAGCTTTCTTTCCATGAACTAATTCTTTCACCTTGGATCAGATACTGTGTTCGCTCATTTTTTTCGATTTTATTATTATTATTATTATTATTATCGTTAAGGTAACGACTAGTTCTACTGATTTGGTAGTAGTCTTGCTGTGCTGTTGAGGTGTGTACATATGCCAGGCTCTATGTCGTTCATATTTATATACATATCAAATAACAAAATTGACCACATAGAAGACAATTATTGGACTGTTAATTAAGGCGAAATGCAAAACTGAACGGAAATGCTTATCGTCAGACAACCGACAGGTATTATATATATATATATATATATATATATATATATATATATATATATATATATATATATATATAATTTAGATGTCGCTTTCATCTTCATTAATTCACATATGTGTAGGAAGAAGTGAAAAAGGACTTTTGATAGGCTTTCCGAACACGTTCCTAGGAAAATATTTCTAAAAGGTAGCAAAGCTGTCACAATTGCAGTCTCTAGACATCCTTTCAAGAGTGGATATAATGTGAGCATTATTGAAGCGTTCGAAATTATTAACAGACCAGCAACACCCTTATTATTACGTTTCGCGGATGCAATAGTTATCAAATGTCTTCAATCTAACCCATGTGTGCAAATGGATAATGTTGTAAACCTTTCTTTACCATGATGAAAATAAAATCTTACTTCTTGTGTATTCCTTTTTGATTTCCTTAAATTAAAACGATTTTTGTTCAGGAGTTATTGATTAATTATACAATCATTCACTTTAACTTTACTAAGGTTATGTAATCCCCCCTCTTTTTTATTAACTATATCCGCACACAATTACCCTATATAAATAAACGCTAGACTTAACTAAGTTCACAAGCATATCATATATTCTATTCTAATTATTATAGGTTTTTTATTTTCATTCCGAACATTCACCACAACCTCAACAGATGAATTACATCAATCACTTAATTCTACATAGTTCCTTGTAATCTTAGGCTGTTTTCAGTTGATAAGAAACCTTTAAATATAATGAATTCATTCTATTCTACAAATCTTGCACTAATCGACTGGGTCCCCATTAAGAATCAGTTATGTGCTTTTAGATTAGACTCCATCAAAATGAGAAAGTGGCATACGAAACAAGATCTCTTTGTAATCTCCACTTACGCGAAGACAGATTACAGCCTAGATGAAATCAAGGATGATATTATAGTACTAGCTGGAGATTTGAATGAGCAGGTGGGGTATCTAGGTGAGAAGAGTCGCAACTTCTAGTGGGATGGCTGGTGTGAGCACAGCACTAGGAGTGTAAGTAGAACAAGCACTTCACAAATGCTTCGTAATGGTTCTGTAAGGACTCCAAAGGATAGGGACACACGCCACCTCCCTTTCATCTATACTACCTACGCCCCCCACTGACTGTAGTTCAGATAGAGTGAATGATAAATTATACAGCAGGCTACCTAAACTTCTTCATAAGTCTAAATACTCAAGTTTAGTACTCGTAACTGGTGAACTTAACGATAAAATAGGTAGCGTAAGTTAGACTAAAAAACATTTGGATTGGTGTTTTTAGTACCGTGAACGGATCATGACGACAATCTGTCGCAACTATGCCCAAACAATAGCTTGTTTCTAGTTCAGGATTAGAAAGTCAAGTGCTGGAGAGACAATTACTAAAAAAGGCGGAACTTTAATTTGCTCTTTCTAGATGTTTAGATTGATAGGTGGAACAGTTTAGTTGGGATTCAGCTACTTTACAGCTACCCATAATTTTTAAAAGGCATGAATGTAAAATTGACATAACCCCTCCCCCCCAACTCTTGCCGGAGTTAAAATGAGCCATAGTTGACCTAAAGCTAGTAGGGGCACTGTGTCCGAATGGATTAACTCTAAATGTCTTTAATGATGGCGGTTCTGTTTTCTCAATAAGCAATTAAACTGAGTTGTATCTTAGCTAAAATCTATCAGCTAGATATAATTCCATCACTCCAGTATATAACAAAGTTCCAAAGTTATCGTGTGATAGCAATAGAGGAATTAGTATAACTAATATAGTGTCCGAAACACTAGCTTCAATAATTATCAGATGTTTAACTACGACACATGAACTGTAAATGAGAGGAAACCAGGCTGGTTTCAGATATGATAATGGTTGTATCTACTAAATATTTACCATTCATTAGGTTTTGGCATATTGACATACTTCTCGACCGTGCTGCTACCTTGACGTGGTGGTCTAGCTTTCCTACCGTGACGACTCAATAGGACTATACTGGCTAAGACAGTCATTCCTCTAATTCTTATTATGCCAGGTAAGTCGGTTGAAGGGCAGTGAGACTAGAAGCAGCACTGCGGTCACGCTCCCAGATCTTTCAGACCAACCCTAACCCAATTTGCGTTTCAGGTGCCTCATAGCTGGTGATTATAACGTCCAGATAGATAGCTTGAATCAGTCTAAAATACACGTAGGTGGGTACTTGGTGTTCCAGCTCAGAGAACGGATAACGGCGACAGTCTGCTGAAAGTATGTTCAAACAACCATTTATTTCGAATAAACACGAACTTTAAACATAAAGAGCTACATCGTGACCTCCTTAACCTACTCAAACGTAATTAAAACTTATACTAATTTGTTTATCGTGATGTGCTAAAGTGTGGCAACTTGGACGGATGCATATGCGCCCGGTTTTACACTGTACATACATACATACATACATACATACATACAAGTAAAATAAAATCAGATACAGATACTAAAACACAGTACGTAAGTACTCACAACTTTAAAAGTATGTCTAAGATGTTAGACAAAAAATTTCATAAACAACCCTTTTAATACACACAGAAGAGCGTTCTACTAATCTTCGAAGAAATAAGTATTTGAAACCATAATAAATTTGTAAACGAAGCCCATCAGGCAGTGATAGATAGGTCTAAGTATTGTATCACTTGAAAAAATTTGAATCATGATTGCGGAAGAATACATAAAAGCACTACTTGATACATGCAAAGAAACAATTATGATGTCAAGAATTCTTGATGTAACAGCCAACTGAGCTGACACATTTACATCATGCAGAGGAGCAACATATATTATGTATAATGAGGTTTTAAGGTATTTAGCGAAACGTGGTCAAACAGTTGCGTGTTACAATTTAAATAAACGATTACGGTGATACTTTCAACTTCGTAGTTACATCACACCGAGACGTAACCAATGTGGGACTTTACAATGAATGACCAGCAATATTTTATAAACATAGGCTAATTTGATATTTGTTTGTGGAGTTCAGACACATCACACAAATCTATATATAACATAACTTTAGAAAACTTAAAAGACATCGATGTCGCCAAATAACCTCGATATTCCTTTTAGCCCAGTAACAATCTAGCAGTCATATGTTTAATTTCAAATAAAGTGTTACATAAAAAGTTATTATGTACGCATCACGTACTATAGAACAGTTTCATTTATGGTTAACTGCAATAGACAGACAGTTACAACGTAGAACTTAGTACATGCGTACGTCAGTTCAAGTTGCCATGCTTCAATTAGCAGATAGAGATGAAATTGTCGAATCAAATACCAGAGTAGGGGAGATAGTAACAGAGTTAGTATTAATGGAAGGGAATAGAGATCGGAGATAAGACTTAAGAATATATGATTGAATAAAGAGAAAATTATGATAAGTTCAGAAGCTTAGAATTTGGAGGAAGACAAGGAGTGGATGCACCTGCGCCATTGCCAACGATTTTAAGCCATATCACCCAAGGTATCTAACCATTTATTACGAGCGTCACGCGGACCTCAACCAGGTAGTCGTCAACTATTAACATGGCTCAGCCCAACTGTCAATGACTTCATGGACTGGTGCCATGGTTTGGTTTGGCCGCACCTAGCTTTCCTCCAGCCTACTCCCACACCAGACAGCAGTACTCGTCGAGGTAGGCGGTGGTCAGGCATACGTAACACATGTCCTAACCACCTTAGCTGACGAAGATTTATTACTTCATCAATAGACTTACCGTATCTACCTAGTACTCTATTCCTAACCCACGTATTGCTTATTTGGTGGTCCCAGCAAACACGAGCAATGCTTCGAAGACATCTGTGATCGAATGCTAGGAGCCTACGAATATCCTCTATCCTTAACGGCCATGTTTCACATCCATAAAGTAGAACGGATCGAACTACTGCGCAGTAAACGCGTCCTTTGGTCAGTAATCGGATGTCTCGCCTACGCCACAGGTGACGCAAATTCCTAAAAGCTAATTGGGCCTTATGTATACGCGCAGATATTTCAGCAGACACCAGATCGTCAGGACTGATGAGGCTGCCAAGATAAGTGAAGCGGTCAACACATTCAACTGCCTCACTCCCTATCACTAACTTCGGTGTTGAATCAAGCCAATCCCGAAGTAACATTTTGCATTTGGGTGGAGAGAATCGCATCCCAAACATCCTTACAATCATATTTAAGGTAGCCGAGAGATTCTGCGTTTTATCAGCATCTTCACCTTAGAGAACTACATCATCTGCATATTCTAAGTCAATAAGCTTATCTCTTGGAATGACGTCAACCCCGAAGAAGTCAGACGATGAAAATGTCAACTCTAAAAGTATGTCAGTGATAAAATTGAGTAAAAATGGGGAAAGCGGACAACCTTGACGAACACTACTTGAGGTAATCAGTTCTGACGACAATCCGCCATAAGCTCTGACTCCACATGTGGTGTTCAAGTAGAGAGCTTGTATAAGGTTAATGTACTTCTCTGGTACGCCTTACAATGACAGATATTGCCACATAACCTTACGATCGATAGAGTCAAATGCCGCCTTAAGGTCAAGTAAAACAACTATTGTCGGGCGTCTAAAAGTGAGTCTGTTCCAGAACCTGCCGAAGTGTGAATATTTGGTCTATACAGACACGTCCAGGTCTGAAACCACCTTGGTTCTCTCTAGTTTGCTCTTCGCAAGCTTTAGTTAGGCGTCGAAGTATGATTGAAGCCAATATTTTGGACACTATATTCGTTGAGCTGATTCCTCGGTAATTTTCACAAGAGGACTTCTGTCCTTTCTTATAGATTGGGACGATTAGTGTTTGAGACCAGTCAGATGGGATTACGCCCAATTCCCAGATTTATTTATTTATTTTAATCACATACTACTCATTTACAATAAGCGTTGTGAAGAAACCATATTGGGCTTCATCAGTTGAGTATAATAATTCAATAAATCAAATTAGCGAAATAGTATTAAGAGTATAAACGCTAATGTAATGTAGGACGTGTAAATAAAAAAAAAAGAAAAAAAACGAAAATGAAAAAAGAAGAAAAAGAAAAAAATAAAGAATAATTCTGGACAGGATCCCCGTTAATTTCGTTGCTAAAACTGGACCACCATCCTTAAATATCTCAGGGGTTAACCCATCGGGTCCTGCTGCTCTCCCTCGCTTTAGGTTTCCTATAGCCTTCTCAACCTCACTAAGACTTCGGGGACCAACACTAATTTGCCATTCAGATTGCTTGGGAACGGTAGGCAACTGGGATGATGCCGAGGGCCAATTGAACTGCTCCCTAAAGTGTTCTGCCCATCATCCAACCTTCTGGATTGACATTGAATGATGGTTCCATCTTTTTCTAAGATAGTTTCACTTACAGTTGGATTTCTGATACCCGTTTCCTTAATAAGTCTGAACAGTTGCCTACTGTTAACTATTGCCACTGCCTTTTCTATTCCTTTAGCTTTCGCCATCCACCACTGCTCACGATCATTCCATAAGCTTTTAACCAGTTTGTTTTTAAGTTCCCTTCGCTCCTCATCGAATTCAGAACTAGACGGGATGTGTTGCCGGGCATTTATCAGTTCAGTAGATGCAGCTGAAATCCAGAGTTTTCCTAACGTTTTGCTTCAGTTTACTAGTAGATATTACTGTTGTTTCGACAGCTTTTTGGATACCATTCCAAGCTGACTAGGGATGGGTATCGCTTATACAGTTGACTAATTGGCTTTTTAGTTGTTCCTGAAATGTGTTCTTGACTTTTTCATCATTAAGTTGGACTCTTATGGGGATTTTTGCTGTGGGTCTTTTACGTCCAGTGAGACGCAGACTAATACGCGCTCGTACTAAAGCGTAGTCTGAGTCTAAACATGTGCTCCAGCCAGCAGTACGACTTTGCCATCAGATCTTAGGTTGCTGCCTTTAGTCTTATCGCTCTCCAACAGACCTGCTTGGCATGGTAGGACCTGGAGGAACAAGCGTTCCAGCCAATATAGCTCGGTTGGGCCATCACGATAGGCAAGCCCGACCACCACGTCAAGGTAGCAGCTACGGTCGGGAGCAGCTACTGTAATAGCAAGTGAAAATACTTGTCTCCTAAAGAAAAGTTATCTCTGATAGCCAACAATAATGAAATTTAAAAATGACTTACATTTACCATTGCCATACTGGCCACTTTGAAAACTGTAGCACGTTCGCGAGCTAAATTGAAACGTTGCAATAGTTCAGTGGGATCACGAGCAGATTCGACATCGCCAACAGAACGTTGAAGTTCTTCACCTTTCCGACTCACTGTTAACTGATGACGTTCAAGATCAGTCACATGGGCTTCCAGTTTTACAAGTGCATTATTAATATACCTAACTCCATCCTCATCAGTGATGGATAATGCTTTGTAATCATCATCATCTTCGTATCCATCGGTATACACATCTGAATCCTCGCCTAATACAGATAATCAAGAGACAAAAAACAGGTGTGATATCCTACCAAATAACTAAGCCTTACTAACCAATCAGATTATTAACCATACCAATGTTACGTCAAAAATTTTAAAATAAATTGTGTACCTTTAGATCAACCAGGGAGTTTACAGATTGTAATTAACAAATGCTTCAAACAGTGCATTCATTTAAAATACAATTACTTATGAACACAAACAATTCTCAGGGTAAAGTTCGCACTAATGACATATATATATATATATATAATATATATATATATATATATATATACAATTTATGATGTGAACATTGGACATGCGATCAATCGGTAAACGTTTAGGCTTTCAAAAAGTCGATTTAATTAAAAGAGAACTATAATACTTCTAAACACTAACAATTAATATTAACAGAACTGTAATAAAACATTTTGGGTACAGCTACTATCTAGAACAAATAGAAAAGCCATTGTAGCTATTTACCTTTACATTTTGTTGGAAAAATACGGAATTTAAAGGATACCTTTCTGATTCTTGCATCATTTTCATAGGAATATTTCTAATAAATCTAGCCTTGCGCCTAATGGAAATTCTATTGAGACACTCTCTACGCGTGAGCTATCTATCAGAGATAAACAATAAGCAGAGAATTATAATTATAATTTAGTAGTAACGGTTCATTGTTTAATAGTCAATTGAATGGAATTCACCACTTTGCATCGATTTCTTTGACTACGAGAAAGCATTTGACAGTGTAGGTAGCAGAACATTATGAAACCTTCTTAGATACTATAGCGTACCCGAGATAGTTAATGTCATACAGAATTCTTACGATGGACTACACTGCGAAATCGTATACGGAGAGCAGGTCACAGATCCATTCGAAGTAGAGGCCGGTGTCAAACAAGGATGCTTACTCTCACCTTTCCTTTTTCTGCTGGTGGCTGACTGGATTATAAAAACTGCAATATCTCAAGGCAAGCACAGAATATGGTAAACAACCTGGATGAAACTAGATAACTTGAACTTTGCAGACGACCTAGCTCTTCTATCACCCACAGCAACAAACGCAGGTGAAAACGGACAGTGTCGCAGCAGCCTCTGCAGCAAACAGTAGGCCTCAACATACACTGAGGGTAAAGCAAGACACTTCGATACAAAACAACGAGCACCAATACAATTACACTTGACGGAGAAGCTCTGGAAGATGTGGGAACTGTTACATACCTGGGAAGCATCATCGATAAACAAGGAGAATCTGATATAGATGTGAAGGCACGGAGTGGAAAGGCATGGACAGCATTTCTACAACTGGAAAACATCTGGAACTCAAACCAACTATCAGTCAACATTAAAGTCAAAATTTTCAGAACAAATGGGAAGACAGTGCTATTGTATGGAGGTGAAGCTTGGAGAACTATGAAAAGCATCATCCAAAAGATACAGTATTTATGAACAACTGTTTGCGTAAGATACTTCGGATCTGTTGGTCAGATACCATCAACAACAACCTTCTAGGGCAGACAACAAATCGACTACCAGCCGAGGAAGAAATTAGGAAAAGATGCTGGAGGGAATTATTTGCCTCTACACGTACTTCTGCTGGCAATTTGTTCTACATTTGACGATATGCAATCAAGTAAACGTTTGCGCTAGCTTTTGTTTTGTTTTTCAATTTCAACTTGAGAGAGTTTGTTCCTCAAATAATTGTTTTCAAATTGGGTACGGTATGCAATATTAGTTGAGGTGTGGATCATATTGTGAATCAGTTTATAAAAGAGGATTAGGTTTGTTCTTAGTTTTCTTTCCCTTAGAGGTTCAAGTTCGAACATATGATACTTAATTTTTGTAGTCTATTTTAGAATCGTCTTCAATCATCTGGTGTGTTAGGTAGCGTTGCACACACTCCACTCTCATTCCGTCAATTGTTCGTAGATTGCCAAATAGGAAGGAACAGTACTCAAGTATAGGTCTTACACATACTTTGTAGAGTGAGTCCTTACTCATTTTGATAAAAGTTTCTTAGAATGAAGCGTATGTTCTTCTGGAAACAATCACATATACAGATGATAGGGAAAGCCAAAGGCCTTTTAAGAGGACTCGGTTGTGAACATCGTCAGTCAAAGACATCGTAAACCGATCCCATGTTTTGGATTGGCCACTACTACCATGATATCATTTTACCCCTACTCCAACCAACGTTGCACGACGAGGTAGGCGGTTTATTATCTACATATGGTAAATAGGCAAATAGGAGGCCCAAGAAGTCAATTCCTGAAAATTTAGATGAGAACATTTTGACTTCTCGGACGATATTCATAACGAAATTAAATACAGAATGGAATAAGCTAACCAACACACTTCGTACTTGTCCAGGCCTCGAATCAGCCTAGTTTTCCAAAGTTAGTTGCTCCCTATACGCAGATACGTGTCGGATAGATCTACTTTAGACATTTTACCAGTCAGACTGATTCCTTTGTAGCTACTTTGAGAGGATTTTGGCCCTTTTATATATTGTGGAACGATCAGCTACCGTTACCCGTTAGATGCCTCTGGATTTTATCTAAAATACCACCTAGGAATAAAAAAAAAGTATCGTAAACCTGATTGCATTGTATCAAAAGACTGCATTTTATCAACATCTTCGAACAGGACTGTATCATTCGCACATTTTAAGTGAATTAATGGGCCTCTTTGAATGAGATTAATTCTGGAAAATTCAGACTACGACATAGTTCTTTCTTGTTATAAAGCCAACTAAATTTTATTTCGAAAGGTATACTCCAATGAGGAAACTATAACTATATTGAACTCAGTTACTATCAATTAATTGTAGTGTGAATGTGGCCGCATACTCAACGTGTTTAGTGTCTATTCGTTTGAAAATTTGGATATATTTGTAATTGATATATTTATGTATATATATCAAGTTATATTTTTCAACGTTTATTGGAATGGAATTAAAATACTTAAAAAGTAACAGGGGCACGTATTTCATGATAGTGAAAGGCTACAGCCTTGGAAAGGAGTGAGTGACTAACGACTGTCAAATGAAGTACGAGGACTGAAGTGGTTGTAGAAGATTGTGGAAAATGGGCTGATGGTAGACTGCATGCTCAACATAGTGCATATGAAACTGTGTTGTATTTATTCCTAAGTGTAATTAATATTTACACTTGTAATAATACATTAATAAATAATTTTTGATACTCTCACACAGGCGCATATGGAATATACCATCCTATATCCGGATGTATATACTTTAAATACAGATAAGTTTAGAAAGTGAGTATGGTTAAGAACCAAATTCGAGTGAATATATAAAAACACAAGATCACTGTGATAGAAGAAATGGGTTGACAGACACCTACACAATCATGCCTGTAGATAATTACATGGAAAATGGTACATTGTAGTCGTTATAATAAGAGCACAAACACAGTGAAATGATGCATAGGCCATATGACAGCCTATACTTGTCATATAGAAAACCGCCACAATACTATTGACGAAACTGAACGTACTGGCAAATCCAATCGTTTCAGAGCAGTAATATGGTTGTACAGATGGGTTCCAAATGTGTCGTGAAGACTTAGAAATACCTGAGTTCAGCAAGAGATTACTAACATTATGCATATACCTGGTATGTCCGGATACCTGCTGATGCTCGTTTTAACTATGCTCATGTGTCATAACATACTTTGCTGTTTTGCCCTTGCCGTTATACGTATTGCATTTGTGCTTGTCTGTTGGCTAATAAACTGATCGTGTTATCTCTATGACCTTTGCTCTACCATCGTTGAAGGATTGCTGTTAATCAATATTACAGTGTTATTAGAAGCATAATATAATAAGTCACCATCTGCTGCACTCTTTGACCTACAAATCCTAATCACAACGCCTTGATATTCTCATTGTCTGCACATTAAAATGACTGTGGACTGAAGTACCGTATACACAAGTGACTAGTCGTAATTCATAAGTGAAGAATGATATGCTAACAGTTGATGTGGTAAACTAGAGGATAGGGCACGGGGGACGTAATAATAATAGGGATAAAGTATTTACTTTGTGTACAACCAAAATAAATGAAAGTCTACCGAAAGGCAGTTCTGAATGATAATCAATCTTCTTTAGGTACTCGACATATGAGCCGTTCTTTGAATTGTTCCACCTATCGTTCTAGACATCTAGGTATAGAGCAGATAAAAGTCCCATCTTTTTCAGTGATTGTCTAACCAACACGACTTTTAATCCCGGTTTCTTTCACTAGTCTGAAGAGTTGTCTAGAGTCACCTATCGCAGCCGCTTTCCCCACCTCTTTTACTTTCGTTGCCAACTGCTAACGACTGCCCCGTAAATTCGCCGTTAGTCCAAACTTAATGTTTCTTCGACCTTCACCCTGTTCGAATCCTGATGACGTGTTTACGACAGTTCATCGACAGACGCCACTCGAATCTACTAACTTATTGTAACCTTTTTGCTTAAGTCACTAAGTTGAGCCCCGCCTTTATAATTGCGTCCCAAGTTGGTTTTGATAGTTAACATTTGCTTTCACCCCTCAGCCGAACTATAATGGGTTTGCCTGTTGCGGATTTTTGCCTCGTGTACTACTTGAGCAAACACGAGCTAGCGCTTATCCATTTGTCATTCATGTACAATGTAGAATTTGATGCGTGTGTAGAGGTCCAAGTTGCCACACTACGCTAGCACAACGAGATCAAATTCACAATATTATCAAAACAGCATAATTCAACAGAGAGGAACGAGACAAACGAAAGTACTATGGAATAATGGAACTAAGGATTTTGCATAACATAAAGAGTGAATACATCTATGCCATTGTGACCGATTTTCAGCTATGTCACCCAGTGTCTTTAGCCGCCAATCACGACTATAACGCAGACCCCGCCCTAGTCATCTGCATCCACCAACAGTCAAAGACTTAATAAACCGACGCTACGTTTTGGTTTGGCCGCCCCTTTATCTCTTCCATCCTACTACTATCCAAGCAAGCATGATGCGATGGGACGGATGGTGGTCAAGTATACGCAACACATCCCAACCATCTCAGCTGATTCAAGTTTACAACCTTTTCGACTGGTTTGTCATGTTTTGTTAATACTCTGTCTAACATCAATATCACTTATCCGCTCATACCATGATCAGTAAAGCACAAGTTGTGAGGAAATTACGTGCACATACTGCCAAAAGGTATCATATCATTACTACAAAACGTATTAACCTACAAGACATGTTTCTCGAATGGCGCACCAAAACACCAACTTCGGGCAAAATTAACCATCTGCATATTGAAGGTCATAGAATTTCCACCACCAATAACAAATTTAGTAATTATAAACTTTAAGTGAATTCGAGGGCCGTAAGCTGGTGTCAGTCTAATATAGCTCCCACAATATAATTCAAAGTAATGTATATATATATATATATAAACGGAAGTCAGCTGTCTTGACTCATCATAACTCCTGAAAACAAGCGACGGATGTAACCACTTTTAAGCTGATTTTTCCGTTTCACATTAAGGTCTGGTAAACCAAGTGGTACATAACGTATGTAAATAATGCTGATTATTAGATTTAGTCAGTGACCTCGATATGGTCCATACAAACACTGAAAGTGGTAGTTAAGTAAAGATCACGTATGAAATACACTGCCTACTTGATTTTATTCACCCTGAACCGAACAATGAATGTGCTTAAATGCAAACAGCTCTACTTACTACAACAGTATGTTTTTCTATTTTGTCAATCAATATGTGAAAACGAAACAAGTCTTAATTTACGCTCGGTACAATACCTTACGAAATTTCCCTATACACTAATACGTAGCGCGTAAAAATTGGTAGCACTACACTTATAGTAACATTTAGCGTAAAATGAACACGTAACTGGTGATATTTCTATGACGGGATTATATTCAGAAAACAGAGATCGAAATAAACCTCAACTTTTAAAACCGGAAAAGTATATGAACACTCCAGCAGGTAGGGCCTCAGTAAACACAAACACAACCATTTATCTCAAGGCGACCAATAATAAGATTCAGCCGGATCCACTTTTCCGAAAATGACTTACCGTGTTTCCTCAAAGCTACTGCCTCTGCTTTGGCGGAAGAAAGAGCTGACACCCATCTCTTTTTCTCACTCTCAGAACTAGCTTTCAAATGAAATGTCTGTGTACTGCTGTTTGAAATAACAAAAGTGGTCGGTCCTGTACTCCTCACGACAGCATTCGCAAGGTTGATGGTTCCACGGCAAGTATGAGCCATCTCTGATTGGTTTCTTATTGAAATGAAAGTCAGAAATAAATAAATACCTGTAGTATGACACTAGACCGTCTTGTAACACGAACCATCGTTTTTGATATCCCTTTATGTAATTCGTCCACTTATAAAGGTAACCTTTCATAGAATCTATCTGTAGATTTAAATCTAGTGGCATTTAAGGCCTACAATGGAGGCTGCGCACTTGAAGGTCGGATTGCAATTACTCCATTGGTGGATTGCAATATCCAATATATTTTTGACGAGCTAGTACAAACCAGGGGATTTCTTTGCAGCTACGCCTAGTTGCTTCTGGTTGTCTTTAGTGATGCCAAGTAGATATTAACTGTCTACTCTAGTGCACAACTCATAGTGAAGTCGGCAAATGATGTCCATTGTCTAAAGTCTTTGGAGCAAACTATTACAAACGAATTGGTATTGTAGCGGTAAATAATCCCCAAAATAAATAGTTACATCGGTTTCGACATTGATGCTGGCCATATTTGTCTTAGCGGACACTACTAGTTGAAGGCGCTCGGTCATGCATCACCACCAGATCATGTCACGCCGCATCGTGGAAAGCAACCCTCTCTCTAGTTTGCCAGCCCAGACGTTGCTATTCCATTGACGCCATATTCACGATCAAATATAACTTCCTTTCCATCCTTAATTGCCTTCTGATTTACTCTCATTCGTAAGAGTGGGTTCAAACGTTAGAAGTTGTTTTAGTAATACCGCAAACGTAACTTGGTCATATATCGGGTGCACTTCAGTTTCTTAGCACCCGCTTCTTATTGTTGCTGGTTCGGCTTCATATCTGTCCTTGTATACGTAGCCAAAAACATTTTGGCAAAATGTGAACACTCATGAAAGATGTGATGATGACAGTTTTGTTGACACAAATCAGTTATGTCAAGGATTTACCGCCGATCGCTTTCCTGATTATTGCACCTAACTGTAACGTTACGTGTGCTGGAGAAAAGACTACTAACCTAATCAAGAGTAAACGCAAAGAAGGAACAGCAAAATCAGTTCCCAATATAACATCGTTCGCTGAGAGTGAAGTCGTTGAGCAAGTTGCTGAAAATTAGAGTAATGGGGCGGAACACGGAGACAGTAAGTATCTTTCACAAAAGAAGTGCGATACTAATATCCGGTGGATGACTCCAAATATGAAGCACGTAAGAAAAAACGCCCGCATGATTAACTCTAAGATGGTGAATACCATTTAGGTAGATGCCAATGAGACGCCGGGTGACGCCCATAGCTCTTCTATTCGGGTTACATGGACTGCAAAGCACTGCATATCAACTGGACGGGAGACCACGTTTTTAAGGGGAGGAGGCTTTCTGTAGGACTTTGCCCTTAACTGGTCTTCAATGTGCTTGAATGAAGAGTATCACTGAACTGACGCGTATGGATGTAGACTATGAACCGTCATTACTAGACCTCGCACTTACACACCATCCGCAAATTTTTACAGAACTTTATGCTCTATGCCTACTGGTTTTATTCACACTGAACCGAACAATGAATGTGCTTAAATGCAAACAGCTCTACTTACTACAACAGTATGTTTTTCTATTTTGTCAATCAATATGTGAAAACGAAACAAGTCTTAATTTACGCTCGGTACAATACCTTACGAAATTTCCCTATACACTAATACGTAGCGCGTAAAAATTGGTAGCACTACACTTATAGTAACATTTAGCGTAAAATGAACACGTAACTGGTGATATTTCTATGACGGGATTATATTCAGAAAACAGAGATCGAAATAAACCTCAACTTTTAAAACCGGAAAAGTATATGAACACTCCAGCAGGTAGGGCCTCAGTAAACACAAACACAACCATTTATCTCAAGGCGACCAATAATAAGATTCAGCCGGATCCACTTTTCCGAAAATGACTTACCGTGTTTCCTCAAAGCTACTGCCTCTGCTTTGGCGGAAGAAAGAGCTGACACCCATCTCTTTTTCTCACTCTCAGAACTAGCTTTCAAATGAAATGTCTGTGTACTGCTGTTTGAAATAACAAAAGTGGTCGGTCCTGTACTCCTCACGACAGCATTCGCAAGGTTGATGGTTCCACGGCAAGTATGAGCCATCTCTGATTGGTTTCTTATTGAAATGAAAGTCAGAAATAAATAAATACCTGTAGTATGACACTAGACCGTCTTGTAACACGAACCATCGTTTTTGATATCCCTTTATGTAATTCGTCCACTTATAAAGGTAACCTTTCATAGAATCTATCTGTAGATTTAAATCTAGTGGCATTTAAGGCCTACAATGGAGGCTGCGCACTTGAAGGTCGGATTGCAATTACTCCATTGGTGGATTGCAATATCCAATATATTTTTGACGAGCTAGTACAAACCAGGGGATTTCTTTGCAGCTACGCCTAGTTGCTTCTGGTTGTCTTTAGTGATGCCAAGTAGATATTAACTGTCTACTCTAGTGCACAACTCATAGTGAAGTCGGCAAATGATGTCCATTGTCTAAAGTCTTTGGAGCAAACTATTACAAACGAATTGGTATTGTAGCGGTAAATAATCCCCAAAATAAATAGTTACATCGGTTTCGACATTGATGCTGGCCATATTTGTCTTAGCGGACACTACTAGTTGAAGGCGCTCGGTCATGCATCACCACCAGATCATGTCACGCCGCATCGTGGAAAGCAACCCTCTCTCTAGTTTGCCAGCCCAGACGTTGCTATTCCATTGACGCCATATTCACGATCAAATATAACTTCCTTTCCATCCTTAATTGCCTTCTGATTTACTCTCATTCGTAAGAGTGGGTTCAAACGTTAGAAGTTGTTTTAGTAATACCGCAAACGTAACTTGGTCATATATCGGGTGCACTTCAGTTTCTTAGCACCCGCTTCTTATTGTTGCTGGTTCGGCTTCATATCTGTCCTTGTATACGTAGCCAAAAACATTTTGGCAAAATGTGAACACTCATGAAAGATGTGATGATGACAGTTTTGTTGACACAAATCAGTTATGTCAAGGATTTACCGCCGATCGCTTTCCTGATTATTGCACCTAACTGTAACGTTACGTGTGCTGGAGAAAAGACTACTAACCTAATCAAGAGTAAACGCAAAGAAGGAACAGCAAAATCAGTTCCCAATATAACATCGTTCGCTGAGAGTGAAGTCGTTGAGCAAGTTGCTGAAAATTAGAGTAATGGGGCGGAACACGGAGACAGTAAGTATCTTTCACAAAAGAAGTGCGATACTAATATCCGGTGGATGACTCCAAATATGAAGCACGTAAGAAAAACGCCCGCATGATTAACTCTAAGATGGTGAATACCATTTAGGTAGATGCCAATGAGACGCCGGGTGACGCCCATAGCTCTTCTATTCGGGTTACATGGACTGCAAAGCACTGCATATCAACTGGACGGGAGACCACGTTTTTAAGGGGAGGAGGCTTTCTGTAGGACTTTGCCCTTAACTGGTCTTCAATGTGCTTGAATGAAGAGTATCACTGAACTGACGCGTATGGATGTAGACTATGAACCGTCATTACTAGACCTCGCACTTACACACCATCCGCACAATTTTACAGACTTTATGCTCTTATGCCTACTGGTTAGTAGCGACCTTATTGTTATATCATCTGAACTTCTAAACACTAATCTGTCCCACCCTGTCTAAATGCATGGCGGGTAGATATCTGGGCAATCGATCTGCCTCAGCGGACTGGCCGGTTGCCAAATGCCACTTAACTGAAGAAGTATTGTATAAGTTTTAGAGACATTTCAAGAAGTAGCTACACCATTCATTCCATCGTTGATTCCGCGTAAGTTGGCACATCATTCCTCCAAAAAACGATAAAAACGTCGGGTGACTGCAAAAACATAGAAAACGACCTCGGAACTTGCACACTAAGACGGGTCGTAATTCCTTTAAGTACGAGTACCGCAAAGCTAGAGACCATCGTAAATTAAATCTTGATAAATTTCATACGACCTATGAAAGGCAGCTAGCATGGGAAAGCCTTATTTGTGCTAAGAGGTCGGTTTCTTATATTAGGTGACGAAATATGGGAAATGATGTGATCCCGTTAATAATGATAAGATAAAAATCAACTGTGACTCAGGTTTGAACAAAGCTGAAAAATCATCAGAATATTTTAATGAAATTTACTCTGTAGACACTAATGTCGACACATGTCCAATAAATGCATCCGGAATAATTACAATGAAACAAGTTTTTATTACTACGGAGAGTGTTTCCTATTAGCCTAGCCACTTAAAATCTCATGAGTCACTGGATCTTTATGGCATGCACTTTCAACTACCAGCATCGCTCGCGGACATCATTTTAGAATCGCTCTCAGAGCTGCTCAGGGTGCTCTTCCTAAAGGGCAACTTTCACTAAGTTGGGAGGATGCCATAATCAATCCTGTTTCTAGGGGTGGAGATAGGCAACTGAAATCTAACTATGGGCACATTACTTCTACTGGCATAATAGTTAAAATTTCAGTGAAAATAGTCCTAGATAGAATACTAAATCTTGTAGTCACAAAATCTGCTGACTCCGGATTAGCATGGGCTACTAACTTGTTATCGGTTGGGGAGAACTGAGAGGGAGCTATAGATAAAGAGCTTTCTGTGAATGTGATATTCATTGACTTCATCAAGGCATTCGACAAGTGTATCACGTTGGTCTCTTACAGAAATGATCAAACTTTGGGATAACAGGGTCAATTCAAAGTTGGATAAGGAACTTTCTGTGCGAACGAGGGCAGGGTATGGGTTAACAAACACTCTCTGAATGGGAACTTGTACTAAGTGAAGTTCCCTAAGGTAATGAAATGAGGCCTCTTGCATTCCCGCTTTATGTTAATGAATTGCTACGACAGCTAAAACCATCAACACTTCTATCTTCTTTTGGCGTAAAGATCTGGAAATCAGTATACAGTGATGGTGAATAACCTGATCTTTAATCTGACTTAAACAAATTTATTCTACGGTCTCATGTTTGATAGTTAGAGATTAATTGCAGCCAGAGTGCGCTAATTTACACCGGCCGCGGTAACGGCCACTAATACACCTTAAACTGTGTACTACTTCTACAAGTCGAAGAATTTAAGAATGTGGGAGTAATTACAAGTCGTGACCCGTAAACTATTGCATACTGCAACGCAGCAGCAGCAGCTAAAGAGGGCGTTCAAATGTTTTGGTGAAGGTAAGTTCTGGATCTTATATCCTACATACATGGGACTTTATCTTAAATACTGTATCCAAGCGGCACGTCTCCATCCTGTTAAGAGTATCAAGTGACCTAAATGGGTACAACAGTTGGGTACTAAGCTAGCAACAGGCTTTTCAAAACTCTATTACGATGACCACCCAAAGCGTTTCAATCTTTTTCCTTATCTCGTCGTACGACACGAGGTGACCCTATGTTAGTATTTCATGTTCTAAATATTGATTTATTTGTTAATGTGTTGCTATTTTGCTCCCACTATAAGTAATCATCTCAGAAACCACCTCCAGAAGGCTCAAAATCCAGAGTCGGACAAACCCAAAGTGGAGGTCCATTCTCCACGCAGATTGGTCAACGACTAGAACGCGCTACGCGAGTAGGTGGTATCAGCTCCATCGCCAAACCCTTTTAAAAAGAAGTTGGGCATACACTGGGAGAAATACTGCGGGAATATAAACGGGTCACCAGAACTACTATCCCTACTACTGAAGACTGTTGTTCGTCCCACCCTGCCATAAATTCAAAATCCACTATTAAAAGACCATAGACAAGTAAGATTTGTCGAGGAGCCCGATTAATCGACAGGTTTCGCGTTTCAGCAAGGCAGATGTGTTATCCAGTTGCATTGGAAATAGTCTGTAGTTAAAATTAAACCATACAAACCATTAGGTTTTTTCAAATCATCAGCCGCTAGCAAAATTGACAAATCTAAGCGGTGATGCATATATCTAACCAATTCACACAATATAAGTAAAAGTCATATTCTTCCTATTGGTGTTCCATATATTTACTCTATTGTAACCACTGCCTGCCTAACTTCACTAGCCGAGTTTAATAATAATAATAATAATAATAATAATAATAATAGCTTTATTCCAAAGTAACGTTTTATACATGAGAGCATACCAGTTTACAGGCATGATCAAAATGATATGTGCATATTTACATATAAGGGTCGTGATAAAGAGTCACTGCTAGGGATTTCACACTACATGAAGATATTAATTAAAAACAAGGCTAGCGACAACAAAGTTTACAGTACTAGGGTACCGAAAGTAAATATTGTATTATAGTGCACTTTTGACAAACGGCCGCGCGCTTTTCGCTTGTGGCGCTATAATTCCTGGAAACGGCTGGAAGTAATCACAATGGACTATAGAGCATATCCAGATACTGAACAAAGGCAGGAGTACTTGAACCTTGGATAGGAGCGCCAACCAAACATATGGGGATACTTTTCCGAGGTGGTGGGATCCATGCGGATTAGTTCTGGACGGTGAGTTATTGATGCATTAGGTACGTTACTAGCCAGCGTTATAAGTAAGTTGCTTCAAAGAAGACCAATTCCCTATGACAGCAGCCCATAAGCTAGGGGTGAAGGTGATATAGAAGAACATATGAAATATAAAAAATGATTTAATTGGTAGCAGGAAAGCAATTAGTTTTCAATTGGAGTCGTTTTTTTCCTGCTCTCTTTTTTTCTACCGCAACGTACATGGCTGTATTATTTAAAGTTTTAAACCCCAATAAGCTACTACTAATTGATTCGAGATTAAGTGGTAAGTCATGGAAGATTCGAAACAAATCTATTGGCGGTTGATTCAGAGATGCTATTTCCTTAGGAAGAGCTCTACTGAGCCGGTCAAGTTCTTATTTGCATTGAATCAGCGTATATGCAAGATGAAGCACCGACGAATCATCAGGGTCCACACGGTTCGTCTATATGGAATAGGATTTACTACGGCCCAGCCTAACTGAGAATATGCATGTCTATATTAAAAAATAGGGCAAAGTTCAATTCCTGCATAAAAATAAGTGTTATTTCCATCTGCAATGGTTTGTCTATCCCAGAGTAGACGTTGTAGATTTGCCTATAGAGAGACTTAGCACTTTTGTTGCTCATAGTGTGAAAAGACCAATTGGGCAAGTAATGATTTATTTGGCGAAAACAGAGTATGTCATAAAATATTACATACATTACTTCCAATCATCAATTTGCACATCCTCCGCGTTCTCTGGACTGTGTCTTTTATTAGCTTGCTTCTCTTAGATGTTTTCGATTCTCCTCTGTATTTTAATCATGCTTTCCTTCTTGCCACCCCGCAACTCACCTTGTATGCTGTTTACTGATTCTTCCTAATTTCCTTTAACGCTGTGCTACCTACTACTTATTGATGACCTTATAAACAGTATCCACCACAATAGAGATAGTAGTATATCAGATACATATTATTCCAAGTACTGCTGGGTCGTTGCCTATAAAAATGGCTTTTTTCTGATATCAGAAAATATGTTATTATTACCGTTTCATTAACATGTTTTTCAAGCCTATTACTCAAATGGCTTACTAGTCTCCTAATACTTACGGCATTACTAACACCACGCTAGTTTCTAGTAACCACTCTTTTAGCCACCAGACATTACGCCACTTCCAACATCTAACATCACTTTATACTCCTGCTAACTGATCCTTGTCATACCAATGCAGTGACAGCTAGGCATGTAGTTTCGAGTTGATGGCCTTAGTAGTCTGTATGACCTGTAATAGGATACCTGCTCAGATAAGGTTGACCAAAACAGAACATTTTTCGTTGAGCACCGATTAAAACAGTTTGATTTTCATCAAACCAGTTAATTTACGAGCCTAACATATTAAAAGGAAGGAGAATAAAGTTTTCGGTCAGCAGACATGATGGTGTGGGAGATAACTTTAAACTCCCCTTGTTTGTAGGGCGGAACCTGTTTTACGTTTGCGGCTGAGTACTACGATTCTAATATGAACAAACATTCAGTATTGATGCTTGAAATGCTCTAATATATGATACTCGGACTCACATACATAAGGTTTAATTTGCATACCTATCTATCAGGACGTTCCACTGCACGAAAAACTTGAATTCTACTATACAGACTATGATGCTGTTGCCTAACAAGCTAAGATTAGTTAAGATTACCCACATGCATAAATATTTACTGCATCTTGTGATATATTGTGGACCAACTTAATAGCCATCAACTTCCCTTGCAACTACTGCAACCACTAAAAATATGCCCCCTATCAAACCTCACCTTTCACAGAAACCCAGTCTGAACATGAATACTGTAAACTTCCGTAATAGTTAACCTATCAAAATAACAAATTAACTCTAAGTAAATGATCTTAAATATCCAAGTCCTTACCAATTCAAACAGTTATACTTTCCTGATTGCTTAAATAATCAGGAAAGTATAACTGTCATAATACTGCTGTTTGTCCTGCAGTTTGTTTTCCTTCTTTTTTCAGCACTTAGAAATCGCCTTACACTACGCAAAGCTGAACGTCTCATTCCCACTGACAATGTAAGCCCTCGAAATAGTGACCTAACTTTACCCTGTCATTCTTCTGTACTACAAGGTCATGTTTGTAATGGGTGCTACATACATGCCAATTTAAAACAACATTTGTCATTCTATTATTTCTGTGTATCACAATATAATAAGTTTTTGCAACACTTAAACCCTTTTACCGTCTGGTACGTTTTTTGTAAATCTTGCCTGTAAAAGTAGCTTCCTCATGATCTGAGGAAATAAGATGTTCTTATCAGAATGCCTATGGATATAAGTAGCCCGTTACACAACCTGCACACGCTAACACTATTCTGGACCTGATATTTTGCCACACTATCATACCCATCATTATACCAGTCGGTGAAGAATAGTCTACTAGCGACCAAAAATCGCTTTCTATTCTTTGTCTATTTCCTCACTGAAAACAGCATACAGGCAGTACCGTCGCGACACAGGAACTCAACACAGACTATGAGTTTTTGATGAGACTCATAAAATGCTCTGATTTGAACAGTTCTTTATTACTGACCCACTTTAAAACTCTTTATCTATTTTTGCACTGCAGTTCTATCATGCGTAGATACCGTAGCCAACCTCTGGAGCCGGTTACTAGAAAGCATACGACACTGTTGCTCCATGTCACAGTTTAGATTCGCAATAAACCTCCACTTAGACAATGCCGGTATCTGTATCATATTTAATATAACTTATATGGGGTGGGGGGGGGTTACATTTATCAATGGACCTTCTGGCATTTAGACTTTTTAATAACAATTCTGAAAATATTACCTGCAGGTCTTAAGTGCTTTTTAACTACTCACCTACAAGAAATAAAACGTTCTTTTTCATGGCAGTTAGTGCTCTGGAATCTCGTAATGCCCATATATTTCTTAGAGGTAATGCAATATATATTTCATTTCCCTATGCTATACTTCCTTGAGCTCTTTATCTTAAAGTGGATCTAAGATCGATCATAGTTATCTCTGGTATTAGTTGACGTTTTTCAGAATAATAGAAAGAAATGACAAATATGCTTTATTTAATACAACAGGTGCACTTTAGATTCCCCTGCATATAGCTGTACTTAATTGGTCATTTGTGTCTCATTGTTCTGCTTGTTCTTTTTCTTCACCTTTTCAGTTCCCAACTGCCATGTCATGTTGACATTATCACCAGGAATCTACACTGAAAATAAAAGTGCGTCTTTGTGGTATATTCATGATACCTCAATGTGATACTTCCGATTTCCATCGTTCACACAAGATCATGTTCGTTCTTGATTCTATAATTCACTATTTCAAACAACCATCTAGTTTCTAAACCTTCTTGGTGCCATGTTTATGACACTCTTTCACTTGAGCTGATTGTATATAAATATAAGTGTTTTCTAATAATGTATCCCTGAACACCGAGGAGTATAAAGTACCTTCCAGCTGGTGGTTGACAGTCTTGTTGTTTACATTTAATCTCCCTTCACATGAATCTAGTGTCTTGTAAATGTTATTGTTATTCGAGCACATATTTCTGTAAAACTTTATCCTCTTTTGTGTAAGAGACAACCTTTTATAGTAATTACCATACCTGTAAACTGGCGTGAATTCTGAACTAAATTTCAAAATCACAATGAATAATAATAAGGCAATATGCATGACCCCTAGAAATATGTCTTTTTTTCTCCCACACTGAGCTAGACTCAGAAAATTTTCAATTCGTCACTTCTCTACCTATGATTTTTAAACCCTACACTCAATACGGGAAACTCTAGAATCTGTTAGGATGTCACGTGATTTAGATGAAGGAAGCGGAAAGCTTAATACACTTAAAAGCTGTGCTAAAAATTTGCCTGACAGCACTCCTGAGTAAATGTACACGCATCTTGACAGATATCCAATTTTATGATCCTAAACGTCATGATATGCAACGATCCCAGATCAATATGCCAAATTTTCAATAACCTGTTTCACAACTATAAGGCCAGATTATCTATATATTATATGCATGTGGTACTTGTAGACAGTACATTGGCCAAAATTTCTTTCAGCACTAAACGCATATCTAAAGCTACCTGAAATATCAGATCTACAAAATGTTCAGGAATCGATGCCCCCCCCCACCAATATTTCTTAGAGGACGTAGCAAGGACAAGCCACTTATGATCCTCAAACTGTTCAACTTGTTGCTAGATACAAGAGAATACCCAAACATTTGAAAAACCAGCTACATCACCCCATCCTGAAGTATAGGGCAGTTGATGGTATGTGTTATTAATTATAGGCCCATAAACATCACCCCCGTCCTTTCAGAAATGACATCACAGGATACTTGCCAGCACAAAACCAAATATTTAAGTCACAACATGGTTTTTTAAAAAGTCGATCGTCTTTAACCTATCACTTTGACTTCTTTAATCACATTACCTCTTTGTGCGACCTTTGCAAAATAGTTTTAGTCCTATACTTAGATATATCTAAGGCCTTTGACAAAGTGTCACAGCATACTCTGTGAGAAACTTTACTCTATTGGGATTCGTAACACTTTGCTGAGTTGGCCCATATCATTCTTGGGTAATGGTTTACAGACAACCGAAGGGAACTCAGCACAATCATCTCCTAAAATGGTAACTGATGGGATTGTACATGGGAGCGCACTAGGTTCTCTTTTATTCACGATACACATCAACACTATCAGTAGCTGTTTTAACTCTGGCAAGACCTTCTTATACGCAGATAATTTGATAGTTGTTTACACATATGACATAAGTGTGCTACAAAACACTGTTAAGATCGTACAGCATGAAATAGATGAAATCACAGCCTAGTGTAAAGAGCATTAACTTCACATTAACACTACGAAATGTGGCTGGACCAGCATCGTGTGTTGCAACCTAAACCTTCACCTTCAAGTAGATGAGTAACAAATCTGCTAACGTCAAACAATTCGGACCTAGGCTGAATATATGCTCTACGGATCTTACCTTTACGGAACAAACAACATCTGTCACTCCAAAGGCACGCAGTGGTACAATCCATAATTTCTACCAACATGAGTAAAAATTAGTACTATATAAAGCCTGTGCGCTCCCTCTACTTACACACTGCCCATTCATACTCAGCAGCCTCCGGATAGGTGATAAGCCGAAAACTGAAAATATACAGCAATACACCACAAAAAGACATTAGAGATGGATTGTGGACTAAACAACACTGCAATGCATGATAACTTTGGCATAGGACAACTTTAGAAAACACAAACTGAGCTCAATCTGGTATTTTAATTCAATGTTGTACACCATTTAGCATACTCTCCCGACTCATCGAAGCATTTTTTTGGGATCAGACAGTCACTAGTCCTCTCAGAAATACAGCTTGCCCAGACTTTAGCTCAAACAGTCAGGCTGCCCTTTCAAACCAACATCTAGTCATATCAAACACGAACGACGTGGATAAAGATCATATTCAGTTCTTCACAACGAAACGTAGAAGCATATTGAGTTACTCATTCGATGCATACGATGGGACCCTTATCTCACCACTGGAGATGTTGACACAGCCATCTAAGTCTTCTACAGCGGTCTGATAAGTTGCTTATACTGCATAGCCCCATACGTGGAACGTGTGTCTGATGTTAACAGTACACGTCCACATATTCCGAAATGTCTTAGGAGAGAATTGAGGCACCTGAGGCTTCGATACTACAAGCATCATGACATAACTGCATTATATAACGTATACAAAATAGTCGAAAATGTCGACAATGCGCAGCACAAATACTTACTCAATATGGAAACCAAAGCATTGAACAGTACCAACCCAATTTTCTCAGTGATCATGCTATTCAAATCTCGCCTTGATCCAAAATCTAATAAGCTTCCTGCACTATTCATCACAAAAGACGGTATCGACGACGACCCAGCTTCCATTAGCGAACAATTTAGTAGCTACTTCTCCTCATGCTGTTCCACAGAACCTGGAGCCACCGCAAACCCCGTATCCATGATGACATCTAAGTGTCTCTCTACAGTAGAATTTACCAGCACAAATATAAAAAGAGCCATAGTCACGCTAAAAAAATCTAATGACAATGGGCCTGATGGCATTCCTGCTTCCCTCATGAAATATGGTGGAAAAGATTTACCACTTCTCTGCCTGAAACTATTTACTCTATCTATGGACAAAGGGCATTATCCAGCCATATGAAAAACATTCCGATTCAAAAGTGGATCACGCAACGTCATAGAAATCTACAGGCCAATTAGTATGATATCCGTGCTGTCCAGAATCATGGAGAAAGTCATTCATAAACAACTGTCATTATTCTTACTTTAAGAAAACCTGATCAATCCATCTCAACATGGGTTCATGGAAAAACGCTCTTGTGCTACATGCCACTTGGAATTTTTTTATTATATAGCACTTGGAAGAGACAAAGGTTTCTCAATTATCGTACTTTATTTTGACTTCAGTGAAACATTTCATTGTGTTCCCTACAACCTTTTCCTCTCAAAACTACACTCTTATGGCATACGAAACCCACTGCTAAGATGGTTTAAATCATTCCTCACAGGGCGCCGCCAAATTGTAAGGATCGGTTCTAGCTACTCAAAGCCAGCAAATGTATCCAGCGAAGCTGTACAAAGAAGCGTAATTGGACGATTACACTTTCTTATCTTCAACAATCATGTATGCCAACAATTTGCACAAGGTAAAACCTTTCTTTTTGCAGACGACTTAAAGGTAGCCTATTAATTCCCACCCACCACAAATAAAAGCAATTTTACCAAAATAATACAAGAAGAAATTGATAATTTATTAGAATGGACTTAAATATGGCATCTCCCCCTAAACGTGCACAAAAGTGGATACATTTTCACTGGTCGCAGATGGAACCTCAACCTCTACCTATACAAACGCAAATTAAACCTCTAAGCGTTGCTCGAGATTTGGGGATGCGATATACCGATAGCATTAACTTCTCGGAGCATGTTGCATTTCAAGCTTCCAAAGCGAGGATGCTAACTGGATTTCTAAGAAGTACTTTTCTCAGTTTATACTTAAAAATTTTATTATACACAAAGTGTGTTCGTCCAATATTAAAATACAGTTGTCTAATCTACAGCAACTGTAGACGCATAGATTTGATGAAAGTCGAGAGAATACAAATGAGTATTTACTAAGAGCTTATTAGGTGACTACAGTACACAAACTTATCGCCAACGATGCGATAAACTAAAGCTAGAACCCCTTTGGTTCCGACACTTGAAATTAAACCTCACTCTTATGTATCGCCTTATTAGTGGTTCAACTGACACTGCCGACCCCCTACATCTCCTCACACGACCTGCGCAATAAGGAAAACACCATTTTGATCCAGCGATGTCGCACTCAGCTACGCCAGAACTTTATCACAGTGAGACATGCGACTCTATGGAATAAACTTCCCAAGCATATTCGCTGCAGCAAGTCGTTAGCCGCGTTCAAAACATTACTTCAAGAATACCTCTCAGGTGAAGGTCTATGTAACCTCCTCAACTACCCTGAAATAACTGATCATATATATAAACAAGGTCCCAGCTCCGTATAAACAGTTTTAACATATATCAAATGCATTCATAATACACCATATGCCTAAGGACTCATAATTAATAATGCACATTTTCATATTGTTCCAATCTACACGCATACACCTTAATTCACTTATGCGAAAACTCATAAGTTGATTACACTGATAACTAATATTATCCATCTTCTATCATCAATTATACACCAATTCACTACTTCGATAAAAATTTGACCTGTCAATTATGTTGGGTTCATTAGTTGTCTAATAATCTTATTCACATTGAATTCATACTGTAATCACCCATTGATTTTCAACACCATATACTTATTCATGTACACACACACACGCACACTTCTTTATTCAGAAATTTCACCCCTTTAATAAAACTTGAGTGGAAATTCACAATTTCATCACACTCTTAATTGCACTGTATGACCTCTCCATTAATATAACTCTCTATGTATTTTATATGGTTAATAGTGCATAATTTCACTCTGTTCCAATCTACTTTATTATTAGTATTATAATTATTATCTGTCTACTTTATTATTATTATTGTTAATAACATTATTATTATTATCTGTCTTACTTACTTACTTATGCCCGTTACTCCTCGCTGAGGAGCATAGGCCGCTCACCAGTGTTCTCCATCCAACTCTGTCCTGAGCAATCCTTTCCAGCTGTTTCCAGTTGCTGTTCATCCTTTTAATGTCTGCTTCCAATTCTCGATGCAGCGTGTTCTTTGGCCTTCCCCTTTTCCGTTTCCCAGCAGGATTCCATGTTAATGCTTGTCTCGTGATGCAGTCTGATAGTTTGCGTAGTGTATGTCCTATCCATTTCCATCGTCTTTTCCTAATTTCCTCATAGGCTGGAAGTTGGTTTGTCCTCTCCCATAGTTAGTTGTTGCTGATGGTTTCTGGCCAACGGACATTCAGTATCTTGCGTAGGCAGTTGTTTATAAATACCTGTATCCGTCTGAGGATGTTTGCAGTAATTCTCCAGGTTTCAGCTCCATACAGTAGGACTGTCTTCACGTTCGAATCGAAGAGTCTGACTATTATCTGTCTAACCAGAGCAAATATTTTTATATTATTATAATTCACCCTTCCAATATCACTTGAGTGACAATTCACAATTTCACCACACTGTTAATTGCATTGTTTGATCTCTCCATTACTATAATTCTCTATATATTTTACATGGTTATTAGTGCATATTTTCGCTCTGTTCCAATCTACTTTATTATTATTATTATTATCTGTCTTCTGTCATCACTTATAAACCGATTCTAAATTTTGATTACAACTTGACCTTTTAATTATATTGGGTTTATTAGTTGGCTAACAAACCTATTTATGCAAAGTCTAAGCTACGACTACGCATTGAACTCTCTAGAATTATTCTTTATTTTTTTCTTTTTCTTTTTTTTTATTTACACATCACAACGCTTATGTAAATGAGTAGCATGTGATTAAAATAAATAAATTTCATTTATAATCTCTTCCCATAGTGCCATATATAAATTTTATTATTATTATTATTTACATGTCCTACATCATATTAGCGTTTTACTCTTAATACTTCTTCGCCTATTTGATTTACTGAATTATTATACTCATCTAATATACATAAGCGTTTGTTTGTTCGTCTAATAAAATCGATGACGAAATACGCGGCAAGGGACCTGAGTCGGTCTGGATATCAGTCAATACCCGGAACCACAGTTTACTCTTCGGATGTATATACAGAACGCCTAACGCCTCGACTACTGTAGATAACAACATTATTAATGCTTTTGTACATACCTCTGCCCTAACTTATAATTCGAAAAGTCATTACAGGAGACTTTAACCTTCATAGGATAAACTGGAACATTGGCAGAGGACTGTCATACGATGAACAAAACCTTATTACTACATTAGACATGCACTGGTGGACACAGTTTGTACACACTCCCACTAGATATCATAACATTCTTGACCTATTTTTCTGTCATGACGTCACTCCTCCGTAGACAATATCGAATTATAAAAAATGTGGACTGGAATCTTCCGCACACCTTCTAAGCTGCTCTGACTAAGACAGTTTTTTTTTATCTAATAGTCTAGAAGATGCACTAGATATTTTTATCAAATTAAACTCATGTTTAGATCGATGATTCTATTAAACTAAGCAAATATAATTAAGTTAAATGATTTTTATATATCACTTCATTACTGTAAGAAGCTAAGACGTCTTCAAAAGAGTTATCTCAAATCAAATGGCTTCTCAGCATTTATGGAAATTGCCATGGCCTTCAATCAACTAAAAGAAGTCCAAAGGTTAAAGGCAATTAACGAAGAATTATCAGAAATGCACAGTAGCTCCAAGGTACAAAACTTGGTACAGCTGTTCAATAAACGCCTCAAACCTTCCCGGAATCGTGATATTTCCTGCATTTTACAAGACGGATTAATGCTCACCGACCATAATATCATAACCAACCTGCTCAGCGATTTCTTTGCTAACAGGGATAAACCCCTGGAAGACAGTGAGGTAGACATTATCACCTCAGCCACTAACCATATGGAATCCGTTACCTTCACTTATGACAATATTTGTAAATCCATAAACTCACTTAGGACGTCAACTACCTATGGAGATGGCATGGCATCCATTTACTTCAAACTCGGAGGACCCAATTTAACATTAGTCCTATGAAAACTGTTTGAGTTTTCATTAACAAAAGGATCTTACCCTAATCCATGGGAAACCTCATACATATGCCCTCGACTTAAGTCTGGTGACAGGACAAACTTGCATAACTGTAGGCCCATAAATATCACCCCGGTTATCTCTAGAATAATGGAGAAAATAGTATGTGATCAAATGTCTGATTTACTCTCCGAAAAACTCATCTTTAATTCCTAACATGGTTTCCTCAAAACTAAGTCCTGTATGACTTGTCACATTGAATTCTTTAATTTAGTCTTTACTAAACAAAGCCTTGGGCACCTGGTATTAGTATTGTAGTTAGACATCTAAAGCCTTTGATATGATTAACCACAAGTTTCTTGTAAGCAAACTCTCCTCTTTTGGGATTAGGAATCCATTACTTGCATGGTTAAACTGTTTCCTCAGTAATAGACATCAAATAGTCAAAATTAATTCCACCCTTTCGAAGGCCGAACCGGTTACAAGTGGCGTTATACAAGGAAGTGTCTTAGGCCCACTGCTCTTTATAGCTCACATAAACGATATATGCAAATGCTTCAGCATGGGTAGACCGTTTCTATATGCAGATGATCTCAAAATAGTTTACTCGTTCCCCCCGCACGAATTTGCACACACATTCGTTTTCGTCACTGCCGAGCTCAACAAGGTCGCAACATGGTGTTTAAAATGGAAGTCAGATCTTAATGCTTCTAAGTGTGGTTGGATATGTTTTGGGGATGTGCTTCAATTTTGATCTCTCCATAAACGGTAGTAAGTTATCTAGGCTTCAGTCAGTAGTTTACTTAGGACTAAGGTACTCTCATAACCTGTCTTTTACGGAACAGGTCAACATGCAGACATCTAAATCACATCGACTATTAGGTTGCATACTACGTAACTTTTATAGCAATCATTTTCATATTCTGCTATGTAAAGTTTGTGTCCAACCTTTTCTATAATACTGCACTTTTATTCCATATAGGATAAACTCGGACTACAGTCTGTACAACGTCGCCTCACTCTTCGTACTCTTGAGTCTGGTTGTACTCTAGAGTGTAAAACTATATGCACTAAGTTAGGACTAGATACCTTATGGAAGCGACGACTACAATTAAACCTAATCTTCTTGTACAAAATATTAAACAAGTTAGCATTTTCATCGTCTAATACAATTGAGCTCAAAGAACCCTCTTGCTATAACCTACGCACTTCAGCGTCGCAAATAAAAATACCGCATTCTAAATCTGCTCTTTATGTGAAATATTTTACAAATAAATTCTCAAGAATCTGGAATCATTTGACTCAAGCCATTCGGGAAACAGATTCACTTCCTTTATTTGTACGACATGTTGGCAATTTCATCTTATCTGATATCTCATTAAAAATGTTCACGCTAGCTATTGTTTCTTACTCCACTAGCGAAATAATAGGGACTCTGAATTTGTGAGCACCACTCACCTGTCCTCGTCATATGATAGTGTTCTTCCATTTTAATCAGCCTATAAGCATAAGTGGTATGTCGGAAGCACAAATACTAATCCAGCCCATTAGCTTTGTTAACCCCAGAATACCAGTGTTGTTGTTTTGTGTTCTCTCTTCTTTTGTCTTTCCTCTAGTTGTAAAAGATTATGTGCAAGACAAGTATGGAACTTACTGACACAAAACTATTGCCTTCTCTTCAACACCTAAGTTCCAAGTACCCATGGTCCTATCTCGCGGCTGGACAGGCTCAGTGATCCATTCCGCTAACCCTCAGCCGCTTTTCGGAATAGTAACGCATTGGTCAAGAATCGCGCGATGGTTTGACATATATGTAGCGTGCTACAATATATATTTAGTGTCCTAGTTCTGATAACTTCGCTGCAGTTGGTTTAGTTCTCAATTCATACCTTTATATGTTATAAAAGTCCTGACAGTAACATTTCGTCTACATATTTGTATGTATGTAAACTCATATCATTCTGATCATGCCTGTAAATTTGCATGCTCTCATGTACAAGATGATACTTGAGTATAAAAAGTACTTACCCAATCAGAACCTCAGAAACCACGCAGACAGACAGTTACAATGTAGAAATTGGTACATGCGTACGTCAGTTCAAGTTGCCATGCTTCAATTAGCAGATAGAGATGAAATTGTCGAATCAAATACCAGAGTAGGGGAGATAGTAACAGAGTTAGTATTAATGGAAGGGAATAGAGATCGGAGATAAGACTTAAGAATATATGATTGAATAAAGAGAAAATTATGATAAGTTCAGAAGCTTAGAATTTGGAGGAAGACAAGGAGTGGATGCACCTGCGCCATTGCCAACGATTTTAAGCCATATCACCCAAGGTATCTAACCATTTATTACGAGCGTCACGCGGACCTCAACCAGGTAGTCGTCAACTATTAACATGGCTCAGCCCAACTGTCAATGACTTCATGGACTGGTGCCATGGTTTGGTTTGGCCGCCCCTAGCTTTCCTCCAGCCTACTCCCACACCAGACAGCAGTACTCGTCGAGGTAGGCGGTGGTCAGGCATACGTAACACATGTTCTAACCACCTTAGCTGATGAAGATTTATTACTTCATCAATAGACTTACCGTATCTACCTAGTACTCTATTCCTAACCCACGTATTGCTTATTTGGTGGTCCCAGCAAACACGAGCAATGCTTCGAAGACATCTGTGATCGAATGCTAGGAGCCTACGAATATCCTCTATCCTTAACGGCCATGTTTCACATCCATAAAGTAGAACGGATCGAACTACTGCGCAGTAAACGCGTCCTTTGGTCAGTAATCGGATGTCTCGCCTACGCCACAGGTGACGCAAATTCCTAAAAGCTAATTGGGCCTTATGTATACGCGCAGATATTTCAGCAGACACCAGATCGTCAGGACTGATGAGGCTGCCAAGATAAGTGAAGCGGTCAACACATTCAACTGCCTCACTCCCTATCACTAACTTCGGTGTTGAATCAAGCCAATCCCGAAGTAACATTTTGCATTTGGGTGGAGAGAATCGCATCCCAAACATCCTTACAATCATATTTAAGGTAGCCGAGAGATTCTGCGTTTTATCAGCAT
Source organism: Schistosoma mekongi (assembly GCA_034768735.1). Taxonomy (NCBI): domain Eukaryota; kingdom Metazoa; phylum Platyhelminthes; class Trematoda; order Strigeidida; family Schistosomatidae; genus Schistosoma; species Schistosoma mekongi. The sequence continues at coordinate 22,875,714 of CM068308.1, read as the reverse complement.
CTTCACCTTAGAGAACTACATCATCTGCATATTCTAAGTCAATAAGCTTATCTCTTGGAATGACGTCAACCCCGAAGAAGTCAGACGATGAAAATGTCAACTCTAAAAGTATGTCAGTGATAAAATTGAGTAAAAATGGGGAAAGCGGACAACCTTGACTAACACTACTTGAGGTAATCAGTTCTGACGACAATCCGCCATAAGCTCTGACTCCACATGTGGTGTTCAAGTAGAGAGCTTGTATAAGGTTAATGTACTTCTCTGGTACGCCTTACAATGACAGACATTGCCACATAACCTTTCGATCAATAAAGTCAAGTGCTACAGAAACCACACAGGTAAAGTGCAGGTGGGACAATGAAAGACCAGAATGGGATCTAATTTATTTTGTGCGCAAATTCATGTACGTTGCGGTAGAAAAAAAGAGAGCAGGAAAAAAACGACTCCAATTGAAAACTAATTGCTTTCCTGCTTCCAATTAAATCATTTTTTATATTTCATATGTTCTTCTATATCACCTTCACCCCTAGCTTATGGGCTGCTGTCATAGGGAATTGGTCTTCTTTGAAGCAACTTACTTATAACGCTGGCTAGTAACGTACCTAATGCATCAATAACTCACCGTCCAGAACTAATCCGCATGGATCCCACCACCTCGGAAAAGTATCCCCATATGTTTGGTTGGCGCTCCTATCCAAGGTTCAAGTACTCCTGCCTTTGTTCAGTATCTGGATATGCTCTATAGTCCATTGTGATTACTTCCAGCCGTTTCCAGGAATTATAGCGCCACAAGCGAAAAGCGCGCGGCCGTTTGTCAAAAGTGCACTATAATACAATATTTACTTTCGGTACCCTAGTACTGTAAACTTTGTTGTCGCTAGCCTTGTTTTTAATTAATATCTTCATGTAGTGTGAAATCCCTAGCAGTGACTCTTTATCACGACCCTTATATGTAAATATGCACATATCATTTTGATCATGCCTGTAAACTGGTATGCTCTCATGTATAAAACGTTACTTTGGACTAAAGCTATTATTATTATTATTATTATTATTATTATTAAACTCGGCTAGTGAAGTTAGGCAGGCAGTGGTTACAATAGAGTAAATATATGGAACACCAATAGGAAGAATATGACTTTTACTTATATTGTGTGAATTGGTTAGATATATGCATCACCGCTTAGATTTGTCAATTTTGCTAGCGGCTGATGATTTGAAAAAACCTAATGGTTTGTATGGTTTAATTTTAACTACAGACTATTTCCAATGCAACTGGATAACACATCTGCCTTGCTGAAACGCGAAACCTGTCGATTAATCGGGCTCCTCGACAAATCTTACTTGTCTATGGTCTTTTAATAGTGGATTTTGAATTTATGGCAGGGTGGGACGAACAACAGTCTTCAGTAGTAGGGATAGTAGTTCTGGTGACCCGTTTATATTCCCGCAGTATTTCTCCCAGTGTATGCCCAACTTCTTTTTAAAAGGGTTTGGCGATGGAGCTGATACCACCTACTCGCGTAGCGCGTTCTAGTCGTTGACCAATCTGCGTGGAGAATGGACCTCCACTTTGGGTTTGTCCGACTCTGGATTTTGAGCCTTCTGGAGGTGGTTTCTGAGATGATTACTTATAGTGGGAGCAAAATAGCAACACATTAACAAATAAATCAATATTTAGAACATGAAATACTAACATAGGGTCACCTCGTGTCGTACGACGAGATAAGGAAAAAGATTGAAACGCTTTGGGTGGTCATCGTAATAGAGTTTTGAAAAGCCTGTTGCTAGCTTAGTACCCAACTGTTGTACCCATTTAGGTCACTTGATACTCTTAACAGGATGGAGACGTGCCGCTTGGATACAGTATTTAAGATAAAGTCCCATGTATGTAGGATATAAGATCCAGAACTTACCTTCACCAAAACATTTGAACGCCCTCTTTAGCTGCTGCTGCTGCGTTGCAGTATGCAATAGTTTACGGGTCACGACTTGTAATTACTCCCACATTCTTAAATTCTTCGACTTGTAGAAGTAGTACACAGTTTAAGGTGTATTAGTGGCCGTTACCGCGGCCGGTGTAAATTAGCGCACTCTGGCTGCAATTAATCTCTAACTATCAAACATGAGACCGTAGAATAAATTTGTTTAAGTCAGATTAAAGATCAGGTTATTCACCATCACTGTATACTGATTTCCAGATCTTTACGCCAAAAGAAGATAGAAGTGTTGATGGTTTTAGCTGTCGTAGCAATTCATTAACATAAAGCGGGAATGCAAGAGGCCTCATTTCATTACCTTAGGGAACTTCACTTAGTACAAGTTCCCATTCAGAGAGTGTTTGTTAACCCATACCCTGCCCTCGTTCGCACAGAAAGTTCCTTATCCAACTTTGAATTGACCCTGTTATCCCAAAGTTTGATCATTTCTGTAAGAGACCAACGTGATACACTTGTCGAATGCCTTGATGAAGTCAATGAATATCACATTCACAGAAAGCTCTTTATCTATAGCTCCCTCTCAGTTCTCCCCAACCGATAACAAGTTAGTAGCCCATGCTAATCCGGAGTCAGCAGATTTTGTGACTACAAGATTAAGTATTCTATCTAGGACTATTTTCACTGAAATTTTAACTATTATGCCAGTAGAAGTAATGTGCCCATAGTTAGATTTCAGTTGCCTATCTCCACCCCTAGAAACAGGATTGATTATGGCATCCTCCCAACTTAGTGAAAGTTGCCCTTTAGGAAGAGCACCCTGAGCAGCTCTGAGAGCGATTCTAAAATGATGTCCGCGAGCGATGCTGGTAGTTGAAAGTGCATGCCATAAAGATCCAGTGACTCATGAGATTTTAAGTGGCTAGGCTAATAGGAAACACTCTCCGTAGTAATAAAAACTTGTTTCATTGTAATTATTCCGGATGCATTTATTGGACATGTGTCGACATTAGTGTCTACAGAGTAAATTTCATTAAAATATTCTGATGATTTTTCAGCTTTGTTCAAACCTGAGTCACAGTTGATTTTTATCTTATCATTATTAACGGGATCACATCATTTCCCATATTTCGTCACCTAATATAAGAAACCGACCTCTTAGCACAAATAAGGCTTTCCCATGCTAGCTGCCTTTCATAGGTCGTATGAAATTTATCAAGATTTAATTTACGATGGTCTCTAGCTTTGCGGTACTCGTACTTAAAGGAATTACGACCCGTCTTAGTGTGCAAGTTCCGAGGTCGTTTTCTATGTTTTTGCAGTCACCCGACGTTTTTATCGTTTTTTGGAGGAATGATGTGCCAACTTACGCGGAATCAACGATGGAATGAATGGTGTAGCTACTTCTTGAAATGTCTCTAAAACTTATACAATACTTCTTCAGTTAAGTGGCATTTGGCAACCGGCCAGTCCGCTGAGGCAGATCGATTGCCCAGATATCTACCCGCCATGCATTTAGACAGGGTGGGACAGATTAGTGTTTAGAAGTTCAGATGATATAACAATAAGGTCGCTACTAACCAGTAGGCATAAGAGCATAAAGTCTGTAAAATTGTGCGGATGGTGTGTAAGTGCGAGGTCTAGTAATGACGGTTCATAGTCTACATCCATACGCGTCAGTTCAGTGATACTCTTCATTCAAGCACATTGAAGACCAGTTAAGGGCAAAGTCCTACAGAAAGCCTCCTCCCCTTAAAAACGTGGTCTCCCGTCCAGTTGATATGCAGTGCTTTGCAGTCCATGTAACCCGAATAGAAGAGCTATGGGCGTCACCCGGCGTCTCATTGGCATCTACCTAAATGGTATTCACCATCTTAGAGTTAATCATGCGGGCGTTTTTCTTACGTGCTTCATATTTGGAGTCATCCACCGGATATTAGTATCGCACTTCTTTTGTGAAAGATACTTACTGTCTCCGTGTTCCGCCCCATTACTCTAATTTTCAGCAACTTGCTCAACGACTTCACTCTCAGCGAACGATGTTATATTGGGAACTGATTTTGCTGTTCCTTCTTTGCGTTTACTCTTGATTAGGTTAGTAGTCTTTTCTCCAGCACACGTAACGTTACAGTTAGGTGCAATAATCAGGAAAGCGATCGGCGGTAAATCCTTGACATAACTGATTTGTGTCAACAAAACTGTCATCATCACATCTTTCATGAGTGTTCACATTTTGCCAAAATGTTTTTGGCTACGTATACAAGGACAGATATGAAGCCGAACCAGCAACAATAAGAAGCGGGTGCTAAGAAACTGAAGTGCACCCGATATATGACCAAGCTACGTTTGCGGTATTACTAAAACAACTTCTAACGTTTGAACCCACTCTTACGAATGAGAGTAAATCAGAAGGCAATTAAGGATGGAAAGGAAGTTATATTTGATCGTGAATATGGCGTCAATGGAATAGCAACGTCTGGGCTGGCAAACTAGAGAGAGGGTTGCTTTCCACGATGCGGCGTGACATGATCTGGTGGTGATGCATGACCTAGCGCCTTCAACTAGTAGTGTCCGCTAAGACAAATATGGCCAGCATCAATGTCGAAACCGATGTAACTATTTATTTTGGGGATTATTTACCGCTACAATACCAATTCGTTTGTAATAGTTTGCTCCAAAGACTTTAGACAATGGACATCATTTGCCGACTTCACTATGAGTTGTGCACTAGAGTAGACAGTTAATATCTACTTGGCATCACTAAAGACAACCAGAAGCAACTAGGCGTAGCTGCAAAGAAATCCCCTGGTTTGTACTAGCTCGTCAAAAATATATTGGATATTGCAATCCACCAATGGAGTAATTGCAATCCGACCTTCAAGTGCGCAGCCTCCATTGTAGGCCTTAAATGCCACTAGATTTAAATCTACAGATAGATTCTATGAAAGGTTACCTTTATAAGTGGACGAATTACATAAAGGGATATCAAAAACGATGGTTCGTGTTACAAGACGGTCTAGTGTCATACTACAGGTATTTATTTATTTCTGACTTTCATTTCAATAAGAAACCAATCAGAGATGGCTCATACTTGCCGTGGAACCATCAACCTTGCGAATGCTGTCGTGAGGAGTACAGGACCGACCACTTTTGTTATTTCAAACAGCAGTACACAGACATTTCATTTGAAAGCTAGTTCTGAGAGTGAGAAAAAGAGATGGGTGTCAGCTCTTTCTTCCGCCAAAGCAGAGGCAGTAGCTTTGAGGAAACACGGTAAGTCATTTTCGGAAAAGTGGATCCGGCTGAATCTTATTATTGGTCGCCTTGAGATAAATGGTTGTGTTTGTGTTTACTGAGGCCCTACCTGCTGGAGTGTTCATATCCTTTTCCGGTTTTAAAAGTTGAGGTTTATTTCGATCTCTGTTTTCTGAATATAATCCCGTCATAGAAATATCACCAGTTACGTGTTCATTTTACGCTAAATGTTACTATAAGTGTAGTGCTACCAATTTTTACGCGCTACGTATTAGTGTATAGGGAAATTTCGTAAGGTATTGTACCGAGCGTAAATTAAGACTTGTTTCGTTTTCACATATTGATTGACAAAATAGAAAAACATACTGTTGTAGTAAGTAGAGCTGTTTGCATTTAAGCACATTCATTGTTCGGTTCAGGGTGAATAAAATCAAGTAGGCAGTGTATTTCATACGTGATCTTTACTTAACTACCACTTTCAGTGTTTGTATGGACCATATCGAGGTCACTGACTAAATCTAATAATCAGCATTACTTACATACGTTATGTACCACTTGGTTTACCAGACCTTAATGTGAAACGGAAAAATCAGCTTAAAAGTGGTTACATCCGTCGCTTGTTTTCAGGAGTTATGATGAGTCAAGACAGCTGACTTCCGTTTATATATATATATACATTACTTTGAATTATATTGTGGGAGCTATATTAGACTGACACCAGCTTACGGCCCTCGAATTCACTTAAAGTTTATAATTACTAAATTTGTTATTGGTGGTGGAAATTCTATGACCTTCAATATGCAGATGGTTAATTTTGCCCGAAGTTGGTGTTTTGGTGCGCCATTCGAGAAACATGTCTTGTAGGTTAATACGTTTTGTAGTAATGATATGATACCTTTTGGCAGTATGTGCACGTAATTTCCTCACAACTTGTGCTTTACTGATCATGGTATGAGCGGATAAGTGATATTGATGTTAGACAGAGTATTAACAAAACATGACAAACCAGTCGAAAAGGTTGTAAACTTGAATCAGCTGAGATGGTTGGGATGTGTTGCGTATACTTGACCACCATCCGTCCCATCGCATCATGCTTGCTTGGATAGTAGTAGGATGGAAGAGATAAAGGGGCGGCCAAACCAAAACGTAGCGTCGGTTTATTAAGTCTTTGACTGTTGGTGGATGCAGATGACTAGGGCGGGGTCTGCGTTATAGTCGTGATTGGCGGCTAAAGACACTGGGTGACATAGCTGAAAATCGGTCACAATGGCATAGATGTATTCACTCTTTATGTTATGCAAAATCCTTAGTTCCATTATTCCATAGTACTTTCGTTTGTCTCGTTCCTCTCTGTTGAATTATGCTGTTTTGATAATATTGTGAATTTGATCTCGTTGTGCTAGCGTAGTGTGGCAACTTGGACCTCTACACACGCATCAAATTCTACATTGTACATGAATGACAAATGGATAAGCGCTAGCTCGTGTTTGCTCAAGTAGTACACGAGGCAAAAATCCGCAACAGGCAAACCCATTATAGTTCGGCTGAGGGGTGAAAGCAAATGTTAACTATCAAAACCAACTTGGGACGCAATTATAAAGGCGGGGCTCAACTTAGTGACTTAAGCAAAAAGGTTACAATAAGTTAGTAGATTCGAGTGGCGTCTGTCGATGAACTGTCGTAAACACGTCATCAGGATTCGAACAGGGTGAAGGTCGAAGAAACATTAAGTTTGGACTAACGGCGAATTTACGGGGCAGTCGTTAGCAGTTGGCAACGAAAGTAAAAGAGGTGGGGAAAGCGGCTGCGATAGGTGACTCTAGACAACTCTTCAGACTAGTGAAAGAAACCGGGATTAAAAGTCGTGTTGGTTAGACAATCACTGAAAAAGATGGGACTTTTATCTGCTCTATACCTAGATGTCTAGAACGATAGGTGGAACAATTCAAAGAACGGCTCATATGTCGAGTACCTAAAGAAGATTGATTATCATTCAGAACTGCCTTTCGGTAGACTTTCATTTATTTTGGTTGTACACAAAGTAAATACTTTATCCCTATTATTATTACGTCCCCCGTGCCCTATCCTCTAGTTTACCACATCAACTGTTAGCATATCATTCTTCACTTATGAATTACGACTAGTCACTTGTGTATACGGTACTTCAGTCCACAGTCATTTTAATGTGCAGACAATGAGAATATCAAGGCGTTGTGATTAGGATTTGTAGGTCAAAGAGTGCAGCAGATGGTGACTTATTATATTATGCTTCTAATAACACTGTAATATTGATTAACAGCAATCCTTCAACGATGGTAGAGCAAAGGTCATAGAGATAACACGATCAGTTTATTAGCCAACAGACAAGCACAAATGCAATACGTATAACGGCAAGGGCAAAACAGCAAAGTATGTTATGACACATGAGCATAGTTAAAACGAGCATCAGCAGGTATCCGGACATACCAGGTATATGCATAATGTTAGTAATCTCTTGCTGAACTCAGGTATTTCTAAGTCTTCACGACACATTTGGAACCCATCTGTACAACCATATTACTGCTCTGAAACGATTGGATTTGCCAGTACGTTCAGTTTCGTCAATAGTATTGTGGCGGTTTTCTATATGACAAGTATAGGCTGTCATATGGCCTATGCATCATTTCACTGTGTTTGTGCTCTTATTATAACGACTACAATGTACCATTTTCCATGTAATTATCTACAGGCATGATTGTGTAGGTGTCTGTCAACCCATTTCTTCTATCACAGTGATCTTGTGTTTTTATATATTCACTCGAATTTGGTTCTTAACCATACTCACTTTCTAAACTTATCTGTATTTAAAGTATATACATCCGGATATAGGATGGTATATTCCATATGCGCCTGTGTGAGAGTATCAAAAATTATTTATTAATGTATTATTACAAGTGTAAATATTAATTGCACTTAGGAATAAATACAACACAGTTTCATATGCACTATGTTGAGCATGCAGTCTACCATCAGCCCATTTTCCACAATCTTCTACAACCACTTCAGTCCTCGTACTTCATTTGACAGTCGTTAGTCACTCACTCCTTTCCAAGGCTGTAGCCTTTCACTATCATGAAATACGTGCCCCTGTTACTTTTTAAGTATTTTAATTCCATTCCAATAAACGTTGAAAAATATAACTTGATATATATACATAAATATATCAATTACAAATATATCCAAATTTTCAAACGAATAGACACTAAACACGTTGAGTATGCGGCCACATTCACACTACAATTAATTGATAGTAACTGAGTTCAATATAGTTATAGTTTCCTCATTGGAGTATACCTTTCGAAATAAAATTTAGTTGGCTTTATAACAAGAAAGAACTATGTCGTAGTCTGAATTTTCCAGAATTAATCTCATTCAAAGAGGCCCATTAATTCACTTAAAATGTGCGAATGATACAGTCCTGTTCGAAGATGTTGATAAAATGCAGTCTTTTGATACAATGCAATCAGGTTTACGATACTTTTTTTTTATTCCTAGGTGGTATTTTAGATAAAATCCAGAGGCATCTAACGGGTAACGGTAGCTGATCGTTCCACAATATATAAAAGGGCCAAAATCCTCTCAAAGTAGCTACAAAGGAATCAGTCTGACTGGTAAAATGTCTAAAGTAGATCTATCCGACACGTATCTGCGTATAGGGAGCAACTAACTTTGGAAAACTAGGCTGATTCGAGGCCTGGACAAGTACGAAGTGTGTTGGTTAGCTTATTCCATTCTTTATTTAATTTCGTTATGAATATCGTCCGAGAAGTCAAAATGTTCTCATCTAAATTTTCAGGAATTGACTTCTTGGGCCTCCTATTTGCCTATTTACCATATGTAGATAATAAACCGCCTACCTCGTCGTGCAACGTTGGTTGGAGTAAGGGTAAAATGATATCATGGTAGTAGTGGCCAATCCAAAACATGGGATCGGTTTACGATGTCTTTGACTGACGATGTTCACAACCGAGTCCTCTTAAAAGGCCTTTGGCTTTCCCTATCATCTGTATATGTGATTGTTTCCAGAAGAACATACGCTTCATTCTAAGAAACTTTTATCAAAATGAGTAAGGACTCACTCTACAAAGTATGTGTAAGACCTATACTTGAGTACTGTTCCTTCCTATTTGGCAATCTACGAACAATTGACGGAATGAGAGTGGAGTGTGTGCAACGCTACCTAACACACCAGATGATTGAAGACGATTCTAAAATAGACTACAAAAATTAGGTATCATATGTTCGAACTTGAACCTCTAAGGGAAAGAAAACTAAGAACAAACCTAATCCTCTTTTATAAACTGATTCACAATATGATCCACACCTCAACTAATATTGCATACCGTACCCAATTTGAAGACAATTATTTGAGGAACAAACTCTCTCAAGTTGAAATCGAAAAACAAAACAAAAGCTAGCGCAAACGTTTACTTGATTGCATATCGTCAAATGTAGAACAAATTGCCAGCAGAAGTACGTGTAGAGGCAAATAATTCCCTCCAGCATCTTTTCCTAATTTCTTCCTCGGCTGGTAGTCGATTTGTTGTCTGCCCTAGAAGGTTGTTGTTGATGGTATCTGACCAACAGATCCGAAGTATCTTACGCAAACAGTTGTTCATAAATACTGTATCTTTTGGATGATGCTTTTCATAGTTCTCCAAGCTTCACCTCCATACAATAGCACTGTCTTCCCATTTGTTCTGAAAATTTTGACTTTAATGTTGACTGATAGTTGGTTTGAGTTCCAGATGTTTTCCAGTTGTAGAAATGCTGTCCATGCCTTTCCACTCCGTGCCTTCACATCTATATCAGATTCTCCTTGTTTATCGATGATGCTTCCCAGGTATGTAACAGTTCCCACATCTTCCAGAGCTTCTCCGTCAAGTGTAATTGTATTGGTGCTCGTTGTTTTGTATCGAAGTGTCTTGCTTTACCCTCAGTGTATGTTGAGGCCTACTGTTTGCTGCAGAGGCTGCTGCGACACTGTCCGTTTTCACCTGCGTTTGTTGCTGTGGGTGATAGAAGAGCTAGGTCGTCTGCAAAGTTCAAGTTATCTAGTTTCATCCAGGTTGTTTACCATATTCTGTGCTTGCCTTGAGATATTGCAGTTTTTATAATCCAGTCAGCCACCAGCAGAAAAAGGAAAGGTGAGAGTAAGCATCCTTGTTTGACACCGGTCTCTACTTCGAATGGATCTGTGACCTGCTCTCCGTATACGATTTCGCAGTGTAGTCCATCGTAAGAATTCTGTATGACATTAACTATCTCGGGTACGCTATAGTATCTAAGAAGGTTTCATAATGTTCTGCTACCTACACTGTCAAATGCTTTCTCGTAGTCAAAGAAATCGATGCAAAGTGGTGAATTCCATTCAATTGACTATTAAACAATGAACCGTTACTACTAAATTATAATTATAATTCTCTGCTTATTGTTTATCTCTGATAGATAGCTCACGCGTAGAGAGTGTCTCAATAGAATTTCCATTAGGCGCAAGGCTAGTTTTATTAGAAATATTCCTATGAAAATGATGCAAGAATCAGAAAGGTATCCTTTAAATTCCGTATTTTTCCAACAAAATGTAAAGGTAAATAGCTACAATGGCTTTTCTATTTGTTCTAGATAGTAGCTGTACCCAAAATGTTTTATTACAGTTCTGTTAATATTAATTGTTAGTGTTTAGAAGTATTATAGTTCTCTTTTAATTAAATCGACTTTTTGAAAGCCTAAACGTTTACCGATTGATCGCATGTCCAATGTTCACATCATAAATTGTATATATATATATATATATATATATATATGTCATTAGTGCGAACTTTACCCTGAGAATTGTTTGTGTTCATAAGTAATTGTATTTTAAATGAATGCACTGTTTGAAGCATTTGTTAATTACAATCTGTAAACTCCCTGGTTGATCTAAAGGTACACAATTTATTTTAAAATTTTTGACGTAACATTGGTATGGTTAATAATCTGATTGGTTAGTAAGGCTTAGTTATTTGGTAGGATATCACACCTGTTTTTTGTCTCTTGATTATCTGTATTAGGCGAGGATTCAGATGTGTATACCGATGGATACGAAGATGATGATGATTACAAAGCATTATCCATCACTGATGAGGATGGAGTTAGGTATATTAATAATGCACTTGTAAAACTGGAAGCCCATGTGACTGATCTTGAACGTCATCAGTTAACAGTGAGTCGGAAAGGTGAAGAACTTCAACGTTCTGTTGGCGATGTCGAATCTGCTCGTGATCCCACTGAACTATTGCAACGTTTCAATTTAGCTCGCGAACGTGCTACAGTTTTCAAAGTGGCCAGTATGGCAATGGTAAATGTAAGTCATTTTTAAATTTCATTATTGTTGGCTATCAGAGATAACTTTTCTTTATGAGACAAGTATTTTCACTTGCTATTACAGTAGCTGCTCCCGACCGTAGCTGCTACCTTGACGTGGTGGTCGGGCTTGCCTATCGTGATGGCCCAACCGAGCTATATTGGCTGGAACGCTTGTTCCTCCAGGTCCTACCATGCCAAGCAGGTCTGTTGGAGAGCGATAAGACTAAAGGCAGCAACCTAAGATCTGATGGCAAAGTCGTACTGCTGGCTGGAGCACATGTTTAGACTCAGACTACGCTTTAGTACGAGCGCGTATTAGTCTGCGTCTCACTGGACGTAAAAGACCCACAGCAAAAATCCCCATAAGAGTCCAACTTAATGATGAAAAAGTCAAGAACACATTTCAGGAACAACTAAAAAACCAATTAGTCAACTGTATAAGCGATACCCATCCCTAGTCAGCTTGGAATGGTATCCAAAAAGCTGTCGAAACAACAGTAATATCTACTAGTAAACTGAAGCAAAACGTTAGGAAAACTCTGGATTTCAGCTGCATCTACTGAACTGATAAATGCCCGGCAACACATCCCGTCTAGTTCTGAATTCGATGAGGAGCGAAGGGAACTTAAAAACAAACTGGTTAAAAGCTTATGGAATGATCGTGAGCAGTGGTGGATGGCGAAAGCTAAAGGGATAGAAAAGGCAGTGGCAATAGTTAACAGTAGGCAACTGTTCAGACTTATTAAGGAAACGGGTATCAGAAATCCAACTGTAAGTGAAACTATCTTAGAAAAAGATGGAACCATCATTCAATGTCAATCCAGAAGGTTGGATGATGGGCAGAACACTTTAGGGAGCAGTTCAATTGGCCCTCGGCATCATCCCAGTTGCCTACCGTTCCCAAGCAATCTAAATGGCAAATTAGTGTTGGTCCCCGAAGTCTTAGTGAGGTTGAGAAGGCTATAGGAAACCTAAAGCGAGGGAGAGCAGCAGGACCCGATGGGTTAACCCCTGAGATATTTAAGGATGGTGGTCCAGTTTTAGCAACGAAATTAACGGGGATCCTGTCCAGAATTATTCTTTATTTTTTTCTTTTTCTTCTTTTTTCATTTTCGTTTTTTTCTTTTTTTTTTATTTACACGTCCTACATTACATTAGCGTTTATACTCTTAATACTATTTCGCTAATTTGATTTATTGAATTATTATACTCAACTGATGAAGCCCAATATGGTTTCTTCACAACGCTTATTGTAAATGAGTAGTATGTGATTAAAATAAATAAATAAATTTAAATAATATCTGGGAATTGGGCGTAATCCCATCTGACTGGTCTCAAACACTAATCGTCCCAATCTATAAGAAAGGACAGAAGTCCTCTTGTGAAAATTACCGAGGAATCAGCTCAACGAATATAGTGTCCAAAATATTGGCTTCAATCATACTTCGACGCCTAACTAAAGCTTGCGAAGAGCAAACTAGAGAGAACCAAGTTGGTTTCAGACCTGGACGTGTCTGTATAGACCAAATATTCACACTTCGGCAGGTTCTGGAACAGACTCACTTTTAGACGCCCGACAATAGTTGTTTTACTTGACCTTAAGGCGGCATTTGACTCTATCGATCGTAAGGTTATGTGGCAATATCTGTCATTGTAAGGCGTACCAGAGAAGTACATTAACCTTATACAAGCTCTCTACTTGAACACCACATGTGGAGTCAGAGCTTATGGCGGATTGTCGTCAGAACTGATTACCTCAAGTAGTGTTAGTCAAGGTTGTCCGCTTTCCCCATTTTTACTCAATTTTATCACTGACATACTTTTAGAGTTGACATTTTCATCGTCTGACTTCTTCGGGGTTGACGTCATTCCAAGAGATAAGCTTATTGACTTAGAATATGCAGATGATGTAGTTCTCTAAGGTGAAGATGCTGATAAAACGCAGAATCTCTCGGCTACCTTAAATATGATTGTAAGGATGTTTGGGATGCGATTCTCTCCACCCAAATGCAAAATGTTACTTCGGGATTGGCTTGATTCAACACCGAAGTTAGTGATAGGGAGTGAGGCAGTTGAATGTGTTGACCGCTTCACTTATCTTGGCAGCCTCATCAGTCCTGACGATCTGGTGTCTGCTGAAATATCTGCGCGTATACATAAGGCCCAATTAGCTTTTAGGAATTTGCGTCTTTTGATACAATGCAAGCAGGTTTACGATACTTTTTTTTTATTCCTGGGTGGTATTTTAGATAAAATCCAGAGGCATCTAACGGGTAACGGTAGCTGATCGTTCCACAATATATAAAAGGGCCAAAATCCTCTCAAAGTAGCTACAAAGGAATCAGTCTGACTGGTAAAATGTCTAAAGTAGATCTATCCGACACGTATCTGCGTATAGGGAGCAACTAACTTTGGAAAACTAGGCTGATTCGAGGCCTGGACAAGTACGAAGTGTGTTGGTTAGCTTATTCCATTCTTTATTTAATTTCGTTATGAATATCGTCCGAGAAGTCAAAATGTTCTCATCTAAATTTTCAGGAATTGACTTCTTGGGCCTCCTATTTGCCTATTTACCATATGTAGATAATAAACCGCCTACCTCGTCGTGCAACGTTGGTTGGAGTAAGGGTAAAATGATATCATGGTAGTAGTGGCCAATCCAAAACATGGGATCGGTTTACGATGTCTTTGACTGACGATGTTCACAACCGAGTCCTCTTAAAAGGCCTTTGGCTTTCCCTATCATCTGTATATGTGATTGTTTCCAGAAGAACATACGCTTCATTCTAAGAAACTTTTATCAAAATGAGTAAGGACTCACTCTACAAAGTATGTGTAAGACCTATACTTGAGTACTGTTCCTTCCTATTTGGCAATCTACGAACAATTGACGGAATGAGAGTGGAGTGTGTGCAACGCTACCTAACACACCAGATGATTGAAGACGATTCTAAAATAGACTACAAAAATTAGGTATCATATGTTCGAACTTGAACCTCTAAGGGAAAGAAAACTAAGAACAAACCTAATCCTCTTTTATAAACTGATTCACAATATGATCCACACCTCAACTAATATTGCATACCGTACCCAATTTGAAGACAATTATTTGAGGAACAAACTCTCTCAAGTTGAAATCGAAAAACAAAACAAAAGCTAGCGCAAACGTTTACTTGATTGCATATCGTCAAATGTAGAACAAATTGCCAGCAGAAGTACGTGTAGAGGCAAATAATTCCCTCCAGCATCTTTTCCTAATTTCTTCCTCGGCTGGTAGTCGATTTGTTGTCTGCCCTAGAAGGTTGTTGTTGATGGTATCTGACCAACAGATCCGAAGTATCTTACGCAAACAGTTGTTCATAAATACTGTATCTTTTGGATGATGCTTTTCATAGTTCTCCAAGCTTCACCTCCATACAATAGCACTGTCTTCCCATTTGTTCTGAAAATTTTGACTTTAATGTTGACTGATAGTTGGTTTGAGTTCCAGATGTTTTCCAGTTGTAGAAATGCTGTCCATGCCTTTCCACTCCGTGCCTTCACATCTATATCAGATTCTCCTTGTTTATCGATGATGCTTCCCAGGTATGTAACAGTTCCCACATCTTCCAGAGCTTCTCCGTCAAGTGTAATTGTATTGGTGCTCGTTGTTTTGTATCGAAGTGTCTTGCTTTACCCTCAGTGTATGTTGAGGCCTACTGTTTGCTGCAGAGGCTGCTGCGACACTGTCCGTTTTCACCTGCGTTTGTTGCTGTGGGTGATAGAAGAGCTAGGTCGTCTGCAAAGTTCAAGTTATCTAGTTTCATCCAGGTTGTTTACCATATTCTGTGCTTGCCTTGAGATATTGCAGTTTTTATAATCCAGTCAGCCACCAGCAGAAAAAGGAAAGGTGAGAGTAAGCATCCTTGTTTGACACCGGTCTCTACTTCGAATGGATCTGTGACCTGCTCTCCGTATACGATTTCGCAGTGTAGTCCATCGTAAGAATTCTGTATGACATTAACTATCTCGGGTACGCTATAGTATCTAAGAAGGTTTCATAATGTTCTGCTACCTACACTGTCAAATGCTTTCTCGTAGTCAAAGAAATCGATGCAAAGTGGTGAATTCCATTCAATTGACTATTAAACAATGAACCGTTACTACTAAATTATAATTATAATTCTCTGCTTATTGTTTATCTCTGATAGATAGCTCACGCGTAGAGAGTGTCTCAATAGAATTTCCATTAGGCGCAAGGCTAGTTTTATTAGAAATATTCCTATGAAAATGATGCAAGAATCAGAAAGGTATCCTTTAAATTCCGTATTTTTCCAACAAAATGTAAAGGTAAATAGCTACAATGGCTTTTCTATTTGTTCTAGATAGTAGCTGTACCCAAAATGTTTTATTACAGTTCTGTTAATATTAATTGTTAGTGTTTAGAAGTATTATAGTTCTCTTTTAATTAAATCGACTTTTTGAAAGCCTAAACGTTTACCGATTGATCGCATGTCCAATGTTCACATCATAAATTGTATATATATATATATATATATGTCATTAGTGCGAACTTTACCCTGAGAATTGTTTGTGTTCATAAGTAATTGTATTTTAAATGAATGCACTGTTTGAAGCATTTGTTAATTACAATCTGTAAACTCCCTGGTTGATCTAAAGGTACACAATTTATTTTAAAATTTTTGACGTAACATTGGTATGGTTAATAATCTGATTGGTTAGTAAGGCTTAGTTATTTGGTAGGATATCACACCTGTTTTTTGTCTCTTGATTATCTGTATTAGGCGAGGATTCAGATGTGTATACCGATGGATACGAAGATGATGATGATTACAAAGCATTATCCATCACTGATGAGGATGGAGTTAGGTATATTAATAATGCACTTGTAAAACTGGAAGCCCATGTGACTGATCTTGAACGTCATCAGTTAACAGTGAGTCGGAAAGGTGAAGAACTTCAACGTTCTGTTGGCGATGTCGAATCTGCTCGTGATCCCACTGAACTATTGCAACGTTTCAATTTAGCTCGCGAACGTGCTACAGTTTTCAAAGTGGCCAGTATGGCAATGGTAAATGTAAGTCATTTTTAAATTTCATTATTGTTGGCTATCAGAGATAACTTTTCTTTATGAGACAAGTATTTTCACTTGCTATTACAGTAGCTGCTCCCGACCGTAGCTGCTACCTTGACGTGGTGGTCGGGCTTGCCTATCGTGATGGCCCAACCGAGCTATATTGGCTGGAACGCTTGTTCCTCCAGGTCCTACCATGCCAAGCAGGTCTGTTGGAGAGCGATAAGACTAAAGGCAGCAACCTAAGATCTGATGGCAAAGTCGTACTGCTGGCTGGAGCACATGTTTAGACTCAGACTACGCTTTAGTACGAGCGCGTATTAGTCTGCGTCTCACTGGACGTAAAAGACCCACAGCAAAAATCCCCATAAGAGTCCAACTTAATGATGAAAAAGTCAAGAACACATTTCAGGAACAACTAAAAAACCAATTAGTCAACTGTATAAGCGATACCCATCCCTAGTCAGCTTGGAATGGTATCCAAAAAGCTGTCGAAACAACAGTAATATCTACTAGTAAACTGAAGCAAAACGTTAGGAAAACTCTGGATTTCAGCTGCATCTACTGAACTGATAAATGCCCGGCAACACATCCCGTCTAGTTCTGAATTCGATGAGGAGCGAAGGGAACTTAAAAACAAACTGGTTAAAAGCTTATGGAATGATCGTGAGCAGTGGTGGATGGCGAAAGCTAAAGGGATAGAAAAGGCAGTGGCAATAGTTAACAGTAGGCAACTGTTCAGACTTATTAAGGAAACGGGTATCAGAAATCCAACTGTAAGTGAAACTATCTTAGAAAAAGATGGAACCATCATTCAATGTCAATCCAGAAGGTTGGATGATGGGCAGAACACTTTAGGGAGCAGTTCAATTGGCCCTCGGCATCATCCCAGTTGCCTACCGTTCCCAAGCAATCTGAATGGCAAATTAGTGTTGGTCCCCGAAGTCTTAGTGAGGTTGAGAAGGCTATAGGAAACCTAAAGCGAGGGAGAGCAGCAGGACCCGATGGGTTAACCCCTGAGATATTTAAGGATGGTGGTCCAGTTTTAGCAACGAAATTAACGGGGATCCTGTCCAGAATTATTCTTTATTTTTTTCTTTTTCTTCTTTTTTCATTTTCGTTTTTTTCTTTTTTTTTTATTTACACGTCCTACATTACATTAGCGTTTATACTCTTAATACTATTTCGCTAATTTGATTTATTGAATTATTATACTCAACTGATGAAGCCCAATATGGTTTCTTCACAACGCTTATTGTAAATGAGTAGTATGTGATTAAATAATAAATAAATCACACTTCGGCAGGTTCTGGAACAGACTCACTTTTAGACGCCCGACAATAGTTGTTTTACTTGACCTTAAGGCGGCATTTGACTCTATCGATCGTAAGGTTATGTGGCAATATCTGTCATTGTAAGGCGTACCAGAGAAGTACATTAACCTTATACAAGCTCTCTACTTGAACACCACATGTGGAGTCAGAGCTTAAAATCTGGGAATTGGGCGTAATCCCATCTGACTGGTCTCAAACACTAATCGTCCCAATCTATAAGAAAGGACAGAAGTCCTCTTGTGAAAATTACCGAGGAATCAGCTCAACGAATATAGTGTCCAAAATATTGGCTTCAATCATACTTCGACGCCTAACTAAAGCTTGCGAAGAGCAAACTAGAGAGAACCAAGTTGGTTTCAGACCTGGACGTGTCTGTATAGACCAAATATTCACACTTCGGCAGGTTCTGGAACAGACTCACTTTTAGACGCCCGACAATAGTTGTTGTTTTACTTGACCTTAAGGCGGCATTTGACTCTATCGATCGTAAGGTTATGTGGCAATATCTGTCATTGTAAGGCGTACCAGAGAAGTACATTAACCTTATACAAGCTCTCTACTTGAACACCACATGTGGAGTCAGAGCTTATGGCGGATTGTCGTCAGAACTGATTACCTCAAGTAGTGTTAGTCAAGGTTGTCCGCTTTCCCCATTTTTACTCAATTTTATCACTGACATACTTTTAGAGTTGACATTTTCATCGTCTGACTTCTTCGGGGTTGACGTCATTCCAAGAGATAAGCTTATTGACTTAGAATATGCAGATGATGTAGTTCTCTAAGGTGAAGATGCTGATAAAACGCAGAATCTCTCGGCTACCTTAAATATGATTGTAAGGATGTTTGGGATGCGATTCTCTCCACCCAAATGCAAAATGTTACTTCGGGATTGGCTTGATTCAACACCGAAGTTAGTGATAGGGAGTGAGGCAGTTGAATGTGTTGACCGCTTCACTTATCTTGGCAGCCTCATCAGTCCTGACGATCTGGTGTCTGCTGAAATATCTGCGCGTATACATAAGGCCCAATTAGCTTTTAGGAATTTGCGTCTTTTGATACAATGCAAGCAGGTTTACGATACTTTTTTTTTATTCCTGGGTGGTATTTTAGATAAAATCCAGAGGCATCTAACAGGTAACGGTAGCTGATCGTTCCACAATATATAAAAGGGCCAAAATCCTCTCAAAGTAGCTACAAAGGAATCAGTCTGACTGGTAAAATGTCTAAAGTAGATCTATCCGACACGTATCTGCGTATAGGGAGCAACTAACTTTGGAAAACTAGGCTGATTCGAGGCCTGGACAAGTACGAAGTGTGTTGGTTAGCTTATTCCATTCTTTATTTAATTTCGTTATGAATATCGTCCGAGAAGTCAAAATGTTCTCATCTAAATTTTCAGGAATTGACTTCTTGGGCCTCCTATTTGCCTATTTACCATATGTAGATAATAAACCGCCTACCTCGTCGTGCAACGTTGGTTGGAGTAAGGGTAAAATGATATCATGGTAGTAGTGGCCAATCCAAAACATGGGATCGGTTTACGATGTCTTTGACTGACGATGTTCACAACCGAGTCCTCTTAAAAGGCCTTTGGCTTTCCCTATCATCTGTATATGTGATTGTTTCCAGAAGAACATACGCTTCATTCTAAGAAACTTTTATCAAAATGAGTAAGGACTCACTCTACAAAGTATGTGTAAGACCTATACTTGAGTACTGTTCCTTCCTATTTGGCAATCTACGAACAATTGACGGAATGAGAGTGGAGTGTGTGCAACGCTACCTAACACACCAGATGATTGAAGACGATTCTAAAATAGACTACAAAAATTAGGTATCATATGTTCGAACTTGAACCTCTAAGGGAAAGAAAACTAAGAACAAACCTAATCCTCTTTTATAAACTGATTCACAATATGATCCACACCTCAACTAATATTGCATACCGTACCCAATTTGAAGACAATTATTTGAGGAACAAACTCTCTCAAGTTGAAATCGAAAAACAAAACAAAAGCTAGCGCAAACGTTTACTTGATTGCATATCGTCAAATGTAGAACAAATTGCCAGCAGAATTACGTGTAACGGTATATAATCCCCAGAATAAATAGTTACATAGGTTCTCGATATTGATCCTGACCATGTTTTTTAAGCAAAGATGACTAGTTAAATGCGCTTGGTCTCGCATTATCACTAGATCACGTCACGTAGCACCGTGGTGAGCATCTCTCTCTAGTTTGACAGACCTGACTTTGGTATCCCATTGACGCTCTATTCACGATCAAATATAACTTCTCCTTCATCCTTCATTGCCTTTTGATTTATTCTTATTCGTAAGAGTGGGTTCAATCGTAAAAGTTGCTCCGGTAATACGACAAACGTAACTTTGTCATGTACCGGGTGAACTTCATATACAGTGCCAGTATTTTGCAGGCTACTTAATATAGCTCTCAAAGAAATAAATCCTCTGGCTGATGAAGCCATTTATTTAGATACACCAGAAATAAAATGTCCTCCTAATATCTGAAGTAGATTAGGCACCAAACACACATAAGGCGACGACTTGTCTGGATAAAAAATATCAATGGACTATAAAACTTTCATCTACAGTTCACCTGCCAGAAACAAAACAACCATCCTCATACCTGTACACTACATAAAATTTCTTTTCACCCTTTTTTCGTGTGAAAGTTTACCCGAATATCAACCTGGCAGATTCTAATACCTCACACTGGGTGTTCGCCGACCCAGTATCCTATTACTAAGTTGCATCCGTAACCCAAACCTACACCCTGGGATCCCCTTATACTACTCGAAATGTTTAACATCTACGTTTCTCGTCATAACGTAACCACTCGAAATAATGACATAAATCCACCCTGTCATCTTCCTGTACCACAATGTCGTGTTTGTAATAGACGCTACATAAACGGCAGTTTGAAACATCGTTTATTACTCTACTATCTCAGTGTATCTTAATATAATAATTACGCACAACAATTAAACCATTTTACCGCCGGATATGGTTTTGTTGATCTTGACTGAAAAAATGGCTTGCTCCTGATATCAGAAAATAAATTTTTACTATTATCCTCCCATCGATCAAGTGACTCTGTTTAATCGGTTATTGACTGTCAGTATTATCTCGAAAACACAAATAAGAAAATAACAGGTCGGAAAACGACTAATCACTTCAAATTCTTGTAGTAAGAATACACAAATAGTTTCTGAATAATGTTAACGCTAACCGTAACACGACCGTTTGCCCAGTCGTTCTAAAACCAATCGCTGCTAACAATAGGACTCGATCGAACCAAACAACGTTCAGTGATATCAATGTTCAGATCTCTTGACAAGAGGATATCGCGATAAATAAGTGTCTCTTTTACCTTCGACGACTTTTCCATTTTATAGAAAATTGGATTTCCTTTCATTTTAAGTTTATTTAGCCCCTTTTCTCCAAAGAATTTAGCAATTTATTTCATTCTATGATTCATTTCAACTTGTTCACAGTTGCACAACAATAATCTGTTAAATACAGTAAATGAAGATTCATTTGCAACAACGCAAGTTTTAGAATGCAGTGTATAAGGATAACGTTTATTTAAAAATAAAGCTAGTTAAATATGCGCGAAACGTCGGCTGACTGCATTCTTTTCATCCCACCTATCTTTAGATTGTTGTTATTCTCGCATTTCTGAATTCTGAAAAAGTACAAGTTTAAGTTATATTAGCAAAATGTTTTAAGTAAAAGTATTTATGAAGTAAATGCATAAAGCCCCACAATTGTCTGGTTATTTTTGACGATCGTCATCAAAAGCGTAGCTATAATATCGAAATCATATAGTTAGTTATGGTAATAAACACAAAAATATCGCAAACTGTAATGTGACTCCTTATCCAACTGTAATTATGTATTAAGCCCAAAAGATTCCTTGCCGTCCTCCAATTATCTCTGGCTAATTTGATGTATCTTCGTTGGTGTCACCACAAACATAGAAATCGCTCAGCTTCATTTTTACATTACTAGCCTTATCTAAAACGTCCACTCGATAGTGAACTATCATAAACTTACCAGACTTATGTGGATTGTTACACTTTAGCAACTTCAATGTCCTGCTCACTTCGACATCTTTATTCATCTGATGCCATGAGATGTTTCTGTACATGCATACTGGGCCTGATAGCACCTAGCTGCTAAAGACCACCAGTATTCCTTCGTTTAGCACCTCGCCCAAACAGAATCTAAAAAATTCGTTATAAAGGAAGTATTAACTTGTTAGTACTCATTACTCTACATGATAGACTGTAATCAAAAAATACGTGACAGTGGAACAACAACTTGATGGTCATGGGGATATATATACATTTACACAATATACATTTTAAAGAGAGCCATGATGTTTTGTGGTTGAATGTGGTACAATAGAATATGCTTATTGTAAAGGACCAGAACTTATGATAACGCTTGAAAGTTAACGTCGTTTCTGTATAGGTTCAAATTACGACTACAATCAATCAACTGAGTCAAATCGTTCAGGTATGGACAGTCAAAATATCAAGCCAATATGGCTGACAACAAGACCGTGAAACCTAGTAAAACAAAACTGAAGACCGATGGCATGTAACATATGCTAACAAAAAAGGATATGTAAGAACCTGATTGTGAGGAAAATACAATAGTGTTATGATAAAAAGGAAGCAAATAGAAAGAAACAAGATCTGTTACACAGTCAGAGCACAACAAAATGATAAAATACAAGTAAAGAAATCTTATGATACAAAAAATAACATGGAGGGATTTCCATACAAGCAAATAAAATTTTACAGTTAGTACATATGAAATAGAACATCTTGTTGTCTACCATTAGCAAAATCGAGCCCGGTTTGCCGTTGACAATAATTACGTTGTCCGGAAAACAGGATTTACCAAGGAATCGTCGCACGTTGATGACATTCCTTTCTACATTCACTATTATTCATCAGTTGTTCAATTCTTAAGCTTGTAGGGATCTCCGAAGTTTATTTTCCAGGTATACTACTACTGTGAACCGCTGTGCTATCTGCTTCCCTACAGCGAACCGAGACTAGACAGATCTTCGTATCTTACTCATATACAGTCCAAAAGAACACGATGAAAATAAAACCAATGGCCCATGGTGTGCAACGTCATTTTCAATGTGCTGAATGGAATATATATTGTAAATAAAATGTTTAGTTCCGTGGCACTTCTCAAATTCATTTACAAAATTCTTCAAGTCAATATTTACACCCGACATAAACTGACTGTAATACTTCTGATGTGACAACAAGTAAACAGCCAACAAGAGCAGATTGAAATTGAAGTACGGTAGTAGATGCAGCACTTCTTTTAAGATAACTGGGCCTGAGTAAGGCAGGAATAGTATACACTCGGTTGCTTCCTACTGATGAAATTCTTAGAAGGCGTGCTGCTTTCTCTAAAACTCAACTGGTTTTCTGCTCTGACATGACGACAGTCCACTGTTTGCGTGCTTCTGGCTATATGGACAAAGTGTATTGCTACCAGTCTCTATTCATAAGCCGATCAGCTTTTAAAAGCACCCAAAGGGAAACAACTAATGGAAAATTGCTTACTATGTCTAATAGTAAAAATTCAAACAGAGATCATAAACGGAGACAATTACCCGACATTTTTCCCTTCAGAAGGTGGTATTATCTCCTTCTATGTCCCAATAGGGTAAATTATTCTGCTCTTAACCAAAAATTCAACTACAGGACAATTGTCACAAGCTGTTGTACTGTTGTAACTAACTGTCTCTTAACATCGGCTCGTGCCGGAGCATTATAGTGTTTTCAGAGTAAGTGATATGCATTTACTAACCTTGCCTACGCTGGCACCATTTGCATATGCGTCTCTTAGATTCGATAGCCAGCCCCTGTAATATCTCTGTATCACAAGGTTTCTTGGCACTACTATACATTCCATAAATAAAAACGTGACACAGAAGTGCTGCGTATTCGTCCTAATATAGGCTCCAATTGTTTGCTTCAGCTATTTAAAACAGATAACCACCGTAAGTTATTTGACCGTACACACGTTGTAGTCTAATGATTATTCTAAGTAACGGTGAAGATTGAACTTCAAACCGATGTGATAATAAATACCGCTGCTGCAACTACCACCATTCCTGAGGAACTTTTAGATGCTTTTGGCGTTCTTTTCGTGGCCATTCTTGTTTATAATATAGTAATTCGACTCTCGTTTCAAAACCTTGTGTAGCCCTTCGTGAGTTGCATCTACAGGTCGGTGAAGAGCATTACGACGTACGAAAACTTGCGTACTATATTTTAATGCGGGTTGGATAAAAGCGTCTGTCGACTGTTTTCTAGTGTGGACTAGCTTAACTGAACGCATGGTACTTGTAGGCCGCTTCAAGTAAGAGGTAAGAGTGGTCTCCACAAACTCACCTGGTAGTCGAAGAGACGTTCCACACACTAATTCAGCAACACTATACCCAAAATCTTTTACGGTGCAGCGAATTCTTAGTAAGACTAGTGGAAAAGTGTCGGTCCACTGTGGGATGTTCGTAGCTGATAGTGATGCTTTTAGCTGTCGATGAAATCTCTACACCAAACCGTTAGATTGTGGGTAGTAGGCGATTGTTCTGAAGCTCGTATTTCCAGTGAGTTTGGTTACAGAGTGTAACACTTCAGATTCAAACTGATGTCCACGGTTTGTCGTTACTGTAGATGGACAACCAAATTTTTCTACCCATCGTACGACGAAAGCTCGAGTAATCACTTCACTAGTGATGTTTTTCAATGAAGCTACCTCTGGACAGCATTTAAATCGGTCCTTGCATGTTAGAGGATAAAGGAATCTATTTGATTCTGGTAAAGGTCTTGCTAGATCAAGGTGGACGTTTTTGAATAGAGCGTCAACGTTTGGGAAAGTGCCAAGAGGGCATTTATCATACCAAATTACTCTGTTCTTTGCCAGACCAGGCAGGAGCGTATCCATTCTTTGATATCCTTATTTATCTTCGGCCAGTAGAATCGCTGGGCAATCAGCTTAGTCGTAGCACGATCTCCAGGATGAGAGGGGTCGTGTAATGTGTCGACGATGATTCGTCGATAACTTCTGGGGACGATTGAATGGGCTATACCTGTGAAAGAACCACACAGTAAAGTGGTCTTATCTTCTCCAATCATATTTGGCAGGAGATTGAGCGTTTTTGTGGATAACTCGTAGTGGAGATCGTAGTCTTCATTGTGAAGTCCAGCTAGTTCAACAAGGTCGATTCCTTGGATACAATTTAAGGAATGTATGTGAGATAACGCGTCGGAAACGACATTGCTAACTTTAGGTATATGTCGTATATCAGTAGAGAATTGGGAAATGTTATCTGGATGACGGAACTCCCGTGGAGAGTGCTTATCTGGAGGAGACTTCACAGAAAACGTCAGTGGTTTATGGTCGGTGAATATTGTAAATCCCCAGTCTTTAGTGGAATGTTGAAAATGTCGTACAGCACAGCTCATGACTAACAGTCCACGTCCAAAAGTGCTGTATCTCGATTCAGTATCCTTTAATTGTCCTGAGAAGAATGCTGAAGGTTGTCAAGCTAGGCCAATCCATTGTTGCAAGACTACGCCAATGGCTGAGTCAAATGCTTCAACCGCGATGCTGACAGGAGCTTCAGTGTCGTGGTGTGCTACCATAAAAGTATTGGCTATTGCTTCTTTAGTTTCAGTGAAAGCTTAATGACCCTAGATCCACGGTGACCACCTTTTTATTCCCGCGGAGCTGATCCGTTAGTGGTTTCATGATGGATGCACAGTCTGGTATAAATCGTCCGTAAAAACCAATCAATTCATTGAATGCTTGCAGCTGCTTAATGGCGGTTGGTTCCAGGTCAGTGGGATAACTACGTCTAGGCTGGCAAACTAGAGAGAGAGAGAGATGCAACCTATGGTTTATTAAGTCGTGGTCTGGTGGTGATGCGTGACTGAGCGCCTTCAACTAGTTGTGTCCGCTAAAATAAACGTGGTCAACGTCAATGTCGAGAGCCTATGCAACTATTTATTTTGGGGATTATTTATCGCTACACTTTCAAGGTGTTTCTTACCGAGGTGTCGTTCCCAAATATTAAATGTTTACTGTGGGTTTAAACATAAAAACTACCAATATATATTGTAAGGATGCTATGTCTTTGATTGTATTTGAGCTTTCATAAGACCATTTTGTCAGTCTCAATAATTTCACCGACACTGACCATAAACAAGTGTTTTTAGTAGTATCTCCAATCAAACACTACAACAGTACTTAAACCACTAAACAGACGTAACTTCACTAGCATATATCACAGATTCAGCCTTATTTACTGGTGTTTCCGATAACCACCTCATTACCATGACCATTATCCGCTGGAGGGAACTTTTAAAATGCATTAAGAACGAACCAAATGTAAGTGATTTGCTTAGCCATTATGTGGCACTGAAATACTAGTTTATCACGCTTCCCTAAAGATCCAGCGAGGTGCATAAACTCACCACAGTCACGTAAAAACATTCTTCGAATTAGAATTTATCCCTGCAAATAGCTGACAATAACTCTCTCGTCAAAATTAGCTAATTTAGCTATTAGTTGACATTGTCAACTGGACTGTGCGCTATGACCTTGCCAGTTCATTGGCTCGTTCCGATACTTTAGTCCTGCCACTGCCCATCTTGCTCTATGTAACTGAGAACTTTTTATCCAAGGAAGTCACTGCATTTTTGTCTACTTAAGTGAATTTTCATTTACTCTTCTGTCACTAAATGTACTCGCTTTTGTTATTATTTCGAAACCCCGGCTTTAAATGCAAATTATTGTACAAAAAACTTTATGTCAAAGGAACAGTGGCACCTCTTGGTATAACAGATTTTTGTAGCCTTTATGAATGTTTTCCGCAGAAGGACCTAATCAAAAGCGAAGTGACGACGCAATTGTATCAAATGTGAATTCGTTTGAGGGATTTCCAAATGATGTAAATCCTGAAAGTGGTGAAATAGGAGGTCCTCGTGGTTTGGAACCAACGCGGTATGGCGATTGGGAACGTAAAGGGCGCTGCATTGATTTTTAGTAATAATAATAACAAGCGATGACAATTAATGCTTGGAATGTTCCTAACTTTGCTTAAGATGTAGAGTTTTGTTAAATATATGCTTCTTAGAGACTTCAGTCGTTCTTTGTTCATGTGCTCAGACCTGTGTTACTTCTATGATGTACCTATTCTAGGTTAAAGAATGATTAAATGGTTGCACTACAGAGAAATTACTCGAAGTTACCTTGTTCCATCTATGGATCTTAGTTGTGGATTGAAACCATATCACTTGAGGCAAATACTGCCTCAGAGCGCAGTTGATGATATATTTCTTGGTTTCTCAGCTGACGGCTGCTTCCTGGTCTCATACAAGAGTACTTTTAAACATCATGTGATTAGATTTTGGCTCTTCCCACCAAGTCGTTCAGGCAGAACTGACCCTAGGCTTACTTTGTATGGTGAAAGAAAATTGTCACGAACTGCTCACTGCCCAAACCTTCATAACGTTCCGTGTGTTAGGTTTGTTCAGTCACTCGCCATTTCCGATTCGTTTTTGTTTCTTGCATGCAATGTAAGCACTTTTTCAAGTAATATTACCTCTTAATTTTCATAATCAAGATAAGAAGTAATTCAGTGATCTGTGTTCTTCTTACTTGGTAATATCTTTTGTTTTGACAGTGTATTATCAGTATGTATGCAGACACTAGTTTGACTTCCAACTTACTGGTGCAACAAGCTGCTTAATTTGTCATTGTCTCTTTTGTAGAATGACTGCACTCATCGGTTGCTGGCTCTATATTACTGAGTAGCTGTTACGATTGGTGTGTAAAAATATTAAACATTTAAACCAATGTTATTCGATCATCAGTATTTTTGAGCGATTTGTTCGTGGTGTTATCTGATCAGAGTTTTATGTAGTGATTGTAAGTCCGTTAGTAGGATTGTGAACCATAACCGGCTTAGATAGTTGGAATGTGTTGAATATATTCTAAGGAAACCTGAGCAAGAGAGTCGCTGACCGTTGATTTGAGATGTCTATGTAGATTCAGCTCATGTAGTTCACGTTCCAAAAGATAATTGTCTGTGGTTAAAGATCTTGTTAGATGATTCCAGACCGGTCGCAGTTACATGAAAGTATTCGTCAACAGCTTTGTAGAATTTTATACGCAAAGCTGAATACATTCCTCACTTAGCTTACCTCGAAAATGCCTTGGATTAGAACGTGCCTGATTTCTTACAAAGCCTTAACTACATGCAATTTCTTTTTAGATGTTAGTCAATAGATTGTCGTATTCCGAAGGATATCTAGTGTCTACTGTTGAGGTTTGACAACTTGGACCGATGCACACGTGTCAGGTTCTATGTAGATCATACATGCATATTAGTGTCTTGATTACAATCACGGGACAATGTTAGGAAGAATTGTAACATACTAAAGCAATTTATACAACAATTGTATCTCTTGTTTTTAATCCTCAGAATGACGGCAGTGGGTTTGTTGCTGCGTTTGGTCTTATGCCTAATTTAGATTGTAATGCGTGTTCCGAGGCATCATCTCACGATCGTTTACCTACTAAATCTGTTTGCAGTATTCATTCACACCTGCTACCTCTCAACCTTGATATATCTCTTGCTCAAGAATCCTCTATCTCGATGAGAAGTGATATAAATGATTTGAATTTTGTGAAACCCTCACATCAGTGCATTTCTCTTTTTGTACCACCGTGTTTATATTCAGCTGATGGAAATTCTTGTTCCAGTAACAGAGATCATTGCGACAGCTCTTGCTTTACTTCAACAGGTTTACCTATTGGAAGGATCCATGTTGGTGTTTCTCCAAACACTGGATATTTACGGATAGCTTGGGCTAATCCAGATGCACAAATTAAAATAATATCGTGTTCTTTCAAGCCCTCATCTAACAATTTCGGTAATTTTTCTTCTTGTACATTACCTAAGGTACGGTACCCAAGGTTTTACAACTTGTTCATTTATTCGAACTTCAGTTATTGTATTTATTAGTGCGAATAAAATTGGGAAATGTTTGGAAACTTCACCCGTGCTAGGAGTTATTTTATTAACAAGTTTGATATTGCAATAAGCCACTTTTATATTTGGTAAAGTTTGACGGTAATTTTCATCATAAGCAGTTCATTCCCATTATAAATCTATTAAAACGAGAATAACTATTTTAGATGGATATGAATTTGTTTTGTTTCATGGTTTTTCATCATCTGAAGGTAAAATTAAGATTTGTTTGCACAATATGATTGTTGTTAGCTGTTAATTCTTCTTATCTAATCTTTACCCAGTTAATTAGTGCTTTTACTTATATTTATCGTTACGTAACTTGTGTCATTTATCTTCTGAATTCTCTACTCACGTTCTATTCGGATTTGTTTTATTTTCTGGAATTGGTTTATGAACAAACAATCATTACTGACGTTTACTTCTTGTACAATTGTTTTCTTCTTACTGATCCACATCTACATGTCGACTCCATATTTATTCGAGATTTTTCCTCTGCCAAGTATGCCTAACCGCCTTGTTTTTAGTGATTGTGGTTGATTTCAGGTTATCTTCATCTGATGAAAAACAGAGACAAAACGAGTCCATATTGTTATCCTTCAATTATTATTCTCACCTTACTAAAATTTTATTTTAATGGATATTAGCATAGAAGTTCTTGTGAACTAGACGGTAGAAATCCATTACTAAACTGTATTTCAAGATTTATTATCAATATGGCGTTTGTAATCATAATCAAACTATAGATTTAATGGTGAGTACGATACTATGCAGCTATTCAGTCGAGCTATAAATGTTCATATTTTATAGCTTTAGAAAAATTTAAGGATGCTTAATCCCCATGAATAAAATCAAGCAAACAGCTCTCCCCTGACTTGGCAAGTATGATTTTTATTGAATATTTCACTGCATCCGTTTCTTCAACGTAATAGTCCTTCATGTTGATTTCTTGTAATATCCTTTAATTAATAATCATTGTAATTTTATTTATACCAAATGAACTAAAATAAATGTTTACGCGGATTGCTTGGCCACTTGGCTCATTCGGATGTTCTTCTTTCACCTACTTGGCGCTGAGGATCGGGGCAAACTGACAACAGTCTGGCTATACCTCGTCGTGCTAAAAATCATGCATCATCTAGCCACCTACCGAGGTGTCCGTATCCATTGATGGAAGGCGTTTCTTCATCCAGAGCTCAGTCATATTCTAGGATACAACAGTAAATTAGTTACACCGTTGCTATCGTTAAAATATACTGGTGAAAATCCTTTTGATGAGTGCCTTACCAGAATCAGATATGTTTTCAGTGTCGTCTGACTACCAATGTTTTTGTGGGCAACATTTTAGCTGTAAACTTTCCTCATTATTAATAGATTTAACGCTGGACTAATTGTCAACTATTTGTCGCACTCATGGAGAGTGCTCAAAACGTATTTAACTATATCGTATAGTATCTAATTCAGATCGGCCTCATCGAGATTGCTCTTAGTAAGAGTTATATTACTTTTATGCGAAACATCAAATTTTACAAGTGCCATATTAATATATACTTAGGGAATGTCCATATCAATGGGAAAGTATCCTGAATCGCTTGTTTATAAGCCTCCTCTTATCACACACAATTATTGTTCAACGTGCTATTCATGGCCAAATGACAACGAATTGTGTCTAAAAGAATATAAATCTTCAGCACCACCTAGTTTAAATTCCACTAAATGTATTTCAAGATTTATTATCAATATGGCGTTTGTAATCATAATCAAACTATAGATTTAATGGTGAGTACGATACTATGCAGCTATTCAGTCGAGCTATAAATGTTCATATTTTATAGCTTTAGAAAAATTTAAGGATGCTTAATCCCCATGAATAAAATCAAGCAAACAGCTCTCCCCTGACTTGGCAAGTA
The DNA here is from genome assembly GCA_034768735.1 of Schistosoma mekongi. Classification (NCBI taxonomy): domain Eukaryota; kingdom Metazoa; phylum Platyhelminthes; class Trematoda; order Strigeidida; family Schistosomatidae; genus Schistosoma; species Schistosoma mekongi. The sequence goes on along the minus strand of CM068308.1, from coordinate 22,844,723 downwards.
TGATTTTTATTGAATATTTCACTGCATCCGTTTCTTCAACGTAATAGTCCTTCATGTTGATTTCTTGTAATATCCTTTAATTAATAATCATTGTAATTTTATTTATACCAAATGAACTAAAATAAATGTTTACGCGGATTGCTTGGCCACTTGGCTCATTCGGATGTTCTTCTTTCACCTACTTGGCGCTGAGGATCGGGGCAAACTGACAACAGTCTGGCTATACCTCGTCGTGCTAAAAATCATGCATCATCTAGCCACCTACCGAGGTGTCCGTATCCATTGATGGAAGGCGTTTCTTCATCCAGAGCTCAGTCATATTCTAGGATACAACAGTAAATTAGTTACACCGTTGCTATCGTTAAAATATACTGGTGAAAATCCTTTTGATGAGTGCCTTACCAGAATCAGATATGTTTTCAGTGTCGTCTGACTACCAATGTTTTTGTGGGCAACATTTTAGCTGTAAACTTTCCTCATTATTAATAGATTTAACGCTGGACTAATTGTCAACTATTTGTCGCACTCATGGAGAGTGCTCAAAACGTATTTAACTATATCGTATAGTATCTAATTCAGATCGGCCTCATCGAGATTGCTCTTAGTAAGAGTTATATTACTTTTATGCGAAACATCAAATTTTACAAGTGCCATATTAATATATACTTAGGGAATGTCCATATCAATGGGAAAGTATCCTGAATCGCTTGTTTATAAGCCTCCTCTTATCACACACAATTATTGTTCAACGTGCTATTCATGGCCAAATGACAACGAATTGTGTCTAAAAGAATATAAATCTTCAGCACCACCTAGTTTAAATTCCACTAAATGTATTTTTTCTCAAGATTCGCTCAATATATTTTTGATTAGTGATTCATCAACATGGCCAGATAACCATTCAAATCTACTTGTAAGTTCGTCTATATTTTTTCTGTTTATTGAGTTTATTAGTTTTATTTTCAATGAAGGTCCCTCTACTTACATTTGTTAGAAACTATTCTGGTTTCTACAGTTCACTTTGGTCTGGTATAATACAACCATAGTGAATCGTTGCCGAAATCTCTATATGCTCTTTGTTTTAGTTAGTCTGATGATATATATATATATGTATATATATTTCAAAATAAAAAAAAATAGCAAAGTGAGGTCAAAAAAGCTCAAATAATCACACCACTAGTAACAGAAGCCCAGCTTTGAAAGTGAGGCTAAGAACGGAAGAATAAGACCGGATGATGTAAAATGGAATAGCTAGGTTTCGATCTATAATCCAAATCTTAATATGTTATGTGTCATTTCGCTACAATTTCAAGTTTTTCAACCAATATTCTTGTCTCTTAAAATCATTTCATTTGAAGGATTGTGCCAATAAGTTAGTTTCATGAACTGTTATCAATTCATTACGTTGTTTACATCACTTATCAATCGGTGTTCTATTCATCATTTTATCAATCAGCACATGCTCATAACAAATATAAAATCCGATTCTATAACAATGAAAAGCACCAAACGATTAAGCTCCAGATTTAGAAGATGACTAGACAGATACATATACGCCACTACGACCAGTTTTGTTAGCCTTTTTGCATCTAACAGTAAGAGTACCATCTATATACGAAAAAGCAAGAACATCTCTAGATGATAGGTTTAAACTGCAATTAAATATTTCTTTCAAAGTATCATTTTCTATATTTCTAACTGTTGTTTCTTCTAGCCAGATGGTGCTGAAAGGGTATGTCACAAGTGTTCAAATGATAAATATCTCCATGGTATTCACCCATCCAAACTACGTGTAAAAAATGGAATACTTCCAGATATTTGGATCCCTTCACTGTTATCAAGACGCTCGTGCTTTTATTCATGTATTCAACTGACATATCTTGCAATGTTGCAAGATATTCGCGCTTCTTACTTACACTGGGTAAGTATACTATTTTTTTGTATGCTCGTGAAATGGGATTTGATAATTGTACGTGCCGTTTTCGATCAGTTTTACAGACGTACTTAAGACAAAATTATATACTGATCAGTATATGAAAATCATTTTAGTTAGGAAATTATGCAGAGACACATCCCTACTAGCTATTGATAAATTAGTGACTCATTATGACCAGTAAATATCAGTAAAGTATCTGAAACACGTCACATATTCTTTTCATCAAAAGGGGATATTTTTCACAAGTCGTTTTATTATTCAAACTTACTATGCAGTATCCTGATCGTAACTGCTACATTGATGTGGCAGTTGGGCTTGCTTATCATGATGACCCAGCCGAGCTATGTTGGCAAGAACGCATTTTTTTCTAGGTCTTACTTTGCCAAGCAGGTCCGTTGGGTTGCGATAAGACTAAAAACAGCAACCTAAGGTCTGAGGGCGAGGTCGTACTACCGCCTGCAGTGTGTGTGACAACAATAAGGTATTTCTTTCGGATAACCAGCATCTGCAGCGATGCTGTTGTTTCAACGTAATGAGGGGGTTAGAAAAAGTCAACCCTAAAAATGTCACCTCACCTTACTCTATAGATTTCTGCCTCCGGCGGTAAAGCCTTTCAAAGAGAGGAGCTAACACTTCAAAAATTCCCCATGAGGTCGTGCATGATCGGCCTCAAGCAGTTGTCAAATGCCACCATCAACTGTCATCTGAACTTGTAACACCAAATGGTGTCCGTCAAGGCTGCCCACTTTCCCCATTTTTGTTTAATTTCATAGTTGACATACTGTTGGAAATTACACTTTCATCGTCTGACTTTTCAGGAATTGATCTCCTACCACGAAATCCACTTATTGGCTTAGAATATGCTGACGATATAGTTTTGTTTGGTGAAGAAGCTGATACGATGCAGAAGCTTTTAATAGCAGTAAGCTCAAAATGCAAGCATTTTTGGAATGCGTTTCTCCCCTTCTAAATGCAAACTATTGCTCCAGGACTGGTTTTCGTCAACACCTGGACTAAAGATAGGGAGTGAAGTAGTTGAGCACGTCGACCATTTCACTTATCTTGGAAGTCTGATTAGCCCTAATGGGTTAGTTTCTGACGAAATCTCAGTACGGATTCAAAAAGCTCGTTTGGCTTTTGCCAACTTACGTCACCTATGGCGTAGACGAGATATTCGTCTCTCAACGAAAGGCAGAGTGTACTGCGCAACAGTTCGCTCTGTCTTACTGTATGGGTGTGAGACGTGGCCATTAAGGGTAGATGACACTCGAAGGTTATTAGTTTTTGATCATCGATGTTTACGAAACATCGTTCGCGTTAGCTGGGATCACCGAGTAAGTAACGACAAGGTTAGGCGACGGGTGTTAGGCAAATGTGGTAAATCAGTCGATGAGGTTATGAATCTTCATCGACTGAGGTGGTTGGGACATGTGTTGCGTATGCCCAACCACCGTCTGCCTCGACGCGCAATGTTGGCTGATATAGGAATAGGATGGAAGAGAGTTAGAGGTGGCCAAACTAAAACATGGCATCAGTCCATAAAGTCACTGACTGCCGGTTCAAGTCGTGTCGGTAGCTGCAGATTACCTGGTTGGGGTCCTTGCGATTACCGCGACCAGTGGCTAGAAACACTGAGTGACATGGCCCAGAATCGGTCACAATGGCGCAGATACATTCACTCATTTTCCTCCCTTACATCATGAGCTTTAAATTATTCCATAACTTTCTTTCTACACTTTCTGAATCATATTCTATATGTTCTTATTCCTTGTTACTATTATTATTTTATTTTATTGAAGTAACTTCTACTAATGGTGGTGGTGTTAATCTTGCGGTGCCATGGTGGTATGGCAACTTGAACTGATGCACACATGTGCCAGGTTCTATGTTGATTGTACATACATACATACAACTCTTATCCCTACGACTAGCCCCTTCTGGCCTAATTTTATCACCTTGCGCCGGTAATGGTTCGAGTTTACGAAATGTCATTTCTGGTGTTTTGAATCCTCGCTCTAAATTACATATCGGAGCTATTAATGTTGTCCTACCCTAGGCCTCGCTGGTGTAGGTATAGCGCTAAGTACAAAAGTCGAACAGGCTCTTCTTGACTAGATTCCAATAGGTAGTCCGTCTAAATGGGACAGTAAGCACTTGGGAAGATAGAGACACACGCCGTTGACTCTTCGTTGTCTCTGCCTACGCTCCCGCTAGTTGCAACTTAGGTGAAGTAAAAGGCGAATTTTACGAAAAGCTTTCCGACCTTCGAAAAACTGAGCGTACTGATGTGGTAGTGGTGGCTAGTGATTTTAATGCTCAAGTAAGTAGACTATATAAACCGAAAGATACTCAGGTAGATCTTGTGATATCGCGGCTCAGTGAACAGATAATGGTGACGGTTTGTTGTAACTATGCTTAGACAATCGTTTACTCCTAGCAGGCATCAACTTTAAACATGAGGAAAGATGTGGCAACCTCCACAATCAACTCAACGCTGGACTCAAATAGACCACATTGCCATCAGCCACCGTTGGATAGGCTTAATAGAAGATTGCCGCTCATTTTGGAGTACATGTTTAGACTCAGACCATGCTTTAGTACGAGCGCGTATCAGTTCACGTCTCACTGGACGTAAAAGATTCACAGTAAGGATCCCCATCAGAGTTCAACTTAATGATAAAGAGCCAAGATTACATTTCAGGAACAACTTGAAAACCAATTAGTCAACTATGTAAGCGATATCTACTCTGAGTCAGCTTGGAATGATGTTTAAAATCTGTTGAAACAGCAGTGATATCTACTAGTAAACTAAACCAAAAAATTAAGAAAACCCAGTGGATTTCAGCTGCATCTACTGAACTGATAGATGCTCAGTAACTCATCTCGTTTAGCTCTGAGCATGATGAGGAGCGGAGGCAACATAAACACAATTTAGTTAAAAGCCTACGGAATGATCGTGAGTAGTGGTGGGTGGCGAAAGCTAAAGAGATGGAAATGACAACAACAATAGGCAACTGCTCTGACTTATCAAGGAAACGGGTATCAGAAATTCTACTATAAGTGAAAGTATCTCGGAAAAAGATGGGACTATTATTTGCTGTCAGTCCAGATTAGACCGATGGGCAGAACACTTTGGGGAACAGTCCAACTGGCCCTTAGCCTCATCTCAATCACCCACCATCCCCAAGCGGTCTGAATGGCAAATTAATATCGGTCCCCCAAGTCTTAGTAAGGTTGAAAAGGTTATAGGCAATATAATGCGAGGCAGAGTAGAAGGACCTGATGGACTAACCCCTGAGATATTTAAAAATGGTGGTCCACTTTTAGCAGCAAGATTAATTAAGATTTTGGCTAGAGTCTGAGGAGTAGACGTATTCCCAATTGACTGGCCTTAATCACTAATCGTCCCAGTCTTTAAGAAAGGATAGAAGTCCTCTTGTGATAATTACCGAATATGGCGTCAGAGATATTGGCTTCAATAATACTTCGACGCCTATCTAAAGCTTATGAAGAGCAAACCCGAGAAAACCAAGGTAGTTTCAGACCTGGATGTGGTTATATAGACCAAACATTCGCACTTTAGCGGGTTCTAGAACATTGGTACACTTTTAGACTGACATGCATGGAAGGAGACATGTGATTGGCCAATATCGTGTGACAGACATATAAGACAAAGACTAGGTCTTATGTATTATTGGTTTATTGTTGTTGTAATACATGCGTGTGAGTGATTAGTTGACTTCTTGATAATCAATCGGATCTGAGCAATAGATTACGGCAAGGCTTGGTGCTAGCTACAAGACGTAGCGCGACGGATAACGGAATCGATAATATCGTCCATCCCTGCTTCAGATACAATATAGACCTTCAAAAATAGTTTTATTCTTTGACCTTAAGATGGCGTTTGGGTCTAATGATCATGAGTTTGTGACAATGCCTGTCGTCGAAAGACGTGCCAGTGAAGTCCATTAACCTTATACAAGCTCTACTGGAACACTACTAGTCGAGCCAGAGCTTATAGCAAACTGTCCTGGAATTTGACCACAAGTGTTCTTCAAGGTTGTCCGCTTTCCCCATTTTTATCTTCGTCATTGATATGCTTTTAAAGTTAATATTTTTATCGTCTGACTTCTCAGGGGTTCACCTTCCCGATGACACACTTGATGACTTAGAATAGGCAGATGATATAGTTCAGTTAAGTGAAGATACTGATAAAATGCAGAATCTTCTGATTTCCTTAAGCATCAATGTAGGCACATTCGGGATGCGATCCTCCCCATCCAAATGCAAGATGTTGCTTCAGGATTGGCTGGCTTCGGCACCGAAGTTAGTGATACTGAGCGAGGTAGTTGATTATGTTGACCGCCTCATCTATCTTGAGTTTCATCAGTCCTGATGATCTGGTGTCTGATGAAATCTTAGCTCGTATACGGATGGCTCGACTGGAGTTTGCTAATTTGCATCACTTATAACCTAGGCGAGATATCCGTCTACCGACCAAAGAACGCGTTTACTGCGCAACAGTTTGATCCGTTTTACTCTATGGGTGTGAAACATGTCCATTAAGAATAGAGGACATTGGCAAGCTTCTTGTATTTGATCAAAAATGTATTCGAAGCATTGCTTATATTTTATGGGACCATTGAATAAGCAATACGTGGGTTATGAATAGAGTACTAAGTAAATATGGTAAATCAATTGATGAAGTAGTGTATATTCACCAGCTAAGGTAGTTGGGATGTGTGTTTCGTATACTCAACCACCGCCTACGTCGATGAGCAATGTTGTCTAGTGTAGAAGTAAGTTTGGACGAAGCTAAGGAGGGGCTAAACTAAAACTCGACTCTAGTCCATAATATCACTAGCATTCGAATTGTGCCATGTTAATGCATGCTTACTGCCTGGTTGGGGTCCGTGTGACAATCGTAACCAATGGTTAACGACTTTGGGTGACATGGCTCAAAATCGTTCGCAATGGCTCAGGTGTATTCTTTTATTGTCCTCCTCTAACTTCTATGCTTCTGGATTCACCATAATCTTTCTTTTACTGAATTATATTTTCTTGAATCATATCTTCGATCTCTTATTCTCTCCATTAATACTAGCTCCACTACTGTGGGGTTTTGTCCTACAGTTTCATCTCTATCTGCTAATTGGGATATAACAATTTAAACTAATGTACTCACATACGAAGTTCTACGTTGTGACTTACTAACCATGTAGTATATTTATAACTCAAAATAAACACAGTATTTGTATACACTTTTTAGGATTAGTGTTTTAAGTATTAAATAGATTAGCCTACTTTTCGCCCTAGTCCATGAAGTCCATACACGTTATAGTCGTGCGAGATACCATACAAATACTTATTGTCTTAAGGTAATTTTGACAAAATCAAGAGCATATTTCCCTTAAAATTCCTTTGCTAGACTTATTCTTAGGTTATTCGATTTATTTAGGTGCATAATTTGATATATGACGAGAGAAATCCTTTTTATATTGACAAAATTTATTAAATGAAATGCTTATGGTTGTCGGAGCATGTGTTTTTCTATCTAGTTCTTATATTTCCATCTCAAGCATTATACGTAGTTTTTCTTAAGCTATACAAAAGTGCTTTTAGCAGGATATTATTTACTGAGAATAATTTGAATAAATTTTCAACCCACCTTGATTCTTATCTGTTAAGTGCTCTCTTTCTCACCATTATCTCACTTCTTAGTGTGAGAGAGTAGCATATTTTAAGTAATAATATCTGATTAAAACAAAACATATAATTGGAGGTTTTGGCAAATGAATAATCAATTCTCAATTCATTGACCATTGACAACTTTTGATATAGGCGTGAGCGGGAAGTAATCTGTTTTCCTTTTAATGTGTACTTCATTCCATGTTGTTTATTTTTTTACACTTATGTACCTCCTGTCTGTTCATAATTAGACACTAATATCACGTAATAGCAATAAAATGGATTATCCAGTTAATTCGACGGATTTAATATATCCTGTATATCAAATTGACCATACAAATGATTTGACTGGAAATAATTCTCCTATTTCTTCACATGATCGTTCAGATGATGAAACGGAAGCTATATTAACTAGCCCAGATAGTTTAGATTCAAGTTCATCTCCTGAAGATTTATTAGTTCATCGACTTTCTGGTCAATGTCATACTTCATTTGATCTTGAAGATTGGGAAGAATATATAGCACCTAACGTACAAACTGTTACAGGTGACGATAATTTAGGCCTTAATAGAACAAATGAAATAACTCAACATCGTGTTATTGCACATTTGGAAGAAGTTGTGTTCGATGTAAGTAACACTGTCCAATATAGTTTAAGATAAAGCATTTATTAAAGTATTAAAAAGTAACTAGAAGTACAGTATATATACCTTTCCTTGCTCAAATTGTTTATTTGGTTTCTCGAATTTATTTATGTATCAGTAATCTGATTGATTATGTAAAAAATGGCGCATAATGGCTTTTCTATGAAGTTCTAAAAAAATGATCGAATCTATGCCCTAGTTATTCTGATACTATTATTTAGTCTACCAAATGCGGTTGTAACATGTACTCACTGCATTATCTTTTTGTGATGGTGTAGTCACCATCGCTTTAGGATTTGATAAATACATCTGCTTCACCCATCCTGAATCATTTCATTCAACGTTCCCAACCACGTGGTTATCGTCCGGACCCCAGTCAGGTAGTCTACATTTACCAACATAATTCAAGCCATCAGTCAATGACCTCACGGACTCAAGTAGTTTCCTCTCTTGTCCCTCCTCATCTTATCATTTACTACTACTCCGGCCAATATTACTTTTCGTGGTAAGAGGTGGTTGGAATATGCAGTATATATCGTTTGTCTGCTGATAATGTAGGTCTGGGAAGATTGAGGCCAAGCTTAGTATACGGCGTAAAATAATTCCATGACATAGTTTGTAATTTATGTATGAAGATTAGAATAGTTTGTCACGCAACAACATTCAACAAGTAATAACGGGGCTATTCGCCCCTCTTAGTAATATAAAAATAAGCTTCAATATGAATAAAACTAAGTGTACACATAGTGTAGATTTATTCCACTGCAAATGATTTGACTCGCTTTATTTTTTAAATATCTTTTAGATCCCAGTTAATAGTTTGTGTCATGAAAAATGTGCATATATTAGTTCGCCAGTACTTGCTCCTTTCTTTCCTTCTGATGAACCCGACTTACTACTTGTTTATCATATCAACAACGATTTGGATTCAAGTTTGCGCAAAACATCTGATGAATGTACTACAGCTAATCTTATTGAAATAATAGATGTAACTACTGGGTATAGAATTCCTTTACCACCAAAGAATCAATCATCTTCTGACCATATACAAAACCCAACTAGACTTACTTCTTCTGTCCTCAGGAAGCTTACATCCCGTTGCCCTCAAAACTGTAAAATTTCATCATCTCAATGCAGAAAACGATTAATTCATGAACTGAATAATTGTCTTATGGCTGCAAGACTAGAAAGCTTGAAACTGTTAGTCGATCCTCAGGGTGGTTATTCTGTATATTGGTAGATTGTACATAGTTATTTTATGCTGATTTTCTTAATAAACCAATGTATTATTTGTTTTATCTCGTTTCCAAACATTTCAGTATGAAATAAGAAAGAATTATACGACTAAGAGTTCTGTTTTGTTTGTTCTTTTGCGTGTGTGTTCATATGTATAAATGTATTTTATATATACTGTATTACACCCTCTCCCTCTCTTACTATATATATATATATATATATATATATATATATATATATATATATATATATATATATATATATATATATCGCATACGGCGGTTATTTGCTAGTCACCTTGTTCTAATGGAGATAAATAATAAGTGAGGAATCGAAGTATATTGTTGGCCGAGTTGGTCAATCAGTCAATACCTGTTACTCCTCGTGAGGTATAAGCCGCCGACCAGGATGGTGCAGATTTATAATTGTCACAATTCCTCTAATTTGAATGTTGCATCTGAATCCCAATTCCCATAACAATGGTTTTCTAATCGCCGCTGTTATTTCTACGACATAGATACTTATTTATTTTAAACTATAAAGCCTATTTATTGATATGAGAAGCAAGTTTGAAGATGGTCCACTTGACATTCTATCTCCCGTTTAATTCTTTTTATGTGGTCTTATTTTGAAGTCAACATTATTACGATCTAGTTATATATGTATTACTTCGGATTCTAGACGCAGTGTGTTCTTTGGCCTTCTTCTCTTCCGTTTCCCAACAGGATTCCAAGTTAATGCTTGCCTCATGATGCAGTCTGATGATTTCCGCAATGTATGTCCTATCCATTTCCAACGTCTTTTCCTAATTTACTCTTCGGCTGGAAGTCGGTTTGTTCTCTCCCATAGTAGGCTGTTGCTGGTGGTTCCAGGCCAGCGAACATTCAGTATCTTGCGTAGATGATTGTCTATAAATACTTGTACCCTTTTGATGACGTTTACAGTAGTTCTCCAAGTTTCAGCTCCATACAGCAGAACTGTCTTCACGTTCGAATTGAAGAGTCTGACTTTGAAGTTGGTTGACAGCTGCTTTGAGTCCCATATGTTTTTCAAATGTAGGAATGCTGCCCTGGCTTTGCCAATCCTTGCCTTTACTTCTGCATCGGACCCTCCTTGTTCATCAATGCTGCTTCCCAGGTACGTGAAAGTATTCACTTCTTCCAGAGTTTCTCCATCAAGTTCAATCGGTTTGATGCTCCCTGTGTTATATTTGAGGATCTTGTTTAGGCCTACTGATGCTGAGGTTGCTGCTACGTTGGTTGTCTTCACTTGTATTTGTTAGTGTGTAAGAGCTAGAAGAGCTAGATCATTCGCAAAGTCCAAATCATCGAGTCGCATCCTACTTGTTGATTGAATTTCGTGTTTCACCTCAGATGCCGTGGTCACCATGATCCAGTCAATCACTAGAAGGGAGAGAAAAGGTGAAAGTAGGCAGCCTTGTCTGACTCCAGTCCTCACTGGGAATGCATCTGTCAGCTGTCCCCATGAACGATTTGGCACTGTATTCCGTCGTAAGAACTCCAGTTGATGGAGACGAGTTTGTTTGGTACGTTGTAGTGTCGAAGAAGTTTTCATAGTGTTCTCCTGTCAAACGCCTCAGTCAACGAAGTTGATGCACAGTGATGAGTTCCACTCAATTGATTGTTCAACGATGACCCCTAGTGTTACGATTTGGTCTGTGCAAGACCGATCCTTAGGGAAATCAGCTTGTTGATCTCGAAGTCAAGCATCCACTAAATCTTTCATCCTGCTCAACAACACTGTTGAAGACTTTCCCTAATACTGACAATAGTGTGATCCCCCTGTAATTCTCACATTTGCTCAAATCTCCTTTCTTTGGTATCTTGATAAGGTGTCCTTCTTTCTAGTGTTCTTGCAGTTGTTCTTCCTGCCATATCCTCCTAGATAAAACGCGAATTATCTTTGCCGTTACATCTATATCTGACTTGAGTGATTCAGCTGGTATATTGTCAGGTCCTGCTGCTTTCCCACTTTCGATGTATTTCCTTTTGTCGGCTCTGATGCTCTCCTTTACCTGCTTATTTGCTTCTGTGTATTCAGTTTGTGCCTTGATTATCTCTGCTCTTGTTCGGCTGTTGTTGATTTCTGTCTTCTTGTTCTTGATTTGTTAAATTTTGTTCAGGGCCTTAGTAGTGATCCATTCCTTATAATGTTGCTTCTTACGCCCAGAACCTCGTGGCACGTTGAAGTTAGTGCTTCTTTGATTCCTTTCCAGTTGTCCTCCATAGTGGTTTTTTCTTCTTTCAATAGATCTTGTAAGGCTTGGAACCTGTTGTTGAGTGCTAATTTCAATTCCTTGAGTTTGTCAAGATCTTGAAGAAATGCTGTATGGAACCGTTGTGATGCTGTTACTCCAGTTGTCCATTGCTTCTGTAGCAATTTATTTTTATTGATGCATATATGATCGATTTGATTCTGTGTAGTATGATCCGGTGAGACCCATGTGGCCTTGTGTATGCGTTTGTGGGCGAATATTGTACCACCTATAACCAATTTGTTGAAAGCACATAGGTTTGCAACTCATTCATCATTCTCATTTCTTTCTCCCAGTCCTTGTCGTCCCATGATTTCTTCATCATCAGTGTTGTCCATTCCGACTTTGGCGTTTAGGTCCCCCATCAGGATTGTCAGATCCTTTCCTCGACACTTTGCTATAATTGATTGCAGTCTATCGTAAAACTGATCTTTGTCTCTGTCGTTGCCATCGTTGGTGCGTGCATAACATTGGATAATACTCATTGTGATCCCCCTCCTTCATTGTTTTGAAAGATGCTTTGATGATCTTGGGTCCATGTGATTTTCATCCTACAAGTGCAGTACGTGCATCTATGGACAGCATCAGATCAACTCCTTGGGTGTGGGGAGCATTTTCCTCTTCGTGACTGGAGTATGGTAGTATCTTACCCGTAGCCAATGTTTCCTGTCCAGCTTGAGTCCAATGGGTTTCGCTGATTCCGAGCACTGTCAATTTGTATCTCTTCATTTCTGCAGTTATTTGGATGGTCTTTCAGCTCTCTCACATTGTCCGAACATTCCATGTACGAATAAACACTTTCGCTCTGGTTGTTAGAAGGGGCATCGGTCTTATGACTTCCGAAGAATCTCAGCTTTTACCATGAGGCATCATAATCATTCCTTCCACTCTCAGGTCAGAATTTAAATGGTTTAGTTTGTTTAATCTGGTTAGCGTTTTTTTAGCAAGCTTGGGTTTTACTGGATTGGAATGCTAGCCCCGCGCCTAACCGTGCTCCTTTACCCGGGCTTTAGACCGGCAGAAACCGTAGAAGAGTTACAGGCGGAGTTTATATATATGTATACATTGCGGTTTTTAGTGTAGTCAATCGACAAACTGTTCTCTGTACTCAAATTTTTAGTCTCACTATCCATAAATTGGTCTAAAATATTCGATGATTTCAAATCTCTAAATCTTTCTATACTATCATGCAAATATGAATAAAATTTTGGCGGGAATAGCATTAAACTAAGGATCTAAATGTTCCTACTTCGATCCCAAGTTTCAACAGGTAGGCATCGATATTGATCATCTTTGTGTCGTAAGGATTGCTGGCATCCGGTGGGAACGTCATGCTAGTATTACATCGTGTGTTTGAGCTCAATGAAAACAGCTCAATTGGTTTCACTATCTTGAATTACCAGCTTCGGTGGCTTGACTATGCTTTATGAATGTTATTCCAGCGGCTTTCATTTAGTGCATCATTTACTGACACGGACTAGTTGGAAGAAGTGGAGAGGTTGTCGTTCTGTGATATGGTGTTGTGGAGTGAAATTTGTATAGGATTGGCCTTTGTCGGCCTATCTCGGCTTCTTGATCGGGGCACTAGAGATGATGCGAATCAGTGACTTATCAGATATATCGGAGAGTGAAAGCCAGTGACACTCTTATTGGAGTTTTCTATTACAATATTTTTAAAAGTGTAATGACTTTTCTTATTAGAATGAAATCGTATTGGTTATATTCCTATCCTATTTGTATCTTGTACCTTGTGATTCTCGTGTTATCACATTAAATGTTGACTTCTGTTATTTCTCCTTGATTGTATTCCATCCGCATTTTCTTCATTATATTGTTTTTGTAATGATGTTGTGGTTGCATTTATTTTTGGGTCCCATTTATACCAAATTTTGTTTTTAAATATATGAATAGAAATGCAATTCGTAAACATAGATTTATTCTATTCACTTATAATTTAATACAGTGTAGTCTGACATCTGATTGCATTCATTCAAAATGGATGGTATGAGCAAGAATAGTCTGTTGTTGAACTACGTATAGGAATAATTTTATTAGTCTTCTCTCTAGAAAAAAAACTGTCCGTTTGCTTAATACTTTCCAAACAGTTCTCGTGAACATTGTTGTACTCATTAAATTATGCCTACACATCACGAGTTACGTAATCATGAAGTTACAGAAGTTAGTCTCCTTATTTATTATAATATGATTAGCAGAATCTCATGTCATTTTCATTTCTTGTCCTAATTTCGGATAAAAGTAAAGAAATTTGTTTATTATTCTTTCCATTTTTAGAATCTAGTAACTGAGATATGCGCATGTGATTAGTCAAACTTTTACTGAAGAGTTGTCTTTTGATATGAATGAAGTCAATTTTTTGAATTCTCCGGAAGGTAAACTTATATATACACAATAATTAACCAAACATGTTTTCCACTCTGTGTAGGTAATTATGCATCACCATTATATTGTGTATGTTGCGTTGATTATAGTTCTTTCCCTATCATATTATTGCATAGTCTTCCTACAAAGGTACAACGTCTAATTGTAAATCGTTTAACTCGTTCAAATCTACCACAGTTTATTTTAACAACTCATAAAGAAGGTCAATGGTCACTAGTCCAACTACATTATATCAGTAATAATGAAGACAATAATGATGACAACTCAAAAGCATTTCCATCAAGTTGTATTCCATCTCTGAATGAATCTCATCTGGATAATAGTTCTGATAGTTCAAGCCAACTTAAAGACGTTGGTTCAAAGTAAGAATATATTACAGTCGTATCAGTTTATATCCATTTCATAATTTAAGATACAACCTTAGTAAATTCCAAAATATCCTGAAAAACAGTGTATGTAGTAATATAGGGATTATTTTGACTTTGTTATTTTTGTTATTTTCAACTTTTTCATAGTCATATCACATTGTAAATAGTCAATCTATTCATTGTATCATTCCTCTTTTAATTTAGTATTTTTGATGTTAGAATTCGCAGTGTTATCATCTAAACATAATAACTGGATGTTTAATTTATTTTGTAACACATACTCTACTCATAATGAACTTCAAAATAGGTGGAATGTTGGTTTAATGTTGTAGGTTTCAGTTTTCAGTCCATCTCCATCTTCAATTTCGGCAGCCGGGTAACCCTCATGCATGAGATGTAACTCAAAGCTGAATACATAAATCTATATCTGGTAAACGAATTACGTCAATCGTATATGTTAAGTATTAATGGGTCTTACTAACTATGTGTAGGTTTTTATGTATTGTTTGTTTAAACACATTAGCTATATGAAACCTAGATAAACTTCCCAGTTATCTAAACGGGAATATTTCGAGCTTAATTCGAACCTATAATTTAGTGGTGGTGTGGTGGATACTACTCATAAGGTCGTTTGTAAGTAGTAGGTAACGGAACGTCGCGTGAAAGTGGAAACGTTAAACACTATTCGAGGTGAGTTCGATCACAATAAGTAGGAGAAATATAGACAACCAAGAGAAACTGGCCTACAGCCAACATTAATCAAGGAACGCAAAGGACGTGCAAATAGATAATTAAAGGTAATGTGTATGTAATTAATGACGTTCTCTATTTTCACTAGATAAGCAATTTGCCTTGACTAAGTTGATTTCTCACAGTAGATATTCTTAACCTGACACAGATTACATATTCCTGTTACGCTATGGGTTTGGTAAAATATAGTTGTTTGTTAACGCTTTATGCGAAGTTTAGTTAGTTATTCAAATAAATCTGATATTTATCGTTTGTAAAGTGATGTTGAAGGTCTGTCTACATCAGCATATAGCCTAACCAGTTGGATGGTATTAATTGGTTAGGCTGATTTTTAAACCTTAAATTGAGAGCTTAACCTTCTTCGGTTAGTGGTCAACAACGTTAGTATTTAAAACTTCCTAACCTTTGACTAACCTATCTTCCAAGATTAAAATTGTGCTTATTAAGGACACACGTTATTAAATTTTATGTTTATAATGATTTGCGAATAAAAGTTGTGTGGGAACATTTCAGGTTTTTTGTGTCTAAAGAATAGCAAGTGAATGCAAACATCATTAAGTGATTCACACTGAAGTGCAGTGTAGGATGTTAACTAAAATAAGGTTGTTAGTTTGTTTCAATTCTAATACTCAGACTGTTATTCATTGCAGTCTCAGCGTTGAACTAGACGGATTAGTTAAAGAATAGTTGGTTACTGTATGGCGGTAGACTATGATAAATTCCAAATCCATTATGCAAATTACAGTTTAAAACTTATGAACTTCTGTAGGCTTGTTTGTTAACGTTAAAGAGCCATACGGAATTGTTTGTTGATTAGTTTAGATCGAAATCATTATCACTGGAGAGTGCAATTATCTTATAATCGTTGCATAAACTGTCGATATCTTATTGTCATATATTGTTTTATTCGATAAGTTAATATATTTTTTATAAATCTTTGCTATTGTTAACCTTTCTGTCGTTGATGTTTTGTTACAAAACACGGCAGGTCTGAAAGACATATAGTTGTTTCAAGTTTTTGCTCATATCTAGTCCCTGATTACTTGTCTTCATAATGTTATTGCATAGTTTTGTTTAATTGAACCTTAACGCTGACCGTTACTCTAAGTCTATGTACTCACACAGTGTGAACTGCTGGTACATATGTGCATCGATCTAAGTTGCCATACTGTTATGACGCGAAGAAAGGAAGGAGGAGGGGGAGATGATTTGGTTTTGGTTGGTGGGTGCGAACACCAATACGATGCGTGCCTAGTTGAGGATGTACGATTGACCTAAGCCCATTCACCCCCCTAGGCCGACAATAGGACAACCAGAATTGAGAACAGGAAGACTGAGTACCGAGAACCGGAGAACGTATTATATTTTAATCATGCCTTTATATATACATAAAATCAGACCACACAGTAAGCCATTCATAAATCTAACATTTGTACAGAACAAAAGAAATAGTGGCAGTGAATGAGTACAGCTTGTACACAATTAAGTAAGCGTAGTTCATAGTAAATAAACAATATACTAAGAGCAAATATACAAAACGAGAGAACCGGTCAAGGGGAACGTAACAGTCTTAGAAATGAATTGTTAACACTGTCCACAGTTATAAAAATTGAAATAATGTTCTAAACCACAGTTCCCGAAAATAGCCAATCTTCATTAGGTGCCCGGCATATCACATACCTTATTAGGTGTTACATTAGTAATCATAGGAAAAAAAGTGTCGATATTTAGAATACAACATAGAGATGGAAAAAAAGGTATCGAATAATTTTAAGCTCACGATTTTTAAGGAAAGCATATAGTGAATTCATTCCTGCCACTGAACGACTATTAGCCATGCCACTAAGAGTCGGTTACATACTTAATCATTAGAATGCAGATTTCCGAATCTAGTAACATCCCGTCTTACGAATTTTTTTTAAAGATTATTACTAAATATGCTTCAAATAGAAAATGTTGTGTATCGTTGTTCTTGTTGGGGATGCTAGATTCCCAAAACAATCATTCAAAAAAATCAAGTAACAAACTCTGCATTGAATTTTTTTCAAGTTAACTTTTGATTAAGTTTCATCACAATTAATTTAATCCAGTGTGATAACTTTAGTTGTAATCATGGTATCAATTCAATGTAACTGCTGCTTATTAATCGTTCATGTCAACTATGTGATATTTACTCCATTAATGATTTTCTTAATAATTCACTGTAATTTTATTAATTTAGATGCTCGTGTGTTGTATGCTGTTTGTTCTTCCGGGCTGCTTGCGAATTACAGTTTTCCTGCTCACTCTGGATTTCTTGTTCAAGTTAGCGGCCTAGGATGCAGAGGATAGCTTAGTCGTTTTCACTGTCATTATGTCGTTGGTCATTGTTTCTCGTTTCGCTCGTATCACAATATCGTAATTCGAGGAACCCTACCAGTTTTATACTGTTCATTAAGATATGCTTGGAGTGACATTGTTTCTTCTATTCATCGAAATTAATAAGTTGCATTTATACTCTATGTGACTCATTTCCAATTTCCATGTGATCATTATGATTCTGTGAAAATTGGTTTGATGCTCTCTGATGCGACTTATCTAACAGTGTTACTCAGATTGCATCCTACGCAACTGTATTTTCATCACTCACTGCTTCTATGTTTATCGCCATCTCTGTTGAATTGTGTAATTTAATCATTGTGAGACTAAATTGTGTTCACAAAGTTGTTGTTATATACTTATTCAATCCAATTCATTGTTTCAAACTCGCTGTCTTCCAGTGTTTTTCTGTTTGTAATTAATTTTATTACTGTACTTATAATATTTTAGACTAAGATCACATGTGTGCACAAATTATATTTCATCAATTGAATTCAACGTAGATCCATACACTACAGCTTATTTTTCGGATTCATATGTGAAATTCATGCTAAAAGCCAAAGATCCAGATAGAAATTGGCACTGTCCGTTTTGTAAAGCCAATTACAGTCTTAGTAAGTTATCAGTACAAGAGTAATGGCAAAATATTAGTCGTTAAAGTGAATAAATATTTGACTATTTTCCTCATGTATTAAGTATAACTCTATTCTAGTGTCTTAGCTCTATCCACAATGTATTCTAGATCACCACAAAGTTTTAATCATATTTATCGTATTTAACTGTGTATTTGTTGGTTTTTCTTATAGTAAACTTCTGAGTCTCACCATTCCACATATAATGTACCTATTAAGAAGAAAAACACTTTGTTAATTCCATTGAAAGCTTGTAACTAAATGTAATATCGAATTAATTCTCTTAGGATGAACATGTGACATTTACTGATAAATTGAAGTCCTGAATATTAACAGCGTAAAATTAAAAACCCTTACTAACATTCAAATATGTTGATGTATCTTTTTGGTGTTGGTAATGATTTATACATTTTTAACACAATACACTACTCTCATATCTCTATACATCATATTTAATAATATTTTAGTTAGTGGTGATCAAGTGAATGTTTTAGAACGGCACTTGCGCTTACATACTGAAATTCGCTGTTGTATGGATTGTGTAACAATTTTACCAAACAGTACATATTCTCTGAATTGTGAATCAGCATATATACATGATTGTAATAAATTAATAAGTTCCCAAGCCAAAAGTGATCATCAACAACCTCGGTCTGCTTATGATCCCAATGATTTATCTCAAAAAATAATGGATTTGCCTGAACCAAGTAAGTGATAGTAATCTTTTCGAGCACTTTTATACTAAGGTTATAAGCAGGGTAATTATCAAATATGACAATTAAGAAGATAAAATTCCCCATTTTTACTGATTGTGGTGGCCGAGATATGTATTACGTCTGCTCAGCTACCTCGAGACTCAATGTCAGCCAAAGTAGATGTAGATTGGGGAATAGTTAAAGGCCACCAAACCAAAATGTAGCTGTTTTTTAGTACAATCTGTGTATGAGGGGTCGTTGCCATAGCTATGACTAATGGTTGGTGTTGAGTGTCAAGATTTAGAAGCGGTCTCAGTGGCTCAGATTTATTTACTCTGTTTTCCTTTAGATCTCGAGTTTCAAAATTATTTCATTCCATCTTTTAGATTAATCTCTATGCTTAGTTTTTAGCTACTGTTCCGAATGTTATGAATAAAATTTGTTGTAATAATACAGCTTTAAAACAGTTACTCCAAACGACTTGTTTTGAAACCATTTCCCTAATTTGCTACTTGGTTTATGCAAATTATGTTTCAGTATGAATTATGGGATGGTTTCATAACTGAATACTTTAACTATGCCAAACACATTTATGAAAAAACCCTGCTCTCCCTTAAAATATATTATAGTTCAAACTTCTCTTATATGAAATTATCAAGAGATTTTATGAATTTTATTCTGAAGATACCCCACCGTACGAAACATATAGGGATGAATAATGGATAATTATTATAATGAGATATGTACACCGGAAAGTACGAGATAGAACTTTAGCAAACAGTCTAATAGTTTACTGCAGCTAGATTCTGTTTACTGTTTATTAACAACTAAGTTATCAGCTAAACCTTTTCTGAACGCATTCTTAGCCTTTGCAGTTTTGAATTGATATCTAAGGGGTTTTTCTATTGTGATCTTTTTGTGCCCAGAAAAACTCATAGAAACACGTGCTTAATAGGGTGTGATCAGAATCCAAACCAGCTCTCCAGAATGAGCCACAATCCTTTACGGAACCTCCCTAACGATATCTGATGACAATGTGGTCCATTCGTTTGCATCGTTGTATTGATATTGGAGACCGCCATGTTACGCAATGTCCTTCCTTATGTTTTAGGTTTGTGCTTGCTAAGAATAAGCGGTAATTCGAACATAATTGTAAAAGACGGCCCCCACTATCCGTTCATTGGTTTGGTAGGCAGAACATCCGCCTAAGTATTTTTCAACCAAACTTAGCCTATCAATTTGGGCTTCAAAATCCCCTGCTATGATCACTGTCTGAATGTTTACTTTTCCGAAGGAGGTTAGAGTAGTTTCTATAGAATTCGTCATGTAAGTATGTTAGATATGTTAGATTGACCTTTATATCCATGGCCAACATAAACTCGTTTGATTTCTGCTGTCAGTTTATTGAGGTTGATTTTTGGTCCCTAAGTTGGATGGTGTAGTCATGATGACACACAGTCGGCGACCAGGCCTTTTTTAACCTTGGTCTATTCGTTATATCTCATTTGACGGTTTTTTTTGGTTTTTTATCACTTAAAAATCCAATTTCCACCGTTTCAGGTTCTAAACTATCCTCCATTTCAAACTTAGATTTCATTTGTATAAATGAATGTAATAATCAGATAGATAGGAGTGATGAATTGTCAACGTTCCAATCTGATAATAATAAAATTCAACTTCAAAAATGTGATATACCCCCTAGTCGGATATCTAAAACTTCATCATGTGCATATGTTAGTGCTGGGCATTGGCGAAGGATTTGTACAGTACGTTTAGTTATGTGGTTATTTTCAGTTTTTTAAATGCTACTTCTTTGTGATGTCGATCATTTCATTTAATTCTACATATTGTATTAAATGATTTTAAACATTGTTACGTCTAAACACTTCGTTATATATTTTCTGTATTGTTGTGTCACTCTTTTAAACCTGTAATTAACTTAATCTTTATAGTGTATCTATCACTTGCATGTGTATCCTTTTTTAATGAAACTAGGAGAAAGTACTAGGTACAGGTCGATTTAAACTAGCATTCATTCTCTTTTTGGATGGAGTAACTACATTACATTTAAATTAATTATCTTTATCAGTGGTAATACTTTAACCATATAACATTTTGGACCATTTTTTTATATGAAGTCACTTATTAAGTGTTGACTGGTATTCAGCTTAATTTCTTCAAAATATAATCGATAATCAGTGTAAGTACTGCATATCAAAGCCAGCAAATATAATAGCTGTTGATTTTTGGCGAGACTTTTCATCCTTGCCTTTTCCTTGTATTGGGCTATATCAGTTTTCTGTTCAGTTGTGACAGTACTATTGATCCAGTAATAATCTGTCAGTTAACTTATTTGATTTAATCACCAACCTTATTTCCTTAAACTAATATTTGTCATAGGATGCCGTTATACTTATCACTTTCTCAGTGCAGCAACTTTTCAGGTGGTCTCATGGCTTAGCTACTTAATTTTCAACAATTGTGATCGCAATTATGAATACAATCATGCTATGAATCTGTATGCTAGTATCTTAATGAAATCCTGAAATCAACCATATGCACTGTTTAAGTTGGATTACGACTGGCAAGCTGAATCCAGGACGCGCGTTTCGTCCTATTTGTACCATATTCTTCATGGATTGAAAGAAAATATTACATTACACAAGAGGTTCCACGTGTTATCTTGCTTTAGTTTCTTTTGTGTAACTGGTTCCACATTTGTTAAAATAGACTATTTAAGTGTAGAATATTTCCTAGTCTGTTAATTTATTCCCTTGAATTCTTAGATAACGTTTATTAAAAGTTTTTCTTTTGTTTCATATACATATATGTAGAAGTGTAATGTTGGCTTTAAAACACCGGCACAGTACCAACAACACTTGAAAAATGTTCATCGAGGCAAAAAGTTTTTTTGCCAAGATTGTGGTAAGTTATGAAATAATAAGAAAAAACCCTGAATTAGATATTTTTACGCTACAATTTATTCGTGAAATTCACTTAATGTATTCTAATATAATTCACATTCATTCCACGAAGTGACATTAATTGTGACGAATTATTCATGATACAGTTCATTTATTGGATACATGCTTATAAACAATTCTTAGTAGAACACAGATATACAAACCTGTCGCATATATGATATGCATAACATTTACATGATCAGAACGGCTGTTGCTTTTGACTCTGTAATTAAAATGTGATCTATGTACTACACAAACTTACGTTAATTTGGTTCATGTATTTATTCTCTGAAGAATCACTCTAAATTAGAGCCGCAAAATATCAGAAATTAAAAGTTCCTACCCATTGGGGTTTTGCAAACACATTATTCATTATAAAGGATCACAACCGATGTTTGATTCATTTCGAATTGCTAAATCAACTCTATAACTGTATATGCAATCTTTGTCCGTGGTTTAGTCGTTATTCAAACTTTACATATATCATTTTTATGTATAGTTCCATTTAATATTTTATTACTTCCCCTCTGTTACTGCTTTTATTCTTGAGTACTTTGACAACCTAATCTAATACACTATTATATCGTGTTTCTATGCTGCACATGTGTTCATGAAGCTAATTTTACCCAAACATTGTTTTATCTCCCTTGGAGCACCTTGAAGACAATCTAGTTAGTAAGACTTCAGCATAATAAGTGTAATTCACCGTCTGGAGTACAAATGTTTTCATTGTTATTAAGTTGTCTGATTGCTGATCTATTCAAGAGTTTTTCAAAGTGCTCTACCCGGTTGTTTCGCTGTTTCGCTGGGTCTTACTGATTGGTCTTCTTTCTTTATTTTTGACCGGTCGTTCTGATTTACTACATTTCTCAGCTAGCTTCTTTATTGTATCACATAGGTGTCTCATGTTTCTTCGTCTTGCAGCTTTTGCCACTGCTATTGATAGGTCTTCCACACAGTACCACTTATCAGATCTAATACTCCTCACTTGCTTGTTTGGCTTCTGTGTATTCAGCCTGCGTCTTGGCTTTCTCTATTCCTGTTCGTCTGTTATTGATTTTTTGTCTTGTTCTTCCTTTGTTATGTCTTACCCAGAATATTACCGAGATTCATCCCCAATGATAGTGCTTCTTGCTGACCGAAACCTCTCCACATGTTGAATTCATTGCTTCTTTAGTCACTTTTCAGTTGCTCTCTATGGTAGTTTTCTCTTCCTCTAGTAGATCGTGAAAAATCTGGAAATTGTTACTGAGAGCTAATTTGGATTCGCTGAGTTTGTTAGTATTCCAAAGAAAAACCGTATTAATCTTTTGTAATGCTGTTGCTTCAATTGTTCAGTGATTCTTTATCTTTACTTTTATTTGCCAAAGATTGACTGCGGCCTCTCGTAAACTGGTCATTGTCTTCGTTGATATCGTGGGTGCATAGCACTGGATGGCATTTGTTATAATCCTGTTCTTTGTCTTGAATGATGCTTTAATGGTCCCAGTTTCACCAGATTCCCATCCTTCAAGTGCTTTATGTACTTATTTGGACGTCCGTGCGACTCTTTGTGTGTGCATTTTTTTCTTCACGGCCGGAGTACAACGGTATCCTTATAAAGCTAATGTTTTCTGTCCAGCTCGTAACCAATGAGTTCCACTTATTCGAAGTATCTCAAGATTGAATCTTCTCATTTCCTGAGCTACTTGAATGGCTCTGTCGGTCTCCTACATCATGCGTATATTCCATGTACCTATAGTTAATTGTTGCTCTAGTTGTCAGAAGTGGCATCGACAACATGACTTCCGAAAAAACTCGGCTTCCATTATAAGGCACCATAACTCTTCGAAAAGAAGACCACGCAATTCCTAGGGCAGAGTTTAAATGGCTTTTTGAGGTTAGCGTTTTTTTTAGCAAGGTTGTTCTACGGGATGGGGTTGCTAGCCCCATGCCCAACCCTCCTCTTTTATCCGTAATTGGGACCTGCGGTAACCTTAGAAGGGCTCCAGGCGAAGTTATGGCATATTTAAATAGTTTGTGTAAATTATCTTTTAACACATGATGCTTCTTTTATTGTCAGGTACCTTTTTCAGTACTAAAGGGAATTTAACAACTCATTTTAATCAAGTTCATAACCAAAATGCCAGTGCACAATGTCCTGCCTGTGGAAAATATTTTAGTAATAGGTAATTTTATTTATATTTTATTTATACTTTGTCTATAAATACTTTAAAGTAGTTTAGAATACACTGATGACATAGGCCTGTTTGGCGAAGATGCTGATAAGATGCAGAATCTTTTGACAACAATAAACATCAATGCAACCATGTTCGCAAGGCGTTTCTCTCCATGTAAATACAAACTGTTGTTTCAGGACTGGTCAACACCTGAGCTACAGGTAGGGAGTGAAGTAGTTGAGGACGTCGATCACTCCACTTATCTTGGAAGTCTGATTAATCCTGTTAGGTTGATCTCTGACGAAATCTCAGTAAGAATTCAAAAGGTTTGTTTGGCTTGTCAACTTACGTCACTTATTGCGTAAGCGAAATATCCGTCTTTAAACGAAAGGACGAGTATACTACGCAACAGTTCGCTCTGTCTTACTGTATGGATGTGAAACGTGACCATTTAGGGTAAACGACACTCGTAGGTCATTGGTATTTGACCATCAATATCCTTGAAACATCGCTCGCGTTAGCTGGGATCGCCAAGTAGGTAATAACGAGGTTAGACGCCGGGGTTTAGGCAGAGGTGGTAAATCAGTTGACGAGGTTGTGAATCCTCATCGACTGATGTGTTTGGGACATGTGTTACCTATGCCTGACTATCGTCTGCCTCGGTACACGATGTTGGCTGATGTAGGAATAGGATGGGAACGTTAGGGGCGGCCAAACCAAAATATGGCATCAGTCCATAAATTCACCGACATCTGGTTTGAGTCGTGTCGGACTGCAGACTGCCTGGTTGTGGTCTCTGTGAATACTGTAACCAGTGGTTGAAAACCTTAAGTGACATAGCTCAGGACCGGTCACAGTAGCGCAGATGTATCTACTCATCGTCCTCCCTTAAGTCATGAGCTTTAACTTATTTCATAACTATCTTTTCACTCTCCATCTCTTTTCTCCCTGAACTATATTGTATGTGTTTACTCTTCTTTGTTTTCATTACTATTATCATTAAAGTAACTTCTGCCTCTACTATGTGAAGTTAATCTTGCTGTGTGTTAGAGGTACGGCAACTTGGACCGATGCACACATGTGCCAGGTCCTATGTTGATCATTCATACATACAAACTTTAAAGCAGTAAACACAAAATATTTTTCTGTTCTTTTTCGACTATTGGCAAGATTTTAATTGTTGATCTGAAAGTCTAAAGTGAAATCTATATCGACTAACTGGATTCTTAAAATAAATATCGTAATTTATTGTGCTATTTATATGAATTATCTTAGGATGATTCATTCACAGTGAATTTAGTAGTCATCGTTCTTTCAAAAAGTACTTGTTATGGTTTTAAATTTTGATGTTGGAGTGCGTGTTATAGTTGAATTTAGAAAACCGATGATACGACCTGGCCTACTGATAATTACTTATGAGGCCGAATTAACGGCACAAAACATCGACAAAGACAATTCACTTGGCTAACCGAGTGACAGAAAATTAAACATTTTAAGTAACATCAGTGAAAATCATTTGAAACAGACAATTTGGAAATACAAGCATTATAGGTCGCTCACAAACGAATGAAATTAAGACATTTCCGTCAAGTCTTATTCTTGCTCTTTTTTTATCAAATCATGTAGAATGGTTTTTAATAATACCTGTGATTGTTTTCAAATATTATTTGTTTTCAAGTCTGTTTAGTCTTGTGTAGCGTTTTCTTAGTCGGATCGTTTGGTTGACGGGATATTATTTCCATTTTTGGAAAAATAATCAGCTCTCACTTTAAACAAATTGGATTTTACAATATCTATACAATTGTAAAATTCATTTAAAGAATTAAGATTCTTCGCAACACAAAAGTACATTCGATTTGTTTATGACAATACTGATGTTGCACTTTGGAATTTCGGGGTTAGAATATGGTTGATTTTATCTCGTTACACACAAATACCTAAGTTTTTAAAAATCCAGTCGTAAGCTAAATATTCAGTCCATGCTATCATTATGTAACTTTGTTTTCTAGATTCAATTTGGATCGGCATATGCGCTCAGTTCATGCAGACCACGAGATCTCGTCAAGCTCAATATCTCTAAAAGTAAATAACGTTCCAGTCTCTGATGTCTCTTTAATTAGAAATGAATCTAATGAAGATACACATCGATTGAGTGCAATGGTTGTTTCAGGTTCTAAAGAACCAACACGTGGATATTTTCTTTATTTATCTGATTCTGTTTGTCATCAATCACCTAACATAAATGTATCAACATCCCTCATAGATTCAACTGAAGATAAACAGTCAGTGCCAGAATTAACTTCCGCGACAGTTGGTTTAAAATCCGTCTCATTAGTAGCAGATGTCAGCTTAACACCGTGTCTTCCATCAAATCCGGATGCTCAACTTGGCGTCGGTGGCAAGACGTGGAAGGAAAATATCGATATTGTACAGTCTCCTAAGTCTACGGGATTTAATAATGCTGATTCATGTTAGATCAGATTATTTGACGGCCATTGTTAGCAATTTTAATCTCTATACCTTATTGTAAAAATGGTTTCAAAGTTCTCTACAAAATGTATATGTGTAAATCAATCAAATTTATTCTGCTGATCACTGTATATGACAGTAAAATGTAACATTATTAAATAATCTTAAAGTATCTAATCCATTTGTTTGACGTAGCTGTAGATTTTTATTATGAATAAAATGATATGACGAATTATGGACATAAGAGAATGTACCAAAATCAATCGACGGTAATGCTATCAATTATGATTTGGATTTGAATTTATTTGCTATCAACCTCTTAACAGTGACATTGTTTCCTAGTAATATTATCCTTTATTTGATCGACTCTACTAGATATTCAATAAAATAAATACTACTCGGTTTTGGCATTTTTAAATTCTAATTTGTCTTGAACATAGTAACACTTTGTCTAGTTCCTTACGACATTCATAAATAGCCTCCTCACTGAAACTTGTAAAATGAAATCTGAAAGCCACAAAATAAATTTTTACTCATACAATTTAACCATAAGTAACGTAGAACCTGTTATATATCCACATAGATTCAACTTACCACACCATATCAGCAGTGAAATGAAGTTATCAAAATTAATATCCAATTATAGGTAATGTACGTAGTCGTAAATGGAGATTAGGTATGAACATTATTTAAAAAGAAATAATCAATTCGCAGAATGAAATCGCAAAGTGACCTTTACCCTCAGGGTGCAAGGGAAGACAAAAAATGAAGTCACCGTGACTGGTTCCTGGCTGTTTACCTAATGTTCCCAACGACTGACCGTGGTTGGAGGCACCAAGTAGCATGGTTCAGGACAATAATTAAGTTCATAAAATCACACTTCTTGGTTTGGCTACCCCTACGTCAATTCTAAACTACTGCAACTCGATGAAGGTGGTAGTTCAGTATTTGCCGAATCTACCCCAGTCGATGAAGACTCACCGACCAATTTTCTATATATGCCTCGTGCCCAGTGCCACAATAGGAAAACCCCCTATATGTCAGCTCGAGATTGGAAAAACCAAGAATGCATTCAGAAGGTTTAGCTAAGAACTTCGTTGTCTATAAACAATGAATCCACTCGGAAGAAACTTGGGACGATTTTAAAGCAGTTGTAAATGAAGCAGCTATATCTGAATCTAACCTAAATCCAAAGGTTATGAAAGACCAATAGATCTCTAAAACTTCTAGAGAATTGATGTAGGTCCGAAAACGCATTCCGGCAGAATGATGATGAGTGATAACGACTCAAACGGTGACTGACAAACAGTCTACATAAGGACTGTAAACAATTGTAGTAAGGAAGCAAAAGCAGTGGAAATGGCTGTGGCGGTTGGAAAGTCTGCTAACTAGACGTAGAATTCGATCCCAATCTGCTTCAGATAACCCTAGGCTAAATCTACACTACGACGTGAACACAGAGAAAAGGCGCAAAACGCGAGATGAACGCCTTGTTCCAAGGTAACTTCGCTGTATAGAAAAATGAAGGTATTTATAGAATTATAGATGACCTTGAGTTCCCGGAGAGTTCAAAAGCCCTACTAAATATAGTAGTCGTATGACCAAATATCCAATCAGAATAGTGGCGGCGTGATTCCGTATTTTCCAGATGTTTCTGCGAAGGTTCTGTTCAATGTTGTTTGGATAAAGCGTTTCCTTACATTTCTGGACATCCATGAACTTTTCTGAGAGATATTCCGGGACTCCCTAACAGCGATAAGTAAGACTAGGCAGCTGTTCCGATTCACCAAGGACACTCGTATTAGGAAATAGGCTGTTAGTGAGACTATTTACGAAAACGATGGATACGTGATCCTCTTTGATCCGGAAGATTGAGTGGATGGGGAAAATAAAGGTACAATTCAACTGGCTCTAAGCCACTCTGTCTAATGACTGTCCCCAACTCGAACGTAGCTGCTGTACGCACGCACCAAGTTATGCTTTGTAACTGACTGACTGAACATTCCCAAACTCCCGGAGTGGAAAACCAATACACATCCCACAATTATAAGTTGCAAAAACTAAGTAATTCGAAGCGATGTGCAGCAGCATGACGTGAGTGATTGACTTCAGATTTGTTTAGAAACGGTGGTCATGTTTTGACAGTTAAATTAACTGATATATTAGCCAAAATTTGGGAACTAAACATTACCCCATCTGACCGGTCTCCATCGTTTATTGTTCCAATTTACAAAATAGGATAGAAATCTTGTGATAATAACAGTAATCAGTTTGACCGAAACAGTGTCTAAAATATTAGCCTCTGTAGTCGCCCAACGTTTATCCCACGCTAAGAAACGATAACCTTGGAAAAACCAGGCACGTTTCAGACCTGGGTGAGTGTGCATTGACCAAACATTTACTCTGCACCAGTTCCATGAAATATGGATATACTTGCCAACGTCCGACTACTGTTGTATTCCTTGATTTAGGAACAGCATTCGACTCTGTTGTTTTAAAAGCTCTGTGGCGCTGTTTGTCATATCTTAAAAGTACATAAACCTTATAAAGGCTTTCTGATCGAATACGACTGATCATGTTAGAGCTTATGGCGAGTTGCCATGAGGATTGTCGACAGGGTCGTCATTGATATTCACCGACAAATCGCACACTCTAGAAGTAACTCTCTTTCTGGGAAGCCCACCCGTCTACTTGGAATATGCAAACGATGAAATGCAATTCCGTAAAGTCGCTGACAATACGCAGTCTTCTAAACATCTTAAGAAATAATGCCAGCTTATGCTGGGTGCAATTGACTAGATATAAATGCAAAATGATAGTTCAGAACAAGTCTACATCATCGCCAAGTGGTAGTTGAGCTCGTAGACCACTTCACTTATATTAGAAATCTCACCACCCCAGTTGGGTTAAAGTCTGATGAAATCTCCACCCGGATTCAGAAAGCCCCCTTAATTTTTACCAACTTGTACTACAATTAGCGTAGGCGAGATATCTGTTTCCCAACAAAGAGCCGAGTGTACTACTCAGCAGTTTGCTGTTTCAACACATGGATATAGAACATGGGTCATGAATGCCGAATATATGCATAGGCTCCAGGTCTGATAACAGAAATCTACGCAATATCTCCCGGTTATCATGGAGTGAGCGAATAAGCAATATTTATGTTAGACACAGAGTTCTAGGAAAACATGAACAGTCAGTCAATCGACGAAACCATAAACCTTTTACGGCTGAGGTGGTTAAGATATAAATTGCGTATGCTTGACCACCGCTTGCCTCGTCGCATGATGTTGGCCGAAGTAGGAGTAGATTGAAATAATGTGGCGGCAATCAAAATAAGACATGTGATCAGTTCATGAAGTCTTTGTCTGTTGGTACAAGTCATATTAGTAGATGCAGATTACTTGGTTGGGGTCGGCGTGCTAATCGTGGTCGATAGCTGTCGGCACTTGGTGACATGGCTCATAATCGATCACAATGGCGCAAGTGTATTCACTTCTTCTAGATCGTAAGTTATATTATTCATCAGTACTTACGTTATGTTTTATTCCTTCGTGTTACATTATACTGTTGTCTTAATCTTGTAAAGTTGACCTCGTCATACTAATACTGTAAGGCAACCTGAATCAATGCGCATGCATGCCAGGTTCTATATTGTTAATGACTGCAAGTTCTCGAACTAAGTAAGATTTAGAAATACATTAATGAAAGTACTTTAAATGCACATGAGGTACCTTAGCCTGTCATGTTTTATATTCATTTGTTATGATGAAAGCTACTGGAAACTAATTTTACAAAAGTGTACAAAACATAATAGAAATATTAAGTACTACCCAATTCCGAGTTTTGTAAGTAGTACACTGCCGATATCATCTTACCTTTATGTAAGTCACTTTAATTAAGCCTCCTCTCTCAGGGGTCCTTTAAACTTATAGCAAATGTTTCTAATTAAGTAAACTTTTTATTATCATGTTTGCTTGACAAATTTGGGAAATCGCGTGTATATGATCAGTCTTCAACCTTGATCAGCATTTTTTAACTGTGCAATCAAATGAGTAGTGAAATTGCCACTTTACATTAGGCGTTGTTCATAGTCAATAATAATTGGCTTAACTTTCTTATACAGCATTAGTTTGTGTTTGTTATAAAGATGTACAGTAAATGATCTACTTGAATAGATTTGTTTAAATACATAATTGAAAACAGCTCTCTAGTGCTCCCTGGTTTTTAATGGTACCCTGCCAACTTAAATATGTGACATATTCAATCAAGTAAAAATATCAATATCCACAAAAATAAACATCTCAAACGTATAATTGTTTAAAATAAAATCAAAGAATCCACTTGTAAGTTGATGTACTTCAATCAGCATATTTCGTAAAATAAACATGTATCTTTTAATGACATTTTTTCACAGAGAATGCAGCTGTGCATAACTATTATCTTCTTTACATGTAATGTTACTCAAGGTATTTTTTATGTAGTTTAAAAAAAAACGTTTATGGTCAATTATTTATTGCTTACAAACTATTGGTTGAATTAATTTAGGTGGAATTTGAACGTTAGTTAAATTATTTTGGTTGTAAATACTTATACTTAGCATGTTTTATATTCATTTGCATATAACTTACGAAAATATTACAAGCATATTAGTAAATGACATTAATATCAATGGAACTGACAAACGACAGAGTAGAAAACTAGTCAATAGTGCATCAGACCTAGTTAAACTAACAATTTACTAAAGAAAAGATATCCACGAGCTATGAGAAATGTAAAACTGAGTGGAAATAAACACAAGTCAGTAGGGTACAAATAAGTAATAAATATTCCACTTAAGACGATTCTCTGTTCCAAAATTAAATCATCCTAACACTGCTTACCAA
Source organism: Schistosoma mekongi (assembly GCA_034768735.1). Lineage (NCBI taxonomy): Eukaryota > Metazoa > Platyhelminthes > Trematoda > Strigeidida > Schistosomatidae > Schistosoma > Schistosoma mekongi. Next base: position 22,813,264 of record CM068308.1, on the reverse strand, counting down.
GCTACTCACTAGAATCTGTTTTTATCGTAATAATATGCACTAATTATGACACACTCATATGAGAAGCTCATAGTCTATCACTGCGAAATCCAAATGTAGACAAGTTATTGTTTGATGTAGTATTTTTAAGTTTATCGCTGGTACGAGGCATAGAGGCGCAAAAAATGCATACACAGTTGTGTATACAAAATACCGATGCATTTACCTAAGATCTAAATTATGCTGTGTGGATTTTGAGTGCGAAGAATTATCCCGAAAAGTTTCACACAGCACAAACTGTGCAATTATCATGACCAATGGTTACAAGTATTGGTCAGAATCAGTCTCAATGGCTCTGATGCAGTTAATCTTGTCTTAAATTATTTGTTTTAGAATCGCCTTATACTTAATATTAAGGGTATACATTCATTATTCTGGAGACATCTCTATACCCCAATAATCAAGTATTCATCTCATTGCCCCGATAAGTCGTATCAGCGTCGACCAACGCACATACGTACCATGTTCCACATTGTTTATGACTAACTGAATCGAATTATGCATGTATTCTAAGACAAAAAGCTTGCTCGCTTCGCCAATTATTACATATAAATACGACTATACAGCTCTAAAAATTAAATAGTTTGGAAAGTGACCTGTTGGACGCTGTTGCGGTGATATCTAAAAATGTTATATCCAGAACTCTACATTCAAATGTTAAAAGAATTTGTTATAATAGACTACATATTTTTGGTACTGATGACCCTCCCTTATTTTTAAACATATATTTAGTAAAACGACTATTTCATATTTGTTATTGATAATGATACCTCAGAATGAATAAATATCACCTCATATTTAGTATGAAGACCAAATAACCTAACTCCATTTATATATATATATATATATATATATATATATATATATATATATATATATATATATATATATATATATATATATATATATATATATATAGTTAACGTTGTAAACATATTCGTAATAAGTCTATAAGTAACTACAGATGAAATACATGATATCTATTTTGTAAACATTGAATACTTCAGAACGCCTTGAATTCGAACTATATCTGAAGTAAAATCTTTTAACCAACAAATCACAATACTACACTAATGTTTATTACTGCAAGATATTTAACCTTACATTTTATTCATCCATGCGGATTAAGTTATTTCATCTAGAAAATGCTTTGGTCTTCTAAGCTTCCCATAATCTACAAAAACATGCATATGAACTAAAATCAATATGATCATTATTGATAGCCTACTTAATGACTTCAATCGACTTAAAGCAAATGACCAATTTACTAATTTTTGGGAAGAAAAACTAATAGCTGTTAACGCCTAGATAAAATCAAGAAAAACTATATTTACATAAATAGAATCATTTAATATTTGTAATGAAAAATAGAGAAAGTTAAAACATTTTTCATAAAAATGATATGTTCGTTATAGTTGCTTTATCTTGAAAAACGATGAAAATTAACCATTTCGGAATCAACCATGAAAGCATGTGCGCATAGGCCCAAATTATTAAACCACGTTTAGTACGACGAGATCAATTTTGCGAGATTAAGACAACAGTATAATGTAACACGAAGGAATAAAACATAACGTAAGTACTGATGAATAATGTAACTTACGATCTAGAAGAAGTGAATACACTTGCGCCATTGTGATCGATTATGAGCCATGTCACCAAGTGCCGACAGCTATCGACCACGATTAGCACGCCGACCCCAACCAAGTAATCTGCATCTACTAATATGACTTGTACCAACAGACAAAGACTTCATGAACTGATCACATGTCTTATTTTGATTGCCGCCACATTATTTCAATCTACTCCTACTTCGGCCAACATCATGCGACGAGGCAAGCGGTGGTCAAGCATACGCAATTTATATCTTAACCACCTCAGCCGTAAAAGGTTTATGGTTTCGTCGATTGACTGACTGTTCATGTTTTCCTAGAACTCTGTGTCTAACATAAATATTGCTTATTCGCTCACTCCATGATAACCGGGAGATATTGCGTAGATTTCTGTGATCAGACCTGGAGCCTATGCATATATTCGGCATTCATGACCCATGTTCTATATCCATGTGTTGAAACAGCAAACTGCTGAGTAGTACACTCGGCTCTTTGTTGGGAAACAGATATCTCGCCTACGCTAATTGTAGTACGAGTTGGTAAAAATTAAGGGGGCTTTCTGAATCCGGGTGGAGATTTCATCAGACTTTAACTCAACTGGGGTGGTGAGATATCTAATATAAGTGAAGTGGTCTACGAGCTCAGCATACTGGGATGAAGCAGCTGTTTAATGTTTTCTGTTAACCAATGGATGTTTAATTTAGATCGATTCCTGAGATCAAATTTAGTTTTGAAACCTTTTTTTTTAAATAATTGAACATGACACTATAATTGACCTGTTAGTTGATGAGTTTTTATGTAAATAGTAAGAAATTAAAAACGTCAAAAAAAACTTATTTGTATAAAAAAGACTCATCCATCTGTTGTGTAACAGTGGAATGTAAATGGATCAACCAAAAAAAAATTGGAAACTTATTATCGACATTAACACTCGTGTTATTTTTATAGACAATGAAAATTAATTAGAAAGACTAAGAAGAATGTAGTGTCATTTCAATTTCTTCAAGGGTTTTATTACCATGCTCCGGTACAAATTTCCACACAAATATAATTGCAAGTATGGATATACCAGCGTACAAACAATAAGTACCTTAAAAAAATAAAAATCAAAATTAGGACTATTAGTGTGAAATGTAGACATATCATAATAAGCACTTAATGTAAAAACAACCACTTATTAAAGTAAATGCAAACAACTAAAATATGTTAAATAATTAACCGGCGTCGAAAGTATTCTATGCCTTTGATATATGAAGTGGTGAGAAAATCTAGAACAACGTCTTACTCATCAACTAGATGTGACGGATGAAGTTTTCCTCAATGTTTCCAGTATTCAACAAGTGTGTTATAGGTAGCACCTTGGTGGTTGCACCGTTCACTTAGTGGGAGATGGGGTATATTGAAGTATAATTTACAATAACGACTTGTACAATGACTATGTCCGTGTAGTGTAGCTCAAAATGCTGGATTAAAATCAAAAATAGTGAAAGTTATGGTTTAAAACAAAATCTTCAATAAAAGTCTCACAATAATGAGTACTCATTCATGAAATGAGTGAGAAAATAACTGGAAATGATGAGAATAACACATTTGATGAATACTGAAAACGTTTACGACAACCTCATCTTGAACGAATACTGTTACAATTACAGGGTCGGATCATTGTAGCATGATTCGAGCTAAATATTAGGCTAGGAATATTCTTTCGTTAAAAACAGCCCAGGTTTCTTTAATTTTTCATCCGGACAAAATAATCTATGGTAGTTATTTTACAAAAAAACAATAGGTAGCGTTTAAAAATGACATAAAATGATCAAGAATACGAATGTAATGTGATAATCAAACACCAGTACAATTGTGTTGATAGTTCAGTGATGTTTATGAGAACTGAAGCTTATGGGTCCAATTCCCTGCGAAATCGAAGGTGTGTACTACTGAGGGGTTCGGCACTAGGACAAAATAGCTGCCCTGTGCTCCCAGGTATTAAGTGGAAACCAACTGAAATTAATCTGTGACAAATATGAATTACATAAATAATTGTTTATTATTGGTTAACTAGATTCTACTAATTACATATTTTATTTTAAAAGTGATAACAGTTAAAAAGATTAAGCAGAAAATAGTTAGCAAGCTAACAAATTAAAGTGTTGTTTATTAGTTAATTTAAAAAAGAGAGATGGGTAAAAAAACGATCCCCAGGATTACTTAGAAATAAATACGTAAATGACGAAAAATGAAATATTTTGAAATTATTTTAGAGAATTGTGATAATTTATACTAAAACCTTACAAAATAGCACATGTAATGGGATTCAATGTTGCTTTGCTAGTTTGTAGCATTTAACAATGTTCATTTCTCGACATAAGGCACATATGCAGTTACGATGAAGTCTGCTCAGAAATACAGCCACCAGATTTCAGCCTTCATGAATTTGTCTTGGCATTCTGAGGACATTACAGTATTTGAACCGCAGTTTAAATTTTCTAATTGTCCCATTTGCTTTTGAAATCGAGATCAGTTATCAGAATCGTCAAATTGAACTAATAAGCCTACGAAATCAATTTCAATAAAACCCTCAAGTGTGAAGTAATGAATGAATCCTGTTTGTCATTGACGAAACGTTAATCTGACAATCTGAAAGATATTATGAGTAAACTGTCCGCTTATTGAGTCACCTGGAATCTGCAAACAAGTAATTTTATATATGATCTTCAGTAAGCCAGCATTGTGATTTCAATTAATAAATGCAAATTCAACAACGAAAAAGTGATTGCTGATTACAACACATCAATGTAGGACTAAGTGCACATGTATCAGATGTACTGATAAAGTAACAGTTATCGACTTGTAAGTTGAAGCACTCCCTTAGTACTACAAATCCAATTCATATATTAAAGTATTTTTAAGTCTTGTTCGCTTGCTCATCTATAACTTTCATAGAGAACAAAAAAGTAAAGTGATCAAAACATAAGAAAATTAATGCGTATACCTTGATTATATACTTACTAAGTACTTTGTTTCTATGATTTTAATATTCCTCTCGTCTTGGGCTTTTAGTTAGAACATTAACCGTTATTAAGTAATTTATGAATAATGAACTACGACCAATAAATAGTATTCATTACTTTATTTTACAAACAACTTTGTTTGGTATTAATATTATTTTCATTATTTTGTTTGCATGTGGTTTAGACAATCATGTGTGCAATTATGGAATTCTTTGAAAGAAACGGAATCTTGACGGTGGCCTAAGATTAATTTCTCTGCACTCATCTCTATTTAGTGCCAAAAAAACCAGGCATACGAACAAAGAACTTTCATTTATTTATATATTTAAACACAACATTTGGTACAAATGGGACCCAAAAATAAATGCAACCACAACATCATTACAAAAACAATATAATGAAGAAAATGCAGATGGAATACAATCAAGGAGAAATAACGGAAGTCAACATTTAATATGATAACACGAGAATCACAAGGTACAAGATACAAATAGGATAGGAATATAACCAATACGATTTCATTCTAATAAGAAAAGTCATTACACTTTTAAAAATATTGTAGTAGAAAACTCCAATAAGAGTGTCACTGGCTTTCACTCTCCGATATATCTGATAAGTCACTGATTCGCATCATCTCTAGTGCCCCGATCAAGAAGCCGAGATAGGCCGACAAAGGCCAATCCTATACAAATTTCACTCCACGACACCATGTCACAAAACGACCACCTCTCCACTTCTTCCAACCAGTCCGTGTCAGCAAATAATGCATTATATGGAAGCCGCTGGAATAACATTCGTAAAGCATGGTCAAGCCACCGAAGCTGGTAATTAAAGTTGGCGAAACCGACTTTGTTATTATCACTGTGCTCAAACATACGTTACCGAACCTCAGCATTGTATGAATGTAAGCACCACATAGAACCTAGCACATACTTATTAGTCTACTTTGCCACACCTAAGTACCACACCAAAATGAAGACAAAACAGGTCTAAATAGTAGTCATGTAGTAAGAGGAAGGTGTGCATATTTAAAATATGATACAGACAGAAAAAAACTAGCTCATAGAAAGAAAGGTACATAACAATTTTAAGCTCACAACATTAAGGAAGATAAGGAGTAAATACACCTGCACTACCGTGACCGATTCTGAGCCATGTCACCTTAAGTCTCCAACTACTGGTTACGACAATCGCCCATACCCGAACAAAGTAGTCAGCATCCATCAACATATTTTAACCGAACACTCAATGACTTCATGAAATTATACCATTTTTCAGTTTGGATTCCCCTTTCTTTTATTCCTCACTAATATGGTCTATTTGAGTCTATTGTTAGTTGGAGGTGGAGGGTCTCTATGCAATACGATGTCGCTTCAAAAGCTTGAAGTTGGTGTTTGCTAGAAACAAGCTATTGTTTAAGCACAGTTGCGACAGATTGTCGTCATGATCCGTTCATGGGACTGAAAAACCAATCCTAATGCGCTTCGGTCTGATTTACGCTACGTATTTTGTCGTTAAATTCACCAGTTATGAGTACTAAATCTGAGTATTTAGACTTATGAAGAAGTTTAGGAAGCTTTCTGTACAATTTATCATTACACTTCGTCTGAACTGCTACACTCAGTGGGGAAGTAGGCAGTAAAGATGAAAGGGAGGCGACGTGCATCCCTATCCTTCCGAGTTCTTACACAGCATTAGAGAAGTTATTGTTCTATTTAAACTCTTAGTGCTATACTCAAACCAGCCATCCCACTAGAAGTTGCTATCGGGTCGCCAGATAAAGAGAATATATCACAATGGCTTTCCATATTGGCTACGTGAGGCCAAGTGAATGATCACTTTAGAATCCTACATAAGTGATTTGAAGGCATAACATACATCTACAGCACAATATTGTAAGGTGTTAGCCAGAGAGGCCTGCTTTCTAACCACACATTAGGTTCGTGAATTGATGGCTTCAATGTGCAGTTCGAGGCGTCTTTTCTGTGGACCCGAGAAGACATAAATTTAGGGTTTAAAGTCGAAGTAAAAGAAACATTTTTAAACTGAAGAAGGAATTTTGTTATGAAGATAGTGAATTTGAGTGCTGTTAGATGCATGAAGGCTACTATCACTTGCCGGTTGCTCATACAGTAGAAAAGTTTCTCACCTTTGGGAATCTGGAAAGAAAATTCAGCTAGCGTTGATTTTAACGACCTGAAAGCGTGATCACAGTCCAAGGGGTAACCACTTGAAACCGTTCACGTACGACCTTTCTGTGAGTAGTTTACGACATGTTAGCCCTGTAATTGTTATTGCAACAGTTCATGTGTCACTAACTAGCTGATACCATTATAGGTAAATGTCCAAGTTAAAAACAAAACCTAGATTTAAGCCTTTCCGCTGATCACTTTTAACCAAGTAACAAATGAAGAAAGTGAAACATGAATATCAATAAAGGTGAAACTTACCTTGACGAGTAATATAATGAGTGAGCGAGAGAAACGTTAAACTAACCACTAGATTTGCAATCCAGTTGCATGCTGTAGCCGTGGCAACACCTGTACTTCGAGCCCAAGCTGGATAAATTTCAGCATTTATAGTCCAAGGCAATGGAGACATTCCCGGAGCAAATGAAGCAAGATAAAGTACCAACCCAATGAGTGTCATCCAACCATATGGACTAGGACAATGGTCATATACCCAAATAGTATGTTCTTCTTTCATGGACTAATTAAAAAGATTATATAAATAATCTACTTAAAAATTTGCATACAATAATAGCCTATACAATGTTCTAAGTATAGATATCAATCATCAATTAGATCGTATTGAACTGTAAAAGTAATACATACTGAATATAGGTTTGTCGGCTACAACATACGATATCAAAACGTCTTCTAGATGGCTACTGAATTCACAGAACTAGATTGAATATGAATGAATCCAAAACATCGGTACTAGCACTTTTTATATTAACTATGAAAACCAACTAGTTATTAAATGCAGAATCATAAAATTATTTAAAAGACTGTTAAATAAACGCATTTATGGAATGCTTAGTAGACTTTCACAGGTTAAATGGCATTGAAAAAAACTGAGTTACCAAAAATAACATTGGGAGACCAATGAACTCAATTAAACGTGATCACGTATCACGTGATTACGTATTCGACAGATTTATATTACTGATGAAGAGAGATATAATACCCGTATTTGGTTCAACAAAAGTGATTGTGACGACAGTGTCGAAAAAAATACAGAATATTAGTTTCAAAGGTCTACAGATTTAATTTAAATTGGTAGTTTAGTTGTTAAAGCATACGTTTTCGGCCAGTAGATAATAGGCTCAGATCGCTACTCAACTGTTGTGTTGAGCAACAAGTCATTGTGGCTGATATCCGGGTACATAAACTCGTATACGATAGGTAAGTTCAACTTACTTTCTTAAAAAGAAATGATAGAGTGTTAATATTAATCCAGAAAGTGTTTAAAATTCCTCTAAATTTATCCAAGTAGATTGCATAATGGAGTCCTGATAGTAAAATTATTAACACGCCAGGATTTATTATCTCCCACACCTTTGACCTACCATAAAGTCAAGACTTAATTCATTATAATTTTTAGTTATTTGTACTACTTTACCAAGCTTATTTATCGTCCCAGTGATTTAACTGTAAAGCTTTTGAATAAGATATCTGCTGAGACGTCTTTATCTTTAAGTAACTCCAATCCTTTTGCTGCAGTCTTTTTTACAGACAGCTATCAAAGTAAGTGTTCTATTAGATAAAATTACAACAATGTTCTGCTAACTTACGTGTTTCGCTAATTCTGTTAAGCACATCCATATGAAGTAAAACTGTAATTCTACTTAACATAGATGAAAACTAGTGATTCACACAATTAACTAGTTTTGTATGTGTTGCTATTTCGTTACTCCACTTTTACATAATGGAAGAAACATTTACAATATACTTTATTTACCTCAGTCTGAGCAGTTAAGTAACACCATAACCCAATACATAATGGTTGCAGCTGTAAACCTAAGAAATGAGTCATTGTCAAGTTGCACAACTGCCTACACCGTAGGATATTAACGTCTATTAATTACAGGAACCTTATATGTTAACAGAGAAGATGTGAATCACACATACTTATCGTTACTGATGAAGGATTAATTAAATGTATTAAATTTACCTATTAATAAGTGATGTGAGAGACAATTAAGCTAAGAGGTAAAAACTTCCAGTCAGTTTTCCAAAAGGTTTTTTTAATGTGTATGGATTACATGAATATTAAATATTTTGTCTTTATTATTTTTGTCGCAGTTTCAAGGTTGTACTTAAACCATAAATTGCTGGTATAATCGTTCCTATTCATAACCTAAAAGTGATTATTCGTGCATCCATAATTCTGTTTTTCTATTATAAACGTTGTTGTGTGGTTATATAATTATTGGGTTGATTGCATGGTATGGTTATATATATATATATATATATATATATATATATATATATATATATATATATATATATATATATATATATATATATATATATATATATATATATTTGAAATGCAATGTTTTGGGACTGGTTGAGTCAACGATTTTGTGTTTTGTCTACTTAGCGCAGCCTAGCTAGGTATTGGGCAGTCTGTTAGGATACGATATCACATGTTTTATTGGTTCTAGCAAGGTTATTATTTCGTATATGGTGATTGGCCAAAGTAAGTCCATGTTGTATGTAGACCATTAGTTGTGTAGTTTTTAGGTAACACCAACACTTTTCTATAGCTACTTGAATTAAGAAATATGGATCGCATAGCTTCCACTTGCCTTGTTAGTGCATCGACCATAGTTAGAAAACGGAGAAAATTCCACAGGTGATAGAAGACAAGAACCATTTACTGGGACTATTGTCTGACCGGATAAAGACATTTGATAACAAAATCCACAATTAGTTTTCTGGATACACATATCACAAGTTTTTCTGGAAAAAATTTTACAGGCACAAATGATATCAGAAAAGTGTTATCACTAGTTTTCTATGAAGGTGGTTGAACAATCGAAGTCATGGATAGTAAATAAGTCAGTTTAACACATACAAAACGAACATTTCAGATGGGGCTTGGAAAATAAGTTGCTTGACGTCGTTTTCAGTGAACAGAAGGTTTCAAATGGGAGAAATATGCAGATGTTCAGCATAGCAAGGTTAAATGAAATGGTAATACAACTTGTTTATCTAGCGAGAAATTTCTAAATCCAGCTTTGCTATACTGGATAAAAGACGCTCTCTTATCTGTCTAACCTGAAATAACCTTAAGAAATAAATGTTGCTATGAAGGTTTGGAAGAGACTAATAAACGAATAACTTAGGTAGTGGTTACATACAAATAAAACCAGTGTCTACATTTATTATCACGAAGCGATCAGGGTTAGACAGCCACTGAGAACCAGTAAACATCGCACAGCTGTTGCACCTAAGTATGTGGATTCCCTAAAAGTGCCAAACAATGAACCCAACAGGGTTTTGAACCCAGGACTCTCTGCTTTTGTGTCAAACGCCGGACAGGTAGGCCAGTGAGCCTGCATGTAATGGTTGATATTTCTAGCTTACGTTGATTCGCTCTAGACTGAACAACCCAATTTATTGCCATTGGTGGGTAACTGCCTGACACTTGACGTGGATAAGCGTCACTAGTTATGCCTTACAAGATAATACACTAAGTATTGATGACCTTATTTACAGTTTTATATAGTACTGATTATACTAATTAGCAGAATGAACAGATACATTGCTGTGAATAATGAGAATAAGATGAATATATCTATTTACTAAAGTATCATCATTAGAGTTTAAGTTGGATTGTGACTGGCAAGCGAAATCCAGAACGCACGTTTCGTCCTATTTTGGACTCGTCGGTAACCCACTCAGGATGCATATATGGCGATAGAAGCTGACTAATCAACGGGAAGATACAAACTCATCCTAATATCATCAGTAGAGTTATGAAGGTACTTTGAAAAGATAACGAACTTATTGTAGTGATCAAATAATGGCACACGTGAATATTAAGAAAACAGTTGGGTAGGATTTTTGTTTTCTAACGTTACGTATCGACAAACCACTAATAAATTAAGTACTCTTAAACAAACGACTACAGAGATCTGAAATGTGATATAACTGGATCATTAAGTGTAGTTTCAAATATCTTACAAAAACATTGTAACGAATAAATTCAGGTATTAGGTCGATCATCTACCATATATGAAATTAAGATTCCAGTTAAAAGTATGTATGCGTCAACAACCTTACTGAATTAGTAGCACAATGAGACAATTACTAAAATATTGTAAATCACAGACACTCGTAATTAATAATAAAATAGAATGATCCATAAAAGGAGGATAGTTGTTTATCATTTAAAATAATAAACAGAACAAATCTACAAGTGGGGAATAAATGTAAACCTAATTAGAGCACCGTAACTCACGCTGTTGAACACAAAGTGTGGGTATTTACTCTAACAGCAGTTACGTTAGTGGATTCAACCACTGATACAGGAATTGAATATGATGTAATTAGTTGGAAACTAACTGCAAGAACCACTAGACTTAAAAACACCCCCGTCAAACTACAATAGAATACTAGGCGCCTTTTAAAGCTATTAACTATCCAAGGTGCACCTAAACTGAAAAGGAAGTTTGCAAAAGCGACCAAAGCAGATAACCAAACAATCTTTGCGTTCTCTCCTTTCTTGTTACTGCTTATTCCACCGATACCAGCCATTGAAAGGATTTCAGCACTGTAATACATCACAGTATTTATTCCAACGAATTGTTGGAATATTTGTAAACCACAACCAACGAATAGAGCACGCCTTGTTGTCTTCAGACGCAGCATACGAATAAGTGTTAATTTGGACCGCAAACAGGAGGATTCTACAGGAATAACAAGTATAAATAAAAAAGCGAAGCCTATTTAGGACGAAATACGAACATCTTATTAGTAGAAGAGTTAGGAACCCAAAGATAAATATTTTCCCACTTTTCAATGGGATATAATTGCAAGGAAGCGTATGTTACACGTGATATAATCCTAACCAATCGGTACACTAGTCACAGACACTAACAATAAGCTACTTAAGATAGAACACCCCCCATTTCAAAACTGAAACTTTCACCAAACTATCTAAATGACAGGAACTTAAAAAGAATCCCATCATAAGCAGAAATATGAATAAAGAATACGACGCTAGAATTGGGAAGCATTAACAGCTGGAGACACATGGAAATAGAAATTATCAATAAGATTCGTAGAATTTTTGATTAAAAAAGGATAAATGCAGATTTCTTTTATCAAAAAATGGATTACATCTTAGAGACACAATTCCCAAAATGGTTTGACCTCAGCAGGACCATCTACAAAGTTTTTAGACTACTAGACATAACAATTCTTTTCGCCTAATTGATTGGCCATCAAAATATAAGGAAGAAAATCCGTTTACTAACAATGAACTGAATCATCATTATTACTCAACAGGACTAACTGCAACGAATGTATATTAAGACGGTTTTGTAAACACCAAACAACCACGTGAATTCATCAATCTTTTAAACAAAACCCTATGCCTACGTAATGTCGTCTCATTTAACTGGTATTTACAGTTTTATTATGAAACCGATTATCAAATATTTACATATTTATAATAATTTACTTTATAAACCTTCCGTGGTCACAAAAATACCTCATAACTGTCACAAGACAACTGGGTTAGCAAAAGATAACAGGATTTTCCTTATTTATATTCCCTATTCACTAAGAGCAATTCATTTTTTTGGATAAGTGAAGTACTCACCTTACCTAATTATTTTAATCTGTATAACTGCAAAATAAATTCCTATTTGGTTCTGTAAATATAAATACTCAATGACTTTGACTGTTCTGAAGGAGGATTTGATCTCAGAATCGTAAATGAAATACAAATCTAACTACTCATTAATCCCGGAACACCGTTTTGATGGTCGATATAAACGTAGGAGATCATTTGTTCTGTGGTATTTACTGTTTGGACATAGACGAAATGATCGTACTAATGCCATACTCTGTTTATGGAAAAACTAGATGAGACACTAACTTAGAGAAAGATTGCTGATGAGTTCACAAAGGTGACAGTTATAAATTTATGTATTTGAGTAATCTGAATAGTAAACGATTACTACTGATAAGTAATACCATATCAGCCTGATGTGTTATTTTTCCATCTATTATCTCCAAGACTTTACTAATCTATGATTCGGAAGTGTTTGCGCCTTTCCGATGATAGAGCTATGGAATGGAATTGACTAGTCACTGTTTCCATATGTGCATCCTGAGATTACCTTGATATAGAAGTTGTTCGCAAGTGTGAATAAAGTTAAATTTTGGTTGGTAAGTAATATCCAAGATGCACATCCAGCCGACGAATCCCAAATAAGATGAAACGTACCATCTGGATTTCACAAACCAGCCACAACCCAAATTCAATTTTAAAAAGTCTGATGATTGTCTACAATTAAATACAGAAATACGGATAACGACAGAACTAGAACATTTGAAATTTACACCATTTAGCCAAATACATATACCCTTTGATGGCGACAGTATAGACAATTAGGATTTGCTGAATAACTAGAAACCGTTTCAATTTTTGCTTCGAATACACTATTCAGATCAGCTGTATTTGACTACTAGACATAAAACTTCAGAAGGCCAGTTGAACATACGATTAAAAGCGTACGGTTTTGATCCGCAAGTAAGAAACTAAATTTACACACTTAGAACTACAACTTCAAAATCTAAATAAGGCTTAATTACGTGCTACGACTTTTATTAATTTAATTTACTAACAGGAACGTATGAACAAGTGTGAGGAATAGAGGACTTAAAACATAAAATCCACTTGTGTGGTAAGCATGATGAATGCTTGTTATTAACTAAATTGGTTATAACTATGATTTAATCACGAAAATATAGTCTAGATATCACAATTTAAGCAAGACTTCCTAATACTGGAATAACTTGCCATACAACAAAAATCTGTTTTAGTATCCTGATTTGTTTCATACAATATATCCGAATAAAACACTAAGCCAAACTGTTCAAAAATTGCGAAAACAGTTTTGCTTACATAATTATCCTACAAACTGCAGATGACGCAACTTTCTTAAGTAAGGAATGGCTTGTTTTCTATCAGCTTTGTTAAGGATATAACAGGACTGTGTAAACGGCAAATACGTTAACATATGAAAATGCTTATTATCAAGTTAGACGTGCGCACAAAGACAAAACCATATGAAAATACTCAAATTACTTGAAACACTGGGTATTCCGTTGTGTCGGTTGAGTGCATTTTCCGAAAACTGAGATGTTTTCCCAGATAAAATACAATCCTCATCCTCAATGTTTGTATTATTATTTCGAACAACATTGGAAGTCGTTGGAAGAGTTTCAGATAATTCTATTTCACGAAAGGCCTCTATCATTCTTTGAATTTCATTTTCTATTTGTGTGGTAACAAATGATTCTCCGTAAATACGTTGAAGTGCTACACGAGCTTTCTGAATCTGACCGTGTTGAACCAGCCAACGAGGGCTTTCAGGCATATTAATAAGTGCAATCAATTGAATAAATGATGGGATACCTCCGATTCCTAACATATACCTTTAGTACATAGAAACAATCAATCGTTCAAAACAAGATTGAAAGTAAATTAAATCATACTTCTTACAGTTGAAAAAGCTTTGACCTTACGGCTGGTGGAGGCAAATGATTACTGGTTCTCTATGACTCACTTTATTACCTGCATATTCTATTATTACTTGGTAATAGTATGATTATGGTTGAATATTTTGCATACATAAATGGCAATATTTTTTTGATATATTCGGTTAGTTGGAGCGTGGCTTCGCTTTCTGGAATCTTTCGAATGAGAATCGACAATTGATATATCAGTAACATTTATCGTTTCAGTCATATGAATTTTACCACTTAACTAAGTAGTGAGATCATTAACGTCTAAATGAAGTAATATCACTAGGTAGATCGAGTAAGGTTAAAAAAATAGCTTGCAGTAAATAATGGGTATTTCTTAAAAGTAAATATCGACTCAAGCACCATATTCTTTACACATAGAATGGTAGGGTTATCATATGGTGTTCCTGAATGTTTTATATAAGACGAACAAATAAGATACTAAAAACCACAAATATTTCGATATGCACAAATTGTTGGATTATTTAGAACAGAACACAGACAATAATCAGCCTACTGAAAACATTAATTAAAACGTACCTCCATCCATTCACCTCATCTGAAATAAAAATAGCATCAACAATTCCTGCAACAACTTGTCCAGCTGTTATAAACACTGTATTTAGCGTGACTAAAGCGCCGCGCATGTGACCTGGTGAAATCTCTGCAATATAAACAGGGACGGACATAGATGCCGCTCCTAGAAAATATTAGTGGTGAATTAAAGGTAAAATTGGCTTACCTATTCCCAAACCGACTATCAAACGACCAGCTAGCAAAGAAATCTTATTGTAAGATACTCCCATAATAATCGCTCCAACAGTGAATATAACACTTGCAATTATTATAACAATCTTACGACCTATGTAATCACTAAGAAACGCGCTGACTGGGCATCCTATAGCGGCAGACAACAATGATATACTAACCTACAACTCATTATAAACGTATGATGATACACAACAAACAATTATTTCTTGATATACATATGACAGGTTGAAGTGTTCTCTCAGCTGTATCATTGCACCTGATATCACACCTGTATCGTAACCAAACAGGAAACCGCCGAGAGCAGACAAGCAAGTAACAACCACAGGGCACACCCATGAACGGCAAAATGTTCTGCAAAATACAGCCACTCACAAAGTGTGATACTATCTACCTGGTAACCATGTTATCTTCACTGCCAATCAATCTAGTTGCCATCAGGTACTTTTAAGATTAAGCAATAGCACGTCACATAAAAATAATTTGATAAAATAGTTAGTTTATTTGACTTAAAACGGTAAAATAAATCAGGTACATTTGTTAAGGATTATTTGAATATTGTGACCTGCAATGAAGTTAAATTTCGGTAGAACGGAAAACTACAGTGGTAACTCGAAGGATTAGTAGTGACCTTGAGGCATGTTTAGTTAATGAGGAAACGAAAAGTGTGAATTATAGGCCTGTATTATTAATAATAAGAAAATGTAGAAGTAAATTAAAGCGAATATATATTAAAGTTAGTTAAAGCCAAACCTGGATAGTTAAATTGAGTGCCTATGAATGACCTTGAAATGTATTTTGACCAAGGAGAACGCAGTTGTAGATGAAACTATAAATTATTATGAAGCCGACAGGAGCAAAGTAAAGTTTTCATGGTCGCACCCTCATGTTGGTTGAAAATGCTTACTTCGAACAGCCTGGTTGTCACTCTTAGGCTGCTTCGTATAGTGTGTACATGCGCTTATGCAGTAGACATAACAGTTGGACGAAGCATAACTATTTGGGAAAGAATCGTTTTACAGTGTAATTCACTTCAGAAAAAGAATCCGATTAAAGCTGGCAGGTAGTTTTCTCGTTCCAGATTAACTTTGTGACGAATATGTATACTAGTTGTAATGCGGATATTGGAGATAACAGTTACGTTTGCACTTCTTCTGATGGATGCCAGTAAAGTTTTACAAGTGTATTAGTACCAGTATTGCTAGTGTGTATGCTTGAAAATGATGCTGAGATAGCCGTTATTTCTCATAGGCATCGGGAAAGTTGTTAAACTGGATGAAAAAGCCATCCGAAAACGAAATCATAACAGAGGGAACGTAAAAACTGTATGAACAAGTACTAACAAGTAAAGGATATTTCCAGTGTGTACTAGATGGGACAATGGAAAACTTAATTTCAATTATTTAGATGTACTGCATTCCATTAACAGCGATTTATCTGGATGATTGTCGATATTATCAATCTTTTCGGAGGTTATTGGTATATTCATCATATGGTTGTTCATCAGAGGAATTTAATAGGCTTAACAGCTGGGGTCCATATGCAAAACATAGGGTTCTATTGGTCTCATATATAATAGTTTCTAATGCCCCATAAAGGTTAAAGAAGTGGTATGAATTGGAGCCATTCGGACGAATTCTTAAGTCGAACCAATTATGAAATCAAGATAAATCAACCCATTTTCAGCCTTAATAAGTTAATATGTCATTTAAAAATTTCTTATTCTCTTTAAATGTTTCCTGTATTTAGCAGTTTCTAATTATATATGATGGTTTTATGCCACTGAGCTCCCAATAACTGTGTAGCGGTAAATAATCCCCAAAATAAATAGTTACATAGGTTTCGACATAGATCTGACCATGTTTGTTTTAGCGGACACTACTAAGTTGAAGGCGCTCGGTCACGCATCACCACCAGATCTCGCCACGCCGTACCGAAACAAGCAACCCACTCTAGTTTGCCAGCCTAGACGTTGCTAACCCATCGTCGCTCCATTCACGATCAAATATAACTTCTCTTCCATCCTTCATTGCCTTCTGATTTCTTCTCATTCGTAAGAGTGGGTTCAATCGTTAGAAGTTGCTCTGGTAATAATCCAAACGTAACTTGGTCATATACCGGGTGTAACTTCAACTGAAATGATTTCAAGGTCATATGTAGTCATTTAAGATCGGTAGCGAAGCTAATTTTTACCAGACGTTTTAATATGACCTATGAAATTTTGAAGGTTGGGAGCGGATCACTGATTTTAAAGTCATATTATGAACGATACAGAGACTTATCCATATGATTCCGAATAGTGTTAATCCAGTATAAGATCTAGAAAACTTTTAGGCAGCACTAGTAACGTCTGATATTTTGTGTGCAAAATGGTGTTGTTTAGTCCATACAGTTCCATCGGCAAACGACTGCATTATGGCCTGTAAGCATGAGTGACTATGCCAGAGTAGCAGGAATATTAGTTGTCCAATAAACGCCATCGCACTGTATTTATACGCCAAGTACCTACTGATTTGCTATCCATTTCACGTATTTAATGCTGTATATTTTCATTTTGTTCCAGTCTTTTTATCTATTTTCTACCACCACCTTAATTTCTTTAGTGCTATATATATACATATATGACAGTTCATATTTGTATATGTATACTCCCTAAATGAAACCCAAAATGGTTTCATCACAACGCTTTTTGTAAATAAGGTATGTGATTAAAATAAAACAAAGACCACATTTTCGTCAATATAGCAAACACATATGTTTGTCTAAGTTTTAATTCAGATGCGCTAAGGAAACATCTTGTCTGCATTGATCTTTGCCAGTAGCCATTAAGACTCCGTCAGGTGTTTTCGCATGGTGCTGCATCGGTATTGCTTCTGTAAGCATAAGTAAATGCTATTCATAATAATCTAACAACCTTCAGATTACAAATAATATTATCTCGTAAAGAACCGCACCCAACTAATCTGACACAAGTTATGAGCCATTCGAGTTCAATTTCTCTCAATATGACGTTTTTATGACCTTCAGCGAATAGATCTGTGGCGCTACTTCGCATTTGCAGTGTACGAGATTAGTCGTTATTTGTTGGCTTTCACAAATTTTAACAACACTCACATTCGGGGAAAAATATCACTAATAACAAGTGAATTTTTAGGTTTAATCAATCTTCTCAGTGAATAATCGTTGCTTGATCTGTTCCTCACTAGAAATAACCGTGACTCTGAAAACAACTTTTGAGAGAGCTAGCATCCTGTGACGTACGAAATACGGAATCAAAAGTTACCGCATGTGGGCGTGTGATAATAGAATTGTAGCCTTTGGTTCACGTAATCAAGTGTTTGATCATATACGTAAACATGGAGATCTGCGTAAGTATTTTTTGATATTAGCAACTTGGGAAAATTAACGAGATTATGGTTTCGACTTAAGATCGAATTCCTTCGTACCACTTATAGCCGGAAGTGACAGGTATTGATTCGTCGTGTAGCATTAACAAAGCGAAGTGAGAAAATGACCTGGTTAAATACAAGTTGTATATTTTCAGTTTCATTTAGTAACAAATTATAAGACAGGATGTGGATGACCGGTAATGTTTGCCTAGATAGAAAGAAAATTTACAGTGGATATCAAATGGATTTTAGATATTTTCAATGATATCATGGCTAACATCTATTTTACGATAAATTTTCCAACAGATTTATCGCATACAAAAGTAGCAGCTATGGGTGCAACTTGTAGGGACGGTAATATACATTTGTGTTTGTTCTGTGTTAAGCTGTAGATAGGTTAACCAATCTTAGCTAAGTTACTTTACTTTGATGGTCAAGCTAAAGCATGTTTCGCCTAGCCAGCCGAGAAAGTACGAGACGTCAAGGTTAGTTGTCGATATATATTTTTAGGTTTGGTAACTATTTTAGAACATCCACAAGGTTCCTATCTTACATCACAAGCTATCTTCTAAGGTATTGGATGCCTGAGAAACATATATTAGTTGTGGTATGTACTGGACAAACACTAACCTTGCGAAATTATACAAATAACCCAATGGGGTCCTTACATAGACAAGTAAAGTGATGCCTTCAGAAAAGAGACTCTCCGCTTAAAGGCATTTGCGTAGTTCACAGGTGTAACTCAATTATATCACGACGACTGAACACTGAAGATGAAGTTTTTGCAACCAGACGTTATGGATACACTGTACCCACTAGTATATAACATCTAAGACATCTAACAAAGTTTGCTTTAAGGAAAGTTCCCTTTCAAAGTGGCAGAGTAGACAATATTTTGCCAAGATACTTTAGACGTTGGATGGACAGTCTCAACGTAAGTGTCCAAATCGACTACGTTACTCCGTTTCCGAAGCTATCTAGACAACTACAACAGAGGGTGGTCAATACGCAGAGGAATAAAAACTCGGTTTTTCATAGGTCTGGGCAAAGTTTGGCAGTGCGGATGTTTACTAAGATTGAAAATAATACAAAAAAGATTCTAAGAAGGTAAGCAAGAGACAATTTTTTTATGTGCTTATAGCATAGTGTACTTTTTTGTTGTCAACACGTTTGTTACTCAATGTACTTACTGAAGGTTTCTTCTTGCACCATCCAATATTAACGAACTGTCTATAAAAAACGATTATTACTTATTTATTACCTTTGTATTTTCATATTTGCAATAACACAGAATGGCATACATTATGTTTAGCGGTAATATATCTTATGTATTATATCCCAGAGGTCTAAGTGTGACAGTTTCACACTATACTAATTAAAGTCTTCATATCCCACTAACAAACACCAGCAGTTTTAATGTCTAATGAAATAGTTAGTTCTTATTACACAATACATACGAAAACAGGTTTCTATGTGGTGGACGGCATTTAGAATAATAAAAGATATTTTCCTACTAAATTTTACAAACATTCGTTTATTTATGGTAATAAGCCATCCCAAAGGCTTACTTGACTTGACTTTTAAGTTTGATTCTTATTAAATAAGTAGAGGAGTGATGTCGTCTTACGTAGAATCTATACTAACCGTTGATATATATAAAAATAAATCAGCGTAATCACATTATTATTACAGGAAAATGTGTCAGTACTTTTTATCGAACAGGCAACATAATTTGGCTTGCTGGTTAGCTCTGTGAAGCACAGAGATCGTTCATTACCGGGATACTGTCGTTGTAGCGAAAAGACTGTTGTGATGATGGGTTAGTGTGGCCAACCAGTATGCGCCTACACTTCGACCCTGAGACTGTTGGGCAAAAATAATTACGAGGGGCATAATAATGATGGGAATAAAATGCTTACATTTCACACTGCTAAAATAATTGAAGTATTCACCTAGGACATAGTTCCGAAAGTTAGTCATTCTTCTTAAATCGACCAACGTGACTAATGCACAGATTGTTCGTGCCACAGAAGCTCTGTATAAAATAATCTTGTATTGTGCCAAAGATATATTCGAAACGGATGCAACGAACACTTTCTACTCCACTTTGTATTCTTTTTAACATGCTTCAGAGGAAAAGCCATATTGTTCTATATGCAAATAATTATTTATCAGTTAGTAAAATAAAATACAGGATTTTGATAAGCCCTCAATAATGCAAAGTAACCCAACTACTTTCACCGCTACTCACAACAGGTAGCTGTCTATAAGGTCTGCGATTTTACATAATGGAATCCACATATTGACAAGGGTGTATCACAAAAGTCTGGTTTGCATCTGAACTTCGATAAACATGGAGTGCGTGAGACCAAGCTTGAAATGATCTCGGTAAACTGAATTTTTATTTCAGGTATCAACACAGCGTAGGTTGAATAAACCTCACTTTCAAATTGTTGAACTGCACCAGCACACTATAATTATTCGTCAGTAACTCTGTCAGAAACCCTCCAAACCGTCACAAAGTGATTCAGTATTTTGAATAATGATTTGACAATCCACCATCACTTTATCATAGCCTTACACACTCTTATAATTTTTGTGCCTAGAAGACATTTTATAAATTCACCCCCCCCCCAAAAAAAAAAACTGGAACAAAATCGGGCAACGATAAAATCTGCGAGTGTTGACTGAGAGTAAAAATCGAAGTCATATAGCTGTTGCATATAAAATATGAACATATTGCGTTAATGGTTCATAGTTTGCTCACTGCAAAGTAAAAACCGTAAAAACCACCCCTGGAAGACAATGAGGTAGACATTATCACCTCAGCTACTAACCATATGGAATCCGTTACCTACACTTATGACAATATTTGTAAATCCATAAACTCACTTAGGACGTCAACTACCTATGGAGATGGCATGGCATCCATTTACTTCAAACTCGGAGGACCTAATTTACCATTAATCCTATTAAAACTGTTTGACCCTAATCAATGGAAAACCTCATACATATGCCCTCGATTTCAGTCTGGTGACAGGACAAATTTGCATAACTGTAGGCCCATAAATATCACCCCGGTTATCTCTAGAATAATGGAGAAAATAGTATGTGATCAAATGTCTGATTTACTCTCCGAAAAACTCATCTTTAATTCCTAACATGGTTTCCTCAAAACTAAGTCCTGTATGACTTGTCACATTGAATTCTTTAATTTAGTCTTTACTAAACAAAGCCTTGGGCACCTGGTATTAGTATTGTAGTTAGACATCTAAAGCCTTTGATATGATTAACCACAAGTTTCTTGTAAGCAAACTCTCCTCTTTTGGGATTAGGAATCCATTACTTGCATGGTTAAACTGTTTCCTCAGTAATAGACATCAAATAGTCAAAATTAATTCCACCCTTTCGAAGGCCGAACCGGTTACAAGTGGCGTTATACAAGGAAGTGTCTTAGGCCCACTGCTCTTTATAGCTCACATAAACGATATATGCAAATGCTTCAGCATGGGTAGACCGTTTCTATATGCAGATGATCTCAAAATAGTTTACTCGTTCCCCCCGCACGAATTTGCACACACATTCGTTTTCGTCACTGCCGAGCTCAACAAGGTCGCAGTATGGTGTTCAAAATGGAAGTTAGATCTTAATGCTTCTAAGTGTGGTTGGATATGTTTTGGGGATAAGTGTCTCAATTTTGACCTCTCCATAAACGGTAGTAAGTTACCTAGGCTTCAGTCAGTAGTTATTTAATTTATTTAATAATAATAGGGTTTTTAGTACAATATGAATTTTCAGCATACAATGTCTCAACAAGTTACTTTTTTTTTACCGTGTCAACATCTGACAAAAAAAGATACATATTTTATATCGTTAGCAACAACAACAACAACAAAATAACAGTAACATAAGGAATAGCAGTCTTTGTACTTCATAACAATCCGTATTTTAAGAGTACAGATTAATGATTAGATCGGTTCTTACAAACTTTTTATCATATAGAACATGTGCTAAATATGGAATAGTTGAGCATTTATACTTCTCGTTACGTGCTTGAATCCTGATATAGCAGCGTCGCGTTTTGCCAGAAGATAAACATTTGATGAATACTGATTCTTTTTAACGCGTGCTGCCAGCCACCATGATGTTTGCGTTTAGATCTAACTGAATTGCACATGATAGGTCGTAAACTTTTAATAAATTTGCGTGCGTACACAATGCGATTTTGGGACATGATTGGGAAATTAAAACAAAACACAAAACGGAAAGATAACTTGTTGAGATATTGGTATAAGTGGTAGCCCAGGATTTCAAAAAAAACTATGCAGACATCTAAGTCACATCGACTTCTAGGTTGTATACTACGTAACTTTTATAGCAACGATTCTCGTAATTAGAACTATGGCTGACAGTTTATTCTAAAACTTTCGTTGTGGGCCATTTCTTATAAGCCTAATGTGAGACTCAGTGTACTATAATCGAACGTCTAGTAAATTCGTGCTATTCAATACGGTTTTCAAAACACTTTGTCCAGTTAGCTGAATTTTAAATAACATATTTATGCAACTTTGTCTGAAGCCTTAATGAAATTTACAATCAACAAAAGTTTATGGTACACACAATGTCTCGGAAATTTCTTGATGTGTTATAAATAGTCACTTGGTCCATAGAACATATATATTTATGTACGCGTTACTTTTAAGGCATTGTCCCTATTGTCTGACACAAATGGCAACTTTTTATTACCAGTAAAAAACTTTCTGCTGAAACGGAGGCGTATTATGCATTCTTAGTAGTCAAACAACTTACATTTTCATGGGGCAAGGCCAGAAAAATGAATGTAATAATGACGAATATGAGGAAGGACGGGGATGTTGGTATGATTAGAGTGGACAGTACAATAAGGGTCTTATTTTCTGACAAGCGTCAGAAGTGTACCGAACCTGGATAGCTCACTTTCGTAGCAGCCACTTCTATTACCATTTAGGTTTGCATACAAATCTCCAAAGATGCGTGAGATGAATAATTTTACTTTTAAATCGTAGCTTCATTACCTAGAAGTTTTAATCAATATCTATAGTGCTCACTGTTTTAAATGATTTCTTTTGGGTGTATGTTGTGGAAATACAAAGCCTCCTAATTTCAAATACCATTTCAGTAGGAATCAAACTACCTTTCAGTTTCCTTGATGATATGAGCGACAAGGTAAATTATACGAGCAGCCTATATTCCTTAAGTAGCTAAATAAGTTGATGGTTTTTGGAAAAGGATAAGCCATACATTCTGTTGCCCGCCATACGTAATTGTGGACCAACGCATATTTTGCAAGTCAGATGATATAAGTTATTGATATAGAGTTTTTTCATGTACCGACAGAAATAGACAAAAGTCACTAGTGCTTCTCAGTAAACAAATTGTTTGTGCCAATTAGTGATTTATTCCAAAAATCTATTTCAACCCTTTTTATTAAGAAAGATTCATCTGTTTAGCAGTTTATTTTCATTTTCAGGCTTCATGAAGAACTACTTATGTTTATCACAGACATCTAAAGATGCTTTGTTATCCGATTGATAGTTTGTTCGTCCGTGCTGTAATCCAGTTGCTTGTAAATAACATTTTACACATGAACCCCGCCACTCTCATTCGTATTTACCAGAAGTTAGCGATTTATCATTGATTTAAAGGTACCTGTTGAAGATATTATGAAACTGTCGACTAAAATAGCATGATACACATAAAGTCGAAATAGGATCATTTGACTGTTCTTTTCAGACTACCTGTCAAACGGTTTCTACCATGTATTTTAACTGTGAAGTTAATAACTACACGATTACATTGAGGCACTCAGTCAAATGGTACCACCAGATCACAATATGATGCATAATGAGAAGCAACTCTTCCTATAGTTGGCCAGCATGGACGTTGTGACCTTGTTTATGTCCTACTCACAGTTTCTTCACGACACTTATTGTAAATGAGTAGTATGTGATTAAAATAAAATAAAATAAAAATATATACCTCCCTCTCGACTAGTCACAACCTTCTAATTTCATATTATTTGTACGTGCGTGCTTAATCGTTAGAAAATACCTTGGTTATACGATAAGCGTAACTTGGCTATGTACAGGGTGCGCTTAGGGCACTATAAAATAAGATGTCACAAATTTCATCGTCATCATTATTTCCCCCCGGTACTGTTTCTACCTTCCTGTAAAGCGTAAAAGTTACAAACCGGTAGCTTCTTCGCCATATGAAGCTGATGGAAAAAGAATATGGATGACGTTTAAAATGCAGGAGGGCCTAGCAAAGGTTTATTGACAGGCATGTAGAGATGCCAGTTTCGGTTATTGTTATGCTTTATTATCTTATGTCACGTTAAAATTAACAGTAGACAATAGTTTAGTATATTTTGCCTCTTTATACTTGTAGATATACTTGTAGATAGATGAGCGGTACGTTCAACTTTTGTGGTAACTATTTGTGTGTTTTCTATAGAAGGCTAATTATCATTACACTTGTCTGTTTTGGTCAAAGCTAATACCTCTGCTAGCTAATATTGACTATAATTATTTAATTATGGGTCGTATCTCTAAAAAACGAGCTCGTCAAAGCCCGCAGTGCTCGGTTGATAACAACTCCACTATCGAGCAACCTTCTAGTCTTGTGACCCCGGGTTTGACAGACCCAGTAATGCTAGATTTCACACCAGTGATTCAATTGCCGAAAATATCTGATATGGATTACACATCTATGCTACAGAACAGTAGCCTCGAGAAGGCTAAATGCGAACTACAACATCTTACTCAGCAGCTAGCAGAAATGCGTTCTCAGGTGGAGTCATTCTCAGCATTAGTTTGTGGCGTTAAGCAAGAACTTGATACCTTGTCGCCTCTTAAGCTGCTACTGACGAGGGACGCAAATCCACCTGTACTTGAAGACGTTTCGAAAGTATCAACAGTTATAGACTTCATTGCTACAGAGGTAACTAAACGTATGATATCCAGTCAGAATGTGATTGTCTACAATATACCGGATAAGGCACCGCTGAGAACCGGTAGGCATTCTATACTTAAAGCAGCTAGTCTCTCAGATTATTCTTGTCAATGCCTTCGCCTTAACAAAAAAACACCAGAAGTACTCATGCCCCATTCTCTTCCGCTTTGATTCTCAATCAGCAGCAGATAAGTTAAAACGGGCTGAACAGCTAATAACCGCAACCACCAAGTATAAAAATGCTCGTGTAGTTGAGGATAAGACTGTAATCCAGAGACATAAGAGACTAGATACTTCGCACTTAGGTAAAGTTGAGCAGAACACCACTGATGTAAAATGCCTGACTACACCACTAAGCACGGCTACGGAATCCCATGATGATAATACTTATCAACATACAGCCGAAAAAATTACAGGTCAAACCTCTGACAACCACCTCTCGGATGATATAGATTTAGACCACACGACCTCCAGTAATATTAGGATATCTAGTGCTTCATTAGGTGACAAAATGCAAACTCCCAAAGTACAAGTAAAGGCCACGATTAGCCCACTAAACAACTTAGGTATAATGCAAAACGAGACAAAGAGATCATCGAAACGAAAGATAAGCTCCAAGGAAGGTTCTATGATCTCATCTACACAAAGAGAGCACAACGCTACTATGCCTACCACATCATTATATGGCAAGGCGGGTTATAAGGCCTCATTGCCTAATAGTAATCGACTCAGTAGTACTGAAGGTCGTAAGCGCCCACAGGTTGTACGTAACCAATTAAAACACAGCGCATTTAAATACCAGCGTAAACCAAGCGGCGAACAAGTACATGACACATTTTATTACCCTGTCGCAAATAGCTTTGTAAGAAATTCTAGGGCGCCAAATACACACCAGTATGCTCTAAGCCTTAATAACCCCTCACCATACGCCTTTTCAGATCGTGTAAGTGGTTCTTCTCTTCCTCCTCACTATTTTGATTATAATTGTGCTCATGGTGGGTTGCTAGGACATCCTCCAATTTATGCACATCACCAACGAGCTGCCATGTTGCCTAACTCAAACTGCTCTGAACATCCTAATATCTCTGAATACTATAATAATTTTTTTGGGATCAGGCAGTCATTAGTCCCCTTAGCAATACAGCTTGCCCAGACATTAGCTCAAACAGTCAGACTGCCTTTTCAAACCAACATCTAGTTATACGAAACACGAACGACTTAGATAAAGATCTTATTCGATTCTTCACAATTCACTCTTCATTTCTAAACTTTTTAGTAGTTAACGCCCGCTCACTTCTTAATAAAATATCAACCCTAAGAACTATAGCCTTATTAGCTAAACCTTCTTTAATATTTATCACAGAAACATGGTGTTCCTCCTCAGTTACTGACTCAGAATTAGCCAATCAGGACTATATCTTATATCGCGGCAATAGAGAATATAAACGGGGTGGTGGTTGTCTAATATACGTAAATGTTTGTTTGCCATCCAACAAAATCGATGACGAAATACTCGGTAAGGTACCAGAGTCGGTCTGGATATCAGTCAATACCCCGGACTATAGTTTACTCTTTGGTTGTATATACAGAACTCCTAACACCTCGACTACTGTAGATAATAACATTATTAATGCTTTTATACATACCTCTGCTCTCACTTATAATGCAAAAGTCATTGCAGGAGACTTTAACCTTCCTAGGATAGACTGGAATGTTGGCAGAGGACTGTCATACGATGAAGAAAACCTTCTTGCTACATTAGACATGCACTGCTGGACACAGTGTGTACACACTCCCACTAGACATCATAACATTCTTGACCTAGTTTTCTGTCATGATGTCACTCCTCTGTCACTTCAAGTCAGCAAAGAGCTCGAAAGCAGTGACCACAAAATGGTTCTATGCGCTCTTCCTTTTGATTTCAGACACTCTAGTATTCATAAAATACAAAAAACCAGACAATATCGAAATTATAAAAATGTTGACTGGAATCTTCTGCACACCCTTCTAAGTTGTTCTGACTGGGAAAATTTTTTCTTGTCTAGTAGTCTTACAGATGCACTAGATATTTTTTATCAAATTAATAACTCATGTTTAGATACGATTGCACCTATCAAACTAAGCAATATAATTAAATCAAATGATTTGTATATACCACTTCATTACCGTAAGAAGCTAAGACGTTTACAGAAGAGTTATCATAAGTCAAATGACTTCTCAGCACTTATGGAAATTACCATGACCTTCAACCAAGTAAAAGAAGTCCACAGGTTGAAGGCGATTAACGAAGAATTATCAGCAATGCACAGTAGCTCCAAGGTACAAAACTTGGTACGGCTGTTCAATAAACGTCTCAAACCTTCTCGGAATAGTGATACCCCCTGCATTTTACGAAATGGATTAATGATTACCAACCATAATATCATAACCAACCTGTTCAGCGATTTCTTCGCTAATAGAGGTATACCCCAGGATGACAATGAGGTAGACATTATTAACTCGGCTACAAACCATATGGAGTCCGTTACCTTCACTTATGACAATATTTGTAATTCCATAAACTCACTTAGGACGTCAAGTAGCTATGGAGTAGATGGCATAGCATCCATTTACTTCAAACTCGGAGGACCTAATTTACCACTAATCCTATTGAAACTGTTTGACCTTTCATTAACAACAGGATCTTACCCTAATCGATGGAAAACCTCATACATATGCCCTCGATATAAATCAGGTGACAGGACAAACCTGCATAACTATAGGCCTATAAATATCACCCCGGTTATCTCTAGAATAATGGAAAAAATAGTATGCGATCAAATGTCTGATTATTTACTCTCCGAAAAACTCATCTTTAATTCCCAACATGGTTTTCTAAAAACTAGGTCATGTATGACTTGTCACTTTGAATTCTTTAATTTAGTTTTCACCAAACGAAGCCTTGGGCACTTGGTATTAGTATTATACTTAGACATATCTAAAGCCTTTGATATGGTTAACCACAAGCTTCTTGTAGGCAAACTCTCCTCTTATGGGATTAGGAATCCATTACTTGCATGGTTAAACTCTTTCCTCAGTAATAGACATCAAATAGTTAAAATTAATTCCACTCTTTCGAAGCCCGAACCGGTTACAAGTGGTGTTATACAAGGAAGTGTCTTAGGCCCATTGCTCTTTATAGCTTACATAAATGATATATGCAAATGCTTTAGCATGGGTAGACCCTTTTTATACGCAGATGATCTCAAAATAATGTACTCATTCCCCCCTCAAGAATTTGCACACACATTCAGTGGAGTCACTACCGAGCTTAACAAGGTCGCAGTATGGTGCTCAAAATGGAAGTTGGATCTTAATGCCTCTAAGTGTGGTTGGATATGTTTTGGGGATAAGCGCCTCAATTTTGATCTCTCCATAAACGGCAGTAAGTTATCTAGGCTTCAGTCAGTAGTTGACTTAGGACTAAGGTACTCTTATAACCTGTCTTTTACAGAACAGGTCAATATGCAGACATCTAAGTCACATCGACTACTAGGTTGTATCTTACGTAACTTTTATAGCAACGATTCTCGTATTCTGCTATATAAAGTTTGTGTCAGACCTTTGCTAGAATACTGCACCTTTATTCTCAGTAATGTTTCCATTAGGGATAAACTCAGACTGGAGTTTGTGCAACGTCGCTTTACTCTTCGTATTCTTGAGGCTGATCGTACTCTAGACTATAAAACTAGATGCACTAAGTTAGGACTAGATACCTTATGGAGGCGACGGCTAAAATTAAACCTAATCTTCTTTTATAAAATATTAAACAAATTAGCGTTTTCATCGCCTGATACAATCCAGCTTGAGGAACCCTCTTGCTATAACTTACGCAATTCAGCCTCGAAAATAAAAATATCGCAATCTAAATCTGCTCTTTATATGAATTATTTTACAAATAAATTCTCGAGAATCTGGAACCATTTGCCTCAAGTCATTCGGGAAACAGATTCACTTCCTTTATTTGTACGGCATGTTAGTAACTTCATCTCTTCTGAAATCTCGTTAAAAGTGTTCACACCAACTATTGTTTCTTACTCCACTAGCGAAATAATAGGGACTCTGAACGTGTGAGCACCACTCACCTGTCTTGGTCATATGATAGTATTCTTCCATTTTAATCAGCCTATAAGCATAAGTGGCATGTCGGAAGTATAATTACTAATCCTGCCCATTAGTTTTGTTAACCCCGGAATACCAGTGCTGTTGTTTTGTGTTCTTCCTTCTTTTGTCTTTCCTCTAGTTGCAGAAAATTATGTGCAAGATAAATATGGAACTTACTGGCACAAAACTATTGCCTTCTCCTCAACACCCAAGTTTCAAGTACCCTTGCTCCTATCTCTCGTCTGAACATGCACAGTGACCCAATCTGCTAACCCTCAGCCGTTTTTTGGAACTGTAACGCATTGGTCAAGGAGCGCGCGGGACTTTGTCATATATGCACCATGCTACAATACATATAAATGGTGTCCTAATACTGTGAAATTTGTTGCAATTGGTTTGTTTCTCAATACATATCTTTATACCTAGAAAATTCCTGACACTAAAACTTCGTCGAAATACTTGTATGTATGTAAACTTATATCATTCAGATCATGCCTGTAAACTGGCATGCTCTCATGTACAAATTGTTACTTGAGAATAAATTATTATTATTATCATTATATAATTACCCAACACGCAGGAGCTCTAGTTTGACCTCATACCTTTATAGGCTGTGTACGTTATAAGTTGTCCTTTCTGTCCCATAGATTCACCAACAACCATAAACTGGTTAAAGTCTTAAGAACTAGCTTTTCCTGTCAATATGACTTATAATAGTTATTTTTTATTTTTAATTTCATGGAGTCACGAACTGTTAAGAATCAAGCTGCTGTAGTAAATGCTTTCCAGCTCGAGATCAGGTTTGTGGCACTAAGCTAACTTATGAAACTAATAGAGACTCTAATAAGCTATAGTTTTAAATTTTTAGCCAATGGGAATATCATATTTCAAACAGATAACTTGTTGTTGACCCCCCCCCTCTGAGAGACAACTGCATCTAGAAATAATCAAGTGACTTCTTCGAACATTGACTCGTGAGTTATATGATACCAAATTATTGTAAGCTTGTTAAAACCATTCACAAACTTTCACTATCGGTTTCTGCTATATTTAAACACCTGTATCTTACGTAAATAAACGATAAATTCTGAAATCGTGAATCATTATGCGTTTTGTATATTAATAATTATGTACGCTAAGGGGGGGGGGGGGGGGGGGGGGGGGGGGGGGGGGGGGGGGGGGGGGGGGGGGGGGGGGGGGGGGGGGGGGGGGGGGGGGGGGGGGGGGGGGGGGGGGGGGGGGGGGGGGGGGGGGGGGGGGGGGGGGGGGGGGGGGGGGGGGGGGGGGGGGGGGGGGGGGGGGGGGGGGGGGGGGGGGGGGGGGGGGGGGGGGGGGGGGGGGGGGGGGGGGGGGGGGGGGGGGGGGGGGGGGGGGGGGGGGGGGGGGGGGGGGGGGGGGGGGGGGGGGGGGGGGGGGGGGGGGGGGGGGGGGGGGGGGGGGGGGGGGGGGGGGGGGGGGGGGGGGGGGGGGGGGGGGGGGGGGGGGGGGGGGGGGGGGGGGGGGGGGGGGGGGGGGGGGGGGGGGGGGGGGGGGGGGGGGGGGGGGGGGGGGGGGGGGGGGGGGGGGGGGGGGGGGGGGGGGGGGGGGGGGGGGGGGGGGGGGGGGGGGGGGGGGGGGGGGGGGGGGGGGGGGGGGGGGGGGGGGGGGGGGGGGGGGGGGGGGGGGGGGGGGGGGGGGGGGGGGGGGGGGGGGGGGGGGGGGGGGGGGGGGGGGGGGGGGGGGGGGGGGGGGGGGGGGGGGGGGGGGGGGGGGGGGGGGGGGGGGGGGGGGGGGGGGGGGGGGGGGGGGGGGGGGGGGGGGGGGGGGGGGGGGGGGGGGGGGGGGGGGGGGGGGGGGGGGGGGGGGGGGGGGGGGGGGGGGGGGGGGGGGGGGGGGGGGGGGGGGGGGGGGGGGGGGGGGGGGGGGGGGGGGGGGGGGGGGGGGGGGGGGGGGGGGGGGGGGGGGGGGGGGGGGGGGGGGGGGGGGGGGGGGGGGGGGGGGGGGGGGGGGGGGGGGGGGGGGGGGGGGGGGGGGGGGGGGGGGGGGGGGGGGGGGGGGGGGGGGGGGGGGGGGGGGGGGGGGGGGGGGGGGGGGGGGGGGGGGGGGGGGGGGGGGGGGGGGGGGGGGGGGGGGGGGGGGGGGGGGGGGGGGGGGGGGGGGGGGGGGGGGGGGGGGGGGGGGGGGGGGGGGGGGGGGGGGGGGGGGGGGGGGGGGGGGGGGGGGGGGGGGGGGGGGGGGGGGGGGGGGGGGGGGGGGGGGGGGGGGGGGGGGGGGGGGGGGGGGGGGGGGGGGGGGGGGGGGGGGGGGGGGGGGGGGGGGGGGGGGGGGGGGGGGGGGGGGGGGGGGGGGGGGGGGGGGGGGGGGGGGGGGGGGGGGGGGGGGGGGGGGGGGGGGGGGGGGGGGGGGGGGGGGGGGGGGGGGGGGGGGGGGGGGGGGGGGGGGGGGGGGGGGGGGGGGGGGGGGGGGGGGGGGGGGGGGGGGGGGGGGGGGGGGGGGGGGGGGGGGGGGGGAAACGACAGGATAGACTTAAGTCACTATTTTGAGGGCTTACATTTTTACGGGAGATGCAGACGTTCAGCTTTTCGTATTATAAGGCGATCTCTAGGTGCTGAATAGAAAGAAGGAAAACAAACTGCAGAGCGGAACAGCACTATTATGACAGCTATACTTTCCTGATTATTTAAGCGATCAGAAAAGTATAACTGTTTGAATTGGGAAAGACTTGGATATTGAAGATTATTTAGCAAGAGTTAACTCGTTATTTTTGATAGGTTAACTATTACGGAAGGTTACAGACTGGGTTTCTGTGAAAAGTGAGGTTTGATAGGGGGCATATTTTTAGAGGTTGCAGTAGTTACAAGGGAATAAATAAATAAATAAATAAATAAATAAATAAATAAATAAATAAATAAATAAATAAATAAATAAATAAATAAATAAATAAATAAATAAATAAATAAATAAATAAATAAATAAATAAATAAATAAATAAATAAATAAATAAATAAATAAATAAATAAATAAATAAATAAATAAATAAATAAATAAATAAATAAATAAATAAATAAATAAATAAATAAATAAATAAATAAATAAATAAATAAATAAATAAATAAATAAATAAATAAATAAATAAATAAATAAATAAATAAATAAATAATCTGATCAAATGGATTTTTGTGTGACCGATTCACACGATGGCCAGAAGCGATTCCACTCGGAGACATCACTATTGAATGCGATTACTCTTTCTTTCGTCGAAAAGATGGATAACAAACTTTGGTTCTTTATCGACAATAATGACAACCGTGGGCAAACAACTATCTACCCCCTACAACCCAACGCTTGGTGTAAGATTTCATCGACAGCATGAAATCATCCCTTTCATCTACGAACATTCTTTAGTATGTTGAGGCCTCAAACATGATTTTAATTAGCTTCGCAGCACTATAAGCGGACGCTTGTTGCAGTGCTGCAGAATTGTCCTTTGGAACCACACTTCGACTCCAGGGTGAACTTGTGGAAGTCGCTCCCACTCGACAGACTATGATCTCAATAAATAAATAAATAAATAAATAAATAAATAAATAAATAAATAAATAAATAAATAAATAAATAAATAAATAAATAAATAAATAAATAAATAAATAAATAAATAAATAAATAAATAAATAAATAAATAAATAAATAAATAAATAAATAAATAAATAAATAAATAAATAAATAAATAAATAAATAAATAAATAAATAAATAAATAAATAAATAAATAAATAAATAAATAAATAAATAAATAAATAAATAAATAAATAAATAAATAAATAAATAAATAAATAAATAAATAAATAAATAAATAAATAAATAAATAAATAAATAAATAAATAAATAAATAAATAAATAAATAAATAAATAAATAAATAAATAAATAAATAAATAAATAAATAAATAAATAAATAAATAAATAAATAAATAAATAAATAAATAAATAAATAAATAAATAAATAAATAAATAAATAAATAAATAAATAAATAAATAAATAAATAAATAAATAAATAATTATGTGTGTGGGTAATCTTCATTAATCTTAGCTTATTAGGTATCGTTGACGCTCGATTCGACGACATCCACCTTGATTTGGTAGGACCTTACCAGGATCAAATGGATTCTCTTATCTTCTGACTTGTGTGGACCGATTCACACGATGGCCAGAAGCGATTCCACTCGGAGACATCACTAGTGAAGCGATTACTCTTGCTTTCGTCGAAAGATGGATAACAAACTTTGGTTCTTTATCGACAATAATGACAAACCGTGGGCAAACAACTATCTACCCCCTACAACCCAAACGGCTTGGTGTAGAGATTTCATCGACAGCTGAAATCATCCCTTTCATCTACGAACATTCTTTAGTAGGTTGAGGCCTCAACATGATTTTAATTAAGCTTCGCAGCACTATAAAGCGGACGCTTGTTGCAGTGCTGCAGAATTGGTCTTTGGAACCACACTTCGACTCCAAGGTGAACTTGTGGAAGTCGCTCCCAACTCGACAGACTATGATCTCAACTGTTACATGAACTGGTTTACAAATGCTATGCGTTTTAGTCAAGCCGGTCCAAACTCCACAACAATCGATAGATGCTTTTATCCAACCTTCCTTAAAATATAGTACACACGTTCTCGTAAGTCGTGATGCTCTATGAAGACGTGATTTATGCAGGACCATACAATGTTTTGAATGGAAAATCAAATTACTATGTTATCGACAACAATGGCCACGAGGGGATCCGCAGCGTTGACTGCCTCAAGACAGTTTATTTAGAAGGCAAATCTTTTAATGTCAAAGTAACCGCAAAATCTCCAAAGCTTGACATCGAGAAAGTCACTATTCCTCGATCAACCACTAACAAACAAGAAGAACGTTCAATGATCTTTGTAACGCTGAGAGCTATACATTCTGGTAGAACCGTGAGATCCCCAGAACACTTAAAAGAATATTACATCCATTTATTCTTTCTTAATTCCTCACTCGTAAAATAATGAAAGATTTTTTTTGCAAAAATGTCAAATACAAATCGTTTTTTTATTATAAGGTATGCATTCTTACATATTTTGGCATGTTTAAAAAATAATGAAAAAGCTTTTATTCATATGGGTATTGTCAATATTATACATGTTTTTGTAGCTATATTGAGTTGCTGAATTAATCTCTTTCTATAAAATACACACACATTTAAAAATTTTCATTTTTGTTTTTCAGGCTGTCTGGAAACGTACGGAAAAATGCTGTAGATAGAGCATACATTTTGAAAAATATGTTATATGCAACGATAGCTTAACATAGGCACTCACTTCCAGAAGCTGCACAGCATTGCAAGCTATCGAAAGAACGTTTACTGATGTCTAACCCATTGGGTTTCGCCCCTGGTTCTGCATGTCTTAGGGTCCTCACAAACCCATTTGGGTGGGTAAATAAGCTCTAGCGGTAAATAATCACCTAAATGATTCGTTGCATAGGCTCTCGTCATTGACGTTGACCCTTCTGACAACCGGAGCAACAATTAATGTACTCGACCGACCTCAAACAGCTGTCCCCTGGACACTGCGGTCACACTCTCAGGTCATCACGACCTCCTCTAATCCTCTTTCTCTTTCAGGTTCCTCTAGAATGACCCTTCCACGGTGTGGGCAACCGGGAAGTGATAACCGCCCTCATACCTCTAACAGCACACGAGGTCATTTTGCTCGAGGTCAAATCCCACCCTCAACCCTCAATAACTCCCTTATTCCCACGATTAACCCGACGAGCCTAACCTTATCACCTGACGCCTCTAATGCTGATGGTTTGAGTTCACAAAACGTTATTCCTGGTCTCCTGAAACCTCGCACTAAACTACATATTGGAGCTTTTAACGTTCGAACCTTAGGCCAAATAGGACAACAGGCCTCCCTAGCTATGACCCTTAATTCTCGTTCCATCGATGTCTGCTGTGTCTCTGAAACGCGTATACAGGATCCAAGTACAATCATTCACCTGACCTCACCTTGTGTAAACAAAGAACCGGTCCGGTTCACCCTTCGTGTTTCCGGAGACCCCACCGCTACCACTCGAGGCCTTGCTGGTGTAGGTATAGCACTAAGTTCAAAAGCTGAACAGGCTCTCCTTGACTGGATTCCCATAGACAGTCGGTTATGCGCTGTCCGTCTAAACGGGACGGTAAGAACTCGGAAAGATTGGGACACACGCCGTTGCCTCTTTGTTGTCTCTGCCTACGCTCCCACTGACTGCAGCTCAGATGAAGTAAAAGATGAATTTTACAGAAAGCTTTCAGACCTCCTTCGTAAAGCTAAGCGTACTGATGTAGTGATTATGGCTGGTGACTTTAATGCCCAAGTAGGTAGATTAGACGAAACCGAAAGGCACCTAGGTGGATCCTATGGTGTCGAGGCCCAACGAACAGATAATGGCGACCGTTTATTACAACTGTGCTCAGATAATCGTCTATTTCTCGCAAGCACTAACTTTAAACATAAAGAAAGACATAAGTTGACATGGCGGACTCCACAGTCAACTCAACGTTGGTCTCAAATAGACCACATTGCTATCAGCCACTGTTGGAGAGGCTCGATAGAAGACTGCCGCTCATTTTGGAGCACATGTTTAGACTCAGACCACGCTT
The DNA here is from genome assembly GCA_034768735.1 of Schistosoma mekongi. NCBI lineage: Eukaryota > Metazoa > Platyhelminthes > Trematoda > Strigeidida > Schistosomatidae > Schistosoma > Schistosoma mekongi. The sequence continues at coordinate 22,776,883 of CM068308.1, read as the reverse complement.
TAATACGAGCGCGTATTAGTCTGCGTCTCACTGGACGTAAAAGACCCACGGCAAAGATCCCCATAAGAGTCCAACTTAATGATGAAAAAGTCAAGAATATATTTCAGGAACAACTTAAAAACCAATTAGTCAACTGTATAAACGATACCCACCCCGAGTCAGCTTGGAGTGATATCCAAAAAGCTGTTGAAACAGCAGTGATATCTACTAGTAAACTAAACCAAAAAGTTAGGAAAACTCAGTGGATTTCAGCTGCATCTACTGAACTGATAGATGCTCGGCAACACATCCCGTCTAGTCCTAAATACGATGAGGAGCGAAGGCAACTTAAACGCAAACTGGTTAAAAGCTTACGAAATGATCGTGAGCAGTGGTGGGTAGCGAAAGCTAAAGAGATGGAAAAGGCAGTGGCAATAGGTAACAGTAGGCAACTGTTCAGACTTATCAAGGAAACGGGCATCAAAAATCCAACTGTAAGTGAAACTATCGCAGAAAAAGATGGGAGCACTATTCACTGTCAATCCAGAAGGTTGGACCGATGGGCAGAACACTTTAGGGAACAGTTCAATTGGCCCTCGGCCTCATCCCAGTTGCCCACCATTCCCAAGCAATCTGAATGGCAAGTTAATACTGGTCCCCCAAGTCTTAGTGAGGTTGAGAAGGCTATAGGGAACCTAAAGCGAGGGAGAGCAACAGGACCCGATGGGTTGACCCCTGAGATATTTAGGGATGGTGGTCCAGTTTTAGCAGCGAGATTAACCGGGATCCTGTCTAGAATCTGGGAATTGGGCGTAATCCCACCTGACTGGTCTCAAACACTAATTGTTCCAATCTATAAGAAAGGACAGAAGTCCTCCTGTGACAATTACCGAGGAATCAGCTTAACTAATATAGTGTCCAAAATATTAGCTTCAATCATACTTCGACGCCTAACTAAAGCTCGTGAAGAGCAAACTAGAGAGAACCAAGGTGGTTTCAGACCTGGACGTGGCTGCATAGACCACCTATTCACACTTCGGCAAGTTCTAGAACATAGACACACTTTTAGACGCCCAACAATAGTTGTTTTCCTTGACCTTAAGGCGGCATTTGACTCTATTGATCGTAAGGTTATGTGGCAATGTCTGTCAATGAAAGGCGTACCAGAGAAGTACATTAACCTTATACAAGCTCTCTACTCGAACACCACATGTCGAGTGAGAGCTTATGGCAGATTGTCATCAGAACTGATTACCACAAGTGGTGTTCGTCAAGGTTGTCCGCTTTCCCCATTTTTATTTAATTTTATCATTGACATACTTTTAGAGATAACATTTTCATCGTCTGACTTCGGCGGGGTTGACCTCCTTCCAGGAGATAAACTAGCTGACTTAGAATATGCAGATGATATAGTTCTCTTAGGCGAAGATGCTGATAAAATGCAGAATCTTTTGACTACCTTAAACAAGAATGTAAGGATGTTTGGGATGCGATTCTCTCCACCCAAATGCAAAATGTTACTTCAGGATTGGATTGATTCGACACCGAAGTTAGTGATAGGGAGTAAGGCAGTTGAACGTGTTGACCGCTTCATTTATCTTGGCAGCCTCATCAGCCCTGACGGTCTGGTGTCTGCTGAAGTCTCTGCGCGCATACATAAGGCCCGATTAGCTTTTTGGAATTTGCGTCATCTGTGGCATAGGTGAGACATCCGACTACTGACCAAAGGACGCGTTTACTGCGCAGTAGTTCGGTCTGTCTTACTTTATGGTTGCGAAACATGGCCACTAAGGATAGAGGATATTCGTAGGCTCCTGGTATTCGATCATAGATGTCTTCGAAGCATTGCTCGTGTTTGCTGGGACCACCGAGTAAGCAATACGTGGGTTAGGAATAGAGTACTAGGTAGATACGGTAAGTCTATTGATGAAGTAGTAAATCTTCATCAGCTAAGGTGGTTAGGACATGTGTTACGTATGCCTGACCACCGCCTACCTCGACGAGCAATGCTGTCTGGTGTAGGAGTAGGCTGGAAGAAAGCTAGGAGCGGCCAAACCAAACCATGGCACCAGTCCATGAAGTCATTGACAATTGGGCTGAGCCATGTTAATAGGTGCAGACTACCTGGTTGGGGTCCGCGTGACGCTCGTAATAAATGGTTAGAGACTTTGGGTGATATGGCTCAAAATCGTTGGCAATGGCGCAGGTGCATCCTTTCCTTGTGTTCCTCCAAATCCTAAGTTTCTGAACTTATCATAATTTTCTCTTTACTGAATCATATTTTCTTAAATGTTCTCGGTCTCTATTCCCTTCCATTAATACTAACTCTGTTACTATGTTCCCCACTCTGGTATTTGATTCGACAATTTAATCTCTATCTGCTAATTGAGGCATGGCAACTTGAACTGACGTACGCATGTACCAAGTTCTACGTTGCAACTGTCTGTCTGTCTCATATCTGTTTTATCGGACATAACCAGTTGAAGGCGCTTGATCACGCATCACCACCAGATCACGACATGACGTGGAAAACAACTCACCTTCTAGTCAGCCATCCTAGACGTCGCTATTTCTTTAACTCTCTACTCACGATTAAATATAATTTCTCTTCCGTCTCTCACTGCCTCCTAATTTTTTCTTATACATACGTATGGGTTTTATCGTCAGTAGTTGCTCTGGTTATACAACAAACGTTACCTGGTCATATAATTGGTACACTTCACTATGATATTTACTCATACAACCAACTGCCTTTCACTTCAGAATTATTTCATGATTTAAATCACTTTTACCTCCATAATACGCATAATATCCTCATTTAGCAAGTACTCAAGTACCCTGGCGCCAAACTTAAGGAAGCCACAACAGCATCCATAACCACCTAAAAAATGGAAAATATGCACATACACAATAAAAATTGATAAACAAATAATAATAATATAAGCTCACAAATGACTAACTCCTCGATGTAATTCCACGAGTTGTATTGAGAAGCCTCGGCCAAAGAAGTTCAACCATGTTGGTAGTTAGACAGTTACTCATCGATTGCCATGGATAAGGTAGCACAAACGTATCACGAATAACAAAAATATTGTTGGGACTGCTTCAGTCTATGAGTTAGACAAGATAGCAGCACCTCTCCAAATTAACAAATAACCACTTTCGAAATTGTAGGACACTAACGTAAAAAAAATCAACTTCTTATTTCTAGCTCGCGGCACAAATATCGGGAACTGCAAAAATGGTTTTTAAACGTAGTATATAAGCTGTCATATAATTGGTACACTTCACTATGATATTTACTCATACAACCAACTGCCTTTCACTTCAGAATTATTTCATGATTTAAATCACTTTTACCTCCATAATACGCATAATATCCTCATTTAGCAAGTACTCAAGTACCCTGGCGCCAAACTTAAGGAAGCCACAACAGCATCCATAACCACCTAAAAAATGGAAAATATGCACATACACAATAAAAATTGATAAACAAATAATAATAATATAAGCTCACAAATGACTAACTCCTCGATGTAATTCCACGAGTTGTATTGAGAAGCCTCGGCCAAAGAAGTTCAACCATGTTGGTAGTTAGACAGTTACTCATCGATTGCCATGGATAAGGTAGCACAAACGTATCACGAATAACAAAAATATTGTTGGGACTGCTTCAGTCTATGAGTTAGACAAGATAGCAGCACCTCTCCAAATTAACAAATAACCACTTTCGAAATTGTAGGACACTAACGTAAAAAAAATCAACTTCTTATTTCTAGCTCGCGGCACAAATATCGGGAACTGCAAAAATGGTTTTTAAACGTAGTATATAAGCTGTCATATAATTGGTACACTTCACTATGATATTTACTCATACAACCAACTGCCTTTCACTTCAGAATTATTTCATGATTTAAATCACTTTTACCTCCATAATACGCATAATATCCTCATTTAGCAAGTACTCAAGTACCCTGGCGCCAAACTTAAGGAAGCCACAACAGCATCCATAACCACCTAAAAAATGGAAAATATGCACATACACAATAAAAATTGATAAACAAATAATAATAATATAAGCTCACAAATGACTAACTCCTCGATGTAATTCCACGAGTTGTATTGAGAAGCCTCGGCCAAAGAAGTTCAACCATGTTGGTAGTTAGACAGTTACTCATCGATTGCCATGGATAAGGTAGCACAAACGTATCACGAATAACAAAAATATTGTTGGGACTGCTTCAGTCTATGAGTTAGACAAGATAGCAGCACCTCTCCAAATTAACAAATAACCACTTTCGAAATTGTAGGACACTAACGTAAAAAAAATCAACTTCTTATTTCTAGCTCGCGGCACAAATATCGGGAACTGCAAAAATGGTTTTTAAACGTAGTATATAAGCTGTCATATAATTACCAACTTTTCAAATTTAACGTTACGTGTAGCCACGAATATTTTCGAAGTCCTCCAGTCCCGTAGTGATCTATTAAACATATGCAACAAACGAAAAAGCAGCTGATTCTAAAATATAGTAATACAATAAAAACTTGCTCTAAGCAGATCTGAAAAAAATCAAAGATCGAAATAAATTATATGATATATATTAGGTATCAAAAGTGAATGGATAAAATGGATGATAGCGCTGTCACGGTTACACAGATTCTTGATGCTTTTCGTATTCACTTGGAGAAATCAAATTTAGAGTGTGACAATGATAAAATTACACTTTCATCGGTATTTAAGCATTTATGTCTAATGCCGTATGCTTTATTTTTAGATACCATCTATTAGTAACGACATGACCAATTTTTTCCTGAAAGTTTCTGATTTCGTGATGTTGTGCGAAAATGCACGATGTCTGAACACTATCACTTTGAGCAAATTACTTCGGGAGATAATCTCATCACACGTCACTGCAAATGTTATCGTTTCACTCTTACATCGTATCTATCAGTCTTCAGACATTTGGGTATTTTTTTATTATATGATTTTATTTACTTCTAAGCCATCTTTTTCAGCTGGCTTTATTACAGTCCTGCATATTTTGCCGTGTGCATCAACACCAAATTCTTACTTTAATTTCATGGATGAGTATTCTGTATGTAATGATTATTCTACTTATTCATTCAGAATATTGCATTACCGCCTACTGATAAGTGGCCGAATCAGAACGGATGGACATTCCACTGCTGGTTATACAGGAAGCCTCTTAGAACTAACATTAAAATGCATTTATATTGGTACCTTACTGATTAATTGTACTCATAATCATTAATTTCAAGCTTTCAGACTTATGATCATTTGGGATTCTCCGCTTATTTTAATAAAGAAGTCTTATTTGTCTCCTTAGCTAGAAGCAAGGGGAAGATTGATGAGTTTCCGATAAATTTCTCTTTTTGCCCTAATGAGGTCTGTTAATTTATTTTAACGATATATATTCCTTTTTCAGTGGTTTATGCTCACAATTGTTCATTCATATATGCGTTGGAGTGGTAGCGGCATTCTTTGTTACGTCAATGGTACTTTAGTGTCGAACATAGACGTTACGTGGCACTTAAGTGCAAGTGAGGTATGCTAGATTCATTTTCACTTAAATGGCTATTACATTCACTTTTTGTATGTCCATTGGTGGTCAGAGTCATGACCGAATTCAACAAATTTCATGAATGCGTGTATGGATTCTTCGTTTTATTTTCCGCGTAATTTATATTGGTACATTTTTATCCGTACAATATAAGGCCAATGTTCAACTGACCATCAATTATGTACGCTTAACACCATTTTCATTCCATCACTATTTAGTTGCTGTTAACTAAGGTCTTATCTGTAAATAACAGAATTGAAAAAACATCTATTACCTAAGTACTCTTTTATCACTGTCTACTAAACTCTACAGAGTGTAATGAATAAATAACACTATTCTACGTCTTATACCACTTTGTCAGTGAGTAGCTCCCTGGAAAGTTTTTAATACCGTCGTGAAAGTTCTATAACTGGTTTGAGAGTTTCTTAATGAAGGCAATTTAAACATTTTATCCGAAATGTCTGTTAAAATATTTATTCTGTCAACGTTTTACTATTGTACCCACAGTCAATTGCTATTTACAATTACAGAACTTGTATCATAAGTGTCATGCTGCTGGCTGTACACAAATGTGACAACAGTGGACTTTTTCTATTAAATAACCAGCGTGGTAGAGATGCTACTTGCTCACCAGTGGGGAGTTGAGCTAGGAAAGGACGGTCCTAAAAATGCACACTTTACTCCACGAATTTCTGTCTCCGGCATTATGGCCTTAACAAGTATGGAGCTAACACGGCTAAAACTTCTCATGAAGGCAGTGTGAGATTGGCTCTATACAGCCGTTCTTCAGACAATGTGGTCATACTTTCATGTCTTTAAGACCAACGTCATTTCAGTTTGATTTTTGAGCGCATCAAGAAGAAGAACCTTTCAACATCGTGGGCAACTGGGATGTGATTACCACCCTCATGCCTCGAGTGAACCTTAAGTATTTGCAATTCAGGTTTACCTTTTAGTGAATAACGTACATTCATTCATATATTTATGTTGTTTGATCTTTATAGTCAGATAACTACATGAGTAATTTCTTTTAACAGTCGGATGTCATCATTTGTATTCATACAAAGGCTTTAGACATATCGTAAAAGTAATATCTCTTGAATGTCGCTCGCTAGCTGTAAACAACTTTAGTCAATTAAGTTGAAATCTGTTCCAAGAAATCATGTGACTTGAAATAGACACAAAATATGTTACTATTGTATAACATTTAATATCTGAAGCCATCTGCTGCCGATGAGAAGCTTTGGAGTCGAGTCAATAGATTTCATTCTACAAATTTTGAGAAGTTCCGATTTATTGACGTAATAGGCTAGATAAAAATTTATTTAAACCATTTAACGTCTTTCGTCTTCAATTAGCAGTAAGTTAGAATGCATACAGTGATAACCTAATGTGTAGATATGACTAGTGAAAAATTCTGTTCATAGTTATGAAAAGTTGTAGTTCATGTTGACGGTTTCGTCATTGTTGGGTTCTTTGTACTAGGTAGTTTTATCGCTAGGCTTTTGTTGTCGTTCTGGACATCTTCATTGCCTAGTTGAAGTGCCACTTAAAATTTTGATTACTTCATCAGTATTTAGCTGGTTTGTTCTAACAATATCGTTTCCAACTGGCTGCTTTTACACGTTTGGTTATCTTTATGTATCCTTTCGCTAATGTTGGCTTTGTCGAGTTAACTTGTGACTATATGGTTGATTGATCTCTTCTGTATTACTTACTTACTTACTTACTTATGCCCGTTACTCCTCACTGAGGAGCATAGGCCGCTTACTAGGATTCTCCATTCAACTCTGTCCTGAGAAATCCTTTTCAATTGTTTCCAGTTGCTGTTCTTCCTTTTAATGTCTGCTTCCAATTCTCGACGCAGCGTTTTCTTTGGCCTTCCTCTTTTTAGTTTCCTAACAGGATTCCATGTTAATGCTTGTCTTGTGATGCAGTCTGATGGTTTGCGTAATGTATGTCCTATCCATTTCCAACGTCTTTTCCTAATTTCCTCTTCGGCTAGAAGTTGGTTCGTCCTCTCCCATAGTAAGCTGTTGCTGATGATTTCCGGCCAACGGACATTCAGTATCTTGCGTAGGCAGTTGTTTATAAATACTTGTAACCGTCTGATGATGTTTGCAGTAGTTCTCCAAGTTTCAGCTCCATACAGCAGAACTGTCTTCACGTTCGAATTAAAGAGTCTGACTTTGAGGTTAGTTGATATTTGTTTTGAGTCCCATATGTTTTTCAAATGTAGGAATGCTGCTCTGGCTTTGCCAATCCTTGTCTTTACATCTGCTTTGGACCCTCCTTTTTCATCGATGATGCTCCCCAGATATGTGAAAGTATTCACTTCTTCCAGAGTTTCTCCATCAAGTTGAATTGGGTTGGTGCTCCCTGTGTTGTATTTGAGAATCTTGCTCTTACCCTTATGTATGTTCAAGCCTACTGATGCTGAAGTTGCTGCTACACTGGTTGTATTTGCTTGCATCTGTTGGTGTGTACGTGCTAAAAGAGCTAGATAATCTGCGAAGTCCAAATCATCGAGTTGCATCCTACTTGTCCATTCAATTCCGTGCATCCCCTCAGATGTGGAGGTCTTCATGATCCAGTCAACCACTAGGAGGAAGAGAAAAGGTGAGAGTAGACAACCTTGTCTGACTCCGGTCCTCACTGGGAATGCATTTGTCAGTTGTCATCCATTCACAATTTTGCACTGTGTTTCGTCGTAAGAGTTCCGGACGATATTGGCGAGTTTCTCTGGTACACCGTAGTGTCGAAGAAGTTTCCATAGTGTTCTTCTATCTACACTGTCAAACGCCTTCTCATAATCAATGAAGTTGATGTACAGTGGCGAGTCCCACTAAATCGACTGTTCAACGATGATCCGTAGTGTTGCGATTTGGTTCGTGCACGACCGATCCTTACGAAAACCAGCTTGTTGATCTCGAAGTTGAGCCTCCACTGAATCTTTCATTCTGTTCAACAATACTCTGTTAAAGACTTTCCCTGGTATCGACAGTAGTGTGATCCCTCTATAGTTGTCACATTTGCTGAAATCTCCTTACTTTAGTATCTTGATAAGGTGTCCTTCTTTTCAGTCTGCCGGCACTTGTTCTTCCTCCCAGATCTTTTTGAATAAAACGTGGAGTATCCTTGCTTTTAAGTCGATATCTGACTTGAGTGCTTCAGTTGGTATGTTGTCCGGTCCCGCTGCTTTCCCACTTTTGATTTGTCTGATGGCCATCTTGATTTCTTCCATCGTTGGTGGAGTGACATCTATTAGGAAATCTGTAGGTGCTGCTTCGATGTCCGGTGGGTTCAGTGGAGCTAGTTTATTTAGGAGTTCCTCAAAGTGTTCTACCCACCTATTCTTTTGTTCTTGAATCTCAGTGAGTGTCTTGCCTTCTTTGTTCTTGACCGGTCGTTCTGGTTTACCATGTTTATCTGCCAGTTTCTTCGTTGTGTCGTACAGCTGTTTCATATTTCCTTCTCTTGCAGCCTTCTCCGCTGTCGTTGCAAGGCCTTCGATGTATTTCCGTTTGTCAGCTCTAATGCTCTTCTTCACCTGCTTATTTGCTTCTGAGTATTCAGATTGAGCCTTGATTTTCTCTGCTCTTGTTCGGCTGTTGTTGATTTCTATCTTCTTGTCCCTCCTTTGTTGAATTTTGCTCAGGGTCTCAGTGGAGATCCATTCCTTATAATGGTGTTTCTTGCGGCCTAGAACCTCCTGACACGTTGAAGTTAGTGCTTCTTTGATTTCTTTCCAGTTATCCTCCATAGTAGTTTCTTTTTCTTTCAGTCGATCTTGTAAGGCTTGGAACCTGTTGTTGAGAGCTATTTTGAATTCGTTGAGTTTGTCAGTGTCTCGGAGAAAGCCTGTATTTAACCGTTGTATTACTGCCACTCCAGTTGTCCACTGCTTTTTTAGCTTCAGTTTTATTTTAAAAACCACTAGATGGTGGTCTGAAGCTATGTCAGCTCCTCTCCTGGTTCTTACATCTTCCATTGATCTTCTAAATTTTTTATTGATGCATATGTGATCGATTTGATTCTGTGTAGTATGATCCGGTGAGACCCATGTAGCCTTGTGTTTGCGGTTGTGGGCGGATATTGTACCACCTATAACCAATTTGTTGAAGGCACATAGGTTTGTAAATCTTTCACCATTCTCATTTCTTTCTCCCAGTCCTTGTCGTCCCATGATTTCTTCATCATCAGTGTTGTCCATTCCGACTTTGGCGTTTAGGTCCCCCATCAGGATTGTCAGATCCTTTCCTCGACACTTTGCTATAATTGATTGCAGTCTATCGTAAAACTGATCTTTGTCTCTGTCGTTGCCATCGTTGGTGCGTGCATAACATTGGATAATACTCATTGTGGTCCCCCTCCTTCATTGTTTTGAAAGATGCTTTGGTGATCCTGGGTCCATGTGATTCCCATCCTACAAGTGCAGTACGTGCATCTATGGACAGCATCAGATCAACTCCCCGGGTGCGCGGAGCATTTTCCTCTTCGTGACTGGAGTATAGTAGTATCTTATCCGTAGCCAATGTTTCCTGTCCAGCTTGAGTCCAATGGGTTTTGCTGATTCCGAGCACTGTCAATTTGTATCTCTTCATTACTGCAGTTATTTGAATGGTTTTGTAGCTCTCCCACATTGTCTGAACATTCCATGTACGAATAAACACTTTCGCTCTGGTTGTTAGAAGGGGTATCGGCCTCATGACTTCCGAAGAATTTCGGCTTTCATCATGAGGCGTCATAAACAATCCTTCGACTCCCAGGGCAGAGTTTAAATGGTTTATCTTGTTTAATCTGGTTTGCGTTTTTTAGCAAGTTTGGGTTTTACGGGATGGGGGTGCTGGCATCATGCCCAACCCTCCTCCTTTACCCGGGCTTGGGGCCGGCAGTAACCCTAGGAGGGCTACAGGCGGATTTGATCTCTTCTGTATAGGCTGCTATATTTGTTTTATATTTCTGTCTAGTCGTTGATGACGGATATGAAACTTTCTTGCCTTTTTAGCGTTTCCTTGATTAAGAATTTTGGGATTTTTATATTAATTCTTCTCGTTGTGGGTCGTGGAGTTTTTGGCTTTTATGAATAAAATTTGTATGCAACTCATTTTGTACTCTCTTGAGCTGTTCCTGTTTTACTTCAAGATTTAGCCTATCTGGTTAGGTTTTTTCTAAACTCATAAATGAACACAAACTAGCATTGAGAAGATGTTATATGCTGTTATACATATCAGTGCATTCATACATTATTTTTATCATATTGGTGTTGTCTAAGGTTGACAAAACCACAAATAATCCAGTTCTCTCTTCCATGTACCTTGGAAAAAATCTTTCGTGACTTGAGCAGCCCAAATGCGACCACTTCCAGCTTCATTCTGATCATAATTAGCCCCTTATTATTACCTTGTTGGTGAAAGCAGCAATTTATATTTTTTCCCCTGTTACTGATATTTCCATCTTTCAGTGTTTTTATTAATGCTGAGTAATAGGAAGTGTAACTTCGAAGTAATAGGTTTGACAATTCTCACAGTGTAATACATACAAGTGTGTTTCTTCGAAATTTGTTGTGATAAGTGTACTGACTACTTGCAACTCGCAGCTTTCTGCATTTATTTACTGACACTTAGTGTACCTTAACATATATTTTCAAAATATAGATGTACTGGAGCTTATACAATTATGACAGATATTTACTCATATTTATAATGAATCTGTTTTATTATAGGCAGTGAAGACATGCTTAATTGGTCAGTCTAGTGACGCCACAGATGGGAGTGGCTTTTATGGTCATTTGTCTAACATAATGGGATTCATGGAAGCTCTTTCACCTGAACAAATTGGTTATATTTATTCTTTGGGCCCTACTTACCAGGTATGTTTTCACTACACTATTTCAGTACTGATCTGAACTCATTGTCTTTCTATGATAAACCTTTGGCTTGCCAGCATAATCGACTGGCCGTTTATCAGACATTACTTTGAATTTCTTTCTGAAAGACCCAATAACCTGAATAACATCTATTGTGAAGTTGTAATCGCTTTTAGATTATTATTTTTATTGTTTCGTCACTTAGCATTTTATTGCAACTAAGTTGTTTACACATTTGCATTCATAGAGATAAAACTTTTATTGGTTATTAATGTTAGCAATCACAAACCGATCCATATAACTTAATACTTTTCATTAATTTCAATAACGTAGTTCAAATACGTGACTTGCTTCACTGATTGGTAATGCGAAAGCATGATATCTCTTATTGGTTATGATAAATGGTCGATGAGAGTAGAGAATTGCCATGTGTAAAAGTAATTTGATAATAAATCTATGCGAAGTACTGTTGGCGTGTAACCAATCCCATAGGAAATTAGTTTTGAGGCTGCGTAAAAGTTTTGACAGGGAGGGTTAGTCATTTTTTGACTCTCTCTGTAGTTTATTTCTTCGTGCTTTCCTATGATATCTGGAGTATGATTACATTTTATTACTTTATTAAATTCGATTAGTTCTCCCTTCTCGGCTTGTGCCTTCCTTACTCACTTTTAAATTACTTCACTACTTTTAGATATCCTATTTTCTTCCTGATGAAAGGTTCGGTAACTTGTAGAACGCTGTGGTAAATGTGTGTTTTTAGTCAGTCAACTAACCTTTGGTGCCAATTAGTCCTAAGCGAGTACAAGACAAAACAAAAGTCAACAAAAATAACCACATACTCCAAACATTATTGCTAACATTTGACTAATTTATGACACTTGCAATATCCTTGCCTCATTTTGTCACATATTAATATCGCAATTTTAAATTTTAGGGTCAGTTTCGTTTTGAAACTGATAACTGTAGTGGATGGTTTTCTAATCAAACGAAAATTATTGGCGATCCTAATAAGTTGCACAACGCACTGGTGTTTGCGTATAGCGCCCATTCTTGTGATGGTAGATTATGTCTAAATCAAGCTGTGAATTTCCATCAGTCAAATCCAACACCTTTACACGCTATTATGAGTGGAGTAAGCGTCTGTTTGGATTTTGTGTTATGATAACATTCTTTGTTACGAACCTTGTTTTTTTGTTGGTGATGTTTATATTTAATATACTTCTCATTTTACTATGTACTTTTAGTATTGTTACCATGGTTTGTGGATAACATCATCTTTCTGCTATCGGTTCACTCATCATTTGTGGTGGTTGGTAAGATGCCATGGGGAAAAAAGCCTTATCATTAAGTCGATATCGATTGGCGTGTGAAGTATTCTCTAAAAAACTTCGTTGTCCATCACTGGTAGTTGGTTACATAATTTTTCTAGTGCCTTTGTGATGTGATTTTACAGTAAAACAAATCGATGTTTCACACACCATATTATGCACAAGTATACCTTTCAAAAACGATTGTAAATCAAGTTGCTATCGGTCACAGTTGAATTAGGATCATTCTACAACCAAATTTACAAATCTACTTCTAAACTTGGAAGGAATTTACGAAATCCTACTTTTACCTATTTCCAAATTTTGATGTAAAAACAACATCACTATCATATCGTAATTTATTGTATTTATTTCTATTAATTTAATTAAGCATAATTTTAACTTACCTTCAATGTTTAGTCTTTCTTATTATCGCTACTACTACGATCATTCGAAATACATAGTATTCATATTGTTAATAATATTGTCGGGCTGGCTTGGTGTAGAGAACTGCACTTTAGACATTTGTACCAAGCTTGACGTAAATGTATTTTTTTGAAAATGAACTATTATTTTCAATGCATTATGATTACGTCGTCAAATCTATTGCTTATATAGCACGTAACACAATAAACATAATTATTATCTAATCAAAATTGCCAAAAATACTTCATTAAACTTTAACATTTACTCTATGTTTCCAAATCTTTTCAGAATGTTTCTTCAGTAAAATGCACGTCAGTTTCGGATTTATTAATAAAACTGGGTGGTATGCAATTATTATATCCTCTATTAAGTCGATTAAACTGGCCTATTGAAAAGTTTGTTGCTTTTGAAAACAAATCCGATCTACTGGAAATACTTTCTCTCCATCCATCGTTTGCGAATCTTCAGCCTCTTGCACCGGAAATGCCGTAAGTACTCTGCAATATTTTTTAGAACATTCGTTTCACTTAATTTAATTATTAGTACTATATGCATATTACTTTCGAAGATAAAGTCAGTTAGTCTCCGGCGTTTGTAACACTCCATTACCAGTGTTTTATTTTTAATAATATATTTAAACACGTGGTTTAGTCGATTGGTAATACCAGAGTAAGCCTTTTTGTCTGTGTGTAGTTCAGCCTGTAGCTCTCGTAGGGTTAATTTTTGTCCCAACTCCGGGTAAAAGAGGGGGGTTGGGCTTGCTAAAAGAATGCTAACCAGGTTAGACAAGCTAAACCATTTAAGTTCTACCGTGGGAGTGGAAAGAATGATTATGACACCTCATGGTGAAAGCCGAGATTCTTCGGAAGTCATGAGGCCGATACCCCTTCTAACAACCAGAGCGAAAGTGTTTATTCGTACATGGAATGTTCGGACAATGTGAGAGAGCTGAAAGACCATCCAAATAACTGCAGAAATGAAGAGATACAACTTGACAGTGCTCGGAATCAGCGAAACCCATTGGACTCAAGCTGGACAGGAAACATTGGCTACGGATAAGATACTACTATACTCCAGTCACGAAGAGGAAAATGCTCCGCGCACCCGGGGAGTTGATCTGATGCTGTCCATAGATGCACGTACTGCACTTGTAGGATGGGAATCACATGGACCCAGGATCACCAAAGCATCTTTCAAAACAATGAAGGAGGGGGATCACAATGAGTATTATCCAATGTTATGCACGCACCAACGATGGCAACGACAGAGACAAAGATCAGTTTTACGATAGACTGCAATCAATTATAGCAAAGTGTCGAGGAAAGGATCTGACAATCCTGATGGGGGACCTAAACGCCAAAGTCGGAATGGACAACACTGATGATGAAGAAATCATGGGACGACAAGGACTGGGAGAAAGAAATGAGAATGGTGAAAGATTTACAAACCTATGTGCCTTCAACAAATTGGTTATAGGTGGTACAATATCCGCCCACAACCGCAAACACAAGGCCACATGGGTCTCACCGGATCATACTACACAGAATCAAATCGATCACATATGCATCAATAAAAAATTCAGAAGATCAATGGAAGATGTGCGAAGAAGGAGAGGAGCTGATATAGCATCAGATCACCACCTGGCGGATGCTAAAATGAAACTGAGGCTAAAGAAGCAATGGATAACTGGAGTAACAGCAGTACAACGGTTCAACACAGCCTTTCTTTGAGATACTGACAAACTGAAGGAATCGAAAATAGCTCTCAACAATAGGTTCCAAGCCTTACAAGATCTACTGAAGGAAGAAGAAACCACTATGAAGGCCAACTGGGAAGGAATCTAAGAAGCACTAACTTCAACGTGTCAGGAGGTTCTGGGCGTAAGAAGCACCATTATAAGGAATGGATCACGACTGAGACATTGAGCAAAATTCAACAAAGGAGGAACAAGAAGACAGAAATCAACAAATTAAAGAAGAGCAACAGAGCCGACAAACGGAAATACATCCAAAGCCTTGCGTTGACTGCGGAGAAAGCCGCAAGAGAAGGAAATGTGAAAGAGCTGTATGACACAACGAAGCAACTGGCAAGCAAACACAGTAAACCAGAGCGCCTGTTCAAGAATAAAGAATGCAAGACAATCACTGAGATTCAAGAACAAAGGAACAGATGTGTAGAACACTTTGAGGAACTGTTGAATAGGCCAGATCTACTGAACTCACCAGACATCGAAATAGCCTCTACAGATCTTCCGATAGATGGCACTCCATCAACGATGGAAGAAATCAAGATGGCCATCAGACAAATCAAAAGTGGGAAAACAGCAGGACCGGACAATATAGCAACTGAAGCACTCAAGTCAAATATAAATATGTAACGGCCAAGATGCTCCGTGTTTTATTCAGGAGGATCTGGGAGGAAGAACTGGTGCTGGCAGACTGGAAAGAAGGACACCTTATCAAGATACCAAAGGAAGGTGATTTGAGCAAATGTGAGAATTGTAGGGAGATCACACTATTGTCAGTACTAGGGAAAGTCTTCAACAGAGTGTTGTTGAACAGGATGAAAGATTCAGTGGACGCTCAACTTCGAGATCGACAGGCTGGTTTTCGTAAGGATCGGTCTTGCACAGACCAAATCGTAACACTAGGGATCATCGTTGAACAATCAGTTGAGTGGAACTCATCACTGTGCATCAACTTCGTTGACTGAGGCGTTTGACAGGAGAACTTTATGGAAACTTCTTCGACACTACGACGTACCAAACAAACTCGTCTCCATCAACTGGAGTTCTTACGACGGAATACAGTGCCAAATCGTTCATGGGGACAGCTGACAGATGCATTCCCAGTGAGGACTGGAGTCAGACAAGGCTGCCTACTTTCACCTTTTCTCTCCCTTCTAGTGATTGACTGGATCATGGTGACCACGGCATCTGAGGTGAAACACGAAATTCAATCAACAAGTAGGATGCGACTCGATGATTTGGACTTTGCGAATGATCTAGCTCTTCTAGCTCTTACACACTAACAAATACAAGTGAAGACAACCAAGGTAGCAGCAACCTCAGCATCAGTAGGCCTAAACAAGATCCTCAAATATAACACAGGGAGCATCAAACCGATTGAACTTGATGGAGAAACTCTGGAAGAAGTGAATACTTTCACGTACCTGGGAAGCAGCATTGATGAACAAGGAGGGTCCGATGCAGAAGTAAAGGCAAGGATTGGCAAAGCCAGGGCAGCATTCCTACATTTGAAAAACATATGGGACTCAAAGCAGCTGTCAACCAACTTCAAAGTCAGACTCTTCAATTCGAACGTGAAGACAGTTCTGCTGTATGGAGCTGAAACTTGGAGAACTACTGTAAACGTCATCAAAAGGGTACAAGTATTTATAAACAATCATCTACGCAAGATACTGAATGTTCGTTGGCCTGGAACCACCAGCAACAGCCTACTATGGGAGAGAACAAACCAACTTCCAGCCGAAGAGGAAATTAGGAAAAGACGTTGGAAATGGATAGGACATACATTGCGGAAATCATCAGACTGCATCATGAGGCAAGCATTAACTTGGAATCCTGTTGGGAAACGGAAAAGTAGAATGCCGAAGAACACACTGCTTTGAGAATTGGATGCAGATATTAAAAGGATGAATAGCAACTGGAAACAGCTGGAAAGAATTACTCAGGACAGAGTTCAGTGGAGAATTCTAGTGAGTGGCCTATGCTCCTCTATGAGGGGTAACGGGCGTTCAGCCAAGTACCATCTTTTCGCTATATTTGTATTGACTCCAACAGAACCTTCATAAACTAATTTTATTTTAATGCCTAGTTGATCGCCTATGATCAAACTGGGTGAATAGTGTTGCGGTTAGGCATAGAGAATTGTTGAAATGGCAATTCGGTTTATGAGACTAAAATTGTTCATCCTTTGAGTTGGGACAAATGTCTACGCATCCTAACCTACTGTCTACTCATGCTGTGACTTAACTTTATCTATACAACTTAATAATAAAAAAGTTTTAATTGAGATGCTTACTGTCAACTGTTACGTATCTGTTATGACGCGAAGAAAAGAAGGAGATGGAGGTGATGATTTTGGTTGGTGGACGCGAATACCAATAAGATGCGTGCCTAGTTAAGAATATGCGATTGACCTAAGCCCATTCACCCCCCTAGGCCGACAATAGGACAACCAGAATTGAAAACAGGAAGACTGAGAGAGCGAGAACCAAGAACCGGAGAACTTGACCAAGGTCGTATTATATTTTAATCATGCATTTATATATACATAAAACCAGACCACACAGTAAACCAATCGGAAATCTAACATTGATACAGAACAAAAGAAATAGTGGTAGTGAGTGGGGAGAACTTGTACACAATAAGATAGACGTAGTTCATAGTTAATAAACAACATACCAACAGAAAATATACAAAACGAGAGAACCGGGCAAGGGGAACGTAACAGTCATAGAAATAAAATGTTAACACTGTCTATAGTTATAATAAATGAAATAATGTTAGAAATCACAGTTCCCGAAGATAGCCAATCTTCATTAGGTGCCCGGCATATCAGTATCTTTGTATCTTTTTTTAAAAATTGTAGCCAAGCCTTTATATTCTTTTCATTCTTTCTTGTTCTACAGAACAATTTTAGTTCGCTTTATCTTTGGTTTAGTTCAAACTTCATCTACATTAAAAAATCAATTTGTTGCAACTAAAGGTCTGCTTATCATTGCTGATGCGTTGAATCAATCAGAAATAAACTATTTAACAAAGAGTTTATTGGATGAAATTATAAATTTCACTATGTATTTATTGAAAGCGATTAAGTCAACTCATGACGAATTGAACATTCACAATAATTCCACATCAAATATTAATATTCATATTATACTCATTAAACAAATGTATGGGTATTTTTTAAGCAATCCCGAACTGTGGTGTAAAGCTACACTAGACGTAAGTTGTCCATTCTGTTCATGATGTATACTTAATGAACTTTTAATGAAAGAATTATCCTCAGAAAATGACGGTAATGCTTCAGTCTAGACAAGTCAAATGCTACACTTAAATCTTACTAACTCTTCACCATGTTAACAGTAGATTTTTTATGTTACATCATGGCTTTGCAATAATTTATTTAACATAATCAAATTAATTCAAAATGAGTATAGCCTTTGTATTTATCACTAAAATACACTACTTATGTAAAGTAATGTAAATCATTTAGAACAAACAGAAGAATAACATAAACTACCAAATTTTCAAAACTGATGTGAAAACCTTTTGAAATATAGTCCGGCAATAATATACTTTAGAAGTAAAGCAGAGGGTGCGTAGATACATATACACAGAATAACTATTAATTAGTATTAATTGGTACTCTATAAGTAAAGTAATTAAATTGTAACCAGGCATAACAACTGTAAAATGAAATTCACACTCACTACAACAACAGAAGTTTCAGAAGTTTGGATCCAAAACCAGCATTTCAGTGTTATATTTTACTAATTATTAAATACGCAAACTAAAGGTAATGAAACACAAGTTAAATACCTCTCTACATGTTATAATCCAATTTTAGTCTACCGATTATTTATTTGGATCTTCTCAAGGTTTCAGCATTTGCATATTTAATTACCTGTTTTATCTGTGGCTTGGAATCACTAAAAGAATCAGGATAAGTAAATGAGTTATCATAATTACAATCAAATCCATCTACTTCATTAATTTTCATTTGATCCACATGTTTCTTATGAACTGGATGATTATCTAAATCAAGAATCTTTATCATTCAATATATGAAATTGTTATTCTACATAATTAGATATAACACTATTTCAAAAATTGTAGTGTTTGTAAACCAAACAACTACGTTTTACTGACAATCTGATCTGAGCTTCTTCAGAGAAACAACTGTATTCTCATGTTGTCTAGGTAAGACAATGAAAGCCTCATTGTCAAACTACCCAGCTCAAAGAACACAGCATACTCAAAATCTAAGTGTTGTTGATCATTTGAGGGGTTTAATAAAGTACTCGTCAGTCAGTAGGATATACTGTTAAACAACACGATTAGTTAGGCATCATTCATGTCAATAATTAAACGCTTATATTTATAGAAAGTTGGATAAAACTCTAGGCATACTTTTTAGGGGTTTGTTGCATAACGGATTCACATGGTATAATTGAGTATTTTATGAACCATTTGTAAATTTTTTGGCCCATTTTAGTTTCAAATTATTCTATTAACTTAATGTTTCTATTGGAAGTTACTTGATTGCATTAAACTAACTTGCTAACCAACACATACATACTCAAAAATACCCAGTCGGAGGCTCTTTTATCTATTGAGCTTACAGATGAGTCTTTAATAACAAATTAATTTGCTTAGTGTTTAAAATAATTTGTCCTTTTGGTAAATTTTGTTAATGCAATAAGAAAACGGATTTTATCAGAGCTATGTGATATATTCGAGCAATAGCTTTCGAGCGATCTTATCACACACACTTGTTAAGGTATTTATATATGAAAAATAAAGGTTACTAGACAATTAAGAGTATAAGCTATGTAAACAAGGCTAATGAAGAGAGTAGTGTAAATCACATTCAACCAAGGTAGGTTGAGAGAAAGTGTTTGACACAATTTAAAATAGGTTAAATTACTGATGACCTTATATCACGTCATGTTTCACACTTCAATAGCTGTAAAGTAGGGACATGAAAACTTAAAAGTTATTAATTTAAGTCCGATCTTTACTTAGGTGCCCTTTTATATTCACTTATATGTATTCCACAACATTAACACTTTTATAGCTAAATAACTAAATTATTTTAATTAGAATGGGTTTTTGACTTACTGTTGTTGGTATTCAAATTGCAAGTAAACAGCCTCTGTACATTCTTGACTGGTTGTTTAGATGTAGCCTATTGTGCTTAATACTGAAACCCAGGGGGGGGCGCTTTCTATTTACGAATCACCTGGAATTATTTAATTCTAGTAATACTGTTCACAAAGGAACTGATAGTAATACATTGTACCCGATAACCTTTAACAAATCACTATTCATTTCCTTTTATTTATATATTTGTAGGTTCAAGAACAATTATATCAATTTTTAGCCACTGATTTTATGGAAGCAGTCATTTCAGGTTATATTGATAGGACGGGGACAATAATTCACTGTTTAAATACATTGAAATATTATTTAGCATTGACGAATCCTCGTGCACGAAGTGGCTATGAGCTCTGTACACCCAGTAAGTACTAAAAAACAACTTTGTAGTTACTTCATTGTAAACCATTGACAGCATTTATCTACATCAAGTGGAGCCTGAAGACACCCAATAGTCATGTGTTGGGCGTTGTGCCACACTAAAAATAACCTTTATCGCCTTTTGTATGGGACCATTCAAACTTAGCTAGTGCTCATCTACACTTTTCTCGAGCAGACAGCCTCAAATATACCTATTTACTTGCAAATCAATTTAAGATGTTTGATCTGTTGCCTACAGAAACGAAAGTTTGGAGCAAATTAAGGTATGGGTATAGTTCAGATAAGTATTACAAAAACGAACATCAGTCTTTTATTATTCACGCCAGCGGTAGCTTATCGAATCTTAGTTCAGACTTGAATTGCACATAAGTGTATGGACTATATTTGTACCGAAAGTTGGTTTTAGCCAGAAATAGGTTTTGGTTTTACACGAAGCTTTATAAAGTGGTTGTAGCTATCTGACCCATGATCATTGTCCTGAATTAGCGGGCTACCTTATAACAGATAACATATTTATTTATTCAGGTACGTTTACTTAATATACCAGTGAATGATTGTTTCGCCAGTTGATGGAATAGTTTAGTGATCAGAAATAATCTGTGATCAGGACAGTGGTTTCTAGTGCATCGCACCTTTATCAAACAATAACACCTCATTTGTAGGCAATTGATGAATATATTTACAAGTACCACCTTCACTTTTCTCTATGTTTAAAACTTAGTAACGGGTAGTTTGATGTTACTGTATGTATTCGTAGTGAAATTTAAATATTTAGTCCTAATTTTACGCTACGTTTCTCAGTTGAAGCTTAATGTACCAAGTTTCTGCGGGTTGAGTAAGTACGACTATTACAGCATGTATAAATGGTTTTATAAATTGAGCGTGAAATTTTAGGCTACTTCATGATAGCTGTCTATACTAATGTTAAACTAAAATAACAAAAAGGTCATATTGTTGCTTTTTAATAGGAACGTCAAAGCATGCTTATTCTTCTTGATTCCAGGATATGTAAATATGCAGTGCGTTATGTGAACTAACCCTTCAATTTAGTTCATCTCTGTTAAGTGTATAGTGAAGATGTAGATGCATAACAAACATGATTGTGTTTAAACAGGTGATCGTGATAAATTATGGTTTCTTTTAATTTGCTTATTAAATATTTATAATATTTGAATAAGTGCATGATTATGCTTCAGAAACAGGATTATTCTCTAG
Organism: Schistosoma mekongi; assembly: GCA_034768735.1. Classification (NCBI taxonomy): domain Eukaryota; kingdom Metazoa; phylum Platyhelminthes; class Trematoda; order Strigeidida; family Schistosomatidae; genus Schistosoma; species Schistosoma mekongi. The sequence goes on along the minus strand of CM068308.1, from coordinate 22,755,217 downwards.
AATCGATAATTATTACAATCAACTTTTCTTCAATGAACACCACATTTTAGTAGACTGCATTTTTTGTCAGTATTTCTCCGAATGTTATATTAATTTATCTGCTCATAGAATTGTTTAATGAATGTTATTAATGTTATCTATACTTGCACCACGATAATATAGTTTGTAGTGTCTATCGTAATTATCGAGGATGCTCCCTGCATTCCGTTTGAGAAGATCAACATTTAACGAAATCGAAGTACTTATTCATGTTATCCTGTTATCTACTATGAGATACTGTCTAAAATGTATAGAAGAAAATCATACGTGATACTTTAATGAAGTAGTTTGTGTGCTTTTTAGATCTAATTTCTTATACGTGTAACATAGTAGTGAGGACCTATGCTGAGAGGCTCTATGCTAAGATAAAACAGCTACTTAGTAATTCTTAGTTTTCAGTGGTTGTCTATACCAGGTCAATTTGTAGTATGAAAGTCAACAATCTTCACAACATAATCATACTAACAAAATTTTAGACTTGATTCGGACGATAACTGAAAATTTTTTTCTATATTTAAGAGAATTTGACTTTAATTTTTGGGTAAGGTGCATTAGGGATATGACAACAAGTGGTGCCGTGCGCATAATATAAACATAATTAAATTATTGCGTAAATGTAAAGTTATCAAATAATAATTTTTATTATTGTACCATGGTGTTTCTTGTAGATATTTCGTGTGAATAAAACCTCGTACTCATTTTTTTATGTGGGCGAGAATTTGGTGCTGTCAAATAAAGGGAATCACATTATTTGGTATATTTTATCAATAAGGTTGTGGTTGAAGGCACTTTATATCAGCCTTACCTAATCGTAATCACTTTGCTTCTTTTATGTCATTTGCGTGCTTCAGTACTTAGTGCATGAGAAAATATTTACCTACTGAGTTTAATGTTTTGCGTGCAATTATAGTTGTTTTCTATAGTTTCTGGTTTTAACAATTTTTGTTATCGATTTCTTGGGATTATTAGATCATGAAATAATTGGTTCAGTTGAAGAACTTGTGAAACTTCGTACAAACTTATTGATTTATCTTAAACGTTTATTTACACGTGGAGGGATTAATGATAATGAAATGCAAATGATTTTAGCCTTTTTGACTACAGTTCAAGAGGTAACAGTAATGATATTGATATCTTCATTGTTTGTTATTTTATTAAGTTAGCTTTAGAAAAATGTTCTCCTATTAACACATGTTTCATTAATATGTTTTGTGTTTATGAGAAAATATACAAAAAACTATTGATCAGCTAAATATGTTCTTGGTGCTAGTATTTTATTTATAAAGTAATAATAATAATTATTATTTGTGCATCATAGTGACAACAAAGTAAGAGTGTTATCATGTACTGTTCCATTGAAGTGTAACATAGCGTTTCAATATGAGATTATGTAAGCAATTTTGATGGAGTAGCTCCATTTTGAACTTATGAAACTTAAACGTTGTCTTAGTTTTTGCGACATTCGACTTTCAACTACTAAACTGTAAGTTTGAATCCTGCTTCATCTACTTTGATTTGTTCAGTTGTGTAGTGTCACTATCAGATGCGATTTCTTGTCGTATGGTTAAAAATATTTTCTAAATATATACTATCTTATACTCTATTTTTCTCAGTTTGACACTAGCCTTTAAGGAATATCGTGTTAACTCAGATACTATTTCCACTGATAGTACCTATAAACTTATTCGTATGAAAGTAATTTTCAGAAGTATTTAACACATATTTTTGTCTATCTTCAACTGATATACACTCTTTTCCTATGTCTACAAATTAAATTTAGCCAGAAAATATTCACGATGTTTTATACTTATTGGTTAGTACTTTAATTGAATTTCCCAACACATGTGGCCCAGTATTTGTTCGTACCAATGGAATTCACTGTGTATTCAAATTACTTACTTCTGATGATGAACACGTTCGAATATATGCTATCAAGTTATTTGGGCTGTATCTTATGTATGGGAAAACATTGTTAGTTTAAAATTTTTACCACTATTAATATTTTTTATTTTTCTTATGTATTATATATTTGCATCCATATGACGAATACTTAGTGAGTATATTTTCAAATCAATTAGTTTTCACAAAGTTTATGCTGAAACTCGTTTCAGAATCATGCTCGTTATTGATTGCTAAGTTCTTTTATACAGCACATATAAATGATGATTTGAGTCAAATAACCGAAATCATTTATGCTCTGAATGATCTGGATTCGAGTCAAGTTTCGTTTTCATTTTAACACATATTGAATGTTGTATTCGATTGTTGTATGAAATAGACTTGTTCAACTAACTATACACCATAACACCAATTGGAATTGATACGATCTTACAATATTGTGAACTGACTAAATTTAGAAATATGAACCATTGTATGCTATCTCTGTGGTGTGAATGTTAAGCGTTCACTGCAAGGCCTAAAGGTTCTGCACCGGATCTTAGTAGAGACGTAGATAGGCAGCACTAAAAAGTCAACGATAGAACAACAGCTTGGTGCTTTTTGGTTTTCATCGGTTGTCTAACGTAGGTCAGTTCATGATATGAAATATTTTATTCCTTAATTTTTTTTTCAACAAACCATGAGTACATATATCATGCATACTACTGTTCATTTTATTACTATTTTAAAATTAGTTTCTAATTCTTATTTTACACCAATATTTAGATCTTAATGTCGTGATTATTTTGTACTGACAAATTGTTATGAGAGTAAATTGAAGCATGTAAATATATTTTTACCTTTACCATGCACTATATTTAGCATTACAGGTAACATTATAACAATGATTTACGCATGAAAACATGCAATACAAATATAAACAAGTAAGAACCCCTTCATTTTAGAAAATAGAAAATAGCTCTTCATTCACTATAAAGAATAAATTTCTCCAAAATTTCACATATGAAAATTTCAGTCATACACTTATCTACTTATTTTGTACACAAAACTACTTACTAAATAGTTGAAATGAACTGTTGAAACTTTTCTATTATTATTACTTTCGAATTCAACAACTATATGTAATCAACCACTTTGTTAACCAGTCTTATATCACTTGTTGAAGTCATCATACTGTTTTCCTAATCGGATTCACACTAATTAATAACACTAACCCACAAGGAAGTAAATGACAATTGTGACAACAAACTGAAGTTATATGTATTTTACTGCTATCGCAGTTTACTGAACAAAGTATTTACAGTTTAAATGAACGTTATCTATAAGTATTTAGTTTTTAAAATTCAATATTTATGTACACCCCCCACGCATATCCCAACAAATATCAACACTAGGAGGTAACTTCGTCACAAAATTCTCACTACTACTCATCTATCAACTCTTTTAACTTTATTTGCGTTTTAGAGTTTATGGCAATTCTGTTGAATGTTTTGCTTTGTACTCATTGCTCGAAGAACGTTTAAATTCAACGTCGACTCAGTTTACTTTATTAACGTACAATGCGTTATTTGAGGTATGTTTACGTGCAGATTTTGCTACTCATAGATTATTCGATGTATATATTTTCCAATCGCAAATGTGTATCAGTAATTTGAATGTTAAGCACTTAACATAAGGCTTGAAGATTCTGGAACCATGAATGTTCATTACGGAGGTATCCTTCACTAAATTGAAACAGTTGACTAGTGCTACTTAGTTTTTAGTGGTTCTCTGTTTATAGTCAGCCCTTTACGTACACCATAGAATTCAAAATCTAGAGTTTTTAATATTCTTATTGAACTAACTAATGTTGGTTGCCCACGGAATAATACTGAGGCACAAAATTTCAGCTCATGTTGTGCATTTAATTACAGATCAATCATTAAACCTAGTTAATTACCCGTGATTAATTAGTTTCAAATGAGACGTCATTGTTACGTAACGTGTTTAATGTCATAATCGAAGCCATTATATAAAATTTACAATACAGATGAAAGATAAGAACTGTCAAGTTTTCAATTTTCCTTTGGGTAATAATAAGCACAATAACGCAACCCAAATCTTTTGATTTTTAACCATGTTTCAAGCAAATAATCAAAATCTTTATTCTAGTTGTGTTTTCTCGTTAGCTATCTAGGGAACAGTCTGTAGTATTCCAAATCATTCATGTATTCATCGTTTGAAATGTTTTTTTAGTGTACTTACTGATTATTGTATTTCTTCGCAATTGTAAGATCATAAAAGGTTGTAATTGAATGAAAAGCTTTCAGTGATACTAATATTTATGAACTGGAGATTTTAACTAAAAAAGATTAGCGTCATGACTTGCAGTTATTTGTTGTTATTTAACTGCATTATTCACATCAATTATTAATAACTAGTGGTATTATACTTAGAGATCAAAGTGTGCGTACTATGTTTCTCGCGTTTCTGTATGACCTATTATTATTGAGTTTTGAGTTTAAAGTTTCGTATCGGATTACCTTCAGTTAGACCACTAATGAAAACCAAAAAGTACTAGACACCTGTTTTGTTATAGTGTAGAACTCAGTGCTGTCTATCCATATATTTACTGAGATCTATCCCAGAATCCTCAGACTTTGAGGGAGAACATTTAACCTTCGGACTACTGTGCTGGTATCCAGTGGTTCATATATCCAATGTCGGTCAATTTACGATATTACATGGTCTCATCTATTACCATTATCGACATTTGTCTCACACACCTCCCCCCCCAGGACATAATTGAATTTTACTGATCATGTATGATTATTAATGTTAATAATAATCAAACTGTTCAAATTAAAGTACAACATTTGTATACTAATATGTTCGATATTACCTGGATTCAATTAAACGCATGATCATTAATTTATAATTTTATAACTCTTTAATCTAGTTATTGTACTGCTATTTTGATATTCTTTCTTATTCTCAATATTTACGTCGAATAACTTCATTGTATTTTCTAGAGTGGGGATATCCGCATCTGTTTTCTTTAATTACACCCAAAATTTTACCATTCATTAAGTGAACCAACAGATGCCGTATAGGTACGATATAATGAGAATCAGAAATGTCAGGCGCTTAGTTGCTTTCTTTCCAGCTACAAACTACAGGCTAATAAATTAATTTAATTAAAAATGTTACTGAGTTTTTGAGTAATGAATTATTATCAGATATTAGCAAAACTATTGTGAAGATTCGTCGTATTTTACAATTATCGTCATTCTCGCATAGTTTGGACATAATTTCGTTTTTTATATGTGTTAAGTGTATCCTGATCCCTTAGTGTTGCACTTGTGGTCTGAGTGCTCCTCAGTGTAAAGTACTACAGTTAGGTGTTATATTTTCCATGAAGGTTTATTATGTATTTAGTAGCAGTTCTTTTTACTTAATCTGTTATGTGTGGTATACCTTACCATTACTAGAATTTAATATCTTTACGTATCAGTGCCATAGCTGAATTGAATTGAATGCATCTAACGCATAGAACTTTAGTTCTCCGGTAATTACTTGACTTTCTGCTTTTAACTTTATAGTATCTGCTTACGTATAGATAACTCTATATTTACAATTTCCATCACATGATTAATGTTGCTTGTAGCCTAGCATTCGAACATTCAAGTGTTCCCTGATTCGTTACGTCTGCATACAGGAAAAGCACAGCCAATTTATTATTATTATTATTTAAGTTAGATAATGATCGCCTTTTATGACCTTCATTTGCTACAACGAGTTGTTATATTATACCATTTATTTTTAACACTTGTGGATTACAGGTTATGACTGAATGTATTGCACCGAAAATTCGTATTAATCCCATTATTATTATTGATAAAACAATGTCAACAATCAAAAATCCTGGTAAGTTATTAATACAATTAACATTAATTTTTATCGCTTTACGGTTAGACAAATTATTGTAATGATTATATGTTTGTGTTTACTTGTACCCTTTATCAGTTTACACAACTGACAATTATTAGTGCATTGTGTTTTAAGAAGTGGCTTGCAGTGGGATCCAGGATACATGTTATTATCCTATCTGAGATTCATCAACTGTTTGTACCTTACTCTTAGTGTTTCTCTTTATCCTGAAATTTGAGTTCAGTAACCTAACATCTTAACTCTTAGAGTCATGATGACTATTAGCTTGTTTAATAGGGATGAAATTTGTTATTAGATTATGTATGAACGTTCCTACACTTGATATTCGCCTAGCCATTGATTCGTAGTTAAAGTAATCAACCTGCAATCAGTGGGTTAAATGGTTGGACTCCTCCGACTACTACATTTGAAGCACCTTAATAAATTCACTTATCCGTCACCTAAACAATTTGACTGGAAGCTATGTAGGTAAACCTATTGTCAGTCATAATGAGTTATTTATATTCAAGTGTTGCCCATGGCATATTGATTCTTTGAACGAGTGTTTGCCTAAAATATAATCAACTTGTCAATGATTTTGTTCACCTTACGAAGCCTATTTGCTAAAGCATTTTCGTAATATCAGTCTTTAACAGAAACAATGGAAAAGAATAATTCACTTCATTGGGCTTGTGTTAACTCATTTTCCAAGTATATATTCACGTACAAAGTCTTTAGGTCTACATTCTATGTGAAAGTTCTGTTAATACCATCCGGCTGATCACATTAACTGGGACATTAACCTAATGATTGAAATTCAAACGCCTTAAACACCTACGCACCTCTGTACATCTCCTTTCTGAGTATTGATGATTCTTTTTTCATTTTATTTGGTTTGTCCTTCATGTATTCCCATACTTATTACTTTACGTTTTATAGCTTTACTTAAAGTTATTGCACATCTTATTGCTCAGTCAGAACAGACAGCTGAGATTTTTACGATTAAAGATACTTTCATTCAACATTTATTTATATTCTGTACACAAAATCCGTATAATAAAAAGTAAGTTAAATAATGAATGATATTGACTGATTACAGAGAATTTTATGTGTATAATTTTCAAGACGTAAAGAATGACTCTATATACACTAGATACTTTTGCATTGCAAAATGTTATCTCGCATTACTACTATTAGTATTTACAAAATTTACTCAGCAATCCCCTCGGTTGATAAGCTCTTTTGTAGATCTCAAGTCAAATAATTTGTAGGTAGCTGAATTTTCCAGTATAAACATTATAATAATTGATATTTATATGCATAGTAATGACTACCTTCTATATGAATATAAAACAGTTCTTTTAAGAACCGGTTACTTTCGGAGTTGGCACAACAAAAGACTGGCACAATTATCCATTGATAGCATTATCTCGGAAAAATTGCAGCCTAAATTTGTTAATTAATAAAGAGTGACTCAGTAGTTTAGTGATATCGCACTGAAAGTCTTTTGTAGGACTGTGAGTGTATAGTCCTGAGGACCAAATAGCTGTAAAATGTTTATTGATTTTCAGTGATTCTGTAGCTGATGTTGCTTCTTGTTTAAACGTGTCGTCATGAGAACACTCCATAGGATAACAAGTAAATATATAAAGAAAGAAATAGCTTTTTGATATGTCCTACTCATTTATTGGGAAGTAAATTTCGCTCCCATTAGAGAGATTTACAAACCAACTTAAATTTCTTGCCAGTTATTTTTATGACTGCAAATGAGGTCATCATACAAATCTAGGCGGTTTCTTCTAATGTTATCGGGCTTGTGAATAGTAAATCACAAAAGTTATAAAAAATACACACTATTTCACACATAATTCAAATCTTGGTGATTGATGAATGCATGAAAAACCTTACAAGTGGGATAGTAATCACTGAATAACCATAACGTATTTTGCTTAAAAAATTACTTCATATAACTGTCAACTACAGTTTCTTAAATTCTGCACAACTGATTAGTATCCTCGTTATGACGGTATAAACTACTGTGCTTGATGTATGCGACTAATTAGTTGGTATGGCCTTGTGTGCACGAATTTACGATGGCGAACGCCAATGAGAGTGCATAGTCAATCCCTCTGTGTCTGCCCGATACTCACTCGAACCCAGGCCAGAAATAAAAAGAGCAAAAGTCGACAAGTCAACCAGACAAATCATATTATATTTCTGGCATTCCTTTATATATATGCCAACCAGACTACTCAGCCAGCCAATTAGGGAATTCACATTATTACATAACAAGGGAGACAGTGGTAGTGAATTGAGGCAACATGTACACAATCAATTAACCGTAGTTTATAATGAGAGATGATATACTAACAGTAAATATGATAAACGGTAGGATAGAGCATAAGGAACATAACAATGATAGAAATAAAATGTTTACACTACACGCAACTAAAATAATAGAAATGGTTTTCCAAAATATAATTCCTAAATTTAATTATTCTTCTTTAATCACCCAACATGAATCTCATATTGAAAGTTATATAGAAATGTATATTGTTTATTTATCATTTTCCATTTTCTTTATAATCATATTCATTATAGAACGATATTACAATTATCTATTTGGCAAGATTGGTTACTTCATCTAGTCCCATTATATCCAAATAATAAAATAAATGCTAACCTTCTCTTGAAAATTTTACGTCTAATACGCATTTTACTAATATATGGAATATGTAATGAATTAGGTAGTTGGCAAGTACTTGTTGATACGCTAGCGTTAATTCACTTACATATTTGTGAAGAAAGATTGACTTATATGAAAGTAAAGCAACAAGTGGGTGGTATATCGTTTTTAATTTCATTATTCATTATTTAATACTTTTATCTTCAATAACTTTCTTTTTCCATTACTTGTTTCTGTAATTTCGATGATAGAATAACTGTGATCAAACTGTATTTGAAAATTCGTTTTTGACATAGTAACCATAATCACTATTAATTTCTTGTTACTTATCATCATTTTTCTTAAATGTCAACAAATGATGTCGGTGGAACAGTGGCTTAACAATTGAGTATCGGTAACAATGGTGCATCTTCTTACCCTACTTTACATCAGTTTAGTCGACTGTGTTGCATTACTGGCTCTCACATTTTGTGTGAGGCTCGAAGCCAAGTACACGAGTTTGTGTCTAATTAGTTATATACGATTAGGATGACGTTTTGTTGTCTGTAATTAATATTAATTAAATTACATTAATACAATTTGTAGTCTGATATAAGTGATATACGCCTGATTACTATATGGTGTAAAACAATCAAACAATGTTCCGTTTATTCCTTCTAAACGTATTAAAACTGAATATACACTAAATGTTATGGTCATAAAGACTTTCTCTCCCAGTATAAATGGTTATTAATATGTGACTGTATACTATGGCTGTGGAAATTTCACTACGTGTTTTTTCTCTTTGAAATTCAGTAGGCTATGTATATATAACTAAAAATTACCTAAGATTCACGAAACAACCGTTTTCCCTTCGATCAGTTTGATACTATACTATTATATAAGTATTCTGAAATCCGATTTCTGCTATTGCCCTATTTTGGTTGACTACACTTGAAATGGTGAAACTAAACTTTTCTGGCAAACTTGATAGACACCAAATAATTTTCAGAATCCATCTGTCAGTCGGAATGCTGATGATATGAACGAATGGTTTGTTTTAGAAAATGCTAGTGATGAAGATATTTACAGGGTTTTTACTCGACTAATGAACTTATAAAGTGAGATAAGACTCATTGTGTTACACTTCTCCATAGAAGTTGCCAGTGAAATTTCAGAAATTATCAACAAATGAAGTAGCAAACGATCTGTAGACTTTGAGTTAGGATTAGACACTAAGACTAGAATTAAGATAAATTTTGACCAGATGTTTTTTTAGAGAGTTAATACATGGCTAACAGAATTTTCACAGAAATCAGAAAGATGCGTTGAGGTGTGCTAATACATAATATTCCGGTTTTTTCAATGCATCATTTCACTTAAGGTTCATTATCGGACCAACACTGTCTTCAAATTCGATATTAGTCATTGAAGAGAAATCGATGATACCGGATATTTGAATGATTGTGAAATATTATGGCGATATGTTATGGCCTAAAAATATACATTAGCCACAGCGCCTAAACACTTATAAATATTGAAGTATAATGACTAACGTACTAGGGAATTATGCTACGGTCATATCTACTCCTTATCATATGAACCATATTATTCGTGAATTTGTCTGCATTTATTCAGATGTAAAGGATTGTAAGTTAAACACTATGAAATACTAACACATTATTATTCTGCTGCCTGTAGCTCTCCTAGGATTACTACCGGCCCCAAACCCGGAACAATATTCCCCCACAAACACATACACAAGGCCACATGGGTCTCACCGGATCATACTACACAGAATCAAAGCGATCATATATGCATCAATAAAAAATTTAGAAGATCAATGGAAGATGTGCGAAGAAGGAGAGGAGCTGATATAGCATCAGATCACCACCTGGCGGATGCTAAAATGAAACTGAGGCTAAAGAAGCAATGGATAACTGGAGTAACAGCAGTACAACGGTTCAATACAGCCTTTCTTTGAGATACTGACAAACTGAAGGAATCGAAAATAGCTCTCAACAATAGGTTCCAAGCCTTACAAGATCTACTGAAGGAAGAAGAAACCACTATGAAGGCCAACTGGGAAGGAATCTAAGAAGCACTAACTTCAACGTGTCAGGAGGTTCTGGGCGTAAGAAGTACCATTATAAGGAATGGATCACCGACTGAGACATTGAGCAAAGTCAACAAAGGAGGAACAAGAAGACAGAAATCAACAAATTAAAGAAGAGCAACAGAGCCGACAAACGGAAATACATCCAAAGCCTTGCGTTGACTGCGGAGAAAGCCGCAAGAGAAGGAAATGTGAAAGAGCTGTATGACACAACGAAGCAACTGGCAAGCAAACACAGTAAACCAGAGCGCCTGTTCAAGAATAAAGAATGCAAGACAATCACTGAGATTCAAGAACAAAGGAACAGATGTGTAGAACACTTTGAGGAACTGTTGAATAGGCCAGATCTACTGAACTCACCAGACATCGAAATAGCCTCTACAGATCTTCCGATAGATGGCACTCCATCAACGATGGAAGAAATCAAGATGGCCATCAGACAAATCAAAAGTGGGAAAACAGCAGGACCGGACAATATAGCAACTGAAGCACTCAAGTCAAATATAAATATGTAACGGCCAAGATGCTCCGTGTTTTATTCAGGAGGATCTGGGAGGAAGAACTGGTGCTGGCAGACTGGAAAGAAGGACACCTTATCAAGATACCAAAGGAAGGTGATTTGAGCAAATGTGAGAATTGTAGGGAGATCACACTATTGTCAGTACTAGGGAAAGTCTTCAACAGAGTATTGTTGGACAGAATTAAAGATTCAGTAGATGTTTAACACTTAGTTCCCGTTATAATTATTTTATACTCAGATCTGATTAATGAAAGGTATCTTGATATAATTCTTTCCAATTGGTTGTTCTCTCTTAACCCAAAGGAGTCTCATTCTTTTGCCTGTCTAGATATAAACTATAATTTGTTTACTATTATCTATATTCGTCAACAATGTTTAAGGAGTATTTTATGTTTTCCGTCATGAAAGCTACATTTTGTTAGTTGTAATAATGATGCTTCCAGTTGTTGATTGGGCGTTCCTCCCTTTATAGTCCAAATCAGTAGAAAAGCTACGCCTGTGTTTCATTTCTCATTGATTATTTATCGATTTATATCAGTTGCTTTCGTGACTTAACAGTTAAATGCTAGCATTTTCTTCACACTTCTGGTATCGTCGATACACACTCGGTGCATGATTTTTGTTGAAATGTTAATTCACATAAAAGTTTCTCGAGTCAGATAAATCTGACTGCTAATGGTCATTTTTATTGGAAAGTATGAAGCTGTAACTTTCTCCAATTTATGCCAAATTCAGTACTGATAATTGGTAATTTGATAATGTTAGAATTATACCGTAAATCTTACTGTGTATAAACGTCTCACCTTTGTTTATTACCCACAGCTACTGACAGTTTTGCTCTACTTTTTTAAAACTTGGTTTATGTTCTAAATTTGTTCGATAACACTTACTCTTAGTATCTCGTTGTCCGTTGTATAATGGTTCTCATTTCGCTACAACATTATGTGAATATAGTTGAAATCTAGCAGTTTATGTAGATTCAATTTTTAAAGAGACATTGATGCCCTGCGCACTTTGTAAGTTTAGAGCTTTTGGAGTTACAAATTGAACACTGTTTAGTGCCTTGTTTATGATAAAATGCGACGGAACGTGAAATAATTGATGTCGGCTAGTTTGCTACAAATCATTGAATGAAGTTGTTGCAGACTTGGAACACAATCGATTTGAATGCTTGTCAAAAACAGTTTTAAATAGAAGTTAAAGATGATCCTTTTAAACCTTTTTTTGTATCGAGAACAGAGGTATTTATTTGCAATTATATTATCGTTTTTCGTCTCTCCTTTCTTCTCAACACTTCTATTTGGTTTCTGTTGTAGTTCCTATCATTTTATATGTATTTCACTAATAAACTCGATACCGTAGACTGCAATCAGCAAATACACTGGATTCAACTTATATACATGCTCTGCAATATAATCTACTGTTTAAACTGATTATTTTTATTACTCTTGGTTTTCAGGCTGTCAAATTAAAAAGTGCAACAGATAAGAATCATTCCAATTTGGCATACACAAACACATCGGTATTATTTTCAAATAAAGATCCTACTGCATCAAATAACTCTCTAGGTGTTGATCTTACAGAATGTGGATCTTGTCAAATTAAAACTGATCAGCTGTCATCTAACGATTCATTAGTGGAAAATAATAGTGGCAATAATTCTGATAGTAACCTAAATAAAACCAACGATAATAATAAGACCATCAATAGTTGTTCAAGCTCAGTATGTAATTCAGGTGAGGAGCCATTTCTTTATACTATTTGAAAAACCTACTGGTTTGATAATGTACTCTTGGTGTCGTGTTTATGATGGAATAAGGTACTTTTTGTACTTTACAGTTTGCACTCTTTGAAAATACTCCTGTCTTTAACGTTTAAGTGACTATCTTTAGGATCAGTTGATAACTCCTCGAAAGAGTCTTCAGGTGATAAAATAGTAAAAATAATCCATCTTATCAACTTTCTTTGTAAATATGTAGGCGGAATTTTAAAACGACGTATTGTTTGTTACGTTCTGATTGGCTAGGTACTGATTTCGTTACTAAAAGTAGCATGTTTTAAAACGCTTCTCGGATCTTGAGGTCACATATAAGCTTAGAAATATTCTTGTTTTTTGAATGCAACCTTGATTGGTACTGTTAAGATTCTTTAATATTTCTCACTTATTGGTTCCATTTCAGCTTTTAAGAGTAGGAAGTTTCTTCAAATTGAGATGTGATTAAAAAGTCAGTGTGTTAAAAATTAAAGTATCTTATTATAAAGCGTATTTATAGTTATTTTATTATTTTAGTAATAATATTGTCAACTCTGATTAATACCACCGTTAATTACAGATCATATATTGGATCAAACTCCTGATTCAGTTTTATCTTATGAAAATATCGAACTGTCTTCATTATCATTATCGAAACCATCACTTAGTCATAATCATCATCATTCTCATCATCAAGAGATAAATAATAATGTAGAGAGCAAAGCGACTACTGAAACAGATAATTTAAAGAAAGATAAATCATCGAAATTTCAATTGCCGAACTTTTCGTGGTCATACGTGCATCAATTATTATTAGATGATTTATTATGTTCGCTTGAAAATATAGTAATGTAAGTGTTTTCATCATTTAGGTAATAAATACTTTAAAACAATTTGTCCCTTTGATAAATTTGGATAATGCAATAAGAAGACGAATTTTATCAGAGCTATGTGATATATTTGCGCAACCTAGTAAATATGTGATAAATATGTGACTAATTTATCATCGATTGTATTATCTGCCCATGAAAAGGAGGCACTCTCCCTTGGATTTAATTTTTCTATACCTATAACACACATTTCTGAATTAGCAGTCAATGCCCAATTTGAGAACCTTTATGACCAACTGAATACGCTCGTTCCCACATCATTAGATAATCAGAGTTGGTGTAAAGCTAAGCTAGTGGATATAGCTCATCAAGTCAAAAGTTCCAGAACAAAGCAGAAAAGCACACTAACATCTCTTCATTTCAAAGCACTGAAAGAGTTGCGGACAAATCCTGATATTGTTCTATTAAAACCTGATAAAGGAGCTGGAGTAGTTGTTATGAATAGATGTGATTACATAAGTAAAATGTTAACTATTCTAAGTGATGAAAGTAAATTCATGGCTGACGTTAAATTTGAAGGAATTAATAAATTGGAAGGAAAAGTAAATTCACATTTAGTGAAACTACTAAAAATGAATATTATTAATAAAGAGGAATTTCATTTCTTAAAACCTATTGGTTGTGAATATCCACGTTTATATGGATTACCAAAAATTCATAAAACTAATAATCCTCTGCGTCCTATTTTATCCATGTGTCGGTCGCCTACACATAATCTCGCAAGGTGGCTTACAAAATTATTGAACCCTATTCGATGGAGCATATGTAAGTATTCTTTGAAGGACTCGTTTGAACTAGTAGATTATTTATGTGACATTGATATCAAAGAAAAGACTATGTGTTCTTTTGATGTAAATTCCCTGTTTACTAACGTCCCTCTAAAAAAGACTATTGATATTTTATGTGATTATATCTTGACAAGTCACTTTTCACTACCTATTCCTGTAGCAACTCTTAAAGATTTATTATTACTATGTACAGACAAAGTACAATTCACATTTGAGGGTGAATATTTCAGACAAATTGATGGAGTTGCGATGGGTAGCCCTTTAGGACCGTTGTTAGCTGATGTGTACATGGCACATGTAGAAAACCTAGTCAGCGATTCAATAGGAGAAATGTACCTCTATAAACGTTACGTTGACGATATCCTAATTATTTGCACGAAAATCGATGATGCAAATAGGTTACTAAGGCAACTGAATACCATACAAAATCATATTAGTTTATCCTGTGAAGAGGAGAATAACAACCAACTCCCTTTCCTGGATATATTAATCAATCGGAGGGATGATGGATCAATCAAACGCTCTGTCTACAGAAAATCTACATGGACTGGGCAGTATATGAACTTCCATAGTTATTGTCCAGTGCAGTATAAAAAGAACCTAGTAAAAGCTCTATTTAATAGGACTAATCGTATTTGCACTTCTGACACTATTGAAGAAAATGACAAATTACTGACAGAAACGTTAATGCTGAACGGATATCCAAAGAAGTTCATAAATCGATGGAAACGTTGCAGTATGGTGAAACCTACTGTATTACTAGCACCCAAAAAATCAGTTTATATCACATTACCCTTCAGAGGTGACTCAAATAGCCTTGTGTTAAAACAAAGGCTTAAGTCAGTGGTTAACAGAACATTTTATGCTGCTGAGGTAGTTGTAATAGAAAAGTATAGGTCATTGATTCACAATAAGCCTAAACCGCACGTAAACGAATGCATCACATCCCACTGTATCTATCAATTTACGTGTATGTGTGGACACACATACATAGGGAGGAGCAATCGTGAATTGCAGGTAAGGGTAGCTGAACACATACCTAAATGGCTCCGAAAACAAATGGACTCGAAAGGAGAAATAAAAGTACAGGATAAACAACCCTCATCGTCTATCGCCAAGCACTTAGTTGAGACAGGCCACATAGTTGATATCAAATCAGCCTTTGTGGTGTTGTATAAAAGTGCTTTAGGACGTATACTAAAGTTTGTTGAAGCCTTAGCTATACGGAAGTTCAAACCCCCCTTGTGTGTTCAAAAACAATTTGTACTTTCCCTCAACCTACCTTGGTAGAGTGTTACTTACATTGTAATCTTTATTATCTTCGTTTACTTATCTTTGTTTACTTAGCTTATACTCTTAATTGTCTAGTGACCTTTATTTTTTCATATATAAATGCCTTAACAAGTGTATGTGTGATCAGATTGTTCGAAATGTATTGCGCAAATATATCACATAGCTCTGATAAAATTCGTCTTCTTATTGCATTATCCAAATAAATACTTTGTTTAAATCTTTGAAAATATGGAACTATAGATATTAAATATTCGTTTAACTAATTAGTACTTAAACATAATTTTGTATATCATTTAATATATTCATGTCGATGGTTATGAAATAGTAATTGATTTGATTACTGAAGCAATATTTTAGCTTGCTTAGAATTAGTTTGGAAAACATATCGGCGGGGTGGGGAAAGGCGCCCAAACCAAAATTAGGTATCAGCTCGAAACGACAATAACTATTTGTTTGACTTATGTTGCTAAAAGGAGATCACTTGGTTGACTTTTGCACCATTATAATGACGTATCTAGGGGTACACGCTGCTAAGTAGTTCCACACTTGAACGAAGCAGCTGTCCGGTGGTACCCTGTCAACATCAATGTGTGGCATATTCAATCAACTAAAACTACCAATGTCCACAAAAATAACCATCCCAATTAACCTATGATTGCTTGTCTCGCATCAGCTCCTGCGTTTCAAAATCATTTCATACCTTTTATTCTAGAGAACCATTGTTTCTTTACGTGTCATATTCTCACTGTATTATCTAGTATAGTGCTACCGATATAATTGCAACTTCTACTACTCCCGGTACTCTCTGTGATAACTAGATCTGTTTCTGTTTTGTCAGATTGTGTCAAACTGAATATATATATATATATATATATATATATATATATATATATATATATATATATATATATATATATATATATATATAAAGCAATGTGTTTGTAAACATACATTGCTGTTTGCGCTAGCAAATTTTTAAATATTTTTATGTAATTTAATTGTATTCACTTTAGTCAACGAAATGGTCATGGACAGCAGTTTTCTTTGTTGACGTCTTCTTCTTCTTCTTCTACACCCCAACTTTCTGGATCTCGCGATAATATTCTTAAGCAGCATTCAAAACTTGGTAAGCAATCAGCCTATTCACAATCAACTGCGCAGAATAAGTTACCACCTCAAACAGAAACTTTACCATCACCTTCATCATCGTCAATAGCAACCATAACGTCAACTAATCTACTCACGAAAATGTCAACATTTGTCCCGCATTCTAATAATCGGAGATCTTTAACAGATAATAACTTTGTTTCTATTCATAGTAATGATGATAACAACATAATAAATACGGATAACCAGATAGACATGTATTTAGTTGACTCAAGAAGTGAATCTGTTTTTATAACAAATCTTCTGCACATTATTTCATATTTATCTGACATGATTATTGGAGCATGCGGTGGCTTGTTACCGTTACTTGCCGCAGCATCAAGTTCTACTGTAAGTATTATTCATCATATACTTATATAGTTTTCACCCAAAAGTAAATAATAAGCAATATTGGTCAGGAAATTAATTGTTATTTGCCAAATAAGAGTGACTCGAATTTAAGTACTTATTCACTATAATATAATGATGATTGTTGAATTTGCAGACTCATATTACTGGCTGACTTTTGGTTATATAGTCGTTGGGGTCCTCGCGATTACCGTAACCAGTGGCTAAAACACTGAGTGATATGGCCCAGAATCGGTCACAATGGCTCAGATTTATTCACTGATTGTCCTCCCCTAAATCATGAGCTTTAAATTATTCCATAACTTTCTTTCTACGCTTTCTGAACCATATTCTATGTGTTCACACTCCTTGTTACTATTATTATTTTATTTTATTGAAGTAACTTCTACTAATGGTGGTAATGTTAATCTTGCGGTGCCATGGAGGTATGGCAACTTGAACCGATGCACACATGTGCCAGGTTCTATGTTGATTATACATACATACATACATATACAGCCGTTGTAAACTAAAAATTACTGGATTGCGAATGGGACAATCAATCAAGACATTTAATCAGTCCATGAGGTCATTGACTGTTGGTCTAAGCCAATGTTGGTAGATGTCGGCTACCTAGTTGGGGTACGCGTGGTGATCAAGATTAATAACTGTCGACACTGGGTGACATGGTTCAGAAGGAATGGCAATGACACAAGTGCATTCATTCTTTATCTCCATGTAGATTCTAAGTTTATTCATACACAGCTTTACTTTATTCTTCCCTATTAAATCCTTTTGTCATGTTATTCTTTTTAAGTTTGATCTCATCGTGCTAATGAGGTATAGTAACTTAAACCTATGGACAAATATGCTTGGTTCTACATTGTTAATGCTGACTGACTGACTCATCTGTCTTGCTTTCATTATTGTCTTCATTTAGTATCTATGCCATTAATATAATTGTCCTGATATGTGGTCTGAATTCGGACGTATATTTTTAAATGAATGCTTGAAATATATGATACAAATACTGATTGGCTCATTAATTCATCTTCTTCTTTCCAACTTGGGACTGTTTAACCCTGACAACACTTACAGGAATAGAGTAATCAGTCTTTATTGTACTTGGTTTCTGTATTGATTTGGATAAGGTCATTATTTATGTTGGTCGGAGTTCAGGGTCCAACACATTCATCTTCACTCCTATTTTTGATCACTTTGCGGTGTATTGCAAGATCAGTCGTTGGGTGCCAGTTCAGTAGTCTGAGCGCTAATTTTTCACCTCTCAGTTTGAGCATCTTGAGTTGGATTCTCGGTGAGCAGACTTGAGAAGGGTCATTCTGACTGAAGTTTCCTGTACTAAGATGGAAAGTTTATTCATTACATTCTTGTTTTTAATGGTTTTTTGACCCAGGTCAATTTTTGATATCGAATCCAACAATCTTCACAGCATCTGATTGTTATTCTAATACTCTAACATAACATATCAGCGTCAACGAATGCATGACTGTGCGGATTCTTTATTGCTTGTAACTGATTTACTGTTAGGAAAATACTATTCGGCAAGCCTACTTTTCTCTTTTATTATTACATCGTCTTGTTTGATAAGTGATAGAACAAGTTAGACCAGATGTTATCAAATAAAAAGCAAGTAATGTCTCATAAATTTATCAACTACAAATAATAGTATTGACGGTTATTATTAAGCCGATAAATGCATCCACTGTAAACAAAACTGGTAAACTTTGTCTGAATAATGATTGCTGATTATTGCAGTTTTTATCTTGATGAACGAATCGGTTAACTCCTAGCATTAGTCTATTCTTATGTTTACTCGTGATGACGTAACAACTTACTAATTTAAGTATTTATGCTCATGAATTACTTGTTGGTTTTTCATAGTTTAATTAGTAAATCAGATTTTCATTTATTTCAACATATTTTGGCAAGTGACTATTTGATTCCAAAGTATTATTATAGTATTTAAGAAACTTTAATGCAAATGTTATACTATGTTTACATTATATTTAATTGCTTAAGTAAATGGTTATATATATATATATATATATATATATATATATATATATATATTGTGTGTGTGTGAGTGAGAGAGCGAAAGGAAAGCTTCGATGTAAAGGAATTCAAACTATCGATGTAATTTATTAAGTATACTTTGCCTTAAACCACAGTTTATATGTAAGCAGTTGTGTTACTATCTGATTGACGAAACCGTACTAGGTAGAGTCAGTTTCCAATCTGCGATTAAATGGCTGAATGTAGATCGCTGTATCCACTGAATCTTTGTTTCATATATAAGTGATTAAAATAAGTTAGAATCAGTTAGATCTACTATAAAATGTATACATGTATTCCATGAATATAAATTGTTGCAATATTTTGAATTTATGTGTGTTAAATTAGAATAGGAAGTAATATTCTGTTTGACTATAAATTAAAATACGCTAGCATTTTACAGTGTAATTAACTTCAAGTATTTGTGTTATTGTTTTGGAATGTTTCATTAAACTGACTTCCTTTCCCTAATACTTTCATTTAATACATAAATTAGTCCATATTTCGCATGCATAAATAAATATGAATAGAGGTTGCCATTTCAAGAAATTCATCTTTCAGTCTCAGTATCACCATCGGATGTATGGAAAAAAGTTAATCTTAGCCTTCCTGCAATGAACTACCTCTGGACACCTGCTTTCGCATTTATCTATTTAACTGTACTTGTGGAGCAAATGACATCAGTCGATTTCCAAGGAATTTACATTTTCGTGCTAGTGAACATCTCCCATCGCGACTGAACAAAGGCATGGTTAAGACAGTTTATAGCTCAATGTTCGCTCATTTAGTGGAAACTGCGAATGTCAACTAATCTTTTTCAGTAATATACTGTGTTAATAACTGTCTACCGAAGTCGGTAAAACTCAAATTTCTTCAAACAAGAAGGAATTGTTATTTGGACTAAAAAACCAGAGCTTTGTATCCAAATGAAATATGTCGAACTGCTTCTTTTGATGATTAGAAGTAATGTATGTAATATTTTATGACATTCTCTGTTTTCACCAAATAAACAATTGCTTGCCCAATTGGCCTTTTTTTACACGATGGCCAACACTACATCAAAGAAATCAGTAATCATAAGCTAACTCAGTTTACTTAATGTGTATATTGATTTTTCCCTTTAGTATCTTCGTAATTTCTGTTCTCTTTTTCAAATATTAATGTTATTACTGCTCATATCTTTGTATTATTATTATTATTTATCCTACAATCAACTGAACATTTATAATGAACACATTCCATTTTATTAATTCGAATCATTTTATACATTACGCGCTTAGTTTTCCCTCGTTCAAACATTTGTTTTATTTCGATTTATATTCATATTGTTTATGTATATTTCATCCGACTATCTATTTATTTTGATGATAGTCATAATCACCCTGACAATTTCAATTGACACATAAATTAATTTTGGTTAACAGTATAAGTTATTCATTTTGAGATTGACAGTTGAGAATTGTAGACTATAATCTAGTTTAAAAGATATCTCTGGGCTAATCACTTTGGCTTATTGGCATGGATTTATAAATGTAGGACATGATTATAATTTAATTTAAAAAATTTTTTTTCGTTTATAAACATCTGTCGATTTTTCCTTGTCAGTGTTTTTTGTATTTACTCACTAGGTCATAGATTTGAGTCTCAACCAACTTGATTCGATCTTAGTAACTGCATAGTATCTCTAGCCTCCACGAATAATAGGTAATTGAAGGTTTAACACATAAACCTTTTTTTGGTATATGAACTACATTTAATCCACATATCTGATATTTTCATTATCACTAAGATTTCAATATTTTGTATTTGTGATCAAATTAATTGAAATAACGAAATTTCTAACACTGAGAAATGTAACAGATGAGATATAATTAGATATATGAAGGTGAAGTATGTAGCCTTAGAACAAGCAAGTTGTATTTTCTTTATTCAGTTATCTGCGATAATGAGTTCATGTGAACTCAGAAATTCATATGAGTACTTTATGTCTTGGTGTTTTTATAAACATACAGCAGTTTACTGTTATTCATATATATCTCTTCATATCTCGGTGTTTGCATGTTTATCTGTTCATCCCCTTTATTACATTGCTCTGTTGTGCTACACTAAACTAATTCGAATATTCCTTACGTGGTCCGTTTCACTTAATATTCTAAGCCTATCCATATTTAAGACAATGTTATTTGGACATATTATGATATATGCCTGGTGTGTAATTGCTTGCTTGTGTCTATTTTATGGCAATATACAAACAAATTTTAATACCACTACTGTGTTTTGATTGCGTTATTTCATATATGCGATTCGGATTGCTACGTTATGAGAATACCACATTTTACAATCGTTATCTTACTGTTTAGAAATCTTAGAAGAATTGTAAAATTGTCAGAAAGTTTTGATCGACGAGTGTTATCTCAAATGCCCAACAGTTTACTGTTTCATGGAAAATTATTATCTTTGTATCATAATGAAGCAGTAACTGTTGAACAATCTCCATGCTAACTAATTAATTTCTTTCTTTTTCCAATCGATCGTTATTCTGATGTTTATGTTTATTGATAGTCTAGAATGTTGCAACTTAATGTTGCTATTCAAACGCTATGTGGCAACGCTGGTTGATACACATACATGCCTGGTTCTATGTTACTTATGACTGTGTGACCTCAACGTCTTCCCTGTTGGCCTTTGTTACAATCAATTTTTGAAAATCTCACATTTCTTTACATTCACACCAGTTTCCAATAAATCGAAAACCACGCAGTTTATTCATGTTTTCGCATAGATTTACTGATTTCTGATTTTAGGTTTCTACTAACGTTTTACTGGTTGCATTAAACGTATTCATTTGTTTTTTTGTGTATAGCATTATATCGCCTTTACAACACTAAGTTTTTGCTTAGCTGTGGACTAATTTGGTGTTTTTTCTTTTTTTATTCAAGAGTGAGATCGGTAGCTTAGAGTCCTTACCTGGAATGGAGCTGAGCAATGGAATAGGATACCTTTTACGTTTAACTTATTTGACGGACTATTGTATTTTAGATAAGAACATTGATGCTAAACTATTAGAATGTGAAAGAAATTTACCATCGGGATTTATAGCACGTCAACTCTTAAGATTATGTGAGTTTGTGTTAATAATATTCTCTCTAATCAAAGTGTTAGACAAATTTATATAAAGCAGTACATGCATCTGAATCTTTGAAATTAATTTAGAAAATTTTACATCACGGCTCTTTTGGAACTTCTAAACCATTGACTTTCTTATTTGAGTGGTATGTTATTCATGAGTACACCGTCCTACACATTTTCGATTCTTGATATCACTTTGTCTAACTATACAGGTCGTTAAACAGCACTGTAGATTTTCAAAAATATGGGAATACTGCAGTTGGTGAATTAAGATCATTAGAAAATATCACTAACAATCCCAATTTTCCAGTCTGAACTTAGATTATTAGGGGGGATGTTGGTATTTTTATCTCTAGATTGAATTTTATACGTACTTATGATCTCTAAAGCGCTTCAGTGTACCACGAAACTGTTTTTTAGATGTTTTATTAGTTCATTTTTCTTGACGATACATTAGTAACAAATATAATCATCTTTTAAATCCTTCTTTTAACTTTTTCACTAATATTTAATTCTTGTTTGTCTCAGTTTTTGTAAGAAGTGCGATATGGTTTCTCTTTTTTTTCGTTCCATGATAACAATATAATGATTATAGTAGTAAGTCATTTGTTTGAAATCTACTTAAAACGAGCTTGAGAGTTTCATGTATCCAACGAATAATGAGCTATTTTAACAGACTGAGCTTTAGAAATGTATTATATTTTATATCTGTTATGTGTACAAGGGATGGCCGAATTACTTGGTTACTGACTATAAACGCGAAACGATAACTATTCATAACCTTACCGTAATTTTTACAGAATCAGTCACAGTTTCGCAGTCGTAGTCACTTTATCTTCTTCTGGATTTTAATTTTCACTGTCCTTTCATATACTACTACTACTACTTATGCCCGTTACTCCTCGTTGAGGAGCATAGGCCGCTTACCAGGATTCTCCATTTAACTCTGTCCTGAGCAATCCTTTCCAAGTGTTTCAAGTTGTTGTTCATCCTTTTAATGTCTGCTTCCAATTCTCGATGCAGCGTGTTCTTTGGCCTTCCTCTTTTCCGTTCCCCAACAAGATTCCATCTTAATGCTTGTCTCGTGATGCAGTCTGATGGTTTGCGTAATGTATGTCCTATCCATTTCCAACGTCTTTTCTTAATTTCCTCTTCGGCTGGAAGTTGGTTTGTTCTCTCCCATAGAAAGCTGTTACTGATGATTTCCGGCCAACGGACATTCAGTATCTTGCGTAGGCAGTTGTTTATAAATACTTGTATCCGTCTGATGATGTTTGCAGTAAGTCCTTTCATATACGTCATTGTTTACTTCTTCTCATAGAACTATATTGCAGTACTGATTTTGTAAATTTTATGTCGTGCTAATGTGGTATGGAAATTTGGACCTACGTGCATATACACTTTACGTTGTACACGATGATAAGATGCGGAGTTTCTCTGGTGGTTACATCACTTAATCTTAAATTTATAGGTTCTAACACTACTCCATTTTCTTTGTTTACATTACGTCAATATGGTTTACACGAGTACGAGCATGTATACTAAGTCCAATTGTGTTATTTATGAGTATATAAGAATTTGTGATGGTTAGAAGATTTTGTTGTTGTTCTTATTCAAACACTCAGTAAAAAATGTTTCATAGTGGAATTTATCAGTAATTCACTATTGGTTTTCTCTTCTGCCGTTTTCTATCTGTTGTTTTTCATCAATGGCATAAACATACACCAACACTATGATAACCTGTTGTATATTCATTGATAACTGCAGATAAGAAACTCACCGGCTGTAGTAGTTTGCTCCAAAAACACAGTGTAATGACTATTAAACTCATGTACTAAGGACGATTTAGCGTACTCAGCTTTGGGTCGTACTCTATGTTTGAAGTCAAGTGATACTTTCCGGTTGTGCAAATTGAGGTAAGTTACCTACCATCCACTGGTTAGAATTTAAGCATTTTAACCATAAATTCACAACATCGCAAAGCTAAAATGTTTGTCACTATCAACCTTGTCAGTCAGATTCTAGAGTTAGACTCTAAAGTCAGCATTATTTTCTGTATAGTCTTTTGATTTTCAGTAATCAAATAAATCATTTTGATAAGTGTTTATTTATTCAGATTGCAGAAATTTATGTTTTCAATAGAAAGCATATTACTTATTGCTTGTTACGTTTTGTATCTTTTATTGGCAGATTTAACGACAGCAGTTCGCAATTGTTTGGAGTCACGTCTAAACATGTTACTGCCTCCATCATATATTGTACAAACAATGAAACAACTGTCTTCTGGAAATGATGTAATCCATCGTGATGATGATAAAGACAAAAACGTTGAAATAAATGAAGTATTGTTTATTCAATCAGATGATTCCAGTCATACCATACAGTCAATACAAATTATGACAGAAACTATGCAAACTATGAATGATATACGTGTCGATAGAATTAATCATTATACTTATTCTAATGGCATAGATGTTACGTCAAAAGAAGTTCATCCAAAGCATGTTTCTCTTCCACTATCCATTGAATCCAATAATCACTGTAATCTTATAGAAGATTCTGTAGAAAATCTGACTAAAAAACTATTGAATTTATCTAGATTTCATTTTGTTATAGATTTAGAATTCTATTCGATTCATCGTCTTGGTTTTCTAGGTCAGCCGTGGAAACTTCCTGATTATTATACTTCATCCAATGATTTATTTCGTATCAGTGATATTAAACAAGATTATGATGGAAAAATAAACCACTTGAGTGGATCATTTCAACAATTACTCTATGGTGTGAAACCATACTTCAATTATCCAAAGAACTATGGAGTAAGTTTATATCTTTTCCATAGATATTATTGTAGATTTTCTGTTAGCTTTTAATGTCATTTATGTACCATTTATGTACATTCAATTCTACTCAACAGTACTTACACCTCAGCAAGATAGAGGTGGCGTTTCTCGATTAAAGTCTGAAATCGTAATCTACTAAGTAAAATTTAATATTCCGAAATATGAGTCCTGATTAGATAAGTCAAGAGGTTTGATGAAGGACACAAGACAAATATGGCAAACAAGTTGATAATATTCATCTGATACTAAAGTTGTCATTTAATACATCCCCTTTTTGATCCGTGTATTCATGATATTACTAATATTACAGTGAGACATTTCTTGATTATGACATCTAAATACTTCGGTATTAAGTATTAAATAGTCATTGTGTCAGAATTAGGATAAACTTAAGCATCATGGTCATTCCAGTCCAATGAGTATTCGATGACGTTAGATATGATCACCTAAATAATTACTGTTATTACTCTTTATTTCACTGTTTGCTGTTTTATAATCGAATGAACTGAAGTGGTGTTCTTTTAAATTAAACAATTTAGGACTATACATGGTTTAGATTAATCGGTATCCAATAGTGCGAAATAGTTATAGTGCATTGACTGGTCAATAAACAGCAATTCATGTCATGATTCTGTAGTCCTTAGCCTCACAGAATTCTTCCACTCAGGTCAGTCGATAGCCGAATAGCTCAATCGTAACGTTTCATACTGCGAAGCTTGATTATGTATGTTTTAATTAGTCCCATCAAGATCGCAGATACGCCTTTCTGACAAGCATTAGTTATCATGAAACCTAGGTTTAGGGGATTTCTCATAGATTGCCTCTAACTACCCAACATTTAGCCCACACTATTTGTACATTTTTAGATGAACTTAATTATTTTGTTTATTAATAATTTATCACTCTTAATCTCTTTATTTTGGTGTTTTAAATCATTTTTAGGATGAACAATTTCAGAATACTGTTATCTATCCACTTAAATCCCCTAAAATAATTCTACAAAATTCTGATTTAAGGAGACTACATTTCCTAATCACTAAATATGGAGTAGGTTACATACTGTTTCTTGATAAATCCTTAATTTTTGATCTTTCAGTATTTCTTAAGTGACTTTAGTTTTCTCTTGTAAAAACGTATGAGAGTGTAACGGCTTAACGTTGCATATTATTTTATTTACTCATCCTTAAGCCACACTTTTTCGTATTAGAGATGATGATTGATATTACTACTGATGTTCTCAGTTAGTTGAGCAGATCTCTAGTCTACAATCTATGTATTAAAAGTCGGATGTTATCATTAGTAACTTCTGTGGCGTAGATAGGGGCTTAACATTTCTAGTATGATGTAAGTCCTGACCGTGGTGGGGTTAGAAAAGGTCGACCCTAAAAATGCACACCTCACCTTATTCCACGGATTTCCGTCTCCGGCAGTAAGGCCTCAACAAGTACGGAGCTATGAAAACGAAAACCTCTCTCAAAAAGGCCTCAAGCAGTTGTTTCTTGGGCACTGCGGTCACGCTCCCAGGTCTTTCAGGCCAACCGTAACCCATTTTGCTTATCAGGTACATCAAGAAGAACCCTTCCACAGTGTGGTCAACTGGGAAAAGATGACCGCCCTCACAACTCTAACAACACACAAGATCACCGCCATTTTAATCAAACTCCTTCTTCTATTCCTAATATTTATCCTGCCCCTACCTTCAAGCCTAAATCCCTACCTTCAACTTCCTCCTTTGTCATTAGTGCCAACGATTCCGGCCCACGAAATAAAGTCCCGAGCATACTAAGACCACGCTCCAAACTTCACATTGGTGCATTCAATGTACGAACCCTGTGTCGAATAGGGCAACAAGCCTCCCTAGCTAATACATTAAAATCCTGTGCCATTAATGTATGTTGTGTCTCCTAAACTCGCATACAGGATCCTAGAGTGGTCATTCACTTGACTTGACCTAGTCAGATTGAACAACCGCGATACACTCTTCGTTTATCTGGCGACTCAACAGCAATTTTTCATGGGCTAGCCGGTGTGGGTGTTGCGTTAAGTATGCAGGCAAAACAGGCATTTCTTGAATGGATTCCTGTCGACAGTCGCCTATGTGCCGTCCGACTAAATGGTTCAGTAAGAACTCGGAAAGATAGGGACACATGCCGTTGTCTTTTCGTTGTTTCTGCCTACGCTCCCACCGACTGCAGCCTGGATGAAGTGAAAGATGAATTTTACAGAAAACTTTCTGAACTACTTCATAGGGCCAAACACTCAGATTTGGTACTCTTGGTTGGTGATTTTAATGCCCAAATAAGTAGCTTGAACCAATCTGAAAGACATTTGGGCGAATGCTTCAGTGTTCCAGCTCAGAGGACGGATAACGGCGACAATCTGCTTCAATTTTTCTCAGACAATCGTTTATTTCTAGCTAACACGAACTTTAAGCGTACGGAGCAACATCGTGTAACATGGCGACCTCCTGGCCCTACTCAAAGGTGGACTCAAATAGACCATATCGCCATTAGTCACCGTTGGACAGGCTCGGTAGAAGATTGCCGATCTTTCTGGAGCACATGTTTGGATTCTGATTACGCTTTAGTACATGCACGCATTTGCTTGCTTCTTACTGGGCGAAGAAAAACTACCACAGGAAAACCTTTTAGAATTTAGTTTAGCAATGAAACAGCCAAGATTAAATTCCAGGAACAACTGAGGAATCACTTATGCAATTATAAAGATGTGTCTCGACTAGATACTGCTTGGCAAGATGTTCAAACAGCTGTGGCATCTACAATGATATCTATCAAGGACTTAAATCAACATGTCAAGAAACATCAATGGATCTCGGTGGCTTTTGTTGAATTGATAGACTCCCTAGGACTCATCCCGTCAGGCTCCAAACATAAAGAGGAGTGACAAGTAATCAGGTACAATCTGACGAAAAGTCTGCGAAACCACCTTGACCAGTGGTGGGTAACGAAAGCGATGGAAATGTAACAGGCGGCGGCCTTAGGTAACACTAGACAACTTTCTAAGTTAATAAAAGAAACCGAGGTTAAAAAAATCCAGCGTTAGTGAGACGATCGCTGAAAATGATGGAACACTTATTAGCCCTCAGTCTAGACGCTTAGAACGATGGGCTGAAAACTTCAAGGAGACGTTTAGTTGGCCTTCAGCTGCTCTAAAATTTCCCACTATTTCAAGATAGCCTGAATGGAAAGTCGACTTAGGTCCCCCGACTCTTGTCGAAGTCGAAAAAGCTATAGCCAATCTAACGCGAGGCAAAGCAGCGGGTCCAGACGGATTATCCACAGATGTCTTTAATTATGGCGGTCCCACTTTGACAACTAGGCTGACTGATATTCTAACTAAAGTTAGAAAACTTGACATAATTCCGTCTGACTGGTGTCGATCGTTAATCATCCCAGTAATTAAGAATAGGTCAAAATTATCCTACGATTACTAATATAGGGTCTAAATACTAGCTTCTATAATTATCAGACGCTTAACTACAGCTTGTGATCTACAAATACGAAAAAAATCAGGCCGGTTTCAGACCTGGTCGCGATTGTATAGACCAGATATTCACCGTTCGTCAGATCTTAGAACACAGACATACTTTTCGGCGGCCGACAATAGTGGTTTTCCTTGATTTGAAAGTGGCATTTGACTCTGTAGACCGAGAAGTTCTATGGCAGTGTCTTTCATCGAAAGGCGTACCCCAAAAGTACGTAAAACTTGTTAAGGCTTTTTACTCAAACACTATTAGTCGTGTTTGGCTAACTGCCATCTGAACTTGTAACATCAAGTGGTGTCCGTCAAGGCTGCCCACTTTCCCCATTTTTGTATAATTTCATAGTTGACATACTGTTGGAAATTACACTTTCATCGTCTGACTTTTCAGAAATTAATCTTCTACCAGGAGATCCACTTGTTGACTTAGAATATGCTGATGACATAGTTCTGTTTGACGAAGACGCTGATAAGATGCAGAATCTTTTAATAGCAATAAGCTCCAATGCAAGCATGTTTGGAATGCGTTTCTCCTCCTCTAAATGCAAACTATTGCTCCATGATTGGTTTTCGTCAACCCCTGAACTAAAGATAGGGAGTGAAGTAGTTGAGCACGTCGACCACGTCACTTATCTTGGAAGTCTGATTAACCCTAATGGGTTAGTCTCTGACGAAATCTCAGTACGGATTCAAAAAGCTCGTTTGGCTTTTGCCAACTTACGTCACCTATGGCGTAGACGAGATATTCGTCTCTCAACGAAAGGCAGAGTGTACTGCGCAACAGTTCGCTCTGTCTTACTGTATGTATGTAAGACGTGACCATTAAGGGTAGACAACACTCGAAGGTTATTAGTTTTTGACCATTGATGTCTTCGAATCATCGATCGCATCAGCCGGGATCACCGAGTAAGTGACGACAAGGTTAGACGACGGGTGTTAGGCAAATGTGGTAAATCAGTCGATGAGGTTGTGAACCTACATCGACTGAGGTGGTTGGGATATGTGTTGCATGTGCCCAACCACCGTCTTCCTCGATGCGGAATGCTGGCTGATATAGGAATAGGATGGAAGAGAGTTAGAGGCGGCCAAACCAAAATATGGCATTAATCCATTAAGTCACTGACTACCGATTTGAGTCGTGTCGGTAGCTGATTTGGGTATGGTAACTTGAATTGATGTACGCATGTACCAAGTTCTACGTTGTAACTGACTGCAGACTACCTGGATGGGGTCCTCGCGATTACCGTAACCAGTGACTAGAAACACTGAGTGGCATGGCCCAGAATCGGTCACAATGACGCAGATGTATTCACTCACTGTCCTCCCCTAAATCATGAGCTTTAATTTTCTTTCTACGCGCCCCGAACCATATTCTATATGTTCACACTCCTTGTTACTATTATTATTTTATTTTATTGAAGTAACTTCTACTAATGGTGGTAATGTTAATCTTGTGGTGCCATGGAGGTATGGCAACTTGAACCGATGCACACATGTGCCAGGTTGTATGTTGATTATACATTCATACATACAGTGTGATGTAAGTAAGCACATGTTTCATTATCGCCTGATTATATTTTTATGTAGCATTTCCACTTTGATATTTTCAAACATTACTTTTTAATGTAATATTTAACACTGGTACATTTTTATTCCTACATCTTATTTAACATCAATACATTTTTAAAATATCTAATTCATCATATTGTTGAAACTCATACTCATGGAGTTTGTGAAAGAGCTATAAAATCGTTTAGTATTATCCTCAATGACGGCAGTTAATTTGTTTTCATGAATAAATGTAGTACATCTTTATGATTCATTGGTGTAACTCTACGTTAAATAACATAGATATTTAGTAAATATTACTCACATAGTTCAGGCACGTCAGTGAGGTTTAATTTGAAGCCTATTATCAAGAAATAGCACAACTTCGTATTTATCTATTTTACCAGCGTAACATGTTAGCTCGATAGTTTGTTAATAACTTCACTATTAAGTTTTTGGAAAAATTGAGAAAAAATAAATTAATACTTGTTTAACTGAAGCAGATCATATTCTCATCTCTACACTCTTCACCATCGAATAGAGTATTACAACATAATCCTTCTGAAAATATCAATAATGACCATCAGATTATTCCTATACTTTTTCTTCGATTTTTAATTTCCGTTGTTTTTAACGGTATTAATAATGTCAAGAAATTAATTTTACTACGTTTACATATTTGTTCGCTTTCGTACGTTCCATTTTGGCATCAACAACCGATAAAATCTGATTCCCCTTGGCATTCAATATAGAATGTTATAGTTTACACGTCAGTATCGTAATAGAATTGAATATTCAATCAAGAAAGCATATAAGTTAATTTTCTTCGTCACATTAAGTTGATCGATAGCGAACTCATAATGAGAATCTGGTTGATACTTACAATTCAACGGGTGCTTTGTGGAATACAACTCTCCCAGTATATTATGATGCATATATTAGTGGTTAATTAAGTTACTCGCTTTACTAAATACATTCATTCACTTTTTGTTTTTTTCATAAATCAAGGAAACTACCAAGTCTCCTGATTTTCTGGCCTTAGCAACAGTTTACTTTCTTTCGGTGATGATGGTCTCAAAGTATCGTGATGTTCTTGATCCAAATCCAATATGGTCTCCGTATTCTGAAAATAATGAACACGGTCGTTACAGTAAAGATGATTTCATGCAATTACATCCTGAAGTGCATCATGATAGTGACTTAACGCAAGAACTTTCTGCTTCGATGAATTCATTTACTACTATTAATAATGAAACAACAACACTTAGTAATGCTTCTATTAATAATGATATTAATAAAAATCATAATACTAATAACCGTAAAATCTCAGTTCTTGAAGGAACTGATCGTGGCGATAATGCTACAGGTGAGCTAAGAGCAATACATGTTACTATATTCACAAAAATACGTCAACTTTGTAATGTATTGAACGTACAATCACAGTATCTATCTATAAAAAGCATCGTATTTGGCTTATTTAAGCGAATTTTCAGTTTACCTCTGAATCTTAATTGTTATTATATAGCTGCTGTAGTATGAAAGATAAACGTTGTCGAGTTACTTTTATTTTACGAATAGTTATACTGATTTCGTCACTTGAGCTTGTAAGTTGAATAATACCTGTAGAAAATTGTAAACAACTACACCATGCTACTGATTGATTTAATAATTTACAAATAAGAATGAAAGCATTCTTTTCAAGATAAAAATTGAATGACAATAACCTCTTCATAACGAAGTAAAACTAATTTTATCTTGTTGATCATGTTACATCTTTCAATAACACCACCATATATTCACCATCGATTAAATAAATTATGTTCTCCACATTTTTCAACTACTTCATTTTGTTTACCATGGTAATGAGAGAATAGTGAAGCTTTTATTCTGAATACAGAGGTCAGGTTAAAAGGGATATATAGGCAGCAGCCTCTTCAAAGCATAGAAAAACTGATATTTTCTTGTTGATCATTTTAAATCTTCCAGTAACACCACCACATATTCACCGTCGATTGAATGTCTGGTTATCGCACTCGTAAACATTTTCCTTCCCTTCAGATATAGGTTTCGTGGAATATGTTCAGAAAACATAGTAAAAGTCTGTCTTCCATTTCTTCTCATATATTTACTACCACAAGTATGTGTACATCGTTAAATACATTTGGAGGTGACATCGAAAGATTATTCATCTACTTTCGTCAAATCTAATGAACATTCAGTCACACATCATGAAATAATTGAGCTAAATTTAAGTTCATTTTAAATGTCTATTCCATTCATTTCGTCCATTTCACCTTGAAATCCCACCTCGTTTGAATGGAGGAGAGATTAGAACTGGTTTCTTCTTCACAGTTGTATCCTAGTGAATTGCTACGAATTATTTACCATTCATTTTTCATAATGAGTTTTCTTGAGTAGGCATCATTTACAAGACATTCATTTCTCAATATGCGCATACCTTTCTTATTTTTGCACCAGTTGAACACTCCATTTTTAGCTGTGTTAGAAATAGAGTTTTGAGTAAACAACATTTCTAATTAACAGAACAGTGATTATTGTGAATAGTATCTCGTCCTTGTTTCTATTCTGAATATACTTTTTTTTCAATTGTGCTGTCATATAAATTGTTTTGGACAACTCAACGAAGTACATGTTACTAGCAGATTTACGATGTAATATGAACATCGTAATCGATTGGACTACTTAGATCTGACCATACGATGAAGAATTATGTAAGTTAATGATACAACTAGACTTCCTAAACAGAAGTGAATGGAATAATTTTCGAACATATAACTTAGAATTTGATGTTGAACACTTTAATCACTGAACGACTGCTTTACAGTGGTTTCTTTGATTATTAACAAATTTTGCAAAAATGCATGTCTCATTGTATCAATTCTTAATTAAGGTGAGATGCAGTAGGTTAAGGAATACATATTATGAAAGACGCATTTAAAACACACTCTACAACAGTCGATTCCTCAGCTGGTCTAGAAATTGATAGTACCACACAATTGATTAGTATCCTACTTCACTCACTTTACTTCTTTTAACCGAATATTGTCACTGTCTTTTATGTTTAAAATAGTTGTAACTGATAGCTGGGTACATGTGCTAGTAAAATGTGAGATATTTTAATGACAGAAGTTTTCGTGATCTATGTAAATTTTTCCTTATTTGTAGCTTTTCTTGTTACTACTAATTATTATTATTATGACAGATTTAAAGTTTGTAAGAAGTGATTACTATGTATGAAAAATTAGAGACTAACATCGAACAAGCACATCGAAATAAGTGTTAGTGCTAATTATTTCAATTATTTGAATAGTACCACAACCATTTAACATCCATTCTTAATAATTCATAACCGTGTCCTTAACACATTTGTTGTCTCCAGAGCATCTTATTTCTTCTCAGTAACAATACTTTTTTCTTTTGTATCCATAGATCAGGATCATAATTCAATTGTTAGTGAAGACTATGAATTTGTCGATATACCACTAGATAATAATAATAATAGTACTAATGATGAACCAATTCCCTCATCAACAATTGATCAGAGTAATAAAAAAGAGAATAAGTTAGCCGATTTACTGGATACAAGCCTTAGTTCGGCTGGATTACTTCTAAAAGACTTATTTATTGAATTTATGGATTACTTCAATAAAACATTAATTGGTACACATGGACAAGAATTAATGCCAAGTATCTTACCATTTCTACAGCATACATCATCTGTTATAGAATTAGTGATGTTGTTATGTTCACAAGTGAGTTGTAGTAGTAATGAAAATAATTTTGTTGTCCCGTTATTTGTTAATTTATACACCCGATAAGAAGGTAATTCTTGAGCCTCTGTAAGAAGACTTATTTCTTGGAGTAGTAGTTACCCACTGATTACTTTAGTAAGGTGACACACTATATCATGAAGTGATTAGAATTTGTTATGTAAACGTTTGAGTGCCAGCTTAGTGGTCTAAATGTTAAGCGCTTATAGCCAAGCCCGATGTTATTCGGTTAGTTTGCCTATTGTGTTATGGATTCGCACTGCTATTAAGTTTTATACTAAGTCATTTAACCAAGGTCAGTCCGGGAAGTGAAACAATTCCCAAAATGTGAAATAATTATTTTTTTCTGATTCGATAAGATTGTTCTTTGTTCAAATCAATATTCCAAACTAATATGCATCATATATGTGATGTTTATATTTATCTGAAGTACGTTGTATAATATTTGTTGTTCTATTCGTCTGCAAGCTATTCACATTATCGTTCGTTTTCTTGTTGTTTTCTCATTAAGGAATGGCAGACGTCATTACAGAAATATGCAGGATGGGCATTTATTGAACTGGTTAATGAAGGACGTCTTGTATCTCATTCAATACGTGATCATCTTTATCGTGTATCTGTAGAAGGTGGTATCATTTTAAATCAATTAAATTTAGCTAATTCTCAACAACATACTAAATTTGAGGAAATCACTGCGCATTACAATGGCTAGTCTGAGAGAAGAAGAACAAATGCATAAGAATATAATTGTATCAACCCGTTTACGTGATGCACATTTAGCGAATTATTTGAAGAGCAAAGCTAATCGGTTAGCTCAATTCATTATGTTTAATTGGATGAGATCATCGATGAACACATCATCATCGTCATCATTAGCTGTTCATCCTCTGATGTAAGCGATGCACTGGATGTGAAATTCTTTGTGATATGACTGTTGGTACCTTGCAAGACTCATTTACTAAAACAACTCATACTATTAATTACATTTACGTGACAGGTATAGCCTGTAGCTGTTAGTGATTTACATCTTGTAGGTCACTTCTACAGTCTCTGTCGATAGGAAACTAATTTATGGAAATAGAACCTATTACTTCTAAGCCTCGATAACCTGTACTGTCCTAAGATTTTATTCATCATCTTTTGTGTATTAGTTAGTTCGGCAATCTTTGGCCATCGTGGGCCGTCTGCGTAATACAATGATTATCTACAGATAGTCGTATTTCGAGTTCCCTATAATATTATGATTAATATCAGTTTTATGTATATGGTCGATATTTCACTACATTTAATCACACTATACTTTTGTTGATTCTCTTTACACTTAACTCTGCAAATTACTACTTAAATGCCTATTTATTTCGTTAAGCAATGAGTCAACCAACCGTCATCAATGAAATGCAATTGTCTCTGCCTAAAAGATCTCTCATTTTAAATTATGAATACTAATCTACATGCTTTGCCGTTATTCAGTATTATTTTGTTTTATAAAAATAAAGGTTATCTACAAGCATGAGCATGAATGAAACTATTTGACTTAAATTTGACGATATTCTACCAGTTGCTTCACTGTATCTTTACAAAATTCACATCTTATTTAGTTACTAAAAAATAATTTATTTTGACATTCTTAGGCTATCTCAGTATTTCTAAGTTTAGAACTCATACTAGCTGCTTACTTGATAATCGTGACAGGTATAGCCTGTAGCTGTTAGTGATTTACATCTTGTAGGTCACTTCTACAGTCTCTGTCGATAGGAAACTAATTTATGGAAATAGAACCTATTACTTCTAAGCCTCGATAACCTGTACTGTCCTAAGATTTTATTCATCATCTTTTGTGTATTAGTTAGTTCGGCAATCTTTGGCCATCGTGGGCCGTCTGCGTAAATACAATGATTATCTACAGATAGTCGTATTTCGAGTTCCCTATAATATTATGATTAATATCAGTTTTATGTATATGGTCGATATTTCACTACATTTAATCACACTATACTTTTGTTGATTCTCTTTACACTTAACTCTGCAAATTACTACTTAAATGCCTATTTATTTCGTTAAGCAATGAGTCAACCAACCGTCATCAATGAAATGCAATTGTCTCTGCCTAAAAGATCTCTCATTTTAAATTATGAATACTAATCTACATGCTTTGCCGTTATTCAGTATTATTTTGTTTTTATAAAAATAAAGGTTATCTACAAGCATGAGCATGAATGAAAACTATTTGACTTAAATTTGACGATATTCTACCAGTTGCTTCACTGTATCTTTACAAAATTCACATCTTATTTAGTTACTAAAAAATAAATTTATTTTTGACATTCTTAGGCTATCTCAGTATTTTCTAAGTTTAGAACTCATACTAGCTGCTTACTTGATAATCCTCATCTCAATAGATATTAACAGTCTTGTTAGAATATTGATTTACCGTTAATTTTACGTCTAATCTACTAAACAAATGGATTTCCTTTGTTATTTAAATTGTATTTAACACTGATGTATAGCGTAGTAGTTAAAACATTTGGGTTACAATTAGAAAGTCCCGTGCTCTCACTTTACTGTATCTACCTTAGTACGGTAACAGGTCACGTGGTATTTCTAACCGTTCCACAAACATAAGACTGCTCATATTCGAGCACTCAAACCTGTACTTAGTAAATCCGCATCATATATTGTTGTATTAAAGTACGAAATAATTCTTAAACCTCAGTACGTTTGGATAACCTGACTTAATGCACCATGTGTCAAATCCTACGTTGTTTCTAATTGGATATCTGACTTACAAAGTATATTAACAATGTTTATGTTAACACTTTCTAAATGAAATATTGTTAGTTACTTTGCTTTTGAAACTGTTTGTCATTTATGAACAAAATTTACTTTAATAGAAAAGATTACTTTCGATTAGACGGTTGGGAAGATAATAGCCGGAGACATCGCAGACTTATTCCTAACCCACATGGTACCAACTATTCATCTTCCGTCTTTTATGTTGATAATACACGTCGTCGTTCCGTTTGCCAAAATCATTCGCAAAGATTAGTAGATTTTTTAAAAGAAGCTGGAGCACATGTTCGTGATTTTTCAATTAATTCTGAATTGATTAATAACAATTCATTACAGCCTGAACTCGCACTTGACAATATATCAGTGAACTCAGCTGTGAATGAATCAATAGATAGTATTGAGACAACAAACCCTGTTACTTTATCTTGGTTTCAAGAAGATACACTCTATCCTGGTCGTCTATGTATTGATTTTAAAGGTTAGTTTGTTTATGAAGTGGGTGTAATGCATTTCGGAATATAATTTACACCAAAAACTTTATTTTAATTGTTTGAGGTTATCTGAAACTGAATAAAATGAACATGCCATTGTTGAGCAGCTGACATGACGGATGAAAAAAAACATAATTTGAAGCTTATTTGCGGAATTAAGTAGTATATTTGTGTTAATCTAGTGAGCGGAAATTGAAATTTCTGACGTTTCTCGACAGATTGTAAGCTGCTTCCTCAGAGAATAATAAATAATCGAATTATATTAATGTAAGTTCAAATAACACAATCGAATAAATCAAATTCATGATATTTAGTATAATCAAATTACAAGTCTGATAGTGTTGAAGTTAATGTGTTTCACAGTGAAGCATGTTTGTGTATTTGTTAATCGTCAGTATGTATGGAAAATGTGGTTAGTCAAGTGAGGAGAATTTCGTGATAATTTCTTTGTTTAAACATGTAAGAAATCTGTCCCATTTAATAGTTGTTATTTGGATAGATAGTCTAAGTCTGATGAATAATAAAGCCTTCCTGCTATTGACTGCAGTGGGGTTTGGCGAAATGTGAGATGCTGCAACCACATGTCTTTCTTTATAGTTAGAAAAAGCTTTCGGAAATATTTGGATGTTATTTATGTCAATTATATGATTATTGTAAATAGCATATACTGATATTTCTGATTTGATTTGCAACCCTTTGAGCTTACAGGATTACTGGGAAGTCGTTTTGTGTAGCTTTTGTGTTCTTTGACACGAGTCAGGATTTCTTGTGAAGGTTATTGCTTAAAATTTAGTCCTACAACCTTAATATGTATCACCCACTCGTTAAATAAACGGTAAAAATAACTGAACATCCCAGTTATAACACAATTAAATGTGTTGGTTACGTCCCTTATATACTCATCCCATTTTGCATTTTGTTATTGTTTTATTTTTTTTATAATATTGTGGTCAGGTTTTCAAATATGTTTTATTATGTTGTTAAAGTATGATATGTCCTAAAAAATTGGCCAGCAATTTCAGGAAAACCACCAAACAGTTCGTTTTTTTAATCATCATTGTCCGCATCGAAGTTGGCTTGACGCTGCTTATTTGGAAGAGAATTTTCCAGTTTTTACCAAATAAGTATTAAATAAACCGCTTATCACTTCTGTCAGTAAAACAAAAAACAATATTGAATTGTTCACCCTGAAGTGCCTGGATACTTCTCGATTATATCACTATCGTCTGGTTTAGAAATAGAATAGGTATCCGTCCTTTGAATGGAATGAAAGTTTCCGTATTTCAATACTCAAGAGAAGTAGTAAGATTGATTTCATAGCCATCTGCCCCCATTATGTATTGCATTTTGACTTCTTTTTTTACACTATTTTAAAATGAGTTGTTACGTTTAAAGCCTTTCTAATATAATTATCTTTACAATACCATGAATAAAATGAATGTCATCTAGGCTATCTGTTCTACTTGCTTGGTATACGATTATCAGCTTACCTCCTTAGTTTATGTTATTAGTGAAACCTCAATTCCTTCTATATTAAAAATATATTCGTTAATTTTGGTTGTTATTATTGCAATATTCTTTTAATAATTATTGAGGACAATTTTATTTTGCAAACAACTTACTTTTTAGCTATGGCAAACTTATCCGTTCCCTGTATTCTAATCTCCCTTGGAGTCACTGTATATGGTACATTATTTATTTCAAAACAAGAATTATATTTTGAACATGATACAGACCATCCTAATAATAGATCAATAGATCAACGAGTAAGTCCAACTACTAAATTACAGCATAAATAGCTTATTTTTAATGTATATATAAACATATGATATATTGGCGTGTGATATATAACGTATACTTTTAAGATATTTGTTTCCCTACTACATACACTAATCGAAATTTTTTTTTATACAATAACAACATGTAAATCCTTATTCTCAGTATTTTAGCTAATCAGCAGAGAATCTCTAACATGCTTTGCCCAGGGGCACCTGCAGTCATGAGTAAACTGATGCTCCGATTACAATTTAATCCCACGTTGCTCAGTTTCACAGTGATGTAACCAATGAACTATTCATGCTTCAACTAATTTCCTCTTGTCTCATATATTTGATTGAATACCGACTGGTGACAACTTATACTTGTCCAGTCCTTTTGAGCTGATCTAATTTTATTCACCAAGTTGAATAATAGCCACTAGTCTACGTTTCTCAAAATATCATGTGTTGTGATCGATAGGATTTCATCAGTATTAAAGACTAGACAAACATGAAATTGGTCACAGCTCATTGATTAATAAGCTTGAAATGCTTATTTCTTTTTTAAGTACTTTGATGACGGATAAACTAATTCATTATTAATGTGAATCAACAAATGTGACCAATGAGTATACTAATTACTCATTAATATTATATTTCATACGGTGAGTACCACTTGAGTATATAATCTTGTTCATATTAATATCATAACCTTCATTGAAGTGATTGTTCTAAAACTAAAATCAGTGTTATGACATGTTTCTATGAAAATCAAAACTTAAAAGCAATAGGGACGGCAAGAATACATAGTCATCACTCAGACTTGTACTATGACCTTCAGTGACTTGACCTATTTAGAAAACTAAAGATAGCTAAAGGTTATCTCCTGCTGCAACCAACGATGACACGAGTATTTAAACAATTTTAGTATGTTCCTAGTATGTTCCTCAGTTATTGAAGATGAATGTTTGGAAGCCTTTGATTTTGCGGGATGCCCTCGATATGAGAATTAAAAATTGAAACTGTTTAAAAATTCTTTTGTTGGTTGATTCAAGTTGAACTTTTGGGAAAAATAAAATTCTCAACAATCTGATGCTAAACATATAAGATTTCAAATTTTTCAGATTACATGAATTTATCCTTACTAACTGTTGTTACATAAATTAAGGTTACTTTTCTAATCAAAAAAATTGTTGAACATTTTATCTTCGTTGATTTTTATAGGTTTTAGTTTATATTGAACATATTTATAGTAGATGGTCATTGTCAGAAATACGCGCAGTTTTTAATCGTTCCTTTCTTCATCGTAAAGTTGCGCTTGAAATATTCGTAGCTTCTAGAGGTAAGTGTAGTACAGCTGATAATCCTTTTTCACTGAAAAAATTGTTTTATCAAAGTGTATGTATTTAGCTTCGACGCCGCTTTCATTGTAACATGAATTCAGTTTAAATTACCAAATATTGTTAAAATGCTTTGGTGATGATGTATAGAATATTTATCCCATATCATGCTGTTTGTCTCTTAATTTTAGTCCACTCACACTGACCAGTTTGCAATATAACTACTAAAGTAGCCTTTTCAATGCTATTTTGGTAAGTAATATATGCGATAGTTAGTATGGTAGCTTATTAGTTTGCTAGATCCATAAGTTTGGCCTTTGAATTAACTGTCCATTGTCTTTCGAGGTAGGCTTAGGTTCAGATAGATAATTATAAAAGCTTACAAGCTTACATTCTAAATCTATTCGGTTCATTTTATTAAATGAGGGATGAAATTTAATAAGTAAAAGAGGCTGCTAATTCTTGTTTATTCAAGTGAATAAAAGAAAAATCCCCAACAAACTTCTTCAGGTCTGTCTGAATATTAATTTCTTCCTGAGGTGCTTTTTATCCCATATAGTAAACTGAACTGAATGAATTTGGTATATATACTTAAGAAATTGCATAATCAATTACCTGAATTATCTAATTTCACTCCAATGTTAAACAGAAGGATTATCAGTCTTAATAAATCTTTTGCCTCGTTGTTGATCGCCTCCCAAAATTCTACCTTGGAAAACTTTATTTTAACTTTACATAACTCAACAAAAATGAATACAGAATCATACTCTTTTACTATACATATATAATGAACCCTGGCAAATCAATGCTATTAACGGAATAAACATTGGTATCATTGTCATTCGTCTGTAGAAGGTTTGTCGTATTTTTCTGTTCCCCCCATTAGTTGAATTAAAGTTCTTTGTTCATTTAATGTTTCGCAAGCCTGACATGTTTTACCAACATGCGGAGATAAATATCCAGAACATCGTTAAGTTGTAAAAATTATTATGTTCAGCCTCTACTCTCTTAATAGACACTCTTTTGTGTACTGACTATCAGTGTTTGCAGTTGCCTTTCAAATTTTCATAGTATTATTGCTTTTTGACTGACGCTTTAATTCGTCCTAAACTGATTCATAGTCAGTATATGAGGTTGACTTTTCCACTCATTTATATTTACTAATTAAAAGAAAATTAATTTATCATTTAGTGATTGGGTCCGAATTTCACTTTGTATTGAATTTCACCAGTCAGGGGAAATAGCCCTGCCCCATAGAAGACCAGAGACAGCCCTACTAGTTCACTGATAGCGTCTTAGACCCTGGAATCTAGGCTCTGGTCTCATAGGGAGCATCATCCCTCTGAGGATTGCAGACCGATCTCCTGACTAGCCCCAACTATCACGAAACGAAGGTTGATAAATTCCATTCACCTAACGTTAATCTAATTGTCCTTTAAATTTTTCCCATTAGGTTCTGTACTTTTTGCATTTACCGACGTAGCCAGTGTGAAATTAGTTGTAAATGCTTTGCCTGAAGTGGGTATAGGTACACGATATGGTTTGCCCATGTCCAGAACATCGACTTTAGCCAGTCCCAGTAAAATATTTCAGTTATCCAATATGACACAACGTTGGCAACGTCGTGAATTATCCAATTTTGACTATCTGATGTATTTAAACACTATTGCTGGTCGTAGCTATAATGATTTGAATCAGTACCCAATATTTCCATGGGTTATATCAAATTATGCTACGAAGGAACTAGATCTATCCTCTCCGTCTAATTATCGTGACTTATCTAAACCAATTGGTGCAATTAATCCAAAACGCAAAGCATTCTTCGATGAACGTTATCAAAATTGGGAAGATGATAGTCAACCACCGTTTCACTATGGTACACATTATAGTACAGCAGCATTTGTACTAAATTATTTATTGCGTGTTGAACCATTTACTTCAGTGTTCCTTAATCTACAAGTAAGTGTATAATTTTTATCAACATTTTGATTATTGAAATATTTCTAAATTGCAAATGGGTCTTTAAAGCATTTTCCTAGACTGTCGAAGTTCTTCTTATTCTAGGAAACAGCAGTGCCACTGTTGATGTTTTCTGTTTGTAATGCTCTTCCTTGGACACTATTGGCATCTAGAAAAGGACCAGTCACTGTTTTATTATTGACTATCAGTATCGAAAATAATTGCTTAACGCGTTTCAACATCAATCTAGTGGTTTCAATGAATCATGTTTGGAAGTTGTTTCTGACTTAGAATGTCGTTTTAAGATCATGTTATATTCTATATCATTTGGTGGTGACTTTCGAACTACTTAACTTTTCTAATTACGTCACTTAACTTAAATGCCTTGATAAGTAAGTAGCTAAAGAAATTACGGCGTGCATATAAACGTTTTTCTTAGTATTTTTACTGTTTTGTATCACATGCAATAAGATTGTAGTAATCTGATTGCCTAGTGAAAACTAATTTAGATGTCCGTGGTAAAATGGCATTGCACTGGTTGCTATATCATGGCCATTTAGCGTCTTTTATAACTAAGTTAAAACTAGACATTAGTCTACGTTGCCATTATGTCACTGTATTATTACAACAAGATGAAGTTAATAACAAACTATGTTAATCGACGAAGATTCAGTGCATCATCAATTAGCCTCCTAATTTTGCCTATATCACCTTATGCTCGACAACTTTTCCCATTCGGTCATTTTATGATACAAGAATATTTCTTTGATGACGACAGCCTACGTTTGCCTTCCATTTTCACAGTTACAGGGTAAGACATAGCAAACTGCAGCACAGTGTACGTGATCATATATACTCTACACCATAATTGGCGTAAT